>OY757921.1:82696873-82809373 GCA_963585895.1 Sepioteuthis lessoniana | reverse complement strand
GAATAATTCTTTTAAACAGATCTATTTGATCCATAGATGGGACCCTAACAGATACTAACACTCTGGGTCAGAGTGAACCTCTGGTAATGGCCATGATGGGGCACTCCACACTTCCAAGATCACCAGAACTGGAGCCTCACTATCAGATGCACTTTAGTGTCATATGCTGGACATATATACATATATGTATAAACTTCAAATATGAACTTACACATACATATATATATATATATATATATATATATATATATATATATATATATATATATATAAATGGATATTTACAAAGCTTAATGTCATGTATCACATAGCCAATTAAAAGGGAAACATCAGTGGGAAGATTTTGTGGGACCAATTTTCTAAGAGAGGCCAACCTGCTTTAGAAAAATCGACAACTGAAGTTATGACTTTTATAAAGGCTATTTACACAACAAATATTTACTTTTCAATTGAGCTCCTTCATTCTAAATGCACTTAATTCATTGACAAATATCAAACATGTAAATCAAACATAATACAGTGAACATTTTAGATCAAATGTCAGTTTATAACTATGTACCAGGTTATGAATTCATTTATCCACTATCATATATGTATATATAAATATATATATATACATATATATATATAGAGAGAGAGAGAAAGAGAAAGAAAGAAATGATAGATTTGGTAAATCCAACAAGAGGTAAAAAAATAAGTAGAAAAGTGAATAAACCAAAACATAGACTATAGATTCAAAATATCATTTCAGAATCCATTGTCCACTATTCCACTAATTTTTCACACACACACACACACACACACACACACATATATATGTATATGACTTGTTAATTCGGCATCGCTTATATGTGGCATGAACTGGTGGCCCAGTGGTAGAGTTTCGGCTTCTGCATACTGTGGTTGTTGGTTCGATCTCCAGTGGAGATCATGGTGTGCACTGCTGATGAGACCTAATAAGGTCGAAACAGCTGTTCAGTATGTTGCATGTAGGTGTTTGCTGGATTTTTTTGTCATGGTAATTCTATGATAATATCAATTCCTCCATTTAAAAATTATATATATATATATATATGAGTGTGGCAGTACTTGTGAGAGTCCAATCTATAGATCAAATTCAACTAGTTAATCGTTTGATTATGTGCAAACAAAAGGTTAATATTAAATAGAATTATTAGTGTTAAATTGCAATATCTGAAACTATTCAACTGTGTACCAACAATAAATAGCCATACTTGAAATCCTTTAGCTGTGTAAAAACAAATGTGCTTTAACTCTTTTAAGAATAAAGCACTAACAAACTATTCACATAAAAATCCTAATATATATATATATATATATATATATAAATAGATAGATAGATTGATAGATATATGTATGCATGTATGTATCTGTAAACAGGATTTGGCATTAAATAATCATTATGAGTTGATATGCCATTAAACCAAATAACCTTTAATAACTATTTAACTGTGTGCCAACAATAAATCAGCATACTTAAAACCATTTAACTGTGTGCAAACAAATGTACTCTAACTCATTTAAAAATCAAGCATCAACAAACTATTCACTTAAAAGTCATAATTTATACATACATATATATATATTTATATTTAGCAAAGACATCATGGGTATTGACAGTAGGGGAACTCAAATAAAATAATAAAACACACGAAGGACTTTTCGTCCGGCACTTTTCAAGTTTTTATTCACAGAAAAATTGGATAAAAACGGGGGTATATAATTTGGATACCTCCATTTTTATCCAATTTTCCGGTGTATAAAAACTTGAAAATTTCCGGACGAAAAGGCCTTTATGTGTTTTATTATTTTATTTGAGTTTCCCTACCGTCAATACCAATGGTGTCTTTGCTAATTATTTTGTATAAATTTTCCTGTACCCGGAATCTAATAATATATATATATATATATATATATATATATCCGTATGTATAAACATATCATTATGAATTGATATGCCATTAAACCAAATAACCTTTAATAACTATTTAACTGTGTGCCAACAATAAATCAGCATACTTGAAACCCTTTAACTGTGTGCAAAAAAATGTGCTCTAACTCATTTAAAAATAAAGCACCAATAAACTATTCACTTAAAAATCATAATTTATACATAAATATATATATATATATGTGTGTTTGTGTATGTATATCCGTATGTATAAACAGGTCTTGGCACTAAATAATCATTATGGATTGATATGCCATTGTACAAAATAACCTATCCTAACCCATGTATATGAGCCGTTAGCTGTTTATGCTTCAGTAAAGTAGTTAAGATAGAAGGATTTCTCAAATGTCCTGGATGTGACACTAAGCTGCATCCAGTGCTGACACTCCAATTCAAGAGGTTTAGGGAGTAGGGAGTCACCTCTTCATTGCTCTTACTCCCAGATCTGTTCTTACCAGGAATAATAATACCTGTTAGGTCTATAAGTTTTATATATCTGATTAAAAATCATGAGCATTGAATAGGAATACTTGAAACCATATAACTGTATGCAAATTATTTGTATTAATAATAACTGGAAGCTGTAATTGCTTACTAAGTATCATTATCATTAACTTTTTCAAACCCTATAATAGTTTGCAATGCCAAAAAAGAAAAGAAACTGACTTCAGCATTATTTACAGCAATAACAACAATATTTAACAAGCCATAAAACCAACCAACCAGCCAACAGCTCACATACCTAGGCTTTTTACCAGTATTTAATGACACACAAAAAATAAAAGAGATGACTTATGATGTTATCTATTAACAGAACAGGGTGCATAATGAAATGCATTTACATACCTATAAAAATTGATGGATATTTTCCCAAAAGTTATTCAACAAGGCACAAGGTACTATTTACCAACCCCTCCGCTCGGGCAGGATATGACACAAGGTCAATTTTTAAGCGGAGTTTAACAGGTTTGAATTCAGAGTTTTCCTTCTCCTAGACTAGTTGCCTCACCAAGACTGAAGAACCTAGTCCGTCCTACTATTTACCCATAGCTGGAGGGAGAATAAGGGGGTTCATACCTTTCCCAAGGGTATTTGCCCGAAAGTGAACGTAATAGCGCGACTGGAGTACGAACTCGCGTACTACGATTCCGCAGTGCATCGCTTTAACCATTACACCACGAGGACAAGGCACAAGGTTATAATAGTAGAGAATGCAGTGGAGACTTAACTCACAACATGAGGGAATGATCTGGTAAATTACTTTGTTAACTATGGCTCTAAAGTAGATATCCAATGAGTATATGACTCTTTTTCTTTGATATATATATATGTGTGTGTGTGTGTGTGTTCAGTAGAGATCATTGTATAATATTCAAATTTGCAATCAGTAGAAAAACAATTGAAATATATATATGTATATATATATATATATTACACACTCACACACACACACACATACACACATACACACACACACACATATATATATATATATATATATATATATATATATATATATATGTGTGTGTGTGTGTGTGTGTGTGTTCAGTAGAGATCATTGTATAATATTCAAACTTTGCAATCTGTCGAAAAACAATTGAAACAAAAGAAAGTATATATATATATATATATATATTACACACACACACACACACACACACACACACATATATATATATATATATATATATGTGTGTGTGTGTGTGTGTTCAGTAGAGATCATTGTATAATATTCAAACTTTGCAATCTGTCGAAAAACAATTGAAACAAAAGAAAGTATATATATATATATATATATATATATATATATATATATATATATATATAACACACACACACACACACACACACACACACACATATATATATATATATGTGTGTGTGTGTGTGTGTGTTCAGTAGAGATCATTGTACAATATTCAAACTTTACAATCAGTAGAAAAACAATTGAAAAATAAACATTTCTTGAGCAAAATAAGAGCATTTTTTATCAGTTAGGTTATGTATAAGGTGAAATGCATTCTTGCTTTTCTAAAAGCCTCAATTCAGTGGGAACTGCACTGTTAGCTATGGCTATAGAATATACCTACTGCACCCCTGTATAGGGATAAGTCCCCTCCCTCCTGGTGGCCATTTTTGGCTATCCATAATACTTGAGATCCGGATCCTTGTGACTGAACAGTCCTTGACTTGTTAACTAAAGTAGTTATGTGACTTGTAACAATTCTCTTTGGCTCTTACTGAGTCCAGTGGGGGATCAAAGACGCCTTATCAAATCATTTGGCTGGTCATATCAAGCCCCAGCACCTATATTTTCCCACTGTTTTCTTCATATTTTTCTTGTGGTAAACAAACACCCAACCCTATTTTATCTTCAAGATGCTAGAAATCAGTGGCTGAGGGTTAATTGCTCTGAAATAGCAATAACTGAAACCATTTAATCTGTGTACAAACAAATGATTAATATTAAATAGAATTGTGTTGAATAGCACTACTTAAAATCATTTAACTGTGCGCAAATAGAATTATTAGTCTTAGATAGCAATACTTGAAGCCAATTAGAATTATTAATGTTTGCAATACTGAAACAATTTAACTGTGTACAAACAAATGGTTAATATTAAATATAATTATTAGTGTTTGTAATACTTGAAACCATTTAACTATGTACAAATTAAAGATTGATATTAAATAGAATTATTAGTGTCAGATAACAACATTTGAAATCATTTGGCTCAGTGTGAACAAATGATCTCTAGCGTGTTTGAAAATAATGTTAGCTATGAACTATTTGCAAGTAAATCTTATACATATATATATATATATATATATATATATATATATATATATATATATATATATATATGATTTAGCATTAAATAACCTACAAGAATTGATATGCCATAAAACACAACTAAACCAAACTACAATGAGAAATATATAGTCTCACTGAAAATGAAAATCTCACCATATTTATACATAAACACAACTTAAAGATGTGTATTTAGATGCCCTTTTTAAGCTATTTAGATTTTTTTCATAAGTTTCTTTATGATTTCCTTTATAAAAACCAAAAATCTTTTGTTTTTTAATCATGAATTATCTGAATTCTGAAGTGAAGAACCTTCATTATTTACTCATTTCTGCTTTTCATTGCAAAGTTCTTGATCATTCATGTAAAATTGGAATAAATAAGTCACATCTATTTATCTCCCAAGAATTTAGTGTGAAATGAAGAAATAAGGCAACTTAACAATGACCTTCATATGTTCATCAAGTTCAAAAATGTTTTTCGCTGTTTCAATCATGAAGTAACCAATGTCAGAGGGGATGGTCCTTGTGGTATTATGGTTAAAGCGTTGGACTGCGGAATCATAGTAAGCGAGTTTGAACTCTACTCACACTATTGCGTTCACTCTCAGACAGGTACCTTTAGGAAAGGTATGAAACCTCCTTATCCTCCCAGGTATGGGTTAAGTAGTATGACTACTGTTCTTCTAGAAGAATGGCTTTGGCATTAAATAACCTCCAAAGGTTGATATGCCATTAAACAAACTAACCATGTACATTAATCCCTGAATTCCTTCACACCAACCTATTCCATCCGTCTTACCATGCATAAATGCAATGAATATATTTGCCATGTGTCTCAAATTTTGCTTAATAAATCAGAAGTTGGTTCAAACAGATCATCAAGTTTGTTTATACCATGAATTCTATCAATATCATTCAATAATTAAAGGTAATTTGTTCGACAAAACGAGAACTTTTTTTTTCAAAGTTATTTTTTATCAAAAATGTAAAGTCGGCACTGTTTGAAATCAATTTATAAAAAATATATTTAAATCTTGTAAGAGTATTGGTTTGAGCCTATTCAAAATGGCAGCAAATCAAATAGAGTGCTCCAGGCTTGAACAGAAGTCTCTCATAAAATTTTTGGTAGCAGAGGAGTGCAAACCATGTGAAATTTACAGAAGAAAGTACGTGATGTATAGAGAAGCTTGTTTTAGTTTTATAATATCTTTATATATAAGCTAAACATAGGTTTGCCACTAATAGTCTGAGTTAAAAGGACAGTCCATGGAGTGGAAAGATATTGGTTTGACTTGGTTTGTTTGGGTTTTATGGCATATGAACCTTCTTAGGCTATTTAATGCCAAATCTATTCTTATACAAACAAACAGTTCTATTTCAAACAATTCAGTTTAACATAAGTACACAATTTAATTGTCAAAAACATTCCTATTTGAAGCTATTCAGTTTAGTCAAACAGTTCTAATTCAAACAATTCAGTTTAGGATAAGTATAGTGTTTGTTTACACATAGTTAAATGTCAAAACAGTCCTATTTCAAATAATACAGTTTAACATAAGTCCACAATTTAATTGTCAAAAACATTCCTATTTGAAGCTATTCAGTTTAGTCAAACAGTTCTAATTCAAACAATTCAGTTTAGGATAAGTATAGTGTTTGTTTACACATAGTTAAATGTCAAAACAGTTCTATTTCAAATAATTCAGTTTAGCATAAGTACGTAGTTTAAATGTCAAAACAGTTCTATTCAAACAATTCAATTTAGCACAAGCACCCAGTTTAGTTCTATTAAACAATAGATAGGGCCCTATCAGGAACCTCACCATCAGATTGTTTAGTGTCATATCAGGACATTCATTGGAGGAGGGGTCTTACCCCTCAACAGGGAAGCAGACAGTGTATTCTATAGTCCCAGCTGACTGGGCAAGAAACATATTGATTTTCTAGTAAAGAATAAGTACCAGGTGCTGCAGTTAGTAAAGAAGGTTATACTGACAGTCATCTGGGACATAAAAGGATCCATCGCAATTGATTTCTTTGAAAAAAGTTACAACTGTAACTGTGCTTCCAACTGCCAACTCTTTAAGCAAAATTCACCTTATTTATTGAATAACCTTCACATATATTGAGATTCACTATAATAAGGGTTTAAAATATAATAATAATATGTGCACTGAATTTAGTTTAAAAAGAAAAATTAGTCTGTATATTTGATTACTATTTACTCAGTGATAAGCTCCTGTTGTTTTTTTGGTTTTTTTGTGGGGGGGATCCTCTGTTTGTTTTTTAACTGTGCAAATTCATGAAAACTGAAAACAAAATTTACTAAAAACCCCTTTTAAAACTTTTAATCTAGAGTTTAGTATTGTGCTTATATTTTTCAACTGAATTGGTTGGTTGCTTGCTTAGGTTTAATGGCATATCAACCTCTATAGGTTATTTAATGCCAAAGCCTGTTTACACATTTGTACGGTTTGTAAACACATAATTTAATGATACCATACGAAAACCCAACAACTCATTTACATCTACATTTACGAGGGCGACCCGAAGGCTCCCTTTTCAATCGCTACTACAACAAGGTGTAGGGGAAGATGCTACTCCTTTCCCTGGATTGCACAACTTACCCTTGATATGTACCTTATATTGCTGAGTGTTAAGCATGGAGGTATCAAGTACCATTGAACCCAGGTCCCCCAGACCATTGGCGAACACTCTATCCTCTAGGGGATTTTAAAATGTTAATTTTTAAATGGAAGTACATACTAAGATTATAATTTCAAACTGTCTCTACCTGTTCACCATACCAGTCTTGGAATCTTCCCTTGGTGGTCTCCATATTATCAGTTCTGGTTTTCTAATAAAAGGTATTTTCATTGAATTGTTAACATTTCTTGAATCACCACTGAAAGATTTCAAGAATGTTTTAACATATTCAAACAGAGATGGTAGGAAATCTAAAATTTAAAAAAAAACAACTGATTCATTTGAAGATCTTGACTCGTTAAATACAAATCATTAGTACTAAAGAGAAACATTCAACTGTCTCATACACTATTCTGGATCATATATATATATATATATATATATATATATATATATATAAATAAAGTTGGCAACTTTAGTCAAGCGTAACCCAAAGGCTCCCTTTTCAATAGCTACTGCACGGAGGTGTAGGGGAGGGCACTACTCCTTACCCTGGATTGCTCCCCTTTACCCTTGATATGTACCTTATAATGCTGAGTGTCAAGCAAGGCATACTATTTTTAGAGTTTTTGGTATGACTCGACCTAGGATTGAACTCCAGTCTCCTGGACTATTGGCGAACACTTGACTCAATGGGCCAAACAAACAAGATTATTCTAATAGATATGTTTCCAGTTGCAACTGTTAGATTGAAATTTCAGTTTTTGTTGTAGTTTGGAAATGTTTACTTCAGATATTTTCATTCAGAGTTTCTCAGCCATTTGATGGGACATACACTTTTTGTTATGTAGATCCAGTGACTGCTGTTTGGCTTTTTCAAAGGAGAATTCCAGGAACAATTTTATATATTCCATAAAATGTGGTGGAAAGGCCTGAGAATATTAGATCAAGAGAACCTTTATAACAAACTGCATACACGAGAAAACTATATCAACTTATTATACAAAATTATACCAAATCATATCATACCAAATGACATATCTGATATTCTCAGGTCTTCCCATCATATTTTTCCTGAAAATATAAAATTTTTCCTGAAATTTTTGGCTGAAAATTCAAGATTTTCAGAAAGTTTTACTTTAAAAAAAAGCCTGACTCTTCAGACTAGAACTATGTAAAAAAAAAGTGTATGTCCCATTTAATGGTTGTGGTAAACAACACTCACATTTCCAAACTACAATAAAAACTGAAATATATATATATATATATATATATATATATATGTATGTATGTGTGTGTGTGTGTGTGTAGTTGGGCTGCTGTCTTTCATTTAAGCATGTTTGATTAAATAATAAAGACCCATTTTGTCTATATAATTTTATTAAGATCCTTTCAAGTTTCCTGATAAGTGTCTTGATTTCAGGTTGGGATTGGTAGATGAATTTTCCAAAGTAGCATTTTTTTTCCTTATAAATCAAATCTAAGAATAGACTCATAAACAATAATCCATACAGAATATATAATGTCGATATATTCTTATAGTGTGCTCAATCTATGGCTATTAATATATAAGGAGGTGCCCGTGGCGTAATGGTTATCGTCCTCGGAAATGGACATGGTGACTCGAGTTCAAATCCTGGATGAGACTGATTGCATTTCACATAGCACTAATACCCTTGGGAGAGGAATGAATCCAATTATTCTCCCTCCAGCTATGGGTAAATAGTAGGACAGACTGGGTTCTTCAGCCTTGGTGAGGCAACTAGTCTAGGAGAAGGAAAACTCTGAATTCGAACATGTTAAACTCCGCTTAAAAAATTGACCTTGTGTCATATCCTGCCCAAGCGGAGGGGTTGGGTAACTAGGAATATATAAAAAAAACCTCACATACAGGGCAATGAACTCATAAGAGATGTACTCTTATGGATCCCCACACATGGCCGCGCAAAAGCAGGGCGACCAGCTCGAACGTACATTCAGCAGCTATGTGAGGATATAGGATGTTGTCCTGAAGACCTACCTAGGGCGATGAACGATAGGGAGGAGTGGCGAGAGAGGGTCAGGGATATCCGTGCTACCAGCACGATATGATGATGATGATGAAAACTCAACAGATGTAATCTATTCGCCATCTGAGAATACAATCTGTGTAAACAAATTGTTGAAATAAATTTATAATGGATTACATCTATCAAGTTTTACTTGATATTAATGATATATATATATATATATATATATATATATATATATATCCAACCCCACTGCAGGTGTCCTCGCGGTGTAATGGTTAAAGTGCTGGACTGCTGGAATCATAGTAAGCGAGTTTGAACTTCAGTAGCGGTATTATGTTCACTTTCGGACAAATACCTTTGGGAAAGGTATGATCCCTTTGTCCTCTCAGCTATGGGTTAAATAGTACCACTACTGTACTTCTAGAAGGATGGATTTGGCTTTAAATAACCAAAGAAGGTAGATATGCCATTAAACAACAAAACATACTAACCCCTCTGCTTAAGCAGGATGTGACACATGGTCAGTTTTTTAAGCAAAGTTTAATAGGTTTGAATTCAAAGTTTCCCTTCTCCTAAACGGCTTATAGTAAAGTTAAAAGCCCAATTAGCCATACCATTTACTGATAATTGTAGGAAGGATAATGGTATATAATGACTGTTGACATGGATTCTGGGTTCGTTTCTGATGACCCGTGTACTTTGACAAGCTGTCATGTTGTGATTAGTAAACAGGGGGATGGCAGTGCGTTAGGCTAGGTCCGTCGAACAGGTGTGTAGCCAGATGGAGACCACATGATATGCGAACCATGCGGTCAGATTTAGACAGTCAGTCCAGAGAATCAAGAGTCGAGCCAGGGATATGCAGCCAATCAGAGGTATTAGTATCGTCTCTGATGATACGGCTTGCAAAGGGGTGCAAGCGTTGACACCTCCTGGCTCCAGGAAGAAGATATGGGGCAAGAAGAAGTCCCCTCTCCGAGTATATGTCTCTCCATCTATCTCTCAAACTTACGACAAACTGTGTACCCCTTTTGAGATTAAAATGAGAGAGATATAGTTTTATAAAGAAGTGTGTTTTGTTTCATTAATTGAATTTCGTAAATCATATTTGATTATCTCGTTGATGAATCCATAAAAGACTATATAACAATAATTGGATTCATACTTTTCACAAAGGTATTAGCACTATGTGAAATGCCAACTGCTTTATTCAGGATTTGAACTCTGGTTGCTGTGTTTATTTCCTGTGAGGGTTACCTTCACACCATGAGTATGTCCATTCAGTAATAGTATTGATAAAAACCTTTCTCAAAGTGAGAGAAAATATCTGGAAAGAAATATATATATATATATATATATATATAAGTGTATGTGTGTGTGTACATATATCTCAAAATAGCATAGTATTTGGTAAATGATATGATAACCTGAAACGGACCTGAAGTTTTCAAGTAATGAAGGAATGTTTAAAATTTAATCTTTAATGCTTTGAGAGCTATCAGATAATTTTAACATCAAAGTGAAAATTAAGATATTTAAAGATTTACTTAAATGGATTGAAATTTCTGAATGTCACTTATGTAAGGGTATCCTTCTCTCTCCCTTTCTCTTTCTATTTATATATATATGTATGTATATTCAGGGTGTATCTGAAACACCACCCACATTTTAAACTGTCACCTGTGTGGTGCAAGTGAACTTAGATAAGTGGCAGTAGTAGCTCTAACTAGCTTATATCTTACTTTCCTTTCCCCTCAGATATCAGTTACGATCATAGCTTGGACTGATGCACACCATGCATTTGCTGTTGAAACATTTTTTAAGACTGGTGAATCTGTAATTGCTACTCAGAGAGCTTTTTTGTACTCATTTCATGTTATGTCTGAATGATGCTCTTCTGGATAGAATTTCTCACCAATAGCAGTTGTGATTTTCTCAGAAATATCAAAAATAGGAAATTTATAAGAATTTTTTTCTTTGATTTAATATCCTGATTTGTAATTAATCCTTTACAAATGGCTTGCGAGCAGTTGTCTATATCTGAAAAAATTGAACTGAGGCATTCAACCCTATGAAATATTAAGTGGTTATAAGTTGTCCATATTTGTCATAAACATCAATTATCATCAGTTGTCATAAAAAAAAAAATTGTCAGTTGTCTGTTTTGTTTTTTGTCCAATATTGCAAATAACAATTTGAAAACAGAGAAGGAACGGAAGAAACCATGAGATTAGAAAAAAAATGTAACCTTGGACTTGGAGAACAAGTCAAACTCTACTTTTAACAAGACTGGATGAGAATGGTTAGAAGGATATAATTGTATTATTTTGAATAATTTCAGGATTTTAATGGTTAGAATATTATTATTGTTCATTATCTCTCATATTATTACAAAGAACTGACAAGTAGCCTGTTAGTGAGGTTTAGAATATGCTGATTTTATCCCTTGTTGAGCAGTAAGACCTTTCCAGAATTGCATCTGATATTGAGCCTCTAATTCTTGAGATCTTGGTAATATTGAGTTACCCCTTCATTGCTATCACTCCTAGGTCCACTCTGACCTAGAGTGGTAGTACCTGTTAGAGTCCTATCTATGTGTCAAAATAAATTTGAAAATTATTGCTCTTAGATAGAAGACTTGATATCATATAAGTGTATGCAAAAAAAAAAAAACTCTTGAAGAGCAACTACACGAAAACTGTAAATATGAACATGCAATGAACACGCTTCCTTAACCTCAAAGGCATAAAGTAACCTAAGGCAGATTGACATGCCATTAAAATCAATTAATCAATTGACTGAATAAGAATTCAAAGAATTCAAAAGACATAAAAGAGTTAATGAAACATCAATTCAAAATGGGTCAGTTTTTAAAGTTCAAAAACCTGCTCTTTCAATAGAAAGAAATAGAGTTTATTTGAAGCTTGATAACTATTCAATTTAGCAATATTTTAAGAATTTCAATGTTCAAAATGAAAAATTAAATCAATTTTTTTTTCTTACAAAATCTGTATATGTAATGAACTGGGAGATTTTCTGTTTGTTTCAGTCTTTCTTTGTTGATCATCCATAACTTCTATTATTTCAAGAAAGGCTTCTGAATATGGAACTACCCATTGAGAATCAAACTCACTATAGTCTGCTTTCTCAGCTCACTAACCAGTAATCTATGCAAAGAAATCTAAAGTCATTTACTAAGCTTATTTTCTTTTGGAACAAAGCCAGAATTAGTTGCACCCAGTGAGAAGCAAAATCCTTAAGAATAGGGAGTTATCATAGCTCCATAACAATTACTCTATGCAATGCACTCTAATGTTCTAACAAAGTTTATCTTGTTTTGGAACAAAGCCACTATTAGTTGCACTCAGTGAGAAGCAAAAACATTAAGAAAAGGAAGCTATCATAGCTCCATAACTATTAAACTATGCAAGATACTCTAATGTTCTAACAAAGTTTATCTTATTTTAGAACAAAGCCAGGATTAGTTGCACCCAGTGAGAAGCAAAACCACTAAGATTAGAGAGTTAGTCTGGCTCAGTAACCATTATACCAAATGTGAAAACCCAAGAATATTCTACGTTGGTCAGATCTTAATGAATGTAAAGGCATTTTTATACCTCGTTCTTTTCATAACATCATAAGTTGTTTTTAAAATAACTTTTGATTTGCAAATGAACCAAAAATATTTGGCTATCTTGTTGCACTTGAGAGCAAGGAAAAAATTTATCCTGAACTTCTTATGACCAGCAGCATCAATTTCCTGAGATCATTGGCAACAATCAGAGTTAAAATTTTATCTATTTTCTGAGCTAAAAGTGGAGCTTTTATTCTGGCTGTTATAAGACAGATAAATTCATCTCATCCTAGTAAAAATGTTATCAACACAAGTATTTGTATATCTCTTTATGCAAAATGTGGATTTATTTACCCAAAATCTCTGGAGGAGAATCCCTGTGATGAAACGGTTAACATGTAAGACAGTGGTATTATAGTAAGCAAGTTTAAATTCCAGTTGCACAATTATATTTACTTTTGAGCTAATACTCTTAAGAAAGGAATTAGCCCTCTTATTTGGGCCAACTGGGCTCTCTCACCTTGTGATGTTGACTGTTCTAGAGGGAAAAATCTAAGTTCAAACCAGCCATTCTCTGTTTGTGTCACATCCTAGCAGCAGGGTTGCTTCAGTTTTAGTTTGTTTGTTTAATGCCTTTTCAACTTCCATGGGTTTTCTAAGACCAAAGCCATCCTTATAGAAGAACAGTTGTGGTGCTATTTAACTCGTTGCAGAAACGATAGGGGATTTTATACCTTTCCCAAGGATATTGGTCAGTAAATCAATATAATATTAGTACTGGAGTTTGAACTTGCTAACTGCAACATTACATTTTATATCATTAAGGGTTTTTGGACTATTGTCTTCATCTTTATTGTTATTTCCACAACGTTTCAGTCGATATGTTCTCTGGCCTTCTTCAGGTGTTTGTTGAACTCAGGAACCTGAAGAAGGCCAGAGGACATATCGGCTGAAACATTGTGGAAATAACAATAAAGATGAAGACAATATTCCAAAATCCCTTAATGATAAAAATCATCAAGCTTTATATCAGAAATTAAGACAACTAAAACAACATTGTAGTTCAGCTCATTAGCCACTATGACACAAGACTTCCATAAGACCTTCACAATTATTACAGTTGTCAATAGACAAAATTACAGAATAAATATTTCAATAATAAAATATTTTAAAGGTGTACAGGATGATTGAAAAGTTACTATTTTTTAAATATTTAAAATAACATTTCTTGTAAAAATGAGCTATGGAATGAATTATTTGTGCACAATTAAGTATTGATATTGTTTGAACACAGTTAAATGGTTTCAAGTATTGTTATTTAACACTGATAATTCTTTTCAACACAGTTCATTAACTTGCCGTCAAATGGTTCTAAGTATTACTATGTAGTACCAATATTTCAATAAACAATTTATACAGTTGTCATTGGACAAAAGTACAGAATAAATATTTCAATAATAAAATATTTTAAAGGTAACAGGATGATTGAAAAGTTACAATTTGTCTGGGGTTTCTTCTCAAACTAGGGAATTTTCACTGAACTTTGACCCAGAATCTTTATTTAATCCATGAAACATTGAAAATATATATATGTATAAATATATATAAACATACACACACTCATATATATATATATATATATATATATATATATATATATATATATATATTCACACATATGTGTATGAGTATATATACATGCATTCACATATAAATATATACATATGCATACACACACACAAACACGCACATATACATATATATATATATATACTATCACTCACACATATAAACATACATATATATATATACACACACACACACATATGAATGTATATATACACACACACACATATAAATATATATATATACATATATATATGTATATATACATACACACACATACGTGTAACTGCATATATATCTACACACACACACACAAACATATATATATATATATATATGTGTACACACACACACACACACATAAATGTATTTACACATGCATAAATATATATATATATATATATATACACACACACATGTACACCTATATATATTCATTTATATATATACACACACACAGAAATATACATACACACATACATGAATATATATACGCACAAAAAAAAAGATATATATATATATATATATATATATATATATATATACACACACACTCACATGAATATATATATATTTACCCATATGAATATATATACGCATGCACAAATATTTATATATATATATATATACACACACATACATAAATATATAAATGCACACAAACACATAAATATATATACACACACATCCACACTTAAGACAATTTAAAGTCACAGTTTCTCCAAAGACAACAACACCCATATCTTATTTTTGACAATGATCAGAGAATAGTAAAAAGAGCTTGAACCAGGAAGAGAAGACTATGAAGAATTGTTATAGTTTCTTGAATTTTCTGTATATTTTTTGTAAGGAAGCAAGAAAATTTGAATAAAGAATTAATAAGATGCTCCATGTCAATCACATTCAGTAAGACTTGTTTGCATCTCTCTCTCTCTCTCTCTCTCTCTCTCTCTCTCTCTCTCTCCATATATATATATATATATATATATAATAATTTTTTTTCTTTAAGGACTTTTTTCCATAAATATAAACTCTGCATTGTTTGGAATTTGTATACAGCAAAAATTATTTTAATCTCAGAAAATATTTAGTTTGAGACTATTCAAAATGCTCAGAAATCACACAGAGTGCTCCAGGCTTGAACAGAGGTCTGTCATCAAATTTTTGGTGGCTGAAAAGTGCAAACCATATGGAATTTACAGAAGAATGCGCAATGTGTACAGGGAAACATGTTTTATTCAGAAGAAATGAACCTAAGTTGAAAAGTCAGTCCATGGAGTGGAAACACTCTTACTGTCCAATAAAGAAAAAGTTCCAGGTGCAACCGTCCATAAAGAAGGCCATGCTAACATTTTTCTGGAACATGAAAAGACCCGTTAATATTTAAAAAAAAAAAAAAAGGGGCATCTATAAACAGTGCTTTTTATTATTAACTCTTAGTGCAAAATTCAGCTTACTTATAGAATGATCCTTGTATATTCTTAAAATGGTATAATTGCAATTTGATTATCAACTGAAGTGTCTAAAAACAAATGTGGTAATTCAAGAACAGTAAACATTGCTCAGTACAGAAAAAGTATAAAGTAAATATAACTCTAATTAAAAATACTGCTTAACCCATTATTTCAAGTTTCACTATTAAGATCATTAGGTAGGTTTCAGGCATACATTATGAGAAATATATTAAGTGATATTTTCAATCAATTACTTATCTATCTATCTATCTATCTATCTATATCTCTCTCTCTATATATATATATATAACCATGTGTCTATTCAATTTTTTTATCCAAAATGATCTGAAGAAGTCCTGTTACTTTTTTCGTGTTTTTGAAAACCTCAAAAATGCGTAACAGGATTGAAATAAATTTATAATCCTATGTAACCGGTTTCGTTGTTTTTCTTAAAGAAGTATATATATATATATATATATATAATGGTCAAGATATAATGATAAAAGCCACTATAATTTATAAAATCTTCACTGTATTTGTCTTCTGGTACAATAACTGGAGGAATATGGCACAAGGCCTTTTTAAGGTGGGTCCGGGCATAGAGCAAAGCCCACACACACCTGGCATTTTCTAAAAATATCTCGGGCCCCATTGGCATTACCGTAAAGAGACGTGCCTTAGGCACCAGACAATCAACCTAACCCCTCCGAAGAGGGTTAAAGCCTGGAGGGACGGCTCCCAGAAGCCAGAGGGATCTCCAGGATTGAGTCACACAGTGCATAAAGATACAGAGCAATATCACATTATATTTTTTTTTAAATGTATATGGGATGAAGAAAATGTAAAAGTAAACTCATGACTTAGAGTTTCACGGTTCCAATCATCAGGTGAGCTGGTACACCACACATTGGAATGAGTTAGATATGTGGATTACCAGCTCACTTGAATACCCATGAGTTTTTACCTTACCCTCCTTTTACATTTTTTATATTTTGAATTTTTTTAGAATTGAAAATATATTGTTATATACATAAATGCATGCATCCATATTTTTTATTTTCTTTTTCCCATTATAAAGTATCAGAAAGAAGAAAAAAGTAGATATTCATGTTTCTTGAAGTGGTGTCAGTTTCTTTAAGTTCCAATTAGTCAAAATCTTTAATACCATTTCCTTGAGTCAAAGAGTAATCAACCAACCAGGCAACAGAATATTTTTTTCAATGATTAACCAATCAGGTCATGGCATTTTAGATGACCATCAACCTGGGCAAACCACCAAAATAGCCATCTATTGATTGATATAATTTCATTGTATGACACATAATATCTGAAATGTGTTTTTGGTCAGTGGAAAATCTAAAATTGATGTCAATATCCCCAATATGTCACTTAATTAACCTTGGAATTCAGAAGGAGTTGTCCTGTTATTTTTATACTGACAAAGACTTGTTAGCAAGGAATAAGTTTAACACTTTCTATGATATGATAGTGACTTCATACTTTTACGTTTTAATTTTGAGTATGAAATAAATAAAGGTTCTTAGGTTTGGTTTTGGTTTCTTTGTTTAATGGCACATCAACCATCATGGATTATTTAATGCTAAAAGCCATTTTTGTAGAAGAATAGTATTGTGTTCGTATAGCATTTATTCTAAGGCTAACAACAACAAATAAATGAATTAATACTTCGTTTAATTCTAACAATGAAACAATTAATTACAATATACAGTCGTCCCTGTGTATAAAGTTGAGTTTAAGGGACTTAACGGTGCTCAGAAGAAGATATCTGGTATCTTAGGGTTGTCTTTCTGAGAGCTATAACACCCCCCACCCCCCGCCTCACGGAACATCTGGTGGAATCTGTCAGACAGGATTTTGGATTTTTGCGCCAAGATTTCTGGGTTCATCACGTGATTCATATATCCAATCACAAAGAACTTCTCCCCCACTCAATCCATACACAGAAATTACCATTTTACTAACCCAACAATAGTAATAGCTGGATGGATAAGGAGGTTCATACCTTTCCCAAAGGGTTAGGAGTCCAAAAGTGAACATAATAACTTGACTGGAGTTCAAACTCACTAAAATTTTGTAGTTCAGCATTTTAGCCATTACAATTCATGGACTCCCTACCCAAGGTTCCTGTTTTATCATTGATTATTCTTCTAACTACTTCTTCCAGGAATACTAGTATTGAGATATTTTTAATTCTCTATCATTGATAGGTTGATAAATCTGAGTATACATATAAAGGCAAGACGATATCCAGCAGAAACTGTTACTAATGCAGACTTGACTGATGATCTAGCGCTTCTTATAAATGCACTAGCTCAAGCTGAATATCTTCTGAATTGCTTGGAACAGGCAGCAAGAGACATTGATCTCAACATGAACTCAGATAAAACTAAAACAGAGTAAAAACCAAGAGACCAAACAATATATATATATATATAAACAGTTATTTGAAAGATCTTCATATCAAGGAATCTTTTTGTATCCATTTTTTTCATCAAAGTTCATCTCTATGATATGAAAAAGTTTTATTTAAGACTTTTGATAAGTTTTTTTTTTTTTTTATGTTGTTTCCTTTGTTTTCTTTCACTAATTTTTTTCTAGTCTTTGCACAAGACACTGTATGATTGCCTTTAGCTTGTACAGGTTTGATTTCTTTTTTTATCAGCCTTCATGGATTATTTAATGCCAACGCATCCTTGTTGCAGGATATTAGTGGAACTATTTAACCATTGCTGAGGGTGAGGAAGATAAGGAAGTCACATTCCTCTATAAATCCTCCCAAACTTTTCTTTGCAAAGTACTTTCAAACATCATTGGTCAAATTCAAATTACCTGTTTGGAAATACCCTTTGCTGCACTGGGCAAATAATTTCTGGGTTTCTGCATCATGGACAAAATAAATAGATAATTGGAAATGCAGGTTTCAATGGAGAAACAGAAAATGCATGAGAATTGCTTGATTGGTATGTTGAGGAATTTAGGGAAAGTGATCTTGAGCATCGTACATTTGAAGAAGTTAAAGATGAAGAGAGTGAAACAGCTGAAAATGAGGCAAAAGAACTGGATAAAGCTCAAAGTAGCCAAGGATTTCCTATCTAAAGGCCAATTCTAGCATGGGAAGAAACATTCAACTCCACAGGAATTTAAGAAAAGTTTCATCTGTTTCTTCTCAAAGGTGGCATTTGCTTTTTATTTATTTTCCACTTTGATGTACTTTGTCCTTATGCAATTATGCTGGAATGCCACAATAAAGGATTTTGTTTTTCTATTTAGGTATCCTTTGTACTTCCATGATTGCTCATTTTCTATAGTAGTTGAGTGAATCAAAAGTTTTACCCTATTTTGCTATCATGAAATACAATTCAGCTGCTCTGGATGTTTTTTCAGTGATTGTGAAGGTGATGGACCACCCTGGATTGGGAGATTCCTAACTCACCTGATACTCTTCAATTTTGCTTCTTTGGCTAGGTGCAGTTTCAGAATTCACAGTTTTCAACTCTTCCCGATCATCAAGATTCTTGAGCCAAATTTCTTGAACGATCTGGTTACTGTACTGTTATGAATTGTACCTTCACCTTTTTCACAACAAGTGTTTTTTAGTTGCTTCTGAGATGTTAGGGCCCAGTTCAAACTTATTAGGCATAAGCTTCTGAATTAGACTATGTTACATCTTCCGCTGTGCAGGTTTCAAATCACATGCAGAGTCAAGCAATACAATGTTTCCGCACACCAACTACCATGATATTATGAACCATTATGAATACCTTCCCAAGCTTTACTCATGTGATATGTGAACCACAAACTAGTATGTATATAAATATTAGCAAACTTTTGACTCACATTAGTGCTTTTTGTTTTGCTTTTTTTTGCCATGTTTTATATCTTGTTATTATTTAACCTTAAGATTATTGTTACTCTGTTTTCATATTTTTCCTTATCTTTTTCATATTTTCCTTATCTGTTTTCATATTTTTCCTTATCTTTTTCTTCTTTTTTTGGGGCCATTGGCCGAATAAGTAGAGTGTTTGCCAATGGTCTGGGAGAACAGGGTTCAATCCCAGGTCAAGTCATACCAAAGACTCAAAAAATGGTACTTGATGCTGCCTTGTTTAACACTCAGCATTATAAGGTCCAGATCAAGGGTAGTGGAGCAATCAAGGGAATAGTGCAGCACCCTCCCCTACACTTTGGTGTAGTAGCTACTGAAAAGGGAACCTTTGGGTCATCCTCGACTAAGGTTGCCAACTTTACTTATTATCATATATTTTGTTTATGTCTCTTTCTTTCACTAAATTTTCCTTCCACTCCTTTCTTTTGTTTTTTCTTCATTCTTTTCACCTCTTTTCATTTATTGACTTCCTATCTTCTTTGTGTCAAATATTCTTTCCTTCTTTCTTTCTTTCTTTCTTTCTTTCTTGTGACCATTTCCTGTAATTTATTGTTCTTCTCACATTCTATAAAGGGGTACTTGCCTATTCCCATCAAAATAATCACTGCTCCCCTAACATTTAATGAATAATTAATGCATATTTGATAAATGCCTCCCAGAATAAATTCTGAGCATGAAGGAACCAAAAATTTCCTTTTGTCTTCTTTTTCTGATTTATTTTTTATGTTTCAGGCAAAGCCTTCATATTTAAAAGATTTTACACACACACACACACACACATATATATATATATATATATATGTATATATATGAGTCCTGTGTATGTCATTAAACTGCATCAGATGGTGAGGCTCTAGCCCTGAAATTTGGTGAATGTGTAGTAACCCTTCAGTAACATTACTCACAGGTCCACTCTTTCCTAGAGTGGTAGTACTTTTTAGGCTCCCATCTTTGGGTCAAAATAGAACTGTTCAATCATTTAATAAGGGTTATATTTATTATCCATTTGAACCCACCCAGCTGTGTGCAAATTGTTTGTATGTAATAGATAGGAATACTTGATAAAGAGCACTACTAATGTTAAATAGCAATACTTGAAACCATTAAACTGTGGGCATACAAATGATTAATTTTGCATAGAATTATTAGTGTTGGATAGTAATACTTGAAAACCATTTAACTGTGTGCAAACAAACAAGCTCTAACTTATTTTAAAATAATGCTACCAACAAACAATTTGCTTACAGATCACACATACACACACACACACACACGTGGTGTAATGGTTATCGTCGTAGGAAATGGACACGGCGACACAAGTTCAAATCCTGGACGAGACTGGTTGCATTTCACATAGCACTAATACCCTTGGGAAAGGTATGAATCCAATTATTCTCCCTCCAGCTATGGGTAAATAGTAGGACAGACTAGGTTCTTCAGCCTTGGAGAGGCAACTAGTCTAGGAGAAGGAAAACTCTGAATTCAAATCTGTTAAACTCCGCTTATAAATTGACCTTGTGTCATATCCTGCCCGAGCAGAGGGGTTGGTAAATATGCATATATATATATATATACAAACAGGATTTGATATTCAATAGTCTACAAGGAATTATATACTCTAAACTAACCAACACATTTATGAAAAGGGTGGTCTCTGTGGCATAGTGGTTAATGTACTGGACTGCAACATCAGAGTTAGCAGGTTTGACCTTTAGCCACATTATCAAGTTCACGTATGAACCCCCTTATCCTCCCATCTATGGGTTAAATAGTACCACAACTGTTCTTCAACAAGGATGGCTTTGCCATTAAATAACCCACGAATGTTGATATGCCATTAAACAAAGAAACCAAACCTATATGAGAGAGTACAAATATATGCACACACACACATGCACACACATATATATATAAGTTGGCTGACTGAAATCAAAGGTAACCTAAAGGCTCTATTTTCAATAGCTACAACAATAAGGTGCAGGGGAGAGCACTATTCCTTCCCTGGAATGCTGAGTATGAAGCAAGGAGGCATCAAGTAGATTTTTTTTTAATCTTTGGTATGACTTGACCTGGGATTGAATCCTGGTCTTCTGGATCATTAGTGAACACAGGATATATATATATATATATATATATATGTAGTTATTGCGTATTTGAGCGACATTCCTTCTTTGATATGTGTTTTATTAAAAATGACTGATAAAGAGTATCTCAGCAGGCTTTATCTAATTTTCCTTCAGTATGTACAAGTGAAAACTTTTGGGAAGAAAGTGTGTGGAGGAATAATCAGAAAGATTGTGCTTTCAGATAATCTCTTAGCAATTTTCAAGGAATGTTCCAAGAAATTTTCATATCCGTGTGTTGTTTTTTTTGTACTGGAAATGTCTTTTTATTGTCTTCTGATAATTATTATGAAGAAGATTTAATTGACAAACACAGAAAGAAAATTATGGTTATGTTTGAAGTGACTTTGTTAAGAGTGAGAATTCTAGCTTATTTATACATATATATATGTAGAAAAACTGATAACAATGATCCAAGTAGAAGGAATGATTTATTAACGGGTCGACACTATAGCGTTTTGGTTCTACTGAACCATCATCAGGACCATGAGGGGTGGTATTAATAATTTTAAGTTAACGATGGATGATTAGAAATGTGAAATACAAAAACCTACGGGAAAATATGTATAGTAAGAAAAAGTTTGCCGTTTTTCTACATATTGTCAGATTACAATCCTTTATTTACTCCTCACATATATATATATATATATATATGTAAATAAATACGTTGTTAAGAGTGAGTGTTCTAGCTTTTATATATATATATATATATATAAGTATGCAGACAAAAGACCTGTGTAGAACTTTCTGGATCAGCTGAGAGTAAAAGAATGGAGCATTAGTGTGCTGCATATTCTCCAGAAAAAAAAAATACTAAGGTTTTCAATTCAGAGTTTTTACCTTCTTGTTGCCTTACCAAGGCTAAAGAGCCCAGTCAATTCTATTTTCTCATTGCTTGAGAAAGAAGAGATAGATTGTGTTACATCTCCTGAGTAAGGAATTAAATCTCAGGTCAGCACATCCACATGATTTCTACCTCCGACACATCTGTAGTGAAAAGTTCTCGAGTTTTCCGTTTTGTTTGTAATTTTCCTTCTGTCCTTCTCAAATACCATGAGAGTTTAAAAGCAGAACTCAATGATGCTATTGTGTATCCATAAAATATTTCCTTTTTTTCCTTCAAAGCTGTCATTTTTCCCGTCTACTATTCATGAAGTGCCATCTCTGATTGAAGTTCCTCAAGTGCCTTTTTTTTTTTAATCCAAGAAGCTAAGTCCAGCAGGGATGGTTCCTTCCAACATAATGTCGGTTGTTGATGGTATATGATCCTCTACTACTATTTTTCAGACGCTGTTCTCTTTCTTTGTATCATTAGCGGCAGAATTTGGAGCAACAAATAGGCTTATGTCAGGAATTATTGTGGTATGATCAGTTAAGTCAGTCACCATCAGTATTAATTTGACTGGAATATATATATATATATATACAGTTGCGTCCAAAACTGAGGGACAAAATTTTAAAACCAAATATTTGTAAGAAATAACAACTGTGAAAAGCTGAAATTTTGACAACTGGTAGTCGTTATCATCCATAATAGATCCATCCATAGATTTCGAAATTCTTCTTGAAGCTTCACCCACAAATCCTCTGTGTTAGTGGGATTTCTTTCCATAACTTTCATTCCTAAGGTCTTCCAAAGATTTTCTATTGGATTTAAGTCAGGACTTTGCGATGGCCAATCCATAATTTCGAAATCTATGGATGGATCTATTATGGATGATAACGACTATCAGTTGTCAAAATTTCAGCTTTTCACAGTTGTTATTTCTAACAAATATTTGGTTTTAGCCTCTCTGAAGCTAGTAGACAAATTCACCTACCTAGGAAGTAGCGTCTCATCAACTGAAAAAGACATAGACACACGTCTGACGAAGGCATGGACAGCTATCGATAGGCTCTCAATCATATGGAAGTCGGACCTAACGGATCAAATGAAACGCAGTTTCTTCCAGGCAGCGGTTGTGTCGATACTACTATATGGATGCACCACATGGACGCTAACGAAGCGGCTGGAGAGGAAACTAGACGGAAATTACACAAGAATGTTGAGAGCAGTATTAAACAAGTCCTGGCGACAACACCCCACGAGACACCAACTATACGGACACTTGCCCCCCATCACGAAAACTATACAAGTTAGACGAACCAGACACGCGGGACACTGCTGGAGAAGCAAGGACGAGCTCATAAGCGATGTACTCCTGTGGACTCCCACTTATGGATGTGCAAAAGTAGGACGACCAGCACGAACTTACATACAGCAACTATGTGAGGACACAGGATGTAATCCTGAAGACCTGCCGGAGGCGATGAATGATAGGGAGAAATGGCGAGAGAGGGTCAGGGATATCCGCGCTGGCGGCGCGACATGATGATGATGATGTATATATATAACACATACAAAGGAATGTATATGTAGAGAGATATACTAAAAGCTACATGAATATTTTTATGTGTGAGCGGTTAGAGTGTTCGCCAATGGCCCGGGAGACCTGGGTTCAATCCCAGGTCGAGTCATACCAAAGACTTTAAAAATGGAACTTGATGCCTCCTTGCTTAACACTCAGCATTATAAGGTACGGATCAAGGGTAAAGTAGGGCAATCCAGGGAAGGAGTAGCGCCCTCCCCTACACCTTGGTGTAGTAGCTATCGAAAAGGGAGCCTTCGGGTTACCCTCGACTATGGTCGCCAACTTTACTTTATATATGCATACACACACATATATGAGTTTGTGTGTGTGCTTTAGCACTGAAACCATACTTGACCTGAGGGTCATTATTTGATGAAGACTTTGTTGGTGGCACCACTGATGTCTTTTGAGTAGTAGTCGAATGAATTGATTATGTATCCATATCCATATGTACTACAAACATGCATATATATATATATATATATATATATATATACCAATATATGCCCATAGCTATATAAATATATACCCAGGCATTACATACACAGACACAGGATAGTTTGGTTTGGTTTCTTTGTTTAATGGCATATAAACCTCCATGGGTTATTAAATGTCAAAGCCCTCCTTCTTGAACATTAATGACACTATTTAACCCATAAGCAAATTGATAAGGGGGTTCATACCTTTCTCAAGGGTATTAGTCTGAAAGTGAATGGAGAAAGATAGTAGTGGTACTATTTAACTCATAGCTCAGATGATAAAGGGGTTCATACCTTTCCCAAGGGTATTAGTCTGAAAGTGAAGGAAATAGCTCAACTAGAGTTTGATCTCAGATACTACAATCTTGCAGTCCAGCATTTTAACAACTACACCATAGGGACTCTCCTGCAGACACAGGAACACGTCGAAGTTATCTTGCTGATATAATAGAAGCAATATGATACGCACTGTCACAGTGGGATTTCAACTAGCGTCCAGTTAGCAAACCAGGGGCCAAACCATAAATCAATACAGACCCTGCATCACTAGTCAGTTGTTGCTGTTCAACACAATAGTACACAGACTCGCTCAATTCAACATAGTGCTGCAAACAGAATCCGAGTTTCAGGTTGCTTGGGAACACAGCCCAAATCAGGTTGTAAGCACCATCCAAAGCTAAATACCCGGAAGATTCCAATTGTTGACAAGTACCATGAGGGAAAGTTGAAAAGAACTTTGGAGAGAGATCAAGAGAACATGAAACTGCCCATGGGTAAATGGGTGGATCCATTTACTGTGATCATCGGTGGGTAGGATACTAAGATTTGAGTTTATGGGCTAAAGGGTTCTGTAACATATGATGCTATACACCCTGGATTCCTAGCATCACACAATAAACCCTCTAGCCCATTAACTCAAATCTGAATATCTTAAAGAACACACATACATTTACATACAGTGATGCTTTGGAACCTTTAGAACTGAATAATCCATTTATTTTTTTTATGTACCGATGTGCATATTGTTTTAGTTTCTATATGAAAATTGGTTTGTTTGTTTGTTTTTTGCAGCCCTAAGTTAGATTCTTTTATGCTAAAGTTAGTTTAACAATTCCAGTCTTGAGTTAGAAATGGTACAAAAATGTATCTTACCAATCATTTTAAATCAGTACACTTTACTTGAAGGTGCACAAAGCATAACGATAATTATCATGGGAAAGGGAGTTGGTGATCCAAGTTCGAAACCTGGGCAAGACTATTTGCATTTTACTTATGCTGATGCCCTTATGAAAGACATGTATTCAACTTTTCTACCCACTCCTATGGATAAATAGTATGGTAGACTTGGTTCTCAAGCCTTGGTAAGACAACCAGTCTAGGAGAAGGATAACTTTGAATTCAAAGCAGCTGTTCTTCACTTAAAGGCTTGGGTAAATACATGCTTACCTGCAATGTCAGCTAATGGAGTTCACTGTCATTTTAAACATTATTTCAAACTGGTCTGTTCAACCAATAGATGAGACACTCACAGGTTTTATCAATCTAGGACAATGGAAGGGTGCCAACGCATGCCCAAGAGCTTCAAAATGGGAAACCTCAACCCCAGATACAGTTTAATGTCATGCCCAAGACGTGCATGTGAAAGGTGTAGAAACATATAAATACTTCAATAATCCATAATTTATCAAACATTATACTGTTTCCTGAATTAAGTGCATTGACATGGAAGAATATAGCAAAAATTAGATATTTATTGTGTGAAATAAATGGTTCTTTTGTTTTATTGTTAGCCTGTGGACTTAAATATATATTTCTACATATGTTTATTTGGTATTGGAAAAATACACCATTTTATATATTAGGTTGATGGAGATGTGTTTTTATATTAAATCTTTTATTCATGAATAATTTGAGCATCATTATTCAGACATCAAAATATATTCCTAGGTTTTATATGACCTTATGCCACCTTTTAGCTAAATAAATGTTAGATTGATGGAAAAGTTTCCAGCATTTTTTGGCCAAATCATTTATTCATATAAGTTCTTAGCAACATTATTCGGTCATCAAAGTATTTTCCCTGGTTTTCAATGACTTTAGGCCAACTTTCAAGTGACTTCAATGCTAAAGAGTTAACACCTTTTAGAATTAACTTATCTAACACAATGTGATTTTAAAAAAACAGCAAAATCTGGTGATACAGTAAATTACTGTTAGAATAGTAATGATTCTTCAGGCTTAAAACTAAGTGTGACCTCGGAATCATCATCCGATGTTCACAGCACAGCTGCCATTTAAACAGAAACATTATATTCTTTTCTTTCTAAACTTACCTTCTTCATCAGACAGAGCAGGCCAACAACACAGATTCCTTTGACTTTTCCAAGCTGTTTGTCTCTATTGAGCACCACTCTTGGTAGGTGATCTAGACGACCCCCAGCGTTCATACAGAGCTGATGAATGTAAGTTTTTGCTGGTTGGCTTACACTAGTGTGTCCATGTGTAGTAGTCCATAGGAGAGCATTGCTTATGAATTCATCCTTACTTCACAAGCAGTGTCCAACATGTCTTCCTCCTCTTTCCTGGATTGTCTGGGAGATGGGAGGTAAGTGGCCATACATCTGCTGTTTTGTAAGATGCTGCTTCCAGGATTTCTTTAAAACAGCACATAGCATCCTTCTGCAGTTCCCATCAAGCTTTTTCCCCAATGATTTTGTTAGAGTCCAAATGGTGCAACCATACGGTAGTACTGACAACATTTATCATTTATTATGAAAGTACTTAACTAACTTTTGCATAAAATAATAATCATGTTTGTCTAACAGTATCAATGATGGCCATTGAATTAAACCCATCTTAGTAAATAACTGCACAGTCCTTGATGTCAAGGAGGTTGCTAAAACCCTTAAAGGGGTAGGTACATGGGAGAGAGAGGTAGTGGACACCTTACTTTAAGGATACCAGGAATGATTTTACTTAAAATTAATCAGGAAAACAAATTCATTCAAAAGGCAAACAAATTTCCATCTCTAGGAGAATCTCAAACCCTTAGTAAGGGCAGGTTTTGAAGAAAATAAATAAACCCGTATTCATTTATACAGAAAGAAAATAGAATAAATTTTTGCATAATGAAATCTGCTAGTACCTAATAATATCCATTTTGATTGTATAATGTTCCACTAGAAATAATAAAAATCCTGCTATCTTTAGCTTAGAATGGAATTAACAATTTTATTAAAAACTGGGATATTCTCAATTATGTGTTATTCTGTGTTTTTAGGAATTATTGTATATTTCACAAAGAGCCCTTGAATTATTTGGTTTCTGATATTGTCATTTCTCGATTTTATGTGTGCTATGTTGTATGTAAAGAATTTCAGCTTATTCTAGATTACATTGCCAAAGCAGTATATAAAGAGGAGATGAGAAAATCTCATTCACTTTACCCACAGGACGTCTTAGAAGTAAGATACAATTCATTCTTCTTTTAGGGACATTTATGTACCCATTGAACCTTTTGTCACATAGAACACAATACGGCAAAATAGTACACAACTTATAACGCTATAAGCATTATATAAGAAGAAGAAATGAAAATCTCATTCTCTTTACCTACTGGAGTGTGGGTCATGGTTATCTTTCAATTGCTGTTTTTATTCTCATCTATAGAAGCCACTCTTATAGATGAGCAGCAGTAGTTCCCTGATCAAACTGACAATCCTGTGCGTTAAGCCGCAAGACTCACACATTCAGGACAAGGTTAGGCATTGCGCTTAGCGGTCAAAGGGCTTATTCGCATACCTTTACGTCCATCACGCTGCTTCCAATGTGTATGGGTAAAAAAAAAAAAGGTGGGGGGGCTTTCTTCTACCTTAAGTTTTAACTTAGTTAAAGTCCAGGACTAATGTATATTTAAAGAAATTTTTGGGTATATTTTCACCTGTCTTCCGATACTGGCCCGATAAGGAGAAGTGGCGAGAGAGGGTCCGGGATATCCGTGCTAGTGGCACGACATGATGATGATGATTACCTACTGGATGTCTTAGAAGTAAAACATGATTTATTCTCCTTTTCATCCTTTTTGTACCCGTTGAACACAACACTGCAATATAGTGCACAACATACAATGCTCTAAGCTTACTTGCCTATACACAGACACATCTGATAATTCCAAACAGCAAAAGAACTCTTCTCAAATATGTAAGCCTCTCACATACTTTGATATCACTTCAGAACATTTATATACATAGATGTATGATAAAATCATTTCTACTTAAGTCCACAACAGTGTTAATTGGCAACAGAGAAACACAGTAGTTTTTTGACTGTAAGATTTGCAAACCTTCGTGTCAACATTGAATTTTATAGATTATCTTTGTAGTTTTCCTATTGAGGTCATCAGACTTGCTTTCTTAGTCAGGTGCATTTTATTCCTTATTTTTTTTACTTACCTCTAAAGTTTACAAATCAAAGCTAACATTGCCTGATATCCAACTTCATCAAAAGCCACTGACATTCTTTCAAAAATCACAAAATCCTTTTTTCATCCTTGACTTCAGCTTTATTTTTATATCTGTTTACTGAAACATTTTTTTGATCGATTGCTATTACAGATATTTTTTAAAGACTCCCTTGTAGATACCAGCATAAAAGTAAGAAAAATCCTTTAGAAAATCTCCAAAGGGACATTGGGCTTCAAATAGGCTCTTAATTTGTCCCATTTAAAATATATTATTACCTTTGGTAGACCATGACAACCATAATAACACGAGTGATTTTCAGGGACAGACTTTATGCAAAAGTTTACTTCACAGTATGAAGTTACATGAAATAATCCAATACCAAAAATTGGTCTCTAATCTCAAGATTATTTAATGATTATAGATTAATGAAAAAGTGCAATTTTAGAAAATGCTGTTAAACATTGAAAACATAGTTCTGATTGTAATCAAATATTTAAAGATAAACTAAATTTTAGCATTAAATAACCTACAAGGAGCTGATATGATAGCATAATGGTAATTATCATATTTACCAACCCCTCTGGTCGGGCAGGGTATGACACAAGGGCAATTTTTAAGTGGAGTTTAACAGGTTTGAATTCAGAGTATTTCTTCTCCTAGACTAGTTGCTTCACCAAGGCTGAAGAACCCAGTCTGTCCTACTATTTACTCATAGCTGGAGGGAGAATAATTGGATTCATACCTTTCCCAAGGGTATTAGTGCTATGTGAAATGCAATCAGTCTCGTCCAGGATTTGAACTCGTGTCGCCGTGTCCATTTCCTACGACGATAAGCATTACACCACGGGCACCTTCCAGCATAATGGTAATTATTATGGGAAATGGAATTGATAACCCAAGTTTGAATCCTAGGCAAGACTATTTGCATCTCACTTATGCTGATGCCCTTGGGAAAGATATGAATTCATCTTTTCAACCCCCCTCCTATGGATAAATAGTATCGTAAACAAACGAACCAATTTATGATGACCATTATTTTTGCCATCTTATTCAGCACTTATCATCTAAAGTAATCCAAGAATTGTTTGGACTTTAAACGCATAAAAAAATAAGTATTTCATAATTTTCATTCACTTTTGCATATTGTTTTCCTGGGACATTTTCCCAATCATTACTTTTTAAAAATTTTTATACCATTAATATTTAACACTAAGTCCTTGGCATACATTTCAAATAAGAAAAGCAAGATGTTTTTTTCAAGCTGACTATTATCTTTAAAGATGATCACCTAAATGCAGATTTTTAGCTTTTGAAGATTTTGTCTATGTACACTTATTAAATTATCAATCATCTTTCACCACAAAGCATAATGTGAATATGTCTTATATTAAAAGATGATAATTAAGTATTTATATCAGATAATGATTTTTTTTTCTTTTTAAAAAGAAGGAAAGGCAGATAGTTCACAAAGACATACTTTGTTGGAATCAATGTTTGAATAACAGGTAAAAGAGGTGAATTTTGTCTGTATTTCTATGTTTAACTTAATTTTTACATTTCTTAATGAAGCAGTTTCACTTTCATTATTGCTGTTGTTTAAATTACAGTAAATTGCAGCAAATAAGTTGATCTCAAGATTATTAGCTCAGAATTCTGGGTTAGATCTGTACCTGTTGTATAAATTAACCCTACAAACATACAAAAAGTAAAAACTTACCCAATGAGCCTAAATGAGGATAGGCAATGATAACCTGTAAAAAAAGCATATAAGTCCTATTTACTTGCATCAAGACATTATCAGTGATAAATTCCTTTAGTTGTATGACTAAGCATCTAAGTGTACTGTGACATTACAATTAATATTTATAGTCAGTCCTCAGCTTTTGGAAACAGCATATGATAGTGTTAATATAATTTTCAATTTGTATTACAGTTTTATTATTTTACATCAATCTCTGTGTTCATTCGGTTTGGTTTGTTTTTATTGCATATTAACCATTGTAGGTTATTTAATGCCAAATCCTTTATATAAAAAATAAAGTAAAGTTGGTGAAGGTAATCAAGGACAACCAGAAGGCTTTCAATAGCTACTACATCGAGGTGTAGGGGAGGATACAACTCCATTCCATGGATTGCTCCACTTTACCCTTGATCCTTACCTTAAAGTGCTGAGTCCTAAGCAAGGCGGCATCAAGTACCATTTTTTTAGTCTTTGGTATGACTTGACCAGGGATTGAACCCCGGTCTCCCAGACTATTGGTAAATGCTTAAACCATTATGCCAATGGCCCGGAAATCTTTTATATACATATATATCAAATATATGATTTCTAAACATATTTTGTGAATAACATTTTTAAATGAGCCTGAGCTCATATAAAGGAGGTGCCCGTGGTATAATGGTTATCTTCGTAGGAAGTACACACGGCGATACAAGTTCAAATCCTGGACCAGCCTAATTGCATTTCACAGCACTAATACCCTTGGAAAAGGTATGAATCCAGTTATTCTCCTTCCAGTTATGGGTAAATAGTAGGACAGACTAGGTTCTTCAGCCTTGGTGAGGCAACTAGTCTAGGAGAAGGAAAACTCTGAATTCAAACCTGTTGACCTCTGCTTAAAAATTGACCTTGTGTCATATCCTGCCCGAGCGGAGGGATTGGTAAATATGGAGCTTGAGCTTATTTTTTTCACACAGTTAAATGGTTTTATTTGTTTCAATCTAATATGAATAATTCCATCTACTATTAATCTTTTGTTTGCTCACAATTTAATATTTCCAAGTATTGCTATGTATCACTAACAATGTAATTAAACAGTGATTTGTTTATACGCAGTTAAATGATAAAACAGTTCTATTTAAAACAATTCAGTTTAGCATGTCAACAAAGTTAAATGGTTCCAAGTATCATTATGTAACACTAACAATTCAGTTAAACACAAGGCATTTGTTTACTCACAGTTCTATTTCAAACAATTCAGTTTAGCATAAGTAACAGTTTAAATGTCAAACAGTTCTATTTGACCCATTGATAGGTCCCTGTCAGGTTCTACCACTCCAGGCCAGAGTGGACCTGGGAGTGATGGCAATGAAAGGGTACTCTGCATTCCACAAAGTTCCAGCCTTACTGAAACCTTGTCATCAAATTGTTTAGAGTCATATACAGGAGACTCATTAGCGGAGTCTTACCCCTCTGCAAAGATGCAGTCAGTATATTCTGCAACCGTCAGCTGACTGGGCAAGAGTTAATTTGTTTAAATATGTTCACCAGATATAAGTTTAAGTTGAAAATGTTTAAGGCAGTCTGCTAGAGTTATATTAACTGGTGTATATTGATTGTTTGCAGTACCGTTGTACTAGTTGACCACTCTGTGGTAAAGTTTTCAATTTTACCTCATACCATATAAGTTCACATGGCACTAATACCCTTGGGAAAGGTATGAATCCAATAATTCTCATTCCAGCTATGGGTAAATATTAGGGCATACTAGGTTCTTCAGCCTTGGTGAGGCAACTAGTCTCGGAGAAGGAAAAACTCCGAATTCAAACCTGTTAAATTCTGCTTAAAAAATTGACCTTGTGTCATATCCTCTTTCCACTCACTGAACCATTCTTATTAACAGGATTGACAATTTTATAAAACCAGTATTGCTTATAACCAGGAGGTTGTAAGCTCAATTCCTGTTCTGGGCAGTATATTTTTCTTTTTACTTTCTCTTCAACCACAATTACACATAGTGTAAAACGAGTAATGATAATGAAATAATAGTAATAATGAAGCCTATATTCAGCAATACTGTTATGATAAAAAGCAACAATAATAAGAGTAAAACTATTAATACAATCCTATTTACCGACCCCTCCGCTCGGGCAGGATATGACACAAGGTCAATTTTTAAGCGGAGTTTAACAGGTTTGAATTCAGAGTTTTCCTTCTCCTAGACTAGTTGCCTCACCAAGGCTGAAGAACCTAGTCTGCCCTACTATTTATCCATAGCTGGAGGGAGAATAATTGGATTCATACCTTTCCCAAGGGTATTAGTGCTATGTGAAATGCAATCAACCGCGTCCAGGATTTGAACTCGTGTCGCCGTGTCCATTTCCTGCGACGATAAGCATTACACCACGGGCACCTCCATAAAAACTATTAATACAATAAGAGTAATAATGAAAAATATATTAATCTTGAGTATTGTAATAACAAACAACAATAAGATTAAGTAAAATGAGGATAATTCAATAAATAAGGTGAATTTTGCCTTACGAGTTGATAGTAGGAAGCACTATTTAGAGTTGCACTTTTTTCAAAGAAATCAAGAGTAATAATTCCTTCATATCCCAAAAGACTGTCAGCATGACCTTCTTTACTGAAACACTGCACTTTTTTTTATTTGACAGTCAGTGTGCTTCCACTCCATGAACTGTCTTTTCAATTCAATCTATTGTGGCAAACTCATGTTTAGCCCTTTTGTAAACATTTTTTGACTAAATTATGCTTCTCTGTATGCATCACACATTCTTCTGTAAATTTCACATGGTTTGCTCTTCTCACCCACCAAAAATTTGGTGAAAGATATCTGTTCAAAACTAGAACACTCTGTTTGATTTGCCTCAAAGTAAATATTTTTGTGAGATTAAAATCATTTTTTCTCGAAACCAAATTAAACAATATAGAATATACAGTTATGGGAAAAGATTCTGAAAAAATAATTTTGCTTTTTCAAGAAAATTCCTTTTATTTATTGAATGACCCTTGTATTAATGATAAAATTTAGTAATAATGAAGCCTGCATTTATCTATACTTTGTGATAAAAGCAAAAGTGATAAGATGAAGTAAAATACAAATAAGTATAAAAGATGGAGTAAAAGATATGACAAAAAAATGGATAAATAATTTGGTTTGGTTTCTTTGTTTTATGGCATATCAACCTTTGTTGGTTATTTAATGCCAAAGCCATCCTTCTAGAAGAACAGTAGTGGAACTATTTGACCCATACTTTTCCCAAGAGTATTTGTCCAAAAGTGAACATAATAGCTCAACTGGAGTTTGAACTCACTTACAATGACTCCACAGTCCATCGCTTTAACAATTATACCCCGAGGACATCCACCCGCAATAAAAGATGGAGTAAAAGAATTAATAAGAGAGCACAAATTATAAAAGCGTATCAAACCAGATTGCCACAATAAATGCTTATCATTTGGCTTTTACTCAAATTTGTCATCGTTAATGATTTAAAACAATTGTCTGCAAAGATTATTTCATTATTTCTTTACAAATTACTCAACAGGTCCTCACCAGTTGACAATGTATGCTCAGTAAATATATATATATATATATATATATATATATATATATATATATATATAGGCTTTAAGTAAAGCATACATTGTAAGTTCTAAAAAAAAGCACCATTTTTTCAGTCATGTCATGATGTTTCTCTCACGAGACATGAATAAAAAAAAATGTTCTTTTATTTTAGAATTCACAATGTATGCTCTACTTAAAGCTATTCTAAAATTTCAGAGAAATACTGAGACATGACCAAAAAAGGATCCTTTTTTTGAACTGACAATGTATGCTCTACTTAAAGCTATTCTAAAATTTCAGAGAAATACTGAGACATGACCAAAAAAGGATCCTTTTTTTGAACTGACAATGTATGCTCTACTTAAAGCTATTCTAATGTTTTGCATGTACCATAGGATTCATACATACACATATATATATATATCTTTGAAATAAGTAAAATTACAGCCCAAGAAGTAACAAAATGTAAAAAATGCAACATCAGTTTAAATAAGAAGAATGTGAAACTTAAATTTGTGAGATAAGTGATTTTTTTTGCTTATTGATATCGTTCTATTTAGTATCTAATTGCCTATCTTGTATTTCCCTCTCTAAAAAGAAATATTTAGATATTTAGATATTACTCTACATCAAGTGTGCTGGTATTAGGAATGGGAGGCTGAAACCCAAGTCTTGAGCTGTTAAACTTAATTATTTAATAATTAACCTTATTCTGTATTTTATTCGGATTCTTCTCAAACAGTTCTTATATAAGAAGATTTATATATCTAAGCTGTCTATATACCTCCTGATATTATAAATAGGATTTATTAAACAAATCCATCAAAATATTTATTCATTCTCATCATATATATATATATATATATATATATATATAAGATCCCAAGTGAAGCAGAAAAAGGAAATAGTAACCTGTTATTCAATTATTGCCATAATTTTGTTTGTATGAATCACCAAAACCCTCCCCCATTAGCAAGATGTGATGCAAGGTCAATTTTTTAGAAAAGTACTGCAGGTTTGAATTTCGAGTTTTCTTTCTCCTAGACTGGTTGCCAAACCAATTCTGGTTGCCGATTTTCCTATGACAATAATCCTTTTGCTAAGACCAAATGTTTCAGCCATTGCACTCAATGACCTTCTTAAAATATCTTTCGTCATAGTTGGTAACCTTCAGGAAATTTCAAATTGAAACCTTCCTTCAGTCAGTTGGAACAGACTGTTCTCATTCTCCTGTCCATGCCTTGGGGTATCTTACATCAGTTAATTAACTGCCTTAGTTATTTCACCCTTTTAATGTAGCTTTCCTAGTCCCCCCTCCACTGAACATCAACCTGAGGATTGAGTTCAACTTTTAAGCAGACTTAAACTAAGAGTCCTTAGCTGATGCATTCATCCTCTTAACTATTGTCCCATGGGAAAATTTAGAGATCATTTTAAAAGATCTTGAATCTAATGTCATTGTGTCTGCCTCTTCAATCAGAGTATAATGCTTGTTTGCTTCTTTTTTTTGCTCAAAGTCAAATCCAGTTGGTGTTATTAAGAAAATATATCATTAGCATCACTTGTTCCAAATAATTCTTGTCATTTAATGAAGATATAGTACAATCTTAATTTTAAAAAATTATGAACTCTGTTTTATCTGAGCTCATTTAGAGACCAATGCCTCCAGCTGCTTGCTCCGGATGATACAGGATGGAGTCTCAGTGGCATAATGGGTAAAGAGCTGGACTGCAGCCTCAAAGTGAGTGAAGTCAAATTTCAGTTGCACTGTTGCATTCCCTTTTGAACTAAAACCCTTGGAAAAGGTATCAACCCCCTTAACCCTTTAGCTATAGGTTAAATAGTATCAATGCTGTTCTTATACAAGGATGGCTTTGGCATTAAATAACCCATGAAAGTTGATATAGCATTAAACAAAGAAACCAGGCTGTGCAGCAAAGATTTGGCTTGAGCAGGTGTATTTGCAAAAATCACTTGATCATCTGTGTAGTCTGCATCAGTCATAATTTCTTTGTGATATCATCTGCAAGGCTAAAGAAGCCAGTCTGCTCTACTGTTTAGCTATAACTGAGGATAGAGGAGGTGCCTGTGGTGTAATGGTTATCGTCGTAGGAAATGGACATGGCGACACAAGTTCAAATCCTAGACAAGACTGTTTGCATTTCATATAGCACAAATACCCTTGGGAAAGGTATGAATCCAATTATTTTCCATCCAGCTATGGGTAAATAGTAGGGCAGACTAGGTTCTTCAGCCTTGGTGAGGGTTATCAGTGTTGTCCCATGAAGAGATATACTTAAATATCTGCAGAAATGTGAGGGGTGTACTCACTTTTGTAATACACTGTATATATATATATATATATATATATATATATATATATATAGCCTATATTTGCATATGTCAGTATATATTTGTTGATATATGCATATATATATATATATATATATATATATATATATATATATATATATACACCAAACCCTTCTGCCACAAACAGGATGTAACACTTTTTAAGTAGAGTAAAACTAGTTTTGAATTCGGAGTTTTCCTTCTCCTAGACCAGATTCTGTATCGAGGCTAAAATGTTTAGCCAGAGTTTTCCTTCTCCTAGATCAAATTCTGTACCAAGGCTAAAATACCTAGCCAGATTTTTCCATCTCCTAGACCAGATTCCATTCCAAGGCTAAAACTCCTAGCCAGAGTATTCCTTCTCTGAGGCCACATTCTGTACCAAGGCTAAAACCCCAAGCCAGAGTTTTCCTTCTCCTAGAGCAGATTCCATTCTAAGGCTAAAACTCCTAGCCAGAGTATTCCTTTTCCTAGGCCAGATTCTGTACCAAGGCTAAAACCCGAGCCAGAGTTTTCCTTCTCCTAGACCAGTTTCCATACCAAAGGTAACATGCCTAATCTGTCATTAGATGTGAAAAGAAAAGATGGATACGTGCTTTTCCAAAGTGCCTTAGCACAAAGCGAAACACAGACAAACTCATCTAGGATTTGAATACAGGTTGCTGATGCCATTTTCTTTGACAATATCAAATTAAGTAATTTGGACGCCACTCCAAAAAAAAAAATCCAAGGTCAGTTTTATTGATGCTTATTTTAGGCTAACTCTCAGCAGCAACCAATAAAGCCAATTTGAGGATGTATACGCTTAATGGTCAAATTTACATAAGTAACTGCTCCATTGTGTGTGCAGAGCAATCAAGTTGAGTACAATATTTTATACAAACTCCTAAATGAGTATCAGTTTGATCCTCTGATATAACATTGATCTTCCAATTTATAAACAAACATGAGTATATTAGTTTACATAACCTCCTGATGCCAATTATGGTCTTTTCTCAGGTAGGTGTTTTGTTATGTTTTTTTTTTTTTTTTGGTAGGGGGAGTGTTTTCTGGCCGGGGATGATGAAGGTGTATACAGATGTGTTTGTGTTTGGCAAAAGTACTTTTCTACCTCTTCATTTCTCAACAATATCATTTTTTTTTCTTTCTGTTTTTCTCTTGTTTTTAGCCAAGCTGTTATGTCTTGGCATAGAAAAGCTGGCTGCCTGCAATTAATTATTGACTTTTGCACTCAGGATGTACAGCTTCCTTTTTTCCTTCCTTTTTTTTCTTTTTCTTCTTCTTCTTCTACTTCTTTCCCTTCCTACTCCTCCTCCTCCTCTGCTGATAACTTACTTCACCCAATTCTCTATATCTGTTTTTCCAACCATGAAAAAGAAATAAGCCACAGTGAGGATACTGGAGTTACTTTGAAACCAATTAACAGATGCACTCAAGTGTATATGTGTGTGTGTGTGTGTGTGTGTGTGTGTGTGTGAACACAGAAGTAAATGTTAGCTCAGTGGTTAGAACCCTAGACAAAAAAGCAATGAGGTCTAGAATTCATTATCAAGACAGCTTTATTTTTATTTCAAATGAAGCATCATCAATCATCATTATTATTATTAATTTCAACAAGTCTCTTCTTTCGTCTTTTAATTTTAGACATGAGTAAGTTGAGATAAAAAAAATAACAGGAATTAAGATGAAAAAAATTGTTGTGATGTTACCCAATAAGTTATTTAATTTCAAGTCTGTAGTTTGATGTCCTCTTTTTCGTATAGATATATACAAAGCTTTGCTTAGTAGTGACAAGAATAAGGTACCTAGTAAGACTCAAACTCACCAGTAATGGTCTGCCAATCAAGCTTGCTAACTATTACCTCAAATGAGGTGTCCATATCCTCTTTTTGAACGTATTTACCCAACCCCTCTGCTACAGTTAGGATGGGACTCATTTTTTTAGATACACAGTTAAAGAATCAAACAGTTCTATTTCTAAAAATTCAATTTTGCATAAGTCAACAAAGTTGAATGGTTCCAAGTACTGCTATCTATCACTAACAATTCAGTTGACCATCAGTAATTTTTTTACACACAGTTACCGGCTCATTGGCCTCGTAGGTAGAGTGTTCGCTAATGGTCCGGGAGACCAGGGTTCAATCCAAAGTTGAGTCATACCAAAGACTTTTAAAAAATGGTACTTGACACCTCCTTGCTTAATACTCAGCATAATAAGGTACGTATCAAAGGTAAAGTGGAGCAATCCAGAGAAAGGAGTAGTGCCCTCCCCTACACCTCGGTGTAGTATCTATTGAAAAGGGAGCCTTTGGGTCACCCTTGACTACAGTCGGAAACTTTACTTTAGTTAAATGATCAAACAGTTTTATTTCAAGCAATTCAATTTTGCATAAGTCATTTATTTCTACTCAGTTTGAATGACAAACAGTTCTATTTGACCCAGACAGCCTATTAGGTGCAACCACTTCAGGTCAGAGTGGACTTGGGAGCAGTTCAAATAAAGGAGTACTCTACATTCCCCAAAGCTCCAGCATTATTGGAACCTCACCATCAGATGCAGTTTAGCATTATATCCAGGACCCTCATTGGGTGGGGGGGGTCTTACCCCTATGCAGAGATGAAGTTGGTGTATTCTACAGTCCCAGCTGACTGGGCTAAGGGGTTTACAATAGAAATGCATTGAAAATCAACAATAAAGGAATTGTAATGGGTCAGGAATTAAGACAAGAAGATAGTCATTAAATATATTATATATAATACAGAAATATATATCATATATAATACACAGAAAGTTATCTTTTAAAGTTGTACATAGCAAATCAGAAAGAGATTATCAGTGGTCAAGAATTAATGCAAATATATGTTTGTAAATGGATAAGTCTTTAGTGAGATTAAGAATGAAGCAATTTTGAAAAAGAAAAAAAATTTTTCAACATAATCTCTTTCTATCTCAATGCTTTTGGTTCAGTAAGGAATATTAATCAAAATCTTTTCAATTTAGTTTTTACTATAGATATTAAAGTAATTTAGTCATAATACTGATATATTAAAGATTTAATCATGACATCTCAAACTGTTCATAGTGTTTGTTTTTTTTACTACAGATATGAATACAATTTTATTCTGTACAAATTTTAAAATTCAAATGTCGATTATCAAAGCAAAAAATCATAATTACATTTAACAGTATGAATTCTTTCAATTTCCTTTCATTCTACAATTAGCTTTTCATAAATCAGGAAATATTTGATGACCAAATACAAAATGATGGGAATTAATGAATTGAATACAGTTTGTATCTTTAGCTGGACATACCTACTAGAAAATACATTGTATATATATATATATATATATATATATATATATATATCAAGATAAATAAATTATTAACAGATTTTTTTAAAATGAAAATACAACATCCATTTGAGAGAAGCTAAAGAAATATTGTTTAAAAAAATGCATAATCTAAAATTAATTTTTGAAAAAAAAATGTGATAGATCTAAATTTTCAAGATTAGCTCTATTTTTCAAACACTTTTTTAAAATTAAAATTCAGCCTAATATGAGTGAGCAAGAAAAGAAACAACAAAGAATCTATGATTAGCTTAATGCTGAAACCAAGCCAAAGTTTCTTTTCTAACAGTATACAAAGTTAAGAAATTTTTTTACTAAAAACTTTTTTTTTAAATGGAGTAGTAGAGGATTAAACAAAAAAACGAAAAGAAGGCTTTTTAATAGCTCTTGCAATGGCAATTAAGAAGGACCCAACAATGTCAATAAGAAAGCACACTAATGAATTGAAAGTCCACCAGAAAACTGTGAGGACAGCAATTAAACAAGATTTAAGCCCAGACCTTAACCCTTCAATTACACTATATGGAGCATTTTAGAAAACAAAATAAATGCAACTTCCCATCTAAATATTGGTTCAGATAAGATTACTATTGTGGAGGAATGGAATAAAATCTCAGAAAAATTTATTTTGAAGACATTCAAATCATTTTGAAGGCATGTTGATACAATAATTGAAAAAAAATGGTAGCCATATTGAATAAATTTACTGTTTTGTGTTTATCTTCTTATTTTGTAGTTTATTTTTTAAAATTAAAATTAATTTTGTTTTATAAAAAAATGTCCTTTATTATTATACTAGAATATTCCTAATTTTGCCTCTGCACCCTATATTAGTTATCGGTTATTTTCCTTTTTCACTTCTTCAGGAAAAACATAGCAATCTAACAGAATCAGAAGTAGTGTTGGATTTGATTATGGACTGCAGTCTAGGGACCTCCAGACTTAAAGCACCAAGAGCCTTTTTATCTTCACTCTTTGATAAAACTAAAAAAATATGAAGATACAAAAACACGAGAGATTTGTTTATTTTCAGATTTAATGGGACTCCTTTGAACTAATTTGAAACAATTGAGAGGATTTGAGCTGTTTTTTAAATTGAGAGTATTTGAGCTGTTTTTTAAATTGAGAGTATTTGAGCTGTTTTTTAAATTGAGACTATTTGAGCTGTTTTTTAAATTGAGAGTATTTGAGCTGTTTTTTAAATTGAGAGTATTTGAGCTGTTTTTTAAATTGAGAGTATTTGAGCTGTTTTTTAAATTGAGAGTATTTGAGCTGTTTTTTAAATTGAGAGTATTTGAGCTGTTTTTTAAATTGAGAGTATTTGAGCCCTTCTAGTTAGAGCTGTTTTTTAAATTTTGATGGGGTCCATTGAAGGAGTTCCATTTAGATTTCACAGCATCTTTTTAATGTTTATATAGATTATTTACATATGTTTTTAAATTTTTTAAAAATTTTGGCATCTTTGCCCAAATTTTTACTTATTTTATACCCAAAAAGCATTGCCCAGTCAGCTGGGGCTGTAGAATACACTGACTGCTTCTCTGCAGTAGGGTAAGACACCCCCCCCCCCACAACGAGTATCCTGTATATGACACTAAACAATCTGATGGTGAGGTTCCAGCAGTGCTGGAGCTTTGGGGAATGCGGAGCACCCCTTCATTGCCATTGCTCCCAGGTCCACTCTGGCCCCGAGTGGTAGCACCTGGCAAGGGTCTTATCTATGGGTTAAATAGAACTAACAGTATACTTATGCTAAACTGAATTGTTTGAGTAAACAGAATAGCTTGAAATAGTAATGTTTTTGACAATTAAACCGTACTTACATTTAAACTGCATGCTTATGCTTAACTGAATTGTTTGAAATAGAACTGGTTTTCGACATTAAAACTGTATTTACATTTAACTGAATTGTTACATATAACGGCTTGAATAGTTTGAAATAGAAATGTTTTTGACAATTAAACTGTGTGCTTATGCTAAACTGAATTGTTTTAAATAAAACAGATTATTTACATAAAAATGGATTTGGTGTTAAATAACCTACAAAGGTTGATATGCCATAAAACCCACCAAACCAAAACAAACCAAAAAAAGCATCATCTAAAAATATTTTTTTAAGACACAGGGGTAAGGCAAACTTATGTAATAAAGGGGCCTCAAAATCTGTTAGCCCAGGGGCCTCTAAGGTCTAAATCTGGCCCTGATCACCAGATTAAGTATTAAGGTCTTGTGTTAGAGGTATTAATTATGGATTTTAAACTCAACTATTTAGTTCAGTTCAGTGTTTACATAACCCTTCTATTACTGACTGATTGCGACACAATGTCAAATCTTTAGGCAGGGCTCCTCTAACACACAAATGCACAATTGAGACCAGTGCTAAAAATTACTTGGTCTCTACTGGCATTCCCTACTTCGGGAGGTGTTTCAGCCATCAGGCAAAAAACCTAACACTTGCCCTTTTAGATGAGTGGCAGGTGCTACATTGGAGGGCAGCCCCTGTAGATGACAGCTATTTAGTTTTGTCATTCCAGCAAGAATCCCAGAGTACAACCATGAAATAATTTAAAACTCACTCCTTTCATTCTGTTAAACTGAGAACTTCAGAAAACAACAGAAATAATTCTGTCTCTGATGGAAGTACCATTTAATCAAAAAGATACAAAAGATAGATAAAACTTAAACATGGATGTCATCATCATCATCATGTTGTGCCACAGGGACAGATATCCCTGATCCTCTCTCGCCACTTCTCCCTATCATTCATCGCCTCTGGTAGGTCTTCAGGGCCACATCCCGTATTCTCATATAGCTGCTGAATGTATGTTTGAGTTGGTCGTCCTGCTTTTGCACGGCCATATGTGGAGGTCCATAGGAGTACATCACTTATACACTCATCCCTGCTTTTCCAGCAGTGTCCTGCATGTCTGGTTCATCTAGTTTGGATAGTTTTCATGCTGGGAGGCAGGTGGCCGTATAGTTGGTGCCTTGTAGGGTGTTGCTGCCAGGACTTGTTCAATATTGATCGCAACATTCTTGTGTAATTGCCATCTAGCTTCTTCTCCAGCCGTTTAGTTAGCGTCCAAGTAGTGCATCCATACAGCAGTATCAATACAACCGCTGCCTGGAAGAAACTGCATATCATTTTATCGGTCAGGTCTGATTTCCATATGATTGATAGCCTATCAATAGCTGTCCATGCCTTCGTTAGCCACATGTCGATGTAATTAAAACTAGTGACTTTTGTTCACTAGGTCATAGATTGCACTATTTGGTGTATTATCATAATTAGTTTAATATCATAAATTATTTTGTATATTACATGTTGATTTTATCAATGTTTATTTATGGGACTTGAGACAGTATATTTCAATTTCATATTTTAACTCTTTTGAATATAAAGATTTTGAATAAATTTGTGTGATATTTGCATAATTCTATATATTTCCTTCAGGCAATTGTCTTTATCATTGCTGATACATTTTCCAGTCTCTGGAATTTATTTAGTGCTTTTTTTTCCTTCTTCTTTTCCAACTCCTTAATCCAACAGAATCACAGAACTAGGCGTTTAGGTCTTGTGTTATAAATGTTAACAGCAACTTTCATAGCACAGTTGATTGGGTCTGTAGAATATGCAGAGTGCATCTTTGCAGAGGGGTAAACCCCACTTTAATTGATGTCCTAGATATGACACTAAACCCTCTGATTGTGACACTTCAGTCTCAGAGCTTTGAGGAATGTGAAGTACTCCTTTATTGACATTACACCCAGACCCACTCTTTTACAGAGTGGTAGTACCTGTTCGTGTCTCATCCACGGGTCAAACAGAATATGTGTCCTGGGTATGACACTAAACTGCATCAGATATTGATGCTCCAGCCCTAGAGCTTTCGGATGTGTGGAGTACCGTTTCATTGCCATTACTCCCAGATCCACTCTGACCAAAAGTAGTACTACCAGTTAGGGCCCCACCAATGAGTCAAATAAGGAAATCCATATAGTGTCATTCAGGATTTGAACTTGGGTAGCCGTCCACCTCCTACAAAGATAACCATTATGTTATGAGGGGGTGTCCTCATGGTGTAATGGTTAAAGCGATGAACTGCGGAATCGTAGTACGCGAGTTCGTACTCCAGTCGCGCTATTACATTCACTTTCGGGCAAATACCCTTGGGAAAGGTATGAACCCCCTTATTCTCCCTCCAGCTATGGATAAATAGTAGGACGGACTAGGTTCTTCAGCCTTGGTAAGGCAACTAGTCTAGGAGAAGGAAAACTCTGAATTCAAACCTGTTAAACTCCGCTTAAAAATTGACCTTGTGTCATATCCTGCCCGAGCGGAGGGGTTGGTAAATAGTACCATTATGTTATGAGCACCTCCAATATAAATATAACATATAAATAAGTAAAGTTGGCAACTGTAGTCAAGAGCTACCCAAAAGCTCCTTTTCAATAGCTACTACACCGAGAGGGCGTTACTCTTTTCTCTGGATTGCTCCACTTTACCCTTTGAAACATACCTTATAATGCTGAGTATTAAACAAGGAGGTATCAAGTACCATTTTTTGAGTCTTTGGTATGACTCGACCTGAGATTGAAGTCTCCTGGCCCATTGGCAAACACTATACCACTAATATATATATTTATATATATATATATATTTGTATATACGTGTGTGTGTGTGTGTGTGTGAATACTACCCTATTCAATCAAAGAGATACATAATATGAAAAAAATTAGACCATGAAGTTACTTTAAAAATAGTCTCTTTTAAAAACAAATAACTTTTGTTTTACCTATTTTATACATTGCATTATTCTATATTTTCCTTTCAGACAATTATCACCTTTGTTGCTTTTTATTGCTTAGCCTTACCGTAGGACTTTTTCTTTTTTGTCCTTCTGTTTTTCTCATACTGCCAGTGTTGCTACTGGTATTATAAGCCAAAGAAAATTGATACCCGTTCAGAGCTGGAGTGGCTCTGCTAGTAAAAATTAATAATAATAATGATTGCTAATTCTTCATCTAAAAAAATAATAAATAAAATAAATGATGCTTATTTCATATTCACCAACCCCTCCACTTGGGCAGGATATGACACAAGGTCATTTTTTTAAGTGGAGTTTAACAGGCTTGAATTCAGAGTTTTCCTTCTCCTAGACTAGTTGACTCACCAAGGCTGAAGAAATCAGTCTGCCCTACTATTTACCCATATCTGGAGGGAAAATAATTAGATTCATACCTTTCCCAAGAATATTAGTGCTATGTGAAATGCAATCAGTCTCGGCCAGGATTTGAACTCATGTCGCTGTGTCCATTTCCTGCGACGATAACCATTACACCACGGGCATGCTTATTTAATCTCAATCAAATAGATCATAACAATAAGAATTGACCATTTGGTTAAAAGAAAAAAAAATTTTTAATCATTTGAAAATCAGAGGTTTGAAACTTATAAAGGAGATTAAATTAATGAGCCATACACTCATTGCCTGAAGGATTGTACACTTCTTACCATTCTTGCTGAATGCTTAAATCATGAAAACACAAGAAAAATAATCCATCGCAATTGAGATTCAAGGGAAAAATTACTTTCTTTTTTTTTTTTGTTTCTCCCTCACTTTTTTTTTCTGAGTATTTGCTGGGTTTTTTTCTTTTTTGGACTTTTGATAATTTTTTTATGCATCTTTTGTGGGTTTTTTTATTATTTATTTTGATGTTGGGCTGTCTATTTCTTTTCTGTTTTCAATCTGTATTTGTTATTCATCTGCAGAGATTTTTAATTGAATAAATAAATAAAAACATGCATGATATTAGAAATAACAAGTTTTTGCTTTCTAAAAGAAAAGAAAAAAAAAAGAACAGCATTGAACCAGGAAATAAAATGTGACTGACAGGGACAGACAGAAATGAACAGATAAACATACAAAGAGAGATATGAACAAATCAAGATAGATCAATGAACAGACCAAGATTGATAGATTGATAGATCTGAACAGACCAATATAGATCAATAAATATGAACAGACCTGGGTAGATAGATCAATAAGTATGAATAGACCAAGATATATTGATAGATATGAACAGTCTATGATAGATAGACTAATAGATATGAACAGACTAAGATAAATAGATTGATATATATGAACAAATCAAGACAGATAGATAAATATGAAACAAATTGGATAGATAGAGTGATATATATGAACAGACAAGTTTAAATCAATTGATAGATATAAATAAACCAAAATAGAGCAACACATATGAAGATCTAGACAAATTGATAAATGCAAACAGATCGAGATAGATCAATATATATGAAAAGATTGAGACTTTTTATAGATGGATATAAATGATTGATATATATATACAAATGAAGATGAATATAAACTGGCGAGTTGAAATATTGCCCAGTCGGCTGGGGCTGTAGAATACACAGACTGCACCTATGCAGAGGGGTAAGACCCCCCCCCCCGTCAATGAGTGTCCTGGATATAATACTAAACAATCTGATGGTGAGGTTCCAGTAATGCTGGAGCTTTGGGGAATGCAGAGCACCCCTTCATTGCCATTGTTCCCAGGTCCATTGTAGCCCGGAATGGTAGCACCTGATTGGGCCCTATCTACTGGTTAAATAAAACTAACTGCATATTTATGCAAAACTGAATTGTTTGAATTAGAACTGTTTGACTAAACTGAATAGCTTGAAATAAAAATGTTTTTGACAATTAAACTGTACTTACATTTAAACTGTACACTTATGCTAAACTGAATTGTTTGAAATAGAACTTTTTTTTATATTGAAACTGTACATACACTGAACTGAATTGCTTAATATAGAACTGTTTTGACATTTAACTGTGTGTAAACAAAATCTGTACTTATACTAAACTGAATTAGAACTGTTTGAACCAATTGAATAGCTGGAAATAGAAATTTTCTTGACAATTAAACTGTGTACTCATGTTAAACTGAATAGTTTGAAATAGAACTATTTTCATAAAAATGGATTTGGCATTAAATAACCTACAAAGGTTGATATGCCATAAAACCCCAAAAAACCAACCAACTAATCGAAATACATAAAGAACTGATTTTGACAGATAGAAATGAACTGACAAAAACTGATAAAAGGTATATATAACATGTGGATATTGTACATTTTATAAGTGCATGCTATGGATAAATAGTAGGGCAAATTAGGTTCTTTAGCCTTGGGAAGACATCCAATGTAAGAGAAGGAAAACAGAATTTAAATTGGCACTACTCGATAGAAAAAATGAGCTCTTGTGTCAAATCCTGCTTGTGATAGGGAGGTTTCAGTAAATACATAGCTGTGTATGCTGTATGCAAGTATATAAACATAGTGTTTGCCATTGGCTTGGGAGACCAGGGTTCAATCCCAGGTTGAGTCATACCAAAGACTCAAAGAATGGTACTTGATGTCTCCTTGACTAACACTCAGCCTTATAAGGTACGTATCAAGGGTAAAGTAGATCAATCCAGGGAAAGGAGTGGCACCCTTCCCTACACCTCTATTAAAAAGGGAGCCTTCGGGTCGCCCTCGACTACAATCGCAAACTTATATACATATATCTTTTTTATAAAGAAGTGTTATTGTCATTCTTCATCCATATATATTTATTGGTTATGAGTATACAACAATTGCTCCTCCCAAGTTTATCCTTTATCCTTGATAAGCAGTGTTCTTTGCTAAAATAATTTATTGGTTTTCACTAGGACTAGTCGATCTCTTGCCTCTTCTAATCATTCGAGATAGTTCAACTGATGGCTCATCCACAACTTATATATATATGTGTGTGTGTGTGTGTGTGTGTGTGTTTAAATATATATTTTTCTGCAATCTTCATATATATATATATATATATATATATATATTTATTTTGTCCATAGGATCTGAAGAAGTCCTTTTAATTTTTTTCGTGTTTTTGAATTTTTCAAAAAACGTGCAACAGGATGGAAATAAATTTATAATCCTAATGTGACCGGTTTGTTGTTTTTTCTTAATGAAATTATTGCTCTGTAATGTCTGTTACATTGAGCTCTTTACCAGGAAAATTTAAATGTTCACTCTTGAAAAGTTTTCTTGTCCTGATGGAATTACACCCAACTCCGGTTTAACTGGACCAAATAATACTTATATATATATATATATATATATATATATATATATATATATATATATATATATATATATATTGATTATGTGTATAGATCTATCTCTAACAAAAGACTGTATGCATGTATATATGTCAGTATATACATGTTCATATCGGTGTATACAAGTCCATGAACATGTCAATATATTCAGTAATGTTCATTCTTGGAAGAAACCTTAATAACTAAACTATCATTAAAATTAATGTCAACACCTCATAATTCATTACGTAGATAGACAATTTTTTATTCCCCCAAAATATATTTTTCAGTCTTAATGATCACTGAACTTGGGAATTAGGGTCTAAATCTACACAAGGAAGCAACATGACAATTTTTAGTGACTGACTAAGTTTGGATTACTTAATTCAAATATGCAAACACAGAATGATAGATTTTATGGCAAATCTAGATAAAGTTTTATTCAGATATGGGTGATATTTTGTACTGGAAAATATTAATTTCTATTTCATAATAAATATAAATAGTTATATTCAGTCTGACATAGAAATTATAGAAGCATTTTCTTATTATTTTGGATGCTAGATGAATAGATTTCTGACCAAATTAGGTGTAAGTTTGAAACTGTGAGTTAGTATCTTGGCCTTGCAATTTCCTTTCTAGTAACTCTATTTTTTGTTTTTGATCAGATTATCAAATATTTTGATTTTGAAAGTAATCTTTGCAATTATTAGATTATCAACCATATGGAAATCTAATATCTCTGATAAAGTAGAATGGGAAAACTTTCAAGCAGTAGCTGTATCAGTACTATTGTATGGTTGCATTCCTTAGACTCTAACAAAACACTATGTTGTAGGGAAGATTGTTTTCTTTAACCTTGCTATGGCAACTGGTCTAAAAGAAGGAAAACTCTTAATTCAAACCTGTTAAACTCTGCTTAAACATTGACCTTGGTTCATATTTTGCTTGTGCATAGGAATTGGATATATATATATATATATATATATATATATATATATATATATATATATGTATATATATATATATATATATATATGAAGATAGCAGAAAAACATAATCCAAATAGGTGCATTTATTATGATGTAAAGTCAACATTGAACGTTTCTGTTTCATTAATGATCAGTATATATGAATACTTACTTGTCTTTGTGTATTTCTTAATAAACGGGAGGATTTATCCCATTTCTTTAGGAAATCCAACATTTTCAAATATATTTCCACGTGCCAGAAATGGATAAAATAAATCAGAATAGTTTTCTCATCCTGATGGAAATATAATGTCTGTTACATTGAGCTCTTTACCAGGAAAATTTAAATGTTCACTCTTGAATAGTTTTCTTGTCCTGATGGAATTACTCCCAACTCCAGTTTAACTGGACAAAATAATACCCCTATATATATATATATATATATATATATATATATATATATACAGAGAAAGAGAGATAGAGATGGATAGATATGGGTTGCACTCTTGTTGGTTTGTCTGCATGTATATATAAGAATATGGGTGTATACATTGTTTAGGCTATTTGGCTTGATGGCTTATCAACTCTTAATGGTTATTTAATGCCAAATCCTGTTTATACATTTACTCTGTATATGATTTTTAAGTGAATAATTTGTAGGTAATTTCAATTTTAAATGAGTACACACAAAGGATTTCAAGTATTGCTATTTAACACTAATAATACTATTTGATATAAATCATTTGTTTGCACTCAGTTTAATCGTTTCAAGTATAGTAAATGGTTGAGTAGTTTAATTTGATCTATAGATGGGACAATAACAGGCACTACCACTCCAGGTCAGAGTGGACCTGGGATTAATGGCAATAAAGGGTACTCCTCGTTACCTAAATCTGCAGGAGAGAGGCCCTACCGTCAGATGCAGTTTAGAGTCATATTCATGACCCTCATTTGGAGAGTCTTACCCCTCTGTAGAGGTGCAGTTGGCATACTCTACTGCCCTAAGCTACAGAGTGGTGTATATATTCAGTTTCCACAAATAATATCCGATATATATATATATATATATATATATAAAGGTAAAGGTAGATTATATGTATTGTCTGGTACTTTTATTTTGATTTTTCTCTTTTTCTTTCATCTTTCTCTCGGATTTTTTGTCTTTGATGGCTTCTTTCAATTTTTATCCATTTTTCTTTCCTTCTATCATGTCTTTTTATCATCTATCAGCATTTCAGCATTCTTACCCCACCTCCCAATGTTTATATAACTATTTCCAGTTCATTGAATAATCAAATTTCTTACTGAACTGCAAAAGCACCTGACCTGATTGATGTCACCTTTCTAAGAAGGCGAGTCTATTAATATCAGTCACTCTTTAATTTCTCTGGATGAGAGCTTTATTTGCTGTGTAATAATTCTTATAAACATTCCCAAATCTGTGTATTTTGATCTGATGGGGAAAACAAAAAACATATCAATCTTATGAGTAAATATAGATTATAATATATATTTCTTTTTATAATAATGAATAGATAAAAATCTTATTCATAAATGTGTACAATATGATGATGTCATATTTTCTGTTGATGACATTTTCTTTTGAATTGCGACACCAGACTGCAAGAGGGACTATGCTGAAAAATAAACCTAATTTGGTCACATTTCATGAAGTCAGCCAAGAAAATTTTCAGTCGACCCTCATAGACCGTTAAACAATATGATGATAAATAGACAAGACGAAAACTGATGAGGAAAATTAAAGAATATTATAAGGTGTCCGTGATGTAATGGTTATCATTGTAAGAAATGGACACGGCGACTCGAATTCAAATCCTGGACGCGACTGATTACATTTCATATAGCACTAATTCCCTTGGGAAAGGTATGAATCCGATTATTCTCCCTCCAGCTATGGGTAAATAGTAGGAAAGACTGAGTTCTTCAGCCTTATTGAGGTAACTAGTCTAGGAGAAGGAAAACTCTGAATTCAAACCTGTTAAACTCCACTTAAGAATTGACCTTGTGTCATATCCTGCCTGAGCGGAGGGGTTGGGTAAATAGGATTATAAGGTGGTAGCTATAGCTGTGTCAGTACAATTGTATAGTTGCATCACTAGGACTTTAATGAAATGCCTCAGGAATGAACTAGATGAGAATGACACAAGAATGCTGCCAGCTGTTTTGAATAAATCCTGGAAGCAATACTCAATGAAACAGTAATTGTACAGTCACTTAACCTCCCAACTCACAAGTCATCCAGGTCAGATGATGTTCTCCTATGGTTCTTACATATGAACAAACCAGTGTTGGCTGACAAGCAAAAACTTTGATTTGTGCAGACACTCTAAGCCATCGAGAGGACTTACCATAAGCGATGGCTGAGAGAGAATCAAGGGAATTCATGCTAACAAAATGCCTTGACAATAACGATTAATGATGAGGTTGTATCTATCACTATAAAGAAGATTGCACAAAGAAATCAAAGAGAGTGATGACACTATCATCCTGACTAATATTAGGTCATTATTGTTGTGGCCCCGGAAAGGGTCACTAATGAAAACACGAACACGGATATTAGATAACAGATTATATTATACAAGAAAGATAGAGTTACATAGAAAAGGTAAGAAGTCTCATACTGTTCGGATAACACTGATATGGATCTGGCTTCTGGCAGCGAATCTCAAGTACTAATAATGGTGAGTCCATTATGGTGATATGGGTAAGGCTCCCACAACAATTATGAAATGCAGTTTCTTCCAAGCAGCAATCGTGTCGATACTGCTGTATGGATGCACTACTTGGACACTAGCAGAACAGCTGGAGAAGAAACTAGACGGCAATTACACAAGAATGTTGCGAGCAATACTGAAAAAGTCCTGGAGGCAACACCCCACAAATCACCAACTATACGGCCTCCTACCTCCCATCATGAAAACTATCCAAGTTAGATGCACCAGACATGCAGGACACTGCTTGAGAAGCAGGGACGAGCTCATAAGTGATGTACTCTTATGGACCCCCACATATGGCTGAGCAAAAGCAGGACAACCAGCTTGAACATACATACAGCAGCTGTGTGAGGATACAGGATGTTACTCTGAAGACGTACCTGCCAGAGGCGATGAATGATAGGGAGAAGTGACAAGAGAGGGTCAGGGATATCCGTGCTGGCGGCACAACAAGATGATGATGACTTAATAGACAAGCTCCTTCCTTATCAAGGATTTGAACTTTAGTCACCTATCCCACTTCCTAAAAACAACAGCCGTTACACTAAGCACACCTCCATGTATCTATATATGTATGCGTTATATTTATGCAAGTTTGGTTAAAAACAACAATGAAGGAAGCATGTAGGACTTTTTCTTGAAGTTTTTTTCTGGTTTACCAACAAGATAATGTAATTTTAGATTAAATGAATGTAGAAATCATCCATAAGATTCAGAATTTCAGATACAGAACATGCTTTAACAAGAGTAGAGCTTAATAGTAATTAAAGCAAGCACTGAAATTCATTTGCACCATTATGTTAGTCATTTTAATATCTGTCTTAGTCATAAACAAGAATATCTAATGTGAATTTACTGCTTAAATGTAATGAAAGTGTTCCTGTTATGAAACAAATTATGACAGGCAATTAAAGATGGATACAATCAAACAATCTGGAATATGAAATATTGGGGATAAGTGAGCTTAAGTATCACTAACTATACAGAAAACCAGTCTTTATCCAAAGATGATGCAATTTACACAGTGTGACCAAAAAGTATTAAGACTGAAGACATAAATTTCTTTAGATTTTGAAATCAACCCAGTCAGCTGTAGAATACACCAACTGCAATCTCTGCAGAGGGGTAAGACCCCACTCAACTAGTGCCCTGGATATGACATTAAACAATTTAATAATGAGCTTAGGGGAATGCAGAGAACTCCATCATTGCCATCACCCACAGGTCAACTCTGGCTTGGAATGGTAGCACCGAATAGAGTCCTATCTATGGGTCTAATAGAACTATTTGACATTTAAAATGAGTGCAAACAAATGTTAAATTGAATTGTTAGAAATTGAACTGTTTGATCATTTAATGGTGTATAAACAAATGATTGATATTTGATTGAACTGTTAGTGATATGTAGCAATACTTGGAACCATTTAATTTTGTTGACCAAAACCCTGAATGATAAAAATTATCAAAATTCATCTCAGAAGACCACACAACAAATCATATATATCTGATATATGGATAAACTGTATTTGGCATTAAATAACCTACAATAGTTAATATGCCATAAAATACAATTAGCCAAACAACCCCTCTGTACAGACAGGATGTAACACAAGGTCAATCAAGAATATTATCCGAGATCAAATCAAAAACAGCCAGATATACATTATTTATATTTATATGCCCATATCTAAATCAATCTATCAAAATTCATATATATATATATGTATATACTATAATTATTAATTTCTCAAAATTTTTAGAACAAAAGTTAGGGGTGAATATTATACAAGAGAATTATATAATTAACTTGTTTTCAGGCCACATGACTCAAGATAATCTGGACAGGATTACCAAAAGTTAGTTATATCAATTGTCCAAACTAAGGTGTTTTATGCCATTACAGAGAAATATCCACTGGAACGTGGGTTTCATAAAAAAATTTTCCTTCTGTGAAGTTATTTTCATTGCAAACTTGTTGCATTTTTCTGTAAACATGTTCATGTGTTTGCTTTAAATATTGTGTTAATTTTGTGTTTGCATACATACTGTAAATTATATAAATTCTTATATCTAGCCTGTACAAATTAATGAATAGTTGAACTAATTTTAAATTTAACTGCTAAGAATATTCTAAAAAGTCAGTGCATATTGGGAAAGGGAATTTTTTAGTAGAAGTTCATGCTCCAAAGTTGGTGTGTGTTATACATGAGTGTGTGCTATACATAAATAATTACAATATATATATATATATATATACATATATATACTTTCTTTAAGAAAAACAACGAAACCGGTCACATAGGATTATAAATTTATTTCAATTCTGTTACGCATTTTTGAGGTTTTCAAAAACACGAAAAAAGTAACAGGACTTCTTCAGATCATTTTGGATAAAAAAATTGAATAGACACATGGTAGTGGGAGGGGATAGTATGAGGGAGTCGAAGAGGTGGGAGGGAGTCGAAGAGGGGTGAGGATTTACCTCTTCATTATGCCCACTTCCGTTTTAAATTTAACTTTCGGGTAGCAGTGTAGTAAATATTGTTTTTTTAAAAGGTTTTTTAAAAATTTATATTTAGACTTAACTTACAAGTTTTTTATTGACTAAGATTTAAACTTTAAATAAAAAATTCAAGTAAAGGTACAGTATTAGATATATTAAAATTAAAGCAAATATTTAATTTATTTACTATATTTTAACATTTCAAAATTATTTAGAAAGCATTAATTCGTTCCACTTTTTATGCATAGTACGTATGTATAATATCATCCACAGATTGTTTTGTTGTATATATATATATATATAGATATATATATATATATATATATAAAAGAAAGAAAGTGTCTGTGTGTACAAGTGCAAGATGTGAATTAAATTCTTCTCTTCCAACTTGTTTCCTCTTTCTCTATGCATGGTTACACATCAGCATTTTCTTTTAACTAATATCATGAATGATGTGCATATTACCAATACCAAGTTCTTCACATTGTTCAAATATAATGTTAATGTCAAGAAAAGCCAAGAGGCAGCAAAAAGACTTTCCTGGTCACAGACATGGTTCCTCTTTAATGTCTCTGTGAAACACATTAGTAAAATGCAATGAAGCCTATAATGACATTCTAATCCAATTTGCCATAAAGGAATTTTCCTACTGCCACATTTTAACTGGATTCCATAAAGACTCCAAGAAAACCTTTGAAATTTTGGGTCCAATTTTTTATTTTTATTTGTTTTAGTTCATTTTTTTTTTCCATTTTTATGAATATTGTTTTACTCAAAAGTTAAAGACAGACAGCTAATATATTAAAAGAAAACTAACTTCTATAGGCTTGTAAGAGAATCAGATATGATGAAAAGTGGAGAGTAATTCAGGATGACTTTTGAGTAGTGAAAATAAAATTTTATTTGCATTAGCAGTTTCCAAATGTAGATTAACAAATATTATCAGAGTGTAGTTTTAAGGGAAAAATATTATGGGTAATTTTCTTTATTCAAGTTTCATTATCAATTGAGTATGTTGACGGCTATAGATTTCTGGAATTTTTTTTCATTTAGAAAAAAAAGACAAGCTGGGTGGTAAGGAAAAAAGTAAGAAGTAAAAATGGCCATAAAGATTATTCCCAATTTGGAGGTGCCCGTGGTGTAATGATTATCGTCGTAGGAAATGGACACGGCGACACGAGTTCAAATCCTGGCCGAGACTGATTGCATTTCACATAGCACTAATACCCTTGGGAAAGGTATGAATCCGATTATTCTCTCTCCAGCTATAAGTAAATAGTAGGGCAGACTAGGTTCTTCAGCCCTGGTGAGACAACTAGTCTAGGAGAAGGAAAACTCTGAATTCAAACCTGTTAAACTTCACTTAAAAATTGACCTTGTGTCATATCCTGCCCAAGTGGAGGGGTTGGGTAAATATGATAAAGATTATTCCCAAAACAATAATTACTGGCATGAAGGGAAATAACAGACTCTAACAGATGAAAAAGAGGAATAGCTATTGTATGTACTCTACCTGTGGAGTACCCCTTCATTGCCATCAATCCCAGGTCTGGGAATAGTCCCAATTATATAGTGGCTAACATGCTAGACTTTGACATCATAGTAATTAATATTAATTAATTAAATATTAACATTAATTGATTAAATAGACTTTGACATCATAGTAAGGGAGTTCAAACTCCAATCTTACTACTACATTCACCTTTAGACTCATACCTTTGGGAAAGGTATGAACCTCCTTATCTCCCCAGCTCTGGGTTACATAATATCACTTATATCCTTCTACAAGGATGGCTTTGGCATTGACTAACCCATAAACATTGATATGCCATTAAACAAGTTCCTACATCCACTCTGACTCAGAGTGGTTGTATTTGCTAGGTTCCCACATGTGGGTAAAATTCATCTGTTTAAAAATTATTTGTATTTAATAGGACTGTGTGCAAAAGTAACAAAAAAAACAAGTACAAAAATGTAAATATGAACGTACACTGAATGAGATTCCCTAATCACTAGGCATAAAATGACCCTAGACAGGTTGTCATGCCATTAAAATTAATCAATCAATCAATAAAATCAAGCAAAGGATGATGAAAAGAATGAAAGGAAGAAAGAAAGATGTAATGGATTTAGAATTCTTCAAACAACAAGATAAAGAACATTGGCTGGATCTTAAGAAAGTTTCAGACTTGAAAATCAGCATTTGAGCTCAAGCATCCACTCCAGGCAACCTTGAGGAGGAACATCTACTCCTGTCATCTACTGAGTGGGTCCTTTTGGCTTCAGTCTGAAAATATAAATCAAATATCTTTATGATGACAGTTACCATTTAATGCACAAATAAGTTTTAAACTGTTGTTTTTTAGTGAACGCCATTCTAAATACACAAATAATCAGTCATCAAATGGAATATTACAATTTTTTCTTTCTTTGCCTTTGCATCTTTGGAAATTTCTCAAATTTCTTTTTACTTTTCTCTTACTTCTTTCCAATTTATTGTTATTGAAATTTGTATTATTATTCTTTTTATTTTTCTAAATATTTCCTTTTCATTGCTTTATTTATTTTAATCTGTTATTTTATATTTTTATTTTCACAAAATTGTTAAAATATATAATGTATATATCCCATTAATATTGAATAAAACTCAACTGATATTATGCCATAATAAATTTACTTCAAAAATTCATTAGCACCAATTGCATTATCAGATGGCAAACAATTTTACAGGAGGCTTACAGCTATTCTAAGGAAACATATATATATATATATATATATATATATATCTATATATATATATATATTTTAAATATCCAGTCAGTGTCCAAAGATAGTGGGTGTGGATTATTCTTTACATAGAATATATGAGGAAAATCATATAAATCTATGTGAGTGCTCAATATATGGCTATTGTTAGTTCCCAATTTATTCGCTGGGGTATGACAAAATTCACATTCAGAGCGTATATAGTACAATTTGATGGAGACTCAAACTCAGTTAAGTCATCATGATAAATTTATTTCGGCAGAGAATATTACTATACTCTCCGTCTCGTCAGATGACTATTTACATGCTTCTCTCTAGTCGCAGAGTAGCAAATGTGGAGTTACAGCTCGTATTCAGAAGATAAAATAAAGGAATTAAAAAATAAAAAATAAAAATTAAAAAATAAAGATAAAAATAAGTATAAAAATAATGGAGAGTATAGTAATATTCTCTGCCGAAATAAATTTATTATGACGACTTAACTGAGTTTGAGTCTCCATCAAATTGTACAATATATATATATATATATATATATATATTTCACATGCTGAGGACTGCTAGAGAAATAAGTAAAACTCATAAGCAACATTCTCCAATGGACTCCTACACATGGACAAACCAGTGGTGGCTGACCAGCAAAGACTTGATACATCAAGTATATACAGATACTGGATGCAATCAAGAGGACCTGCCAGGAGTGATGAATAGTAGTGACAAATGAGAGCGAGAGAGACTCTGTGCTATCAGCCTGAATTGATGATCATGATGGATAAAATAGCTGGGTAGATTGGGCTCTCTAGCCTTGGTAGGGTGACCAGCCTAGGAAAAGGAAAAACTGATTTCAAAACCTGGGAAGTATTGTTCAGGAACATCTGTGGCACATTCGTGTACCCTTCTGCAGTGGCTAGTTTTACCCAAACTTTTACCACGATAAACAAATCACCGATGTAGGTAGTCCAACACTTCATATCACTAACTGAACTGCTGGACCCTCACATGTCAAGATCAACATGAAAGTCTAATATATATATATATATATTTCTTCATTAATACATATTTGATATATATATATATATATATATATTAATGAAGAAATGCTACATAAACATACACACACACATATATATATATATATATATATATAATAAATCTTTATTCATTCCTCTTGAAATGCAATGATGATGTTTTGTTCCTTAGATATAGTCACCTACACATACAAAAATAAAATAATATAGCAAAAATTAAGATACACCAACAAATTTATATCCGGTTAAAACAACGCGCTGTGTATGTACCTTCACTTACTCTCACACATACACACATTGATACGCAACTATAACCCACACAAGCATATGCACACACCCACACACTCACACACTTACAATCATATGTAAAGATTCCTACAAAATCCCAATGGTTTTTTACTGTATTTTTTCGATTTCAATTCATTTCATTTTTTTTAACTGCATGATGATTGTTGTTTTGCAAAAAACCCAGGGGTCGCAGTCTAAATTCCATGAATTGAATATATATATCTAATATATATTTATTTATTATTATTATTATATGATAGCTCTTTCCTAGATATTGAGCACTCTCCATATTATATTGCACTTGGTTCAACACAAAACCACAAAGCAATGTAGTAATTCTATTTAAGCATTTAACTGTGTGCAAACAAATGATTAATATTAAATAGAATTATTAATGTTAAATAGCAATACTTGAAACCATTTAACTATATGCAAATGAGCTCTGACTTATTTTTAAAAAAATGTTAACTTCAAACAATTCACTTACAAATCATATATTTATATATATATATATGTGTGTGTGTGTGTGTGTGTGTGTGTGTGTTGTAGGTGACTCACCTATGACCAGAATAATGGACTTACCCAAAAGGTATATTAATCAAGAACTAAGCTGGTTGAGCGGAGAACAGCAGCTATAGTAAGCACCTTGCCTGTCTTCAAGTACGTTGAACCAAGGAAACCCTCCTCAGAGATTTGGATACATTTGTGTGGCACCTCATATCTCCGTGTTGAGTTATTTATTTATCTATTGACCCCTAATAATCAGTCATAACAATATATAATCAGGATTTGGCATTAAATAACCCACAGGGGTTGATATGCCATAAAACACAACCAAACCAGACCATCGTTATCTTTCTATGAATCTTTTCTTTGTTTCCATTTTATTTTTTGCTTTTTTCATTAAATTTTTTGTTTCATTTCCTTTTTTCTTTGCTTTTAGTCTTACACCTTCCAGATAAATTTTCTGAATTTTTCTCATTCTACCCACAGAATTAACACAAACATTCGTGTTATTTCTTTCTTTTACCTTTGTAGATGGAATTTGTGATGGCTTTGAATGTCATCATTTTAGTGAATCAAAGTTTTTCTGATCAAATCCAACCAATGATATTATGGATTATATAAAAAGTTACTTAATAAAACCATATACAGCAATAGTCCTCAAAAAACTGCAGAATAAAGATGCTAAATAAAGTTAATTTTTAGATAAGATAATACTTTGGTATCAGCCAAGACACCAACTTGATGCAGTATAATATTTGTAAACATTTTTATTGATAGCCAAAAAGAAAATGGAAAGGAATAGATATTATCAGACAGGAATAAGTTGGTTTGAACAAGTTTAGATAAATAAATTCAGACAGAGATAGATATTATCAGACTAAGATAGTTTTGAAAAAACAGATTGATAATGAATAGACTGACATAGATAGTGTAGAGAAGAGGAAAATCTTGTATTTTGGTTTGGCGCTCAATTTATTTCAACACTTAATTTCACCCAATCAGGATGACTTATCCTATTCAGCCCGGACCTTCATTTCCGGCTTGCAAAAAAGGTGAGCGGCCAAACCCACTCTCTTTGGCTTGAGACGGCGACCAGAACAGACGTTCCTCTAGCCATCCCTACTTAGCGATGCTTGTTAGCTAGACAAGCCACCCAGTGTGGACATCTCACTGCGGCTCTAACAGCAGCAGCAACAACATGGACACTCCACAAGGGAACCATCTAATTTATGGATTTCGTACAAGGAATCCCAGTTGAATATGAATTGGATGCATTCAGCATGCCTTCCACAGGCACCACTTCATGTCACCCCAAAAATTGGCTATGTCGATCCGAGCGTAACTCCGCTCTCGACACTTGTTCCTTTTTCACCTCTGGTCCACATTAATGGAGATAACACAGACTCTCCCCCAAAAATACCAGACACACAAAACTACATAGTGACTCTAAACACAATCCCTCACACGTCCCGCAACACACGCTGCCATATCAACATCCCACTACGCCATTTCGTCTTCAACACTAACAAGCCTAAACTCCACGAGTCTTGCAGCACCAAAAGCAAACCATATTCCATACTGCAAATAAAAACTTTCTTTGTTGTGTTGTTAAAGAAAAGTTTCATCATTCATTTGTGTTGCCTAAAAAATATAGTGTTAGAGAATTTAACAATTTCCCGAAACGCTATGATAGAAGGAAATTGAGAAACATATATGCAGACAGCGATCAGTGGATACGTACAACAGTACAAACAGACAGGTGGATAAGTACATACAAAAAGACGGGCAAATAGATAGGTTTGGTTTCTTTGTTTAATGGTAAATCAAACTTCATGGGTTATTTAGTGCCAAAGCTATACTTGTAGAATAACATTAGGGGTACTGTTTAACCTATAGCTGGGAAGGAATAAAGGAGTTTATACGTTCCCTAAGAGGATCAATCCAAAAGTGAATATAATAGAGTGACTAGAATTTGGACTTGCTTACTTTGATATCGCAATCCAGCACCTTAGCCAAAATAACAAAGTAAAATAGAAAAGAATACTTACTATAGCTTAACACCTGTACCCAATCATGGTTAAAGGAATCAGAACAATCTACACTGTGAGCTCCTGAGTTCGACATGAAACCCTAAAAGAAGGCTGAAGGATGCACCGGCCGAAACATTGTGAATATAACAATAAAGATAAAGACAATTGAATACTCTAAGTAGTAAAAAAATAGGATAATATATTAAAAAAAATTACTTTATCCAATGATTAGCTTTTCCTTTAAACCTCTCCCCAACACCTTTGAGATAGAAATGCTATTTTTTCTTTTTTGTAATCAGTACTCTCTATTTCTCCTCCCCCCCCTCTCTCTCTCTCGACCTATTCCTACCCTTTCTTCTTCATTTTTCTTTTTCTCTCTCTTTCTCTCTCCTTTTCTTTGTTGGCCCTTTCTTTCAGTTTTTCTACCTTTTGTCTTTCAACTGTGCATTTGTTCTTTCAGCCTCTCTTTCTCTGAAAATAGTGAAGTCTCTAGCAACTCCCTTCTACCATATGCCTATTATCCCTAGCATCCTGTGACATCTGACCTTGCCATCTGTGCCTCCAAGTCTTCTAATCCTTGACCCTGTGACCCTAACTCACTCTCAAATACTTTATCAGTATTCTCAACTTTCCACTTAATCAGAGCAGGCAATCATCTGATATTTAAAGCCACTTTGACATCAGTGTCAACATTAGATCAAAATCCAAAGCCAAAGTTATTGAAACATTGGACATGTTGATGGGCTGATGAGTAATATGCAGACAGCATAAAACATTTTGGCCCCATGGATGATGCACAGCTTGAAAGAGGGAAATAGGAACTTGTTCAAATTTGAATTGTAGCTTTTAAAGAAAAAGTAAAAATTCTGTTTTCTTTTAAATCTTAAATAAAAATTTCCCAGATATTTTCAACTTTTTCTTTAGAAAGAATTTATTTTTACTTTGATTTGGCTTGATTCCTTTGTTTAATGGCATAGCAAACTTAACAATAAATTTAATACCAAAGCCATCCTTGTAGGAAAACAGTAGAGGTACTATTTAAATCATAGCTGAGGAATGAAGGGATTCATACCTTTCCTGATGGTATTAGTCCAAAAGTGAACATAATAGAGTGGCTGAAGTTTGAACTAGCTTACTTCAGTGTTATAATCCAGCACCTTACCCACTACAACATGGGTACTGCTCCACAATTTATTTTTATTTTTATTTATTTTGTATTTATTATATTTACTTTGACATTTAGATTTGTTTGGCACAGGGCCACAAGTATCCGGAACCTCATGGGGACTGAATTTATTCTGCTTGGGTAGCTTATTAACCAATATAAAATGTAAAGTAAAGTTGGCAACCTTAGTCGAGGGTGACCTGAAGGCTTCCTTTTCAATAGCTGCTACACTGAGGTGTAGGGGAGGGCGCTACTCCTTTCCCTGGATTGCTCCACTTTACCCTTGATCCTTACCTTGTAATGCTGAGTGCTAAGCAAAGTGACCTCAAGTACCATTTTTTGAGTTTTTGGTATGACTCAACTAGGGATTAACCAATATATTGAAATTTCAGAGATATTTACTCAATAGAGTCTAGTTTGGCACAAGGCTACAAGAACAGGGCACTCAGTGAGGACTGAACTCAGTAAACAGTCATAATGACTTGGTAGAGTAACTCATGAACCAATATCTGAGCTTAGTTTGGCACAGGGCCACAAGTTTAGGACTCCCAGAAAGGATCTAACTCACTTCAGCAGAATTCTGTTCAGTGAGGTTGTTAACCATCATTTTACACCTGTTGCCTATAATTTTTTTAAATTTTGTATTAGTGCTGTGTGAAATGCAAACAGCTTCATCTATTATTTGAATCCAGGTCTACTTCCAATGACAATAACTGTACACTCCGCAAGCACGTCCTTTTGATAACATGGAGATAATTGCAACAAGTATTTGATACAAGAACGTTCTGCAATATGTCAAGCTGCCTCCGCCTGCTCCTGATTAGACAGTAGTATATGTAAACCCTGTCGAACAACAAAATGTATTTCCCATGAATTTCTGCTTGGGATGAAAGTGCTATATCTGTACGTGTAGAAGTTTGATTAGATATGGTGGGAGGGCTGCATCACTGGGTTAGGAATTATCAAAGAGCCGCATTTTTAAAATCAAAAGAATTTTGTCTTGATTCAAGTACATGTGTTAATTCTTAATTTTTTTAGATTTCTTAGAGGCTCCTACAGGTCGCAAAGAACAGTGCAGCAGACTCCATGTGGCCCACGGGCCACAGTTTACCCACCAGTATACGAGGGTATTATTCCAAAAGTGAACATAATAGAACGACTGGAGTTTGAACTTGCTTACTATAATGTTACAGTAAAGCACATTAGCCACTATGCAACGGGGAATACCCCCACCCCAATATTATTAGTATGAGGAATACTGCATTATATAACAGAGCAAATTTTTAAATCGTGCAATTGAAAGAAAAATGCAATGGAACATTGAAAATATTATTATTATAATCAAGTCATTACAAATGAACCACTTTTCAGCATTAAATAACCCATAAAGAGTTGTCATTTCATTAAACGAATAAACTAAAACTATTTTTTGTTAGTGTATGTGTAGAAGATACTTCTTCTTAGCATATAGAAATACTGTTCTGGAATAAAATGGTATGAAATTATCAAGTGAAAGATTTATATTTTTGAAATAATGTTAACATCGTTCTGTTTTTCTGTGTGAATATAGTATTATTTCATCCTCTTTTTTTTTTTTACTTGAACAATCTTATAGTTAGAAATACATTTGTGATTCATATTCTTTTTTTTTTCAAACAATCGTTTTCAAAGATATAAGCAGATATGGCAAAAGATATATCTAAATATTTCCATGGTCCGCTGTCAAAACTCAGCACATTGAATCAATTTTATCCATCCCAAATGAAAGCTGGTGATTTAGTGACGATGTGCGTCTCATACAAATGAAAATTCCCACTAGGAGGTGTTTTTTTTTTCATTAACCAAAATAAAATGTTTTTTTTCCAAGTTCAACCATTTTTCCCACCCACAGCATAAATAATTTCTCCCCAAAGAGTTTCTTCTCTCTCCCAGGCAGTGTCAAGTTACCTGCAAAGCATACATTAGAAGAAATCAAACACAGACTGAATATGTAATTTCTATAGGATATGCTCAGATTGTTTTTTCCTCAAAAATATGTAAATGAAAACAAAATTTTGAGTATTTCTATTATATCTTCTCTCTCTATATATATCTATTTTTATATCTTCTCTAAATATTTCTACATTCATATCTTCTCTACATATGTCTATATTTGTTATAGAAATGACTGTTGACATGGATTTTGGGTTCATTCCTGGGGACCCCTTGTGCTTTGACAAGCTGTCAAGTCGTGATTAGTTAACTGGGGGATGGCAGTGCGTTGGGGTAAGCCGGTCAAGCATGTGTGTAACCGTAAGGAGACCATGTGATATGAGAACCACGCGGTCAGATTTAGACAGTCAGAATCGAGAATCGAGCCACGGATACGCAACCAATCAGAGGCGTTAGGTCATCTCTGATTATATGGCTTGCAAGGAGGTGCAAGCAATGGCACTACTTGGCTCCAGGAAGAAGATATGGGGCAAGAAGAAGTCCCTTCTCTGAGTATATGTCTCTCCATCTATCTCTTACAACAAACTGTGTGCCCCTGTCGAGAATAAAAGGAGGGAGATATATTTTTATAAAGAAGCGTGTTTCGTTTGTTCATTATCTTTGATTATGTTCTTGGTTGGGAAAGATAAGAAATATACAACATATCTATATCTTCTCTATATATATCTATATTCATATACAGAGCAATATATCCACACACACACACACACACACACATATATATATATATATATGTGTGTGTGTGTGTGTGTGTGATCATAGTGTAAGGATTATCATCATAGGAAATAGACACATTGAACCAAGTTCAAATCCTGAACAAGGCTCTTTGCATTTCACATAGAACTAATACCTTTGGGAAAGCTATGATTCCTACTATTCTCTTTCTAGCTATAGGTACATAGTAAGACTGACTGGACTCATAACCTTAATATGACAACCAGTCTAGGAGAAGGAAAATGCTAAATTCAAACCTGTCAAACTCCACTTAAAATTTGATCTTGTTTTACATCGTACTCATTGGGTAAATTCATATATATAAATGTAAATACATGAATTTGAAAAGAAATGTGTGCAAATGTGCGTATTTATATACATATATATATATATATATATATAGTATAAGTAAAAGAATAGTATTACAAATGTTGGTGTTGATGCTGAGAAATGCATATATATATATATATCTATGGAAAGAGAGTGATTTGTGTGTGTGTGTGCGTATATATATATATATATATATATATTGTTTGTTGTAGGTCTAAAGAAAGAATAAAAATATTTTTTTTAAATAGGTAGGTCCATGAAGAGATTTGTATTAAAAAAAAAAAAATTTTTATGTAAATAAATAAATAAATTTAAATAAATAAATGAATTCAAAAAATACAAATCTCTTTGTGGACCTACCATTTCTTTATATATATATATATATATATATATATATATATATATATATATATATATATAAGAAATGGTATATATATATATATATATATATATATATCCTTTTATGTTACAAGGAATTTTAGCTCTGCACATTGAGTGTTGATGTATCATTAATCCCAAATTAATTATACATCAATAGCTGTTAGTATTGAGCACTCATATTGGATACTCCTACCCCTTGGATTGCCTCTTTGGCTCATATAAGTAATATATATATATATATATATATATATATAGAGTTGTGTATATATATGTCCACAGATGCAAAAATATACATATTTATTTCTATAATCATACATTTACATGTGTTTTCATGTATATGTATGTTTGTATACACATACACATTAATGCACAATATCTATTTTTTGAGGAAAGCAAAATAAATATTTTTCAGATTTTTTTTTTTCCGTAGATATAAACTCAGCATTGTTTGGAATTGGCTTATTGCAAAAATCATTTTAATCCCACAAAAATATTTCTTAGGTGATTCAAAATGCTGGCTAATCAAACAGTGCTCCAGGCTTAAACAGATGTTTGTCATCAAATTTTTGGTGGCTAGGAAGATCAAACCATGTGAAATTTACGGAAAAATATGTGATGGATATGGAGAAGCATGTTTTAATTTTTAAAAAATACAAATTAGCTAAGCATAAATTTGCCACAGTAAGCCTAAGTCAAAAAGACAGTTCATAGGATGGAAACACAGTTACCATTTGGTAAAGAAAAAGTTCCAGGCACAGTGGCTAGTAAAGAAGGTCATACTGTCAGTCTTCTGGAACATGAATAGATCTATTACTATTTTCCTGGGAAAAGGTGCATTAGTGCAACTGTAAACTGTGCTTTCAATTGCCAGGTAATATTCGCCTAATTTTTTGAATGACCTTCATATATATATATATATATATATATATATATATACATATTCATACTCATTTCTTTTTATATGCACACAACGCTTTTCTCTGTAAGCATTTATTTATTTATATATATATATATATATATATATATATATATATATATATATATTGCATGCAAATCTGATTTTCTAGACTTTAATAAAGTCTTCCAAATATTATGCAAAAGAAACCAATAGAGACCAAACTTGGATTTTCTGCAGACAGATTCAGTCACATTTGACTTGTTAATCTGTATAAAAGTGTTTTCTGAAATCAATCAGATAATATTTTGGAAGATTACCGATGCTGAGATTTTATTTATTTTTGAAGGTGTCTTTGAGTCTTGCATTGAGGGTTAGGGTATCTTTCAATCTTTTATTTATGGTTAGGGTATCTTTCAGTCTTGTATTTATGGTTAGGGTATCTTTGAATTTTGCATTTATAGTTAGGGTGTCTTTCAATCTTGTATTTAGGGTTAGGGTATCTTTCAATCTTGTATTTTGTATGAGGTTATCTTTTAATCTTGTATTTATGGTTAGGGTATCTGTCAATCTTATATTTTGTATGAGGTTATCTTTCAATCTTGTATTTTGTGTTTGGGTATCTTTCAATCTTGTATTTAGGGTTAGGGTAATTTTGAGTCTTGTATTTAGGATTAATTGTCTTTCAGTCTTGTTTATAGGATGAGTGTGTTGTTAAGTCTTGTATAAGGTTAGGGTGTCTTTAAGTTTTGTATTTTTGCTTAGAGTGTCTTTGATTCTTATATTTAGGGTTAGGGTAGCTTTGATTCTTGTATTTAGGGTTAGGGTATCTTTCAGTCTTATATTGAGGGTTAGAGTTTTTTTTGTCTTGTTTTTAAGGTTAAGATGTCTTTCAGTCTTGTATTTTCTCATTTTTTTCTGCTCCTTAATTTTTGTCTTGAATTCACCAGTAATTCTTGCCAAGAAAAAAATACTTTTATTTATACATTTTTTTTTTTGCACATAGTGTCTTTAGAATAATGTCTGGTCTTATAATTAGCATTATTTTTATTTCCACATTTGATTTTTCTCAAATATTTTAAATGCTTTAAATAGATTCTCATGAAGTAATCCTTTACATGTTGCTGTAATTGAAATACTTATCAGGAGTTTCGTCATTTTTATTCATAGAAAAACAGTAGAATATTAGTTGGTAGAACAGTTGAACAAGAAATGTAGTTTCCTCTCAAAAATGAAAGAATGAATTCTACATTTTTGCAAGGCTTTGAAGCAACTGCTATTTTCTTACAATTAATCAATGCAATTGCTCACTCGGCTGTAGCCGTAGAATACACCAACTGCACCTCTACAGAGGGGTAAGACCCCCCCCCAACAAATGTCTTGGATATGACACTAAACAGTCTGATGGTGAGGTTCCAGTGATACTGGGGCTTTGGGGAATGCGGTGTACCCCTTCATTGCCATTGTTCCCAGGTCCACTCTGGCCCGGAGTGGTAGCACCTGATAGGGTTAAACCACTATGGGTTAAATAGAACTAAACTGCATGCTTATGCTAAACTGAATTCTTTGAAATGGAATTGTTTTTGACATTGAAACTGTACTTATGCTAAACTGAATTGTTTAATATAGAACTGTTTTGACATTTAACTGTGTGTAAACAAAATCTGTCCTTATGCTAAACTGAATTGTTTGAATTAGAACTGTTTGAATAAACTGAATAGCTTGGAATAGAAATGTTTTTGACAAACTGGAGACCTGGGTTCAGTCCCAAGTCGCATCATATCAAAGACTTTAAAAATGGTACTTGATACCTCCTTGCTTAACACTCAGCATTATAAGGTACATGTCAAGGGTAAAATGAAGCAATCCAGGGAAAGGAGTAGTGCCCTCACCTTCACTTTGGTGTAGAAGCTATTGAAAAGGGAGCCTTCTGGTCGCCAACTTTACTTACTACTATTCTATTCAAATATGGTTAGGTTTCTTTGGTTAATGGCATATTAACCTTCATGGGTTATTTAATGCCTAAGTTATACTTGTAGAAGAACATTGGTGGTATTATTCAACCTATTGCTGGTAGGATAAGGGGGTTCATACACTTCCAAAGGTATAAGTCTGATAAGCAATATAGTAGCCTGACTGGATTGGTTTGGTTTAGTTTTATGATATATCGACCATTGTTGGTTGTCGAATGCCAAATTATATATTGAAAAGCATTATATATTTTCTATACACATTTTGTAGATAATATTTTTTCACACAATTCAGTGGTTTCACTCATTTCTATGTAACCATGTTTACTATTAATCATTAGTTTGCACACAGTTTAACATTTTCAAGTATTGCTATGCATCACTAACAATTAAATTAAACATCAGTCATTTGTGTACGCACAGTTAAATGTAAAAACGGTTCTATTTCAAACAATTCAATATAGCATAAGTACTCAGTTTAAATGTCAAACTGTTCTATTTGATCCACTGATAGGAACCTGTAAGGTGCTACCACTCTGGGCCTGAGTGGACCTGGGAGTGATAGCAATGAAGGGGTACTCTGAATTCTCCAAAGCTCCATCATTACTGAAGCCTCACCATCACATTGTTTAGTGTCATATCCAGGACACTCATTGGGAGAGTCTTACTCTTCTGCAGAGATGCAGCATGTGTATTCTCTAGCCCCAGCCAACAGGGCCAAGTCCAACTGGAGTTTAAACTTGTTTACTATAATGTTACAATACAACATGTTAACCACTATACCAGTATTTTATACATACATATATATATATATGTGTGTGTGTGTGTGTGTAAAAGCACAGCCTTGACTAGGATTTGAACTTAGCTCACTGAGTTAATTTCACACAACAATTTCCAATGCACCACATATGCCTCCTGACTGTCTGTGCATATATATCTATGAATACACAGTATATACACACACACACACACACACACACATATATATATATATATATATATATATATATATATATATATATATATACAGCCTGTCTAAAGTCATTATGCAATTTAAATAAACCTCAATAACTTAAGATATCATGAATGAATATTTGTCAAATGTTAGCTTGTTCATTTCTAACCTTAATAAAATATTCGACTAAATTCTCTACCATTTTTAATGGTTAATTTTATAAGATATTTGGAATTTATGAAAATGAACTGCCTGAAGTTCATATGATGATGAAACTAATATTTTTTTAAGACCTCTGAAAGCTAATAAAAACATTTTTCCTTTGTCCATAACATTTGTCAAAACATGGATAAAGGGAAGGATCTAACAACTGCAGAAAAGCAGAAAATAACAAAGTTATTAAGGTAATATCCACTTTGGAGATATCAAAAGACCATTGCAGAAATGATTGAATGATAAAGAAGCCTCTTGGAAATATAACCAAGCTGAAAACTCAAAGCTAAGGAAAAGACTTTAAAATTTTACTTCCTCAAGAGGAACATAAGCTAAAGTGAGGTCTAGCAAAACAACCACTTTTGACCAATGCTTAGATCTTTGAAACATCTGGAATTGAGGAAGCCAAGGACAAAAGATGTAGAATAATTTGTGAATTGGGACCTGTAAAAAAATCTTCTAGGCAACCTCCTCTTACTTTAGATATTTAAAGTATCAAAATAGAGCCAAGAAATGTATAAAGATTCACTTTTCCAAAGTGATTTTTACAGATGAATTTTAAGTGACATTTGATGGGCCTGATGGATGGGTCAAAGGATGGATTTTATCCAATTTGGACATGCCTGTCGCTAAAAGAAGGCCACAAGGAGGTAATTGAGTGATGATATGGGCTAGAATTGTTGATCAAACAATTGGACCATTTAAAGTCAATGAAGAAGTAATTATGATTTTATAAACAAAACTTTCTTTGCATGGTACAAGTCCCAGTCTCACAGATTCAAAGTGGACTTATTCATGAAAATACTCTTTCTCATATATCTAGACTTACCCGTAAATTCACTGAGCATAAAAGATTTGCAAGAGAGACAATAGAATCACCACTATTAAGTCCTGATCTGAATCTGATCAAAAATCTATGCTCAAGTGAGAAAATGAATTTATATGCTGGTGGCAAACAATATAATAGAAAAGCAGACATAATGGAAGCAATTAAAACTACCATGTTGGAAATTGAACCTGCTGAACTAAAAAATCAGCAAAATCAATGGATAATAAATTACTGGCTGTTATTGAGAAGAAGGGTCACTATATCAAAATGTAAAGGGTTCAAAGACTTACCCTATGCATTTGTGGGTAGAGTGATTACCAAGTGTCCGGAGACCTGAGTTCAATCCCAGGTCCCTAAGACTTTAAAAATGGTACTTGATACCTCCTTGCTTAACACTCCACAGTACAAGGTACGTATCGAGGGTGGAGCAACCCAGGGAAAGGAGTAGCACCCTCCCCTACACATTGGTGTAATTGCTATCAAAAAGAGAGCCTTCTGATCGCCCTCGACTAAGGTTGCCAACTTTACTTAGTTATATGGCTTCCATTAACTAATAATAATTCTTAGTAAACAATTGTAGCTTCAAGTAACTATTCTTAATACATATAATTTGCACACGGTAATACTAGCTAATGAGTAGAGTGTTCGCCAATGGTCTGGGAGACCATGGCTCAATCCTAGGTTGAGTCATACCAAAGACTCAAAAAATGATACTTGATGCCTCCTTGCTTAGCCCTCAGCATTTTAAGATAGAGATCAATGGTAAATTGGGGCAATCCAGGGAATGGAGTTATATCCTCCCCTACACCTCAGTGTAGTAGCTATTGAAAAGAGAGCCTTCTGGTCGCCCTCGACTATGGTCGCCAACTTTATTTACTTATAGGTGGAGATCAATTATTCATTATTATATTATCTTTTTTTAAAGTAACATGTAATTATTTGGTTTTACTAAATAACTTCAGATGGCAGTGTTTTTGAACACTTCAAATAATTTCATTAAAACATTTTGATACTACCTAAAATTTTGACTCAGGCTTTGTTTTGACATTTAAATTGTTTGTTAAAAATTTGACAATTTTTCCCAACTAAATTTGAATTAGTGTAGTTTATCTGATTTGCTTAATAACTTCAGACAGGATGAGTATATATATATATATATATATATATATATATACTGTACATACAGCATATATTCATCTGTCTGTAAGTGTAGAGACATGCATAATTCCCTATATGAATATATTTGCGTGTCAGTCTTTATATAGTTGGTTGAGTTTATATTGATATATTCATGTATATGTGTATGCATGTATAGTTAAATATGTGATTGTATGTACGGTGTATTAATGTATGTGTTAGTGTATTCAAGTGTATACACATCTGTAGGTGTGTATTTTAAATGTTGAATCTGTCAAGCTGAGAATTTATTTGTAAACACACACCCAACCATTCCATCATGTTTTTTCTTTTAATCTTCTCAAAGATTGCCAAAGCAGATTCCTTTTGTCTGCCAGTCGCTATTTCCCAGTCATTCAAGCATACTTATTCTCTCGATGCAAAGTACAAAACTCAATTCTCTTTTTCTTGAAGGTTTTATTTTTAGGCGTACATGGGCCCAGATCGAAGCACATTACCCATGACCATCGAAAGATAGCCTCAGGTCAGCCTCCCCCGCCCTCACAATTCCTAAAGGCAAACTGTTTGGTCTTCCACTGGTGTCCAGAGACAAATTTTTATCTTCCCAAACAATGCTTTCTACTTCCTCTAAGACAAGCTGTAATTCTAAAACAATCAATATTATTTGGTAGAAAATTTTGCCCACTACTTACATCTCTCAGGAGATGACTAAGTTGATATATTTCAGATATATAGTTTTACTTAGCAAAAAGTATTGTACAATCCTATACCTATATATATATATATATATATATATAATCTATTTTATTTTTTATATGTATATTTTATTTTTGAGAGATGCTCATTCTGTAATGGTTATCCACATCGGAAATGAACACAGCAACATGAGTTCTAATAAGGGACAAGGCTGTTTACATTTCACATAGCACTAATACCATTGGGAACTTCCCATTACCAGCTATAGGTAGATAGTAGGGTAGGCTGTGCTGTTTAATCTTTGTGTAGCAACTGGTCTAGAAGGAAAACTCTCAATTCAAACCAGTTCTTCTAAAAAAAATTGATCTTTTGTCACATCTTGCTTGAGATGGAGGGGATGAATAAATACATATATATCTTATGTTACCTATTTTATAGATATAGATATATAGGTAGTGTAATATTTATCATAATAGGAAATGTACCCAACAAGCTGAGTTTAGATTCAGTATGAGGCTGTTTAGATTTCACTTCACACCTATGATCTTGGGAAAGGCATGGGTCCATCTCTGTATATATACTTCTCCAAACTGAAATAGTAGGGTAGAATGGGCTTCCTAGCCTTAGTAGAGCAACCAGTTTAGGGAAATACAAAACCTAAACATTGTTGTTAAGGAAAATGCGTGGCACACAAGTGTACCATTCTTCTGTTATCAGCTTATCCAAGAAGTGTGGCTGGTTCTACAAAGGACTTCACGACTATGAACAAGTCACCTATGCTTATAGATCAAATGTTCACATCTTCAACTGAACTGTTGAGCCCTCATATATCAAGATCAGCAGGTGAGTTTATCATATATATATATATATATATATAAACATGAGTAAAATTGGTACTCATAGATAAAATCTAAAATAGCAGTAAAACCAGTAAAATCATACTCAGTACACAAAAGTTGAAATGATCTAGTGTAGGGCAAATACCATAATATTTCAGAACGAAAATATTTTTAAGAAATAAACTGTAGTTTCATGAAATTGATCATCGGGGGAGTTACTTATAATGTTTTTAACTTTATTATTTTTAATCCAAGTCTGTCTTTTGATTTCCACAATGCTTTGCAGAAACAATTTTATAAATGTGGTTAAACGTAGCTCATTTAACAATCAATTTTGCGCAACTCTTAGTCATGAGTTGTTTTATATATATATATATATATATATATTGTCATCCACAGACATACTGTTTCATTGTATCACAACTCTTCAGTGTGACTCAACATGAGATGCTTCAAGCTGGGATCGAAACCCAAGTGACTATTTTTTTTAGATAAAGAGATTTGCAAATGAATTTGAATGTATAACTTTTGGCTTTATTTCATATAATTATGCCCTACACGTGTTTCAGACTTTGTGGTCCTCTTCAGGGGATTAATAATGTCTAGGGTTGCCTCTGCTTCTAGCTTTTACAGTGAAGATCATTTTACAGACTATTTTGCTGTAAAATAATCTTTACAGTAAAAGTGGGATGCAGAGGTGACCCAAAACTTTATTAATCTCTTGAAGAAGATTATGAAGTCCAAAACACGTGTGAAGCATATTTATATAAACAAAAAACCTAAAGTACTATATTCAAATTTCTTTGTGGACCAATTCATTTAAGAATATTTACTTTTCTTTTATTGAAATTATATATATGTGTGTATGATGTACAATAGCATATTTCATTGAAAATATCAGACAAGGATTTGGTGTTTAGCTTTCTATTCAGTACTTTGGACTACTTTTGGTCATTGACTATGTTCTGGAGTGCAGGATCTATTCTGTGCTCAAGGAATTATATATATATGTCTATCTATGTTTGTGTGTGTCTGTGTCAGTATCTATGGCTTTGCAATGCCCAAAACCTGTCATAGTGTGGATAAAATACACCTTTCATTTACAAACTAAAATTATATCCAAATAAGATAAAGAAAGTCACTGTATACGAAGTGGGGGTTTGAAGAAAAAATACTGAATCTGTACCAACTTTATTTCAAAATGTATTATACTAATTCAAATATCTTCTTCAAAATTTCAATTTTAAAAACTACAAAAAAAGGAAAATGTATAAAGTTAGATTATATTTGTGTACATTATACAAGTTTTTTAGGGAAAAAATTGACAAAACATCAAATTAAAACATAATTTAGAATTATATCAACTTTTTTCATCCAAAATATCATGATGGAGAATTAAAAATTGTCTCCACCCACCAAAAAATAGTTATTGTCAGATTCAATGAAAATTACTCAGTGTAATTATCATATTGCTAGATTTTCTTCTTTTTTTGGATATTACTTATATCTCGCTTAATATGTATTGAGAATACATTTCTTTTCAGCAGGTGCTTCATACCTGTCAAACTCAGTTCAAAGGTCAAACAGTGTTGAGTCACTTTTCTTTATCCAGAAGGAATGAAAGTCCATTATTTATGAGCATCTCATGAGATAGCTGAAAGGCAAATGACCTAAAGTGACAAAAGATTAGTTGTAACATCAAAACACTGTCAAGCAACTCTCTCTCTCTCTCTATATATATATATATATACATATATATATATCTTCATCAAGTTGTGATGATAGCAGAGAGTTTCTATTTCTCTCATCATCCATTCCTTTTTTCCATCACTCTAGAAAGGTCTTGTGAACTGCAAACACTGTCTGCACTGAGCTGTTGAATATAAGTCCTTGCTGGTCAGTCAGCACTGGTATGTCCATGTGTAGGAGTCCATAAGAGAACATCACTTTAGAGTTCATCCTTCCTTCACCAGTAGAGCACAACATGTCTTCTTTGTCATACTTGGATGGTTTTTCTCAATAAATTTTATTAGAGTTCAGTTGGTGCATCTATACACAGCCACAGCTTAGAAAAAATTCCCATTTTACCAGAGCAATCAGATTTCCTTTTGATTGATAACCTCTCAATAGCAGTCGATGATTTTTCCTTATGTGTATGTTGAGATTGCTTTCAGTAGATGAGATATTGCTGCTGAAGTATCTGAACTGGTCTACTAATTTTAGAGGCTAGCCCTTTAAAGAGGAGATTGCTCTTTCTTGTTTAAAACACATGAACTCTGTTTTATTTTCATTCATGTAGAGGCCAATGCCTCTCTCTGCTTGCTCTAGGCTATGCAGCAAGCATTTGGTTTGGGCAGGTATATTTGCAAGAAACACTAGATCATCTGCATAGACTGCAGCTCTCATTATTTCTGTGGAATACAATCTGTTTCTTTTTTAATGTGAAACTGTCTTCTTTTATTAGATCTGTTGACGTTCATAGTACAAGCAGATTATAAACAGATATGGTACTAATGTATTTTCTTACAAGACTCCAGCAATAATGTCAAAGGAGTTGGTGTCACCATCAGGTGAGCAAACCATTACTTTCATGTTTCTATGAAGCATCATAATTTTATCTTACTAAGTAAAATAATTAGTATTGTAAAACTGGTTGAAAATTCATGGATCATAATGGTTATTGGATGTATAGTGAAGTTCTATGGAGTGTTATAGTTATTGGAGATAGAATAAAGATACATGGATCGTAATGGTTATTGGAGGTACAGGGAACATAACGGTTATGGAGTTACAGTGAAGAATAAGGGTTATTGGTGGTACAGTGGAGGTATCTGAAGTGTAATGGTTATTGAAAATATAGTTGAGGTACATGGATTATAATGATTATTGGAGGTACAGTGGAGGTAAAGTATTAGGATTCAATAACCATTATACTTCATGTTATTGGAGGTACAGTGGCATGTAATGGTTAGTGGAGGTACAGTGGAGGTAAAGTATTAGGATTCAATAACCATTATACTTCATGTTACTGGAGGTACAGTGGCATGTAATGGTTAGTGGAGGTACAGTGGAGGTAAAGTATTAGGATTCAATAACCATTATACTTCATGTTATTGGAGGTACAGTGGCATGTAATGGTTAGTGGAGGTACAGTGGAGGTAAAGTATTAGAATTCAATAACCATTATACTTCATGTTATTGGAGGTACAGTGGCGTGTAATGGTTAGTGGAGGTACAGTGGAGGTAAAGTATTAGGATTCAATAACCATTATACTTCATGTTATTGGAGGTACAGTGGCGTGTAATGGTTAGTGGAGGTACAGTGGAGGTAAAGTATTTGGATTCAATAACCATTATACTTCATGTTATTGGAGGTACAGTGGTGTGTAATGGTTAGTGGAGGTACAGTGGACGAACATGAAGTATAATGGTTATTGGAGGTACAGTGAAGTGTAATTGTTATTGGAGATACCGTTGAGGTATATGGAGTGTAATAGTTATTGGAGACAAAGAGAAGGTACATGAAATATTATGGTTATTGGAGGTATATCAAGCATAATTATTATTAGAAGATAAGGTTATTAGTGGTACAGTGGTGTGTAATGGTTAGTGGAGGTACAGTGAATGAACATGAAGAGCAGTAGCCTGAAGTGAAATGCAAACAACTTCATCCAAAACTTGAACTTGGGTCTCGGTGTCTATTTTCTACTTTTTAGAATTTTTATTTAGAGAATAGTTAATAAATTATCAACTATATAGAAATCCAATCTCTCTGATAAAATAAAATAGGAATTCTTCCAAGCTGTAGCCATGTTAGAACTATTGTACAGCTACCCTACCTAAACATGAAGCACTTGAAGAAAAAGCTAAATGGAACTTATGCAAGCATGCTGCAGGCTGTTTTCAACAAATCCTGGAGGAAGTACACCATGAAACAACAACTGTATGGTCATCTACCTCCCAGCTCGCAAACTATCCAAGGAAGATGACATTCTTCTATGTACTCCTACTCATGGAAACACCAAAGTTCACTGACCAGCAAAAACTTGCATTTTCCAGCTTTGCATGGACACTGGATGCAGTCTAAAGAACCTGCCAAGAGCTATGGTTGAGAAGGTCAAATAGCAAAAAAGAGTTAAAAGACTCTATGCAATCGGGACGACTTGATGATGATTATGATGATGCATGGTAGCAAGATTTGAAAAAAAAATAGATAAAAAATTTTTTTTTAAATGTCTTTCTCAATTTTCATTGAAAAAGCTGTTGCATTCTTTGTCAACCATGACAGGAGTCAGTCACTCACCATTATCATAAAGGATGCTAATTATTTAAAGCATTTTCTATCTGCCAACTACTATGGGTAAACAATTTGCTTGATGTGAAAGTAACATTGGTTTGTTTGAATCCATATTTCTTTTTTGCCCATAAACTTGAAAAGAAAGTATTTTTAAACCTGGGAAGGTGATTTTCATCAAATAAGAAACTTCCTGGCCAATATTTTCGCTAGAATAAAACTGAAGCTGAAAAAAAAAATCAAACCAAAATTTGAAGAACATCAATAGTAACAAGAAAATCTCTGCAAATACTCAGCAAACGTTAGAAGCTTTTCTACTAAGAATTAATCAGTTGTGAACACTCATTAACAGAGACCAACTTCTCATTCTCGTAATGCTCTATAGAAGCAAAAAAATTTTACAAAGCCTTTTATCAATGTTGACTCTTTTCGAAAAACTTTCTCTAAACTTCTCTAGCCATAATGCATTGTAATCTCATGGAACTTCATGTAATGCTAGAATCAGGGCACTCATCACAATGCAGGTGTTAGTGAGCTGATCTAAAAAGCCATTGATAATGAGCTCATTTCACGATGGTACCCCATTAAAGTGATCTAAAGAAGGCTTAATCAAATAAATACCTTCCACTCAAAAATAAATCTATACAGAGACATCAGTGACAAGCTGCCTGCCTTTATCTTTATGTTAATATGTCATGAGTTTCAGGTTTTAATCACTTATTCTAAACAGTCTGCAGACCCATGTGTAAATAACTATGCCTAGGAGATTGCCCAGTCAGCTGGGGCAGTAGAATACACCAACTGCTTCTCTGAAGAGAGGTAAGACCCCCCCACACACACACACAATGAATGTCCTAGATATGACACTAAACAATCTCATGGTGAGATTCCAGTAACGCTGGAGCCTTGGGGAATGCAGAGTACCCCTTCATTGCCAGGTCCACTCTGGCCTGGAGTGGTAGCACCCAATAGGGTCATATCTATGGGTCAAAAATAAATAAACTGTGTACTTATGCTAAACTGAATTGCTTGAAATAGAACAGTTTTTGACACTTAAATTGTGTACTGATGTTAAACTGAATTGTTTGAAATAGAACTGTTTATATTTATATAAATGGATTTGGCATTAAATAACTAACAATAGTTGATATGCCATAAAACCAAACCAAACCAAACTATGCCTAGAACTCTTTCAACACTGTACAAGGCCAAATTTTGAACAAGCTAAATTGTATTAAAATGTTGCAACAATTAAAATGTAAAGTTGTTGTTTTGTTTTTGTTGTTTAGATGAAGCATTAATAATAATTTTGACAAGTAATATCTTTCATCTTTTTTATTCTAATTTTTTTTCTATCACAACACTTATAATCATTTGTCAATATATTCAAAAGAACTATAGGAGTGAAGATAGACTAATGTGTGGAAAGTACAGAATATAAAAAGGAATTGGATTTACATTAGATTTACATAATAGAATTGCCTTAGCAAACTATATTAGATTTACATTATAGAATTACATTAGAGAAGTGCATTAGATTTTTTTTATAGAATTATATTAAATCAATTTGTATCATAGAATTACATTAAATTTTTATTATAGAATTTGATTAGATTTACCACATAGAATTACATTAGAGCAGATTTACATTAGGGAATTATATTGGATTTACATTATAAAATTACATTAGATTCACATCATAGAATTGCATCAGCAAATTATATCAGATTTATATTATAGAATTACATTAAAGAAGTGTATTATAGAATTATATTGACTTAATTTGAATTATAGAATTACATTAGATTTTCATATTGAATTACATTAGATTTACCTTATAGAATTACATTAGGTTTTCAGTATAGAAAATTTACACTATTGAATTGTGTTGGATTTACATCATAGAATTACATAAAAGAATTGTATTAGCTTTGTATTATAGAATTATATTGAATTAATTTGTATTATAGAATTACATTAGATTTACATTACAGAATAGATTAAAAAATAAAATTATAGAACAGTATACTTAACATACTTATCGCTCAGGATCATCAGTTTGATCAGGGAACTACTGCTGCTCATCTATGAGAGTGGCTTCTATGGATGAGAATTAAAACAACCATTGAAAGATAACCATGACCCACTGTATGGATGCACTACTTGGACGCTAACTAAATGGCTGGAGAAAAAACTAGACAGCAATTACACAAGAATGTTGCAAGCAATATTGAACAAGTCCTGGAGGCAACACCCCACAAGGCACCAACTATACGGCCACCTGCCTCCCATCATGAAAACTATCCAAGTTAGACGAACCAGACATGCAGGTCACTGCTGGAGAAGCAAGGACGAGAATGTTGCAAGCAATATTGAACAAGTCCTGGAGGCAACACCCTACAAGGCACCAACTATACGGCCACCTGCCTCCCATCACAAAAACTATTCAAGTTAGACGAACCAGACATGCAGGTCACTGCTGGAGAAGCAAGGATGAGTTCATAAGTTATGTACTCCTATGGACCCCCACATATGACCGGGCAAAAGCAGGACGACCAGCTCGAACATACATACAGCAGCTATGTGAGGATACAGGATGCAGCCCTAAAGACCTGCCAGAGGTGATGAACAATAGGGAGAAGTGACGAGAGAGGGTCAAGGATATCCATGCCTGTGGCACGACATGATGATGATGATACTTAACATAGATATCTTTGAGACATTGCTGATAATATGAACAGATAGTATTGCAAGCATCACTGAGTCATCAGAGGTGTTCAAACTGATAACCATTCTGTTTAAGGCAGCACTGATAATACAATCAGATGAAACTGCAATGATAATGATAAGGGTTTTCTTATTCATAAACAATATTGTACATGCAATATATAACGAAATATACTAATCTGTCCTTTTACCAAAGAATAATCATCAACTGTATGTGAATAAATTTCTTTAACAAATGTGTCAACCATAATGAGATTGCAAGCATATTTTACAAGTAAGGTAAAATCAATACCCTGAGTATTCTTATAACAGTGACTTTGTGCTAAAGTTTAACTTACTAAATTATAAATACGACTCTGTCCTATTGGCTGGAGGTGTAGAAAACATCAACTGTACCTCTGCAGAGAGGTAAGACCCGCTCAACAAGTGTCCTGAGTATTACGCCAAACTGTATCTGATGGTGAGGCTCCAGTCCTGAAGCTTTGGGAAATGGGGAGTACCTTTTCATTGTCAATACTCCCAGGTTCACTCTGATCAAGAGTGGTAGTACCTGTTAGGGTCCCATCTATGCACCAGATAAATCTATTCTATCATTTACAATATTTGAAACCATTTAGTTGTATGTAGACAAATGATTGATATTAACTGTGTGCAAACAAATAATTACTATTAAATTACATTGGAATACTGGATAAATAGAAATACTAATGATACTTTTTGACTGTGTGCAAAGAAATGAACTCTAACTCATTAAAAAATAATGTTATCTATAAACTATTCACTTACATATACATATATATATATATATATATATATATATATATATATATATCAGATTTGGCATTAAATAATCCATAAAACACAACCAAACCATAAATACAACACTTACAGTAGTACAATGTTTCTCAAACTTGTCTTGAAGATCAATTTGCTTATGTTAGGAATTTAGTTATCATTGAGTGCTCAGTCACTTTGGCCTTATGTCAGACTAGGTGGAGCTTAACATAAACCTCAACCATGAAGCTATCAGTTCAGTGTCAAAAGTTTTAAAACCAATGCCTTAAATCAATTATGTATTTGTGATTATTATTTCCAGGTCAAAAAGCTTGAATCAGTAGACCACCGTCTTGAGACTGAAAGAGTTTAATTTATTTAACTAATTCCTTGGAGGCAGAAAGAGAAAGAAGGGAAGGTTTTATTTTTGAGGAACCTACGTTTTCTTGAATGCACTTGCTACCATTAATGGATGAAGCCAATGATTTCAATAATGGATGATGAAAAAAAAAAGAAAAACTTCTCTTGTGTTTACAAATTCATACATTCAGATACTCACTCATAAAAGCATACACACATATGTATAGATATGTGTGTGTGTGTGTGTGTGTGTGTGTGTGTGTGTATAAATATATATATATATATATATATATATATATATATATATATATATATATATAAGGGGTGTTCAAAAAGTTGTAAGTTTCATGAAAGATGAATGTAGCTAAAATGAGAAAAACTAATTCAGGTTTTTCTAGTTTTCTAAGAAGTGGTAGCACAACAAAAGTTTTTAGCTATGCCCGTCTTTCTGGATGAGAACCCTCATATATACACACTCATACACATACACACACATACACATACACACACACACACACACACACACACACACACACACACACATAACAAAATTCAGACACAACTTATAGAAATACATCCGAGGATCATTAAATAAGTTTCCAGACTTTTTTCATATGGGCACTTTTATTGATAGTATACACATAAAACTGTAGTCCCCTTCAAAGTAATCTCCTCCAGCTGCAATGCACTTGTTGTACCGTCCCAACAACTTCTGAAAGACCCCATGGAAGTCCTCTTGTGTGAGCGTGTCAATGACCTTCATCACAGCCTCTTTCATCTCCTCAATTGTCTCATAACGACAGCCTCTGAGCTAAGGAAATAACCAAAAGTCCCAGGGAGCAAGGTCTAGACTATAAGGAGGCTGAGGAACTGTCTTGATGCCCATCTTGGTCAAATAGTCTGTGACAAGGATGGAGTTGTTGACTGGTGCATTGTCCTGGTGGAAGTGCCACTGACCCCATTTGAAGAGTGCTGGCTTCTTCCGACAGAATCTCTTCCTGAACTCCCTTAAAACCTCAACATAGTAACCCTAACCCTAACCGTTTGGCCAATCAACTGTGGTGTTCTGACTTCCTTACTCCTCGTACACCTCTCATCATCCCTCACAGTTTCCTTGCCTTCCTTGAATCTCTTATGCCACTCAAAAACTGATGCTCAATTCATGCAAGATGGTCAAAAAGCAGTCTGAAGCATTCTTTAGGTTTCTGTGGCATTTTTTCTAACTTTTAAAACAGAATTTTATTGCATATCGTTCTTCTAAAGGCTTTAGTAGGATGTATTTCAATTGCTGCTGTAGCTGTTCATTTGAACCTGAAATCATAAAAATTGGTCAGTCATCTCATAAGATGTATAGCAATAACATAGAGAATTTTCAAGAGTCTACAATAATTTTAAATGCCTGTACAAAAAAATTCTCAAAACTTATTGAAGGCACCACATATATCCACACAAAAATGGATAGCAGGGAAAACACTTATATTTACACACATACATATATATTGTCAAAGTGTGTTTAGAATTACAGTTATTAACATAGGATATAAAATCCGCAACCCAAACTCAAATACTGGACAGAGCTGTTTGTGTTCTGATGTGTACTAATGCCCTGGAAAAAGGCATGAATCCCACTGTCCTCCCCTCAGCTATGGGTAAGTAGCAAGGTAGACTAGGTTCTTTAGCCTTGGGTAGGTAAACAGTCTAGGAGAAAGACAACTCTGAATCCAATCCAGCTTTACTCTGCCTAAGAATTGACTTTGTGTTACATCCTGCCTATGATAAAGAGGTTGAGTAAATGTACACATATATACGAAAATTTCATTTTAGAAAAGAATTCTAACATCAGTCATTTTGTTTGTATACATTTAAATTGGTATACATGATATGTAAGAGATTTGTTTGTCAGTAATTTCATTTTTAGATGAGTTAGAATTAATTTGTTCACATACTAGTATTGCCATTGTTTCTACATAGTTAAATGGTTTCAATTATTGCTATCTCATACTGATTATTCTATTCAGTATTAATCATTTCTTTGCAGATAGTGAAGTGGTTACAAGTATTGCTATTTAACACTAATTATTCTTTTCAACACTATTCATTCATTTGCACACAGTCAAATGGTTTCAAGTATTGCTATGTAAGACCAATAATTCAATTTGGGCTCACAGTTAAAGAGTTTCAAGTATTTCTATTTAACATTATTAATTCTATTCAATCATTTGGTCACAGTTAAATGATTCTTAGTATTGTTATGTATCACAAACAATTCAATTATATATTTGTTATGTGTTTACACACAGTTTTATTTCTAACTATTCAATTTAGCATAAGTCATTTGTTTGCACTTAGTTTGAATGTGAGACAATTCTATTTGACCCATAGATATGACACTTTCAAATTGAATTGTTTGAAATAGAACTGTTTGATCATTTAACTGTGTGTAAGTAAATGACTGATGTTTAAATGATTTGCCAGTGATACATAGGAATACTTGGAACTATTTAATTGTGTGCAAAAGAATGATCTTAGGTTCGTTTGAAAATGTTATCAACAAAATGTGTTTACAGATCATATATATTTAATATATATGTATAAAGAGGATTTGGCATTAAATAACCTACTATGGTTGATATGCCATAAAACCACACCAAACCAAATTATATATATTTGATATATATGTATAAAGAGGATTTGGGATAAAATAACTTAAAATAGTTGATATGCCATAAAACCAAACCAAACCAAACCAAATTATATATATTTAATATATATTCATGAAGAGGGTTTGGCATGAGATAACCTTCAATGGTTGATATGCCATAAAACCAAACCAAACCAAATTATATATATTTGATATATATTCATGAAGAGGGTTTGGCATTAGATAACCTACTATGGTTGATATGCCATAAAACCAAACCAAACCAAATCATATATATTTGATGTATATGTATAAAGAGGATTTGGCATTAAATAACCTTCAATGGCTGATATCCCATAAAACCAAACCAAACCAAATCACATATATTTAATATATATGTATATAAAGAGAATTTGGCATTAAATAACCAACAATGGTTGATATGCCATAAAACTTAACCTAACCAAGCCAAACACGAAAATGACCTAGAGCCATAAAATGTAAATGCAATTCCACATATTTACCCTGAGATTAAACATTTAATGAAGTGAAATAAATATAATAAACAAGTGTTTGGGGAGGTGTAGAACTGAAAAGTTCTCTGCCTGACCCATAAGTTCATTTCTCAAGTTTCTAGGATAACCCAGAGGTCGAAGTTTAAAATAAACTCTGTCCCTTGCAGAGGAGTGAGACCCCCCACCATAAAAATGGGTGTCCTGGGTATGACTCTAAACTGTCTCTGGTGGTGAGGCTCCAGTTTTAGAGATCTAGGAAGTGTGGAGTACGCTTTCATTGCCATTACTCCCAGGTCCTCACTGATCTGATGGCCCAGTCGACTGGGGCTCTAGAATACGCCGACTGCATCTCAGCAGAGGGGTAAGGCCCCCACAATGAGTGTCCTAGATATGAGACTAAATAATTTAATGGTGAGGCTCCAGTAATGCTGGAGCTTTGGGAAACGTTGAGTACCTCTTCATTGCCATCACTTCCAAGTCCACTCTGAGTCAAATTAAACTTAACTATGTGCATATGCTAAACTGAATTGCTTGAAACAGAACTGTTTTAACATTTAAACATTTAAACTATGTACTTGTGCTAAACTGAACTGTTTTTACATTTAACTGAGTAAATAAATTACTGGTATTTAATTGAATTGTTTGTGATACAAAGCAGTACTTGGAACTATTTAACTTTATAGACTTAACTAAAATTTGAAAAAGAACTGTTTTTGACATGTAAACTGTGTTCTTATGCTAAACTGAATTGTTTGAAATAGAACTGTTTATATGTAACCAAACAAGCGACATTTCCACACTAGACGGAACCTCTCTGAAACTAGCAGACAAATTCACCTACCTAGGAAGCAGCGTCTCATCAACCGAAAAAGACATTAACACACGGCTAACAGAAGCATGAACAGCTATCGATAGGCTCTCGATCATATGGAAATCAGATCTGACCGATAAAATGAAACGCAGTTTCTTCCAGGCAGCGGTCGTATCGATACTGCTCTATGGATGCACTACTTGAACACTAACTAAATGGCTGAAGAAGAAGCTAGACGACAATTACACAAGAATGTTGCGAGCAATATTGAACAAGTCCTGGTGGCAACACCCTACAAGGCACCAACTATACGGCCACCTGCCTCCCATCACAAAAACTATCCAAGTTAGACGAACCAGACACGCAGGACACTGCTGGAGAAGCAAGGACGAACTCATCAGTGATGTATTCCTATGGACCCCCGCATATGGCCAACCAAAAGCAGGACGACCAGCTCGAACATACATACAGCAGCTATGTGAGGATACGGGATGTAGCCCTGAAGACCTGCCAGAAGCGATGAATGGTTGGCAGAAGTGGCGAGAGAGGGTCAGGGATATCCGTGCTAGCGGCACGACATGATGATGAGGATGATGATGATGATGATATGTATAAAATGAATTTGACATTAAATAACCTACAATGGTTGATATGCCATAAACCCAAACCAAACTAAATCTCTGATCTAAAGTTAGGTTCCTATCAATGGGTCACATAGATTTGCTTAAAAATCACTCACTTTTGATAGGACTGTGTGGAAAAAACCCTGAAAAACTCTTAAACAAAAAAGATGTAAATGTGGACATACAATTAGCACAACTCCCTAATCTCTAGGCATAAGATAACCCTAGATGGGTTGACAAGCCATTAAAATCAATCAATCTATCAATCATTTAACTCTTTGAAAACAATTTTTTAAAATCTCATTTCCTCTTTAGTAGGGATCTTTTCAACAGGATAGGCCAAAAGTTACTTTCTTTAAAATTCTATTTAATTTTTGAGTTAACAGGTCTATATTTTCCATACTATGTATAAATACACAGGAAAAAATTTTGAAACAAATAAATTCATTTATTAAATCTTGTTTCAGTTTATTTTGTCTTTTGCTTTTTTCCTGAGTCAAAAAATCAGGTCTACTCATATATGCATATATAAGAACAGAGAGAGAGAAACACACCCACACAACAAGAAGACACACAACATACAATCCACCCAGTTAGCAGGGATTGTAGAATATGCCAACTGCACCTCTGCAGTAGGGTAATATCCTCCAAAAAGTGTCCTGGGTATGACACTCAACTGCATCTGATGGTGAGGCTCTAGTCCTGAAGTTTTCAGTAATGCAGAATACCTCTTCATTGCCATTTTTTTCAGATCCACTCTGACCTGAAGTGGTAGTACTTGTTAAGGTCCCATCTATTGGTCAAATAAAACTGTTCAATCATTTACTAACAATTATTACTTATTCATATTTACCTAACCCCTCCGCTCAGGCAGGATATGACACAAGGTCAATTTTTTTTAGCAAAGTTTAACAGGTTTGAATTCAGAGTTTTCCTTCTCCTAGACTAGTTGCCTCACCAAGGCTGAAGAACCTAGTCTGTCCTACTATTTACCCATAGCTGGAGAGAGAATAATTGGATTCATACCTTTCCCAAGGGTATTAGTGCTATGTGAAATGCAATCAGTCTCGGCCAGGATTTGAACTCGTGTCGCCGTGTCCATTTCCTACGACGATAACCATTACACCACAGGTCACATAGATTTATATTAGTAATTTGTTACTAAACAGCTGTGTACAAATGATTTATATTACATAGAAATACTTGATAAATACAATTACTAATGTTGAATAGCAATACTTGAAATCATTTAACTGTGTGCTAATAGATGTTTGATATTAAATAGAATTATTAGAGTTAGTTAGGAATATTTGAAACCATTTAACTGAGTATAAAAACAAATGAGGTCTAACAACCTATATAAAGATTAAGTTACCAACAGACTATATGCTTACAAATCACATATATATTGTACAAATATTAAAAAACACAAGGTCTTCAGAGGAGGATTTTATTTATCGTTTGAATTATTTGATAATGTTAAGTGTTTCAGTTTTTAGATTTTCATCAGGGCATATGAATTTTTAAATAATGAAGGTTTAAAACCGAAATGTTTAACATTGGTAAATATTTCAAACTATAAATAAAATCATCCTTTGAAGACCTTGTGTTTTTTATATTGGTATATTTTTCATTGTGTCAGATTCATTTCCAGTTTTCCCAGATATTCATAAACAGGATGTGTCATTAAGTAACCCTCAAGAGTTGATATGCCATAAAACACCAACCAACCAACCAACCAACAATATACAATGCACTCAATACATGCCAAACACACAATACATACACAGCAACATGCACACACACACACACACCCGTCAGAATACACACATACACACAACACAACACATATACAAACACTAATACAAGAATGCATGCATACACAGGCATACACATATACCTACATTCACCCAGAAACATATTCATAACACAACTTAAACTTACACATGCACACACAGACACATTTGCCCCACTGAAGAAGAGAAACAAATATTTAAAATGAGAAACAAGGGAGATAACTCTGATATTTCAATCTACTGCAGATACAAAAATACTTTTAAGAAGATTAAGTCATTTTTTTTAATTTATTTTAATTCATTTTTTTTTATTTCCTTCTTTTTCTCTGAAAGTCAAAGCCACAATCTGTCCTGACAGCTTTTTGTTGTCCTGTGTCACTGTCCGAATCTCTAAAGCCTTTTTGATTAAGACAACAAACTTCTGACGATGCCAGCTTCACACACTGTCATTATAGATTTTATGGTCTTGTCCTCTTCACTTCGACTATTAAGTCTGTTGAGGACCAAATGTCAAAACTGGAAGCCATTTTTAGCTCATATTTTGCACTCAACCCCAAACCTACCTACCTATCGACTTTTCTAAATAATATTTTCTGTTTTGTTTTTAAAATCATTGATCAAGTTTATAGATTTGACTGAATGATCCTCTTAGCATCCATTTTTTTCTTTTCTTTTCAGGCAGGGCTTAATTTTGAGGCAAGAAGAATTTCCTGCTTTATATAGATTTTTAAAGAGTGGTTCTCTTTTATTGTGTTAAGTGATTTGATATTTAAGTTAGGTTCATCTTTCTTCCTCTTGCTCCTCCACACATAGTTCCCCTCATTTTAATATTGAAACTTCTAAAAATATTAGTAAATACCCATGATATAATGGTTATCATTGTAAAAAGTCAATAAAGCAACCTGAGTTCAAATCCTCCACAAGGTTGTTTCACATAGTTCTAATATCATTGGGAAAGATACGAATCCAACTATATCCTTCTAGCTATGAGTAAGTAATAGGCCAGACTTGGCGGTTAAACCTTAGTAAGGCAACTGATCTAGGAGAAGGAAAACTCAGTTCAAACCAGACCTGGAGAGAAATGAGCTTTGTCAGACCAAGACATGCTGTATGTGTAGTACCCATATGACTAAGGTTGTGGGATAAGTCTTTTCTTTTTAAAGACATTAGTTAAGTCAAAAACTATTTCCTCCTTAGAGAAAGCTTGAAATTTCCTCTGTAGAAAGGTTCCCAGATATTTAGGCACAAGATAAAAAGTTTGGTGCATCCAGTGAGAATTTGAACTCACTACCACAGGTAAAGGCATGTCGTATGGAGCAATGGTAAGTCAGCTAGATTTGCTGACCATTATGGATGGGTTTAATTCTCACTGTGTATCCTATCTTTTTCTCCTTGTGACAACTGCGTGAGTAAATAATTACTTATGATCTGAAAAACTAACTAGCTCAATAATAAATCATGCTATGGTACCTTCTTACTTTGTAAGTTAAAGTCAATCTGGCACAAGGCCACAAGTGTTAGGCATCCTCTGTGCTGAAATAAATACAGAACTAATGCTCATTACATCTAGTCTGTTAACCGCTGAATCATATTAAAAATTTTACCAAAGATATTTACTAATTTTATGATCTTGGGAAAGGCATGAATCTTTAAATTTTCAGCTCCAAAAGAAGACCTCAGTTTGTCTTCGGTGCTTCTCCTGGACAATAGTTGCATTTGTAGACCTCCCAAAATGAGCAGTCCTTATTGTATTACTTTCATATTAATTCAAGGGCAGCATAAAAAAAATTCACGAAATAAGCTCATAAATCCATCACTTCTCTTCCCCACCATCTATGGGTAAATAATTATTAGTTGGTTGGTTGGTTGGTTGTTTTGTTTTACAGCGTATCAACCCTCTTTGGGTCATTTAATGTCTGATAATGTCATTTTGGTTTGGTTTGGTTTAGTTTGGTTTAGTTTGGTTTGGTTTTATGGCATATCAACCATTGTAGGTTATTTAATCCATTTTTATACATTTAAACAGTTCTATTTCATAAAAGTACACAGTTTAAATGTCAAAAACATTTAGTTTAGCATAAATACACTGTTTAGTTCTATTTGACCCATAGGACCCTATCAGATGCTACCACTCCAGGCCAGAGTGGACCTGGGAGCAATGGCAATAAAGGGGTACTCCACATTCCCCAAAGCTCCGGCATTACTGGAGCCTCACCATCAGATTGTTTAATGTCATATCTAGGACACTCGTTGTGGGGGGTGCTTTACCCCTCTGCAAAGATGCAGTCAGTGTATTCAACAGTTCTAGCCAGCTGGGCCAGTAAATAATTGGGCTGATAAGGTGTTTTAGCCTTGGTAAGGCAACCAGTTTAAAAGAAGGAAAATTCTGAATTCAAATCAACTGTACTCTTCTCTACCAGCAATGGGTAAATAATAAGGCAGACTGGGCTCTTTAGCCTTTGTACAGCAATCAAACAAGGAAAAAAAACTGTGTTCAAACCAGCTGCACTCACTTCAAACAAAGGTTGGGTAAATACACACTGAGTTTGGCACTAAAACATATGGGAGGGGCACCTAGTGGGAATTGAAGTCACTGAAGTTGTAACTTTTGGCACATCTAATCTGCTAAACCCCTTAAATTATATTTACAAAGTCTTATACAAGGCTACAAGTGTGGGACACCCATAAAGGACTGAACTGACTTCAGCAGTAGAAGGGGTTGTCATGCTGTTAAAATCAACCAATCAATCAATCATATTATTCATTCCTTTTTTCTTTTTTATCAAATAGGTTTTATCTTGTGAGATTAATTTTGATGAATGAAGAACTTGCCATGAACAAAAAGTATTTTTTAAATTTTCTTTGAGAATTTCTTCAAGTTCCAGAAAAATATAAAGGAGTTATGGAAGTTTTGGAAGCCTTGATAATACTTTAGGGGAAAGATTATAAAAATAGGACATCTATTTCAGTCCGTTTGTCCCCTCTACTCTCTCTTTTTATGTATACATATATATGTATATTAGTAGAAGTACCCAGTCCATGAACTAAAAGGATTTTATGACCATCAGTGAGTGAGATAGAAACGGGGAAGAGAGAAGTAAGTGAAGAGGATTTGGCATTAAATAACTTACAATAGTTAATATGCCATAAAATTCAACTCAAGAATGTTCTTATTTGTAGTTGAAAGATTTTGCCTATTAATTCAAATGAAAAGTATTCTTTTATTTTATCAATTTTTTTTTCTTTTTTATTATTTTTAAGTTTTCACTTTAAATAATATATAAAAATATGTAATCCTAAACTGGTTAAAGTTTGAAAACATTTTCCTGATTTTTTTTTTTGGTGTCCTATAAATTTATCTTTTAAAATTACTGTTCAGTTACAGAACAATTTTTTATTTGATAATTTTCAAAAGAGCAGCATAGTTTTAATTCAAATTTTTATTTCCTCTCTAAAAATGTAATGATAAAAGAATCTAAGAATTCACATATTAAAATATTCTTTTATTTTTAAATTTTTTTTGTTTACATTTAAAATAACATTTTTAAAAATGTGATCCTAAACTCACGAGTCGTTTGAAATATTATAATAATTTTACTTACTAAAGACTTTTTTTTTAAAATATGACAAAAATTTAAATTCAATTCTTAATTGCCTGGTGAGTATGAATAATAAAAAATGTATTTATTATTTATATAATGTATTCATTTATTTGTTATCATTAAGTAGTTGTTGACTGTAGTCAAGGGCCACCCGAAGGCTCCCTTTTCAATAGCTACTACACCAAGGTGTAGGGGAAGGCACTACTCCTTTCCTTGGATTGCTCCACTTTACCCTTCATATGTTTCTTATATTGCTGAGTGTTAAGCAAGGAGGTATCAAGTACCATTTTTAAAGTATTTGGTATGGCGCAACCTGGGATTGAACCCAGGTCTTAAAGTTAAGAATTAAAAATATGTAGGAGAGAGTGAGAGAGGTTAATAATAAACAGGGTTAGATATATAGCAGTTTCTTTGAACATTTATTCTCTGTCTATTCTTTCTCTTTCTCACCCTCTCTCTCTTTTTTCCTCTCTCTCTCTGTCTCTTCACACACATACACACACTGCTTGTGCTGGGTGGTAAGTAATAAATAACTCAGCTTAGCTCCAAGCAGCTAGCCCAAAGGCAGCACCTACCCTCTTCTTAAAGGAGGGGGCAGGTGCTGCCTTTGGGCAGTAAGGGTTAGATTTGTTACTTGAGGTGTCCCTGAAGGGAAATGCCAACAGGTAGTTCTGAACTATATTTGGTACCAAGAGAAGCTTGCCTCCTTCAGAGGCCCCATTTTAAACAAACCTTGTGTCACATCGCATTGCAGTGGAGACACAAAATGGATAAAAGTCACAAATGATTCTTATAAAACAGGAATAGTTATTTGAAAACATGTTTTTTTTTTAGTATAAATTATAGATATAAAATGTCAGCATCAAATAACCCATAAGAAGTTGATGTGCCTTTAAACAAATAAACTAAATTAAACTATCAATTTTGATGTTCAGTTTTGATCATTTCCTGCCCTCCTAAACTAAATATTTCTGGTGATATGGGAAAAATTGATGATTAAGAAGTAAATTCAGCAATTTGTAACCTAAAATTAGTTTTATCCAGTTTTGATACTTGACTGTGCATTGAACAGTTGTTAGTGTTTAGTTTGGTTTGGTTGTTTAGGTTTTATGGCATATCAAACTTTGTAGGTCATTTAATGCCAAATCCATTTTTATAAAAATTGTTCAATTTTAAACTATTGAGTTTAGCATAAGTATGCAGTTTAAATGTAAGTACAGTTTAATTGTGAAAAACATTCCTATTTCAAGCTATTCAGTTTAGTCAAGCAGTTCCAATTCAGCTGATTCTGTTTAGTACAGACTTAGTTTACACACAGTTAAATGTCAAAACAGTTCTATATTAAACAATTCAGTTTAGTGTAAGTACATTTTCAATGTCAAAAACAGTTACATTTCAAACTATTCAGTTTAGCATAAGCACACTGTTTTAATGTAAATACAGTTTAATTGTTAAAAACATTTCTCTTTCAAACTATTCCATTTAGTCAAACAATTTAGTTGACCCATTAGTTCTATTAAACCCATAGGTAGGGCCCTATCAGGTGCTACCAAACCTGGCCAGAGTAAACCTAGGAGCAATGGCAATGAAGGGGTGCTCTGCATTCCCCAAAGCCCCAGCTTCACTGGAATCTCACCATCAGATTGTTCAGTGTCATATCTAGGACATTTATTGGAGTGGTGGGGGTCTTACCCCTCTGCAAAGGTACAGTCAGTGTATACTACAGCCCCTGTCAACTGGGCAATGTTAGTGTTTAGATATGGACACTAGTAGGTATAACTGTCAGGGAAAACCTACTGTATGTACAAAAAATTATTACATAATAAGCAAAGTAAAGTTAGCGACCTTAGTCAAGGGTGATACCGAAGGCTCCTTTTTCAATAGCTACAACACTGAGGTGTAGGAGAAGGTGCTACTCCATTCTCTGGATTGCTCCACTTTACCCTTGACCCGTACCTTATATTGCTGAGTGTTAAGCAAGGCAACATCAAGTACCATTTTTTTGAGTCTTTGTTATGACTTGACCTGGGATTGAACACTGGTCTCCCGGAATTTTATTTCATTCCATTCATACATGTCTATCTCTATCCATTTTCATATAAGAGAGGGCTGAAAAGTTCCAAGGGGTTCAAGCACTGCAACACTGATAGAAGTGTGTGAACCACAAGAGGGACTCTGTTGAAAAACAAAACTCATTTGGTCTCATTCCATGAGAGTATCTTAGTTAGCCTTTGAACTTTTCAGCCAACTCTTATATACCCTTTATTTTTTTCATTTTGCTGCAATGAAATAAATCTTTTAATGCCACCAACTTGTAGAATGATTTTTAAAAAGCCTTTTTATTCTTTGGCAACACTTGGTTACCTTGCTATATCATAATAAAATTATCTGATTTAATGAGCTGTTGAAGAAATGGGGTGGCGAGAACATTTTTTCTTTTTTTTTTTTTTTTTTTACACTTCTGATCTCATTGGTGGAGAGCACGTTTATTAGACTCGAGGCAATATGAAATTAAATCTACCAGAAATTGTGCCAATTGGTTTGGCTAAAAACACCCTTAGTCACTCAAATGCAAAATAGTATCGTATCTCTCAAGAAGCACCCACCACAGTGCAATGATTAACTAGTTCAGTTTGCTGAAAAACTTTTGGAAAGATGCACAATTTTTTTTTCCATCTATAATTTCGAAAATGAAACACCGAAAGTAAATACTGTAATTTGTGTTCAAGGAATGAAGTTGTTCATCATCAATTTACGAGACTTGTGAATTCTTATTATTTATAAAGCTTTGCTTCACTAATGGTCTGGGAGACCTGGGTCAATCCCAGGTCGTATCATACCAAAAACTTTAAAATTGGTACTTGATACCTCTTTGCTTAATACTTAGCAATATAAGGTACGTATCAAGGGTAAAGTGGAGTAATCAAGGGAAAGGAGTAGCATCCTCCCCTACACCTTGGTGTTGTAGCTATTGAAAAGAACACCTTCTGGTTGCCCTCGACAACTGTCACCAACTTACTTACTTACAAGATATGACACACAAGTTTCAGTTCGCTGACAATGTCTGCTATTTGCTTAAGTGGTCACCCAGCTAACTACTGAACAGACTCATTGCTGCTTACCTTTGGTGATTAAGAAAGAACAGGTACTTTCAACAAGACTTGACAGTAACATACTAGTGAATTCTTGGCATTAAACTGACTTCCCACAGGGTCAGTATCTGATACAAGGTCATCTTATAGCAGGGAGCAACAAACAAATTGAGACTTATACATGGCTATTGCAAAAATATGCTTGGTCCCATCAGCATTTCTCTTTTAGGGAACCTCAGGAGCCAAGCTATAAATTCTGACCTACCAAGCAAGTATTGCCTGGGAAAGAAAACCCCCTGGGACCAGACAATCATGAAAAGTATAATCTTTGACAAGTAAATTCCTGGTATTTATGTAATGTAATGGCCAAGGGATTTTGTTTTATATATCTTGCCTTTGGGTTTAGTTAGGCTGAGAACCTTTTGGCTCAGCACATGGGTTAGTTAGGTGCAAACTTGAGCACAAGTGTTTACACACGCACAGGGAGGATGTGTTGTTCACAGATGTCAAAATAAAAATCCCAGAACCTGGGGAAGTGAATGACGTCATGCACCGGAAGCGCACGTGGAGGATTTTGGGGATGTTGAAAAAGTCAGTGAGTTAAGTCTTGCGGTCTGAAGAAGAAGGGTGACTTTCGCTAGCTCGCAGTGGCCTTGTGGCGGGTGCCACACGTGTTGAGGGTGGGGGCAGATGGAAAAGCCAGCATAGAAAGATTGTGCCTCTCTCTCCTTATGTCGAAAAACCTTTAAACTCAAAGGTAATAAAAAGTTTTGTACCTGAACTAAGAAGTTGTAAGTGTTTTTCGCGTTTCGGGATTCCTATGTTCTATGTATATATGTTATGAACATTATATTTATATTTCGCATATCCGTATATGGCTATGTCACAATTAACTGACTTCCCTCCAACTCAGGATGAGACACAAGGTTATTTTATAGTGAGGGGCAGGGGGCATTCACAAATCATGACTCATGCATCGATATCACAAAAAAAAAACTTGCTCTCTTTGGCATTCCCCATACTGGGACACCACAGGTGCCAAGCAATAAACTCAGCTCTTCCAAGCAGCTATTGCTTGCAGGGAAAATCCCATGAAAGCCTGCAATCATTAATCATGTAATCTTGGACCAGTGAATTTTTGTGATTTAATTCACTTCTCATCAAGCCAGAATGTGGCACAAGGCCATTTTAGCATGGAGGATCACGTACAACCAAGATTTATGCACAGCCATCACAAAAAATGCCTGATCCCTTCAGCATCCTCCAGTATTGGAGTGCCAAGCCATGAACACAGTCCTGGAAAGCAGGTATTGTCAGAGGGGACGGCCCCCTGCGACCAAGCAATCATTAAAAGAACAATCTTAGAGAAGTGATTAATTTACTAAGCTTTTTGCTTAGATATGGCACAAGGCCAAAAGAGAAGTGAATTATTTACCTGTGAACCCCTAGCAGCTTTTATAGAAAAGGGTGACTCCATTTCTCCTCAACGGTTGGAACAAAATGTTCAACAATATTTGCAAGCCAAAGATGGTGAGTTCAATTCTAGAGAAGATCAGCTTCAACACTATCCACCACAGTCATAAGAAAGGAAGAAGAGTATGGTTAACAATTAGTACAGTACAGGTTTATATACAAGGTGAAGTAAATAACAAGTTTAGTCGGCTGAAAAAAGTTTTGGAAATATGCACAAGTTTTATCTGTCTATAATTTTCTTAATAAAACACTAAAAGACGAGAACATTTTAATGATTAAACACAGCAATTTATACTGTACAAGTCAAATATACTAGATATGGGGGGGTAGATTATCAAGACTGAAAACTTAAAATGTTATAAATTCAAAATTTAAATGAAGATATGTCAATAAAACCTAGCAAATTTTTATCAAAACTAGATTTTACTAAGGTAATCTTGATAAATAACTAGGGGTATCTAGCATACATCTTGATAAATAACTAGGGGTATCTTGCATATATCTTGATAAAAAAACAAGGAGTATCTAGTGTATGTCTTGATAAATAACTAGGGGTATCTTGCATATATCTTGATAAATAACAAGGGATATCTTGCATATATCTTGATAAATAACAAGGGGTATCTTGCATATATCTTGATAAATAACCAGGGGTATCTTGCATATATCTTGATAAATAACAAGGAGTATCTAGCATATATCTTGATAAATAACTAGGGGTATCTTGCATATATCTTGATAAATAACAAGGGGTATCTAGCATATGTCTTGATAAATAACTAGGGGTATCTTGCATATATCTTGATAAAAAACAAGGAGTATCTAGTGTATGTCTTGATAAATAACAAGGGGTATCTTGCATATATCTTGATAAATAACAAGGGATATCTTGCATATATCTTGATAAATAACAAGGGGTATCTTGCATATATCTTGATAAATAACAAGGAGTATCTAGCATATATCTTGATAAATAACTAGGGGTATCTTGCATATATCTTGATAAATAACAAGGGGTATCTAGCATATGTCTTGATAAATAACTAGGGGTATCTTGCATATATCTTGATAAATAACCAGGGGTATCTTGCATATATCTTGATAAATAACAAGGGGTATCTTGCATATATCTTGATAAATAACTAGGGTTATCTTGCATATATCTTGATAAATAACTAGGGGTATCTTGCATATATCTTGATAAATAACTAGGGGTATCTAGCATATGTCTTGATAAATAACAAAGGGTATCTAGCATATATCTTGATAAATAACTAGGGGCATCTAGCATATGTCTTGATAAATAACAAGGGGTATCTAGCATATATCTTGATAAATAACTAGGGGTATCTAGCATATGTCTTGATAAATAACTAGGGGTATCTTGTATTTCATCTAGTCTTGTATTCATTTATGGACATTTTTCTTCACTCACAAACTTTTCCGATGGAAGAATTGATGATTAAACATGAGACTTTGCAATTCGTAACCAAAAATTAGTTTTAACAAGTTTTGGTTTGGCTGAGTTGGGTTTTATGGCATATCCACCATTGTTGGTTATTTAATGCCAAATCCTGTTTATACATATTTGTAAATACATAGTTTGTAGAAGACTTTTTTAAACAAGCCAGAGTTCATTTGCTTGCACACAGTTAAATGTTTATACATATGATTTGTAAGTCGATAGTTTGTAGGTAGTCTTATTTTTAAAAAAGTCAGAGCTAATTTGTTTGCACACAGTTAAATGATTCCAAATATTCTAATGCAAATAGTTCTATTTAGTATTAATCATCAGTTTGCACTCACTTAAATGATTTCACATATTGCAAACATAAATAGTTTTATATGTACACAGTTAAATGATTTCAATTATCGCTATATAACACTAACAGATCAATTAAACATCAGTCATTTGTTTGCGCAGAGTTTAAATGTGAAACAGTTCTGTAATAGCTCATAAGTAGCAGATATATATGTACATATAAATTTTTTGACAGATTTGACTCATGCTAACTCCCAATTTAAAAACCTTTTAGTGTCAACATCTTGGACAAAATCAAAGCTTTTTAAAGTGGGAGTCAGCATTAGTCAAATCCGTCCTTGATAAAAATTTATGTATTTACATCTGCTACCTATGAACCATTACAGTTCTGTTTGACCCACATATAGGACCCTATCAGGTGCTGCCACTCTGGATCAGAGTGGACCTGAGGCTGATGGCAATGAAGGGGTACTCCACATTCCCCAAAGCTCCAGGACTGATGTTTCACCATCAGATGGTTCAGTGTTATATCCAGGACACTTGTTGGCAGGGAGGTCTTATCTCTCTGCAGAGATGCAGTCTGCATATTCTACAATGCCAGCCAACTGGACTAAGAATGGTAGAATTAGAAAGATAGATGGTTATATTATAGTTATTTTTGAATAGTTGAAACTTTCACAATAAGTTATATCTAAATCTTGGTACAATAAAAAATACTTAGTCAAGTGAATTAACAGACAAACCAGTTGAAACAGCAGGTATATATAGAGTTGGCTTAGGTCGGCAGTGGCAGTTGTAGTCTGACAGGAATGCTAGCGATACATACGGTTACTGTCCATGTAAGTATTGCCCACTGCAGTTCTGTTGCTGCTTATGTATTCTCAAATGTGTGCTGTGTGGTCATATTTGCACAGCACGTATGTGTGTATGTACAAATATGCATATCAATGGGCTGGTGGTGTTACCTTGTCAAAGCATTCCCGAGTGATGTTCTTCCATCACCACTCAGTGTACAAACAATATTTTTCAATCAGCTCATTCTTTAGAAAAGTTTGGTCCACTAAAGGAAAGTTGTTATGAGTAGGGTACAAAAAATTATAGAAGAACTAATAATAAAAGCTAAAGACACAAAATTGCCCCATCAGTTGGGGCTGTAGAATACACCGACTGCTTCTCTGCAGAGGGATAAGACTCCTCCCAAACAAGTGTCCTGGATATGACACTAAACAAGCTGATGATGAGGCTCCAGTATTGCTGGAGCTTTGGAGAATGAGTAGCACCTCTTCATCATCATCACTCCCAGGTCCACTCTAGCTCTGAGTGGTAGCACCTGATAGTGTCCTCTCTTTGGGTCAAATAGAACTGAAATGCATACTGATGCTAAACTGAATTACTTGAAATAGAACTGCTTTGATATTTAAACTGTGTACTTATGCATAACTGAACTGCTTGAAATAGAACTGTTTTGACATGTAAACTATGTACTTATGCTGAAATTAATTGTTTGAGACAGAGCTGTTTTTGACATTGAAACTGTACTTATGCTAAACTGAATTGTTTGAAATGGAACTGTTCATTTGTATAAAAATGGATTTGGCATTAAATAACCTAAAATGGTTGAACAAACAAACAAACAATAAAGACATAAAGCTATTATTATCAATGTGGGATGTTAGTAAACATATGGAACCTGATAAAATACCCTCCAAAATATTAAAACACTTATTGAATGAAAGTTTTGTCACAGCAATAAGTAAACTGTTTGAGAAACGTACAGAATATGAAATGACTCAATATATTTGGAAAATAGCAATTGAAATACTACAATACATTTAGAAAGTGATTATCCATTAGTTTCTCTAACCTCTATCTTGTGAAGGCTTTTGTCTATCTTGTGAAGGCTTTTGAAAAATTGATAAGAAATCACATGTTAAATTTTATTGGGATGATATAAATTGTAAACATTGTTTCATCAATGGTAAATCAACATTATCTAATATTTTCAAAACTAATGAATAGAGGGGGGTGTCCTCATGGTGTAATGGTTAAAGCGATGGACTGTGGAATCATAGTAAGTGAGTTCGTACTCCAGTCGCGCTATTATGTTCACTTTCGGGCAAATACTCTTGGAAAAGGTATGAACCTCCTTATCCTCCCAGCTATAGGTTAAATAGTACCACTACTGTTCTTCTAAGAGAATAACTTTGGTATTAAATAACCTACAAAGGTTGATATACCATTAAACAAAGAAACCAAACCAAACTATTGAATATTTGATGGAGGGAGGTTATGCAGACATCATATATTTGGATTCTAGAAAGGCATTTGATATGGTATCTCATTATTGTTTACTTGTAAAAACGAAAAATTTGAGTATTTCTAAAAAAATTTAGAAAATATTATAAAATATTTCTTAGCAGATAGAACTATGAAATTAAAAATCAGTAACAATTATTCTGATTCGCAATATATAGCTTCCTGTTTTCCTCAGCGGTCAGTACTGGGACCTTTATTATTTTTAATATTCATCAATGATTTACCTAATGTTATAAAATCAGAAATAAAATTATTTGGTTATGATGTTAAAATACTTGTTAGACCATTACTGAAAGAAATAACAAAGATGGATCTAAATAAATTGTCATATTGGGAAGATATTTGGATATTAAAATTTAATATAAAACTGTAAACAAGAAAATCAAAAAAGTAAATGAGAAATGCAATCTAGACTTTGATGACACATTTAAAGATGACAATCATATTTTTCTGTTGTATTGAGGGCAAATGGAATGATTGGTTGGATTGCTAGAAATTTTCTTTCAAGGGAGGCAAAGGTTGTTTTAAAAATATATAAAACCATAATAAGATCTCAAATAAAATATTGTCCTTAGGTCAGGGATTCAGTGTCGAGACATGGAAATTGGAGTGTAATTGACGGCATTCAAAGGAAAGAGATAAAAATAATAAAAACATAAAGGATTGCAGTTATAGATAGAGATTAAAGAAATTAGGATGAATTACTTTGCTAGAAAGAAGAATCAGAGATTATCTAATTGAAACTTTCAAACTAATCAATGAAATTTCCAATTATGGTAGATATTTTTCAATATTTCTCTGGGAAATAGAAATTTACAGTCAAAACGAATTTCAAAAACTAGGTCTATGAACCAGTTAGATTTTTTTTGCTAATAGAGTAAAATATTTTCAGAAAAAAATGCCTAATCAGATAAAAAAAATGCAATTGTATTTAAAAAAAAAAAAAAAAAGATTAAATTAGATGATTTCAGAAAAAATTGTAAGAAAAAGAATTTATGAGGGCATTTTTGGGAACTATTGGATGAATTTTGATCTATAAATAAATATTGCATAAATAGTAAATATTTTCTGTGCAATGATTCTTTTTTTAAGGTTGATGTGAGAAGATAGTAAAAAGCAAAAATGCCCAAGGAGGCATAGCAAACAAATAATAATAATAAGATTATAATGATATTGTTTCTTTTTAAAAGAATGATTGTAATAATAGAATTGTTATTGAATATGTCCTTTATCAGTTTCTTTTGGAGCCATTTAAACAAAATTGAATTGATAAAATGAAAATTATAATATACTGGGAATTTGCTCACTATATTCAGCAGTAAGTTACTTTAAAACAAATTTATCTCTGATATTCATTCACTAAATTAGTTCATTTCTCAGTATTGTCTGGAGATTTTTTTGTTTTGTTTTTTTTATTACATTTATTTTATTTTTTTAATGCTAAAGGATTTCTCCAAAATAAAAGTGATAATGCAGTAGTGGCTCAACCAATACTGTCTCAGAGTAGACAGACATTTAAAAAAAAAGACTTTGGTTAATGCGCAGTAAAGAATTTGGTTTTAGCAGGTGATTCAATATTGTGAGACGAAATTCTTTAGAAAAAATGTATTTATTAACTTTATATTTTCTTTGTAATTTTGTTCCTGTCTTTTTTTTTAATATATACTTTTCTTCCATTTTTTTTTATAATTTTATATTGAAAAAGAACATGAAGATATAAACTTAAAATATAGTTGAAATACTTTTATCCTTCTTCTTTAAACTTCTGCTTTCATCTTTCTTTTGTCTCCTTTAGGAGTTTTTCTGTTATTTTTTCTTTGTTAAGCTTCCTCTAAATTGCTTTTCCTTCCTCTTTATTCTTCATTCAACTCCTTCAATATCAATATCAGTACCTTCTTCATCTTTTTTTACAAATTTTCTTGACATTCAACTTTTAATTCCCTTTTCTTTTACTTTACCTTCACTTCTCAATTTTTCCCCTTCATTTAATATCACCTTCCCCAGTTCTTTTTTCCCTTTCCTCATTGTCATTTTTTTTTTATTGTTGTTGCTGATAGCCATTCTTGTCTTCCATTTCTAAAAATGACTCCTTATTCAAAAAAAAAAAAAAAAAAAAATTCTGTTTGCCCTCTGCATTTCAGTCTACTTTCTACCCTCCTAATCTGCAATGGCTGCTTCTGTCTCTGTCCCATGCACACAAAATGCACCTGCTTGAATATTTTGCACACACTACAAACTTCTAGGTCACTATCACCATTTCCAAAGTAACATTGAAGCCATCCATTATGCAAGTCATTATTAACTATTTTGCTTTCCCCATCAATCCAAGTTTTGACACTTTTCTCTAGTTTCATTTTTACATTCTCCTTTAATTTTCCTATTTTTCTTAATTCTCTTTTCTTCTTCTTGTAGTCTTTTCTGAAATCTGTTTTCTTCTCTTCCTCATATATTTCCTTGAACTGTCTTTTGTTTTGTTTTTTTGTTGTTTTTTTTACTCCATTCCTTTCATGTTCCTCTTATTGTCTGCTTCAATCTCTTTTTCTTCTTTTCATCTCTTTTTTCCTTCATTATTCAAGTGTTCTTACCTATTTCCCCTTATATTTCATTGTTATTATTCATTTTCTGTTTTTCTCTTTTAAACTTCATTCTCTTTTTACTTTCTCTTTGCTTTCCTTGAAAACTTCTCTTTTTTATCCTTCTCTTCATTTTTTTTCCAATTTTCCTTTTTCCATTAACATCATCTTTCTCATTCTAACTTCTCAGTCTTTTTACTTTCATTTTCTTTCAAACTTCTTTCTCTTCTTTTTCTTTCCTTGCAAACTTCTCTTTTAATCCTTCTCTTCATTTTTTTTCAATTTTCCTTCTTTCATTAACATCATCTTCCTCATTCTAACTTCTCAGTCTTTTTACTTTCATTTTCTTTCAAACTTCCTTTCTCTTCTTTTTTTTTCCTTCATTCATTCTTTCTCTTTTTATTTTACTTCTATTCTCTACTTCCTTTCTTAGTTCTTCAGTCCTTTTTTCTTAATTTGTTCTTTTTCTGTCAAATCATTAAACCATTTTTCTTTTTCAGATTTTTTTCTCTTGGTCTTCTCACTTTTCTCTCATTGAATTTTCATCTTTTTCTTTATAAATTATTTTTCACATTTTTATCCTCTTCCCAATGCCTTACTTCATTCACAATATCTGGATTTATTTTCTCTTTTTCATTTACTTGAGAATAAGAAGACCTACTTTTATTCTTAATTCTTTCTATCCTCTTTTTCTTTCTCTTTCAAGCATTCTTCTTTCTTCTTCAATGATAGTATTTCATCTACTCTTTCTTTTAATAATACATCTTCTTCTCTTTTATCCAATTCTCTACAGTAGTTCTCATTCACCTTCATCTGCTCATCTCTTAAGATAAACAAAACAAAGTCAGTTAGTTGAAAGATGCCAAGTAAAGATATAAAGCAAAATAAAATGAATAAAAATAAGAAGAAAAAAGACTCCCAAAAAGCAGACAATGAAAACAGTTGAGGTTAGGAGGGTGGGTTAAGACCGGGGCAAGCAGGTGTCCAGGTAAGTGAAAGCATTGATGCTTTTTGACATCATCTTAAACAGCACATTCACCAATCTTATAACAACTCATCCTTCAGCCTCCTCTTGGGCCTCTTTCTATTCATCTTTCCTTTTCTGTATCACTTTTGTCCCAAGGACCTCTCTCTCTCTCTCTCTCTCTCAATCAAGATAGATAGAATGATGGCTTGTAGATAGCATTTATTGCTATGTAGAAAACCAAAGAAATGTTAACCCCACCTCTCTCTCTCCCTCTCTCTCTTTTCATCTCACTCTCTCTCTGTCTCTCTCTCAACGGGAATACATGTTCAAAATTCACTAGTTTCTCTCTCTCTCTCTCTCTTTGCACAAAAAGAAGCAGTGAAAGCGGCAGTAGTTGATGTAGTTAGCATAAGAGATTTTCATTCAGGCATGCAATTTTACCTCCATTATTCAAAGAATCCGTTAATGTCTTTTTTGGCGGTGGGGTGGTGTTTTGTTTTTAATTGCGGGATTGTGTATTTTTATAGGTATATTGCTGTATGAGAACGTACATTGCTTTGTGTTGACTTCAATAAGAGCAGGTGTATATGCATTCTCTAAAATACATTCTTATATGCGTATCTGTAGAGATTCTGTATGTACTTTTGCTTGTCTCAAAATATTTGTATGTGTGTGTGTTTGTGTGTATATGTGATTTTATAGATTTGTCTTTCATAAAAGTAGTTACACACACACTCTTGTGTATATGTGTGTGTAAGTTATTGAATGGCCATATTCGTGTGTGCATGTTTCTGAATGCAAAAAGTCACATGTGTGTGTTTATGTATGCTTCTGAATGTACCCACTCATATATATATATGTGTGTGTGTGTGTGTGTGTGTGTGTGTGTGTGTGTGTGTGTGTGTGTGTGTGTGTGTGTGTGTTCATGTTTCTGAATGCACAAAATCATATGTGTGTGTTTATAAATATATATATATATATATATATATATATATATATATATATATATATACCTCTGTGTGTGTGTCTGTGTTCATCTAAATGCACTCACTCATGTATATGTATATATATATATATATATATATATATATATATGTATATATATATGATTTGAATGTAAATGTTTATTTGTATACATGTATGTATATATGTTTTTCACCACACACACACACACACACACACACACACTCACATATATATATATATATATATATATATATATTATATATATATATATATATATTCATGTGTGCATTTTCTGAGTGTGTTTCTGTCAGTAGTAATCTTTTGTATTTTTATTTACAGTCCCTGATTGTATATTCATGAAAAGTTTTGCTGTATCAATCTGTTTATATGCATGCATAGACATATGTGGAAAAGCCACAAGTGAACACACAAATATGTTTGTTAATATCTCCATGTGAATGCTTATAAATGTACTTGTATATAAACACATGTATTGTCTAACCAGACTGTTATTGGGGACAACTTATCAAAACTCTTGCAGACTTCTACTGAAAGAATCGACAAGGAACCAATTGTGTGTCAGGAGATTATTATTATTATTATTATGGAGATTATTATCATTTTTACTTTTACAATGTATATATAAATATATAATCATTAGAAAAAGGAGTCTTCCACCATTTATTCATGTTTAATGGAGTGTGCCTAAAAATTCATTTTCACTAGTTATTTAAAGATTATGATTATCTTCTTCATTAAATTCTAAGGGTGATTAAAAGAGGGCAAAGTCTTTTTTTAAAAAAAAGCATTTATGCTGCCAATAAACATATATATATATATATATATATATATATATATATATATATATATATATATATATATATATTATTATTATTATAACAGTGTTGATTGTCACTAAATCACTTTGTGAGTTTGTGGTGAACCAAGTGCAATATTATATGGAGAGTGCTCAATATCTTGGATAGAGCTATTATATAATAATAAATCTATTATATATTTATCATATATATATATATATATATATATATATATATATATATATATATATATATATATATATATATATACTTTCATTAAGAAAAAACACAAACCGGTCACATTAGGATCATAAATTTATTTCCATCCTGTTATGTGTTTTTGAAAAAATCAAAAACACGAAAAATTTACCTGGAAAATTTAAAGGTTCACTTTTGAATAGTTTTCTTGTCTTGATGGAATTACTCCCAACTCCGGTTTAACTGGACCAAATAATTCTTATGTATATATCTTTTTATTATTTTATAAATTTAACAAAGATTATATACACTCTGTAGGTGGAAGAAATCTTAAGAAAAAAGAATCTACAAAAGAAACAAGTGTAAATGAAAATTATCCAAACTGCAAAGACTTATTCCTAAGCTGAAAAAAATTATAAGTCATATCTCTGCAATGAAGGATCATTATTTATCAAATATAACCTTTCCCAGTTGGTTGGGGCTGTAGAATACATCGATTGCGCCTTTGCAGAAGGGTAAGACCTCTCCAACAAGTGTCCTGGACATGACACTAAACAGTCTGATGGTGAGGTTCCAGTGATGCTGGCGCTTTGGGTAATGTTGAGCACCTCCTCATTGCCATCATTGCCAGGTCAACTCTAGCCTTGAGTGGTAGCACCTGATAGGGCCCTATCAATGGGTTAAATAGAACTAAACGGCATACTTATGCTAAACTGAACTGTTTGAATTAGAACTGTTTGACTAAACTGAATAGCTTGAAACAGAAATGTTTTTGACGATTAAACTGTGTATTTACGCTAAACTGAATTGTTTGAAATGGAACTGTTTTTGACATTGAAACTGTATTTACACTTAATATAGAACTGTTTTGACATTTAACTGCGTGTAAAGAAAACCTGTATTTATACTAAACTGAATTAGCTGAATAAGAACTGTTTGAATAAACTGAATAGCTTGAAATAGAAATGTTTTAGACAATTAAACTGTGTACTTATGCTAAACTAAATTGTTTGAAATAGAACTGTTTATTTGTATAAAAATGGATTTGGCATTAAATAACCTACAAATGTTGATATGCCATAAAACCCAAAGAACATACCAAACCATCAAATATAACCCCTCAAAAGAAAGATTATTTTGAAATTATTTTATGTAATTAAAAGCTTATATTTTCTTTTTAAAAGATTTCCAACAGAACAGGATAAAATTTTATAATCCAAGAAAGAGGAATTCGGAAATATCTTCCTAAGGTTGCATCAAAGAAAAAATATATGAAGACTTCTTTTTAAAAAATGAAGTGCAAAGAACTTTCTTAAGAAAGTATAACCGAAAAAGAACATATGACAAAAAAAAAAAAATCAAAGTACATGGAGAAAAAGAACCAAATCTTTAGAAACCAAAAAAGAAAAAAATATTGACTGACACCATTAAAAAGTGATTTTAAAATAATATAGATATTACAGCAAAATAAACTTTGAAAATAAAAAAAATTCCCCAAGTCAGAGTGAATAATATGGCATAAAATGATAAAAAAACGTGTTTTATTAAAATAAATTTTGAAAATATATTCTTAGATCCATATCAAAAATAAGGAGGAAAACTTTAAAAATGCATAAATTTTTCCTAAAAAAATATGATTTTATTATATGAAAGAAAGAAAAAAAATTATTTGAATTATGTTCAAGGAATAAATGATAACTAGATATTAATAATTTATTTATTTTTCTTGAATCTACTCTGCATTCTTGACACCTTTTAATAAAATTAACAACTGCAATTGGTGAGAGAAAAAAAACAGTACAAAAATGATTTTTTTAAAATCCTTTTTGCATGGTGAACAATTCAAATTAACCAAATAAACTTAAAATAAGGGTGATATGCAACTTTAGTCCACATGACTTTAAAATTTTGGATCCAGTACAATATAAACCCTGAAATTGCTACTTGTTTGATATGCCCATACCCTAAAATTGAAAAAATATTTTATTTCTTCTAAAACTTAATAAAACAGACATTTTTAGAAGTATTAGTGAATAAAAATTGTCTTGCGAGATATACATCCATGACACCAATAGAATATTGTCAGTGTGAAACTCCAATGAGTTTTTTTTTTAATTTGCAAGCTTACTTATTTTATTATCAAAAGTGTATTTCAGCCATTAAGTTTGTTACCAAATACACTGCACCAAAGGTTTAAGAGGATAGTTTTAAATCTGTTGAAACTCATCCACTGCAGTAAAATTGTTTTTTCACAGCAGGGAAATGAAAAAATTCTTTCAATAATTTTTGTTGATTCAGGATATTAAAAAGACAAAATGGAAGAAAACTGAAGTTTTTAGTTTAAAAATTAAGTAAGTTATCTGTAAGACAAATTTTAAAAAATGTGTTTTTAGAAAAATTGTGAAAGCCTAAAAAGGTCATGAGCGACATGAAGCAGGTCACCTGAGACATGACTAATCATCAGGTGGGCCATGCTACCAAAAAAAATTCTAGGTAATTTTACATTGAAGGTACTTCAAACATTTTCGCTACAGAAGATCATACACATGAGCCTTATAAATAGGAAAATGATTTTTTTCCTCTTTGGTAAAAAGATCTTTTCTATAAAAAAAATTGAAGACATACCCAGGCCATTCAGAAAGCACCACAGGCCACAGTTTACCCATGACTGGTCTCGATGTAGCCTACTGTAAAGTTCAATCAGTATAATCAGAACAAAATTAATGGTTTTTATATAAACATTTGATGCTATTTTTTACATTATTCAATTTTCAGCTTATTCATAAAACTTTTTTTTATTCATTTGTTTTCAACTTTATGAATATCTATCTTTCTATCCTTAATTTTATACAAGTTCTATTTATAAGACTTATGTAAGATAGGAAATGTTTTTATTTCTTCCAACTTTGTAAATTAAACTAAGTGTATATTTTACTCAGTAGATATTTAGGATTTACATTAAAAGAGAAAAGTAAGAAATGTCTAATAATAAAATGAAGCAACTAATTTTTTTTAAGGTTTTATGATTAAAAAACGATTTTTGTTTTTATAAAAATATTATCCAAGCTAACAAGAACTTCATGAAGTATTTATTCGAGTGTTCACCAATGGTCTGGGAGACCGGGGTTCAATCCAAGGTTGCGTCATACCAAAGACTTTAAAAATGGTACTTGACACCTCCTTGCTTAACACTCAGCAATATAAGGTACGTATCAAGGGTAAAGTGGAGCAATCCAGGGAAAGGAGTAGCGCCCTCCCCTACACCTCGGTGTAGAAGCTATTGAACAGGGAGCCTTCTGGTGGCCTTTGACTACGGTCACTAACTTATCCATGAGTAGAGAAATAAAGCTATTAAATCCTAAGGAGAGTTAACATGTAGTCTTTTTTTTTTTTGCTTTTATTTATGAAGATGCTATTATTCTTGTAGCTCAAGTGTACAAATCAAAGGATCTACAAAAGAAACTTTATAATTGTTATGTCATCTCTCAATAAACTTGGTTGCCAATAACCTTTTTCTTCCTACCATAGAGTTGTAGATTTTATTGCATATTCATAAATTTTGTAATTATTTACATTGATAAATTACTTAAATTCAAATACTGAATTGCGGCTATTTAGAAGTAATAATAATGATTATAATAGGAGACTTGCGATGGGCACATAGTAGGGCAGACTAGGTTCTTCAGCCTTGGTGAGGCAACTAGTCTAGGAGAAGGAAAACTCTGAATTCAAACCTGTTAAACTTCGCTTAAAAATTGACCTTGTGTCATATAAAAAAAGTGGAGGTGCCCATGGTGTAATGGTTATTGTTGTAGGAAATGGACACAGCGACACGAGTTCAAATCCTGGACGAGACTGATAGCGTTTCACATAGCACTAATACCCTTGGGAAAGGTATGAATCCAATTTTTCTCTCCAACTATGGGTAAATAGTAGGGCTGACTAGGTTCTTCAGCCTTGATGAGGCAACTAGTCTAGGAGAAGGAAAACTCTGAATTCAAACCTGTTAAACTCCACTTAAAAATTGACCTTGTGTCATATCCTGCCCAAGCGGAGGGTTTGGGTAAATAGGATAATAGAAGACTTGCTGCCACTTAGACTCCAGTGAAAGACCACCAGCTGATACTATTGTAAAAAAACTTTCAAGAAGGAAAATAATAATGACCATCATTAGTGAATTAGGCTTCTGTTGTGATGCTAGCAAAAGAAAGACACAGGGAACACAAAAAGGTTGATAGAAAAACATATATATTCAAGTAACAGAAACAAGATACAAGTGAACCTGGTTAAACAGTAGTTAGTTAATAGGAAGCTGAGAGTCCAGTGGGGTTGTGACTATCCGTCCACGACGCAAGTGGTATCACAGGTGACTGTATCACATGGGTCTGGTCAACTCCCTCTGATGCTCCGTTGATGTCTATTTATGGAGGAGGGTGAGTCCATTATGTAGGGAGTACAACAGCTTCAATAAAAGCTACTTACTACAACTGCTATCTATTACTACTGATACAAAAAAACTCATAATAAATAAAATAAAAATTATAATTAAAATAGAATCATTAACTTACACAGATTTTACAATACTTTTTTTTTGTTTGGTTTTAGGGTAACTTTAAAGAAAAAAAAAAAAATATTTTCAGTTTTCACATCAGCTATTATCTGGTACAATTTTTTTTTTACTCTTTCGGGCCTTTGAAAATAGAATATTTCTTCAGACATCAAGTTTTAATTTTAAAAGAAATCTAGCATGAATTTTATTTTTCCTGTTAATATCTTAACATTTTCCTGACTAATATCTAGTGCCTTTAAAATGTTCTTCTTGTTTAAATTCTCACTTTTCAATTCACTGAATTTTTAAAACAAAATATATATCTGTATATATAAACATAAATGGAAGTATGAAAGCATTTTTTGAAAAAATCTTTACCTACTTCTAATCAGTTACAGACCTGATTTTATATGGTATAACTCTTTTATTATACAATGTAAATATTTTATTATACTATGTTAATATTTTAAAACATAGTAAAGACGTACTGTGTTCTGAATATGGCATTAAACTGCATCTAATGGTGAGGCTTCGGTCCTGGAATTTGGTGGATGTCAAGTACCCCTTCATTAGTATTACTCTCAGGTCCACTTGGACCAGTAATGGTAGCATTGTTAGAGGTCCATCTAGAACTATTCAATTGTTTGTTAGGATTATGATTAATTGTGATTTAAAACCATACAGAAGCATTCAAGTTTTTTATATTAGATAGGAATACTTGATAAATAGAATTATCAGTGTTAGCAAAAGTTGAAACCATTTAACTTTGTGCAAACAAATAAGTTCTGGTTTGTTTAAAAATAATGTTACCTGCAACTGATGCACTTACAAATATATATGTGTGTGTGTGTGTGTGTGTGTGTGTGTGTGTGTGTGTAGTTAGGCAGCAGTCTTTCATTTAAGCATGTTTGATTAAATAATAAAGACACATTTTGTCTATATAATTTAATTAAGATCCTTTCAAGTTTCCTGAAAAGAGTCTTATACATATATATATATATATATATATACAGGATTTGGCATTAGATAATCCACAAAGGTTGATAACAAACCAAACTAAGATGTACTTAATGTTGATTTGTTGTTTGGTTTGGTTTCTTTGTTTAAAAGCATATCAACCTTTGTTGGTTATTTAATGCCAAAGCTATTCCCCAAGAACAGTAGTGGTACTATTTAACCCAGAGCTGGGAGGATAAGGGGGTTCATATCTTTCCCAAGGGTATTTGTCTGAAAGTGAATGTAATAGCGCAACTGGAGTTCAAACTCACTTACCACAATTCCGTTGTCCATTACTTTAACCATTACACCATAAGGACAACCCCCTCTGTGTTGTGTATAGTAATGAAATTTAAGTAATACCAAATGGTATGACAGTATATATATATATATATATATATATATATATATATATATAAGTTAAGAAAATATACTCAAAATCATTAAAGGTCAGACATTACATCTTATTACATATGATCACAGCCACATCTTTGATAGATGATAGCCATCTTTACCACCAAAATTACATTTAAAACATCTTGATTAATAACAAATTCAACTTGCGAAAACCTATACAAGATGCATAAGATGTTAAAGTAGTAGAACATCAATACATTATTGGATTATTGTGACATCTGTGCGTACAATTCTTATGCCATCTCAGAGTCTACAAAGCTACATCCCAGTGACAAGCATAGCAAGGTAACTGGTGACTTTGCAAATTGAAGGTTTTATTTCAGAGTATCTTCTCTTAGAACTTTTCTCTTCAATGGATACCAACAAGTCAGAAGAGCTTTGATGTTGCTTATTTCTCCTGTTTTCAAAGGTTGCCTTAACCATAGCTTTGTCATTTGAATGGAGCCCTTTTTACCTCCACTTATATATATATATATATATATATATATATATATATATATATATATATAATTTCGAAATGAATATGTCTGCTAAGAGATTTGAATTTTTTTAAGGAATTATTCATTTTGTTCTTACATACGTGTATGTTTCCAGTTTGTTACTTTCGATAGAGAACATATGTGCCACAAG
>OY757921.1:82644373-82691873 GCA_963585895.1 Sepioteuthis lessoniana | reverse complement strand
CTAGCTCTAATAACCTTGCAAAAAGAATGCATCCAACTGTTCTCTTTCCAGCTATGGGTAAATAGTAGGACAGACAGAGCCCTTTAACCTTGGTATGACAATTGATCTAGAAAAAGGAAAACTCTGAATTCAAACCAGCTGTACACCACTTAAAAATTGTCTTTGTGTTGCATCCTTCTCTGAGCAGAATGTAGGTAAATACATACAAAATATCTAGATATGAATACAATTCCTTAACCTCTAAGCATAAAATAACCTTAGGCTGGTTGACAGGCTGTTAAAATTAATCAATCTCTCATTTTTCCAGCCTTGTCTTTAGCAGAGGTAAATAGAACAAGAATCATCCTGTCTAATTGCTGATATTGTAGATTATTGGTGCCAGAGGTCAGTGTTCAAACTGGTGTGAAAAAAAAAAAAAGAAAAACAAGATTTCAAATGATTTTCTCATCAGTCAGACATTCCCACATTTGGAAAACTGGTTTAACATTATCTCCATTTTCTTACTTTTGCCTTATTTAGTGATGCTAAACTTAGTAAATATCTCAATCATTTATATATTTACATAATTAGTGAAATGATTTTGTTGGTGTATACTAATGTATAATATCTTGACATATATAGGATAATAAACACTTATATATATATACATATATATATATATATATATATATATATATATATATATATATATATATATATATAAGGTGCATACGATAAGTTTCCAGACTTTTTTCATATGGGCATTCAAAATTGTCGTAGACTCTTGAAAATTCAGTATGTTATTGCTATACATATTATGAGATGACTGACCAATTTTTATGATTTCAGCTGCAAATGAACAGCTACAGCAGCAACTGGAATACACCCTACTAAAGCCTGATTGTCACAGCTCGTGAATTTCAAAAATGCAATCTGACACTTTAGAAGAACGATATGCAATGAAATTCTGTTTTGAACTTGGAAAAAATGCCACAGAAACGTATGGAATGCTTCAGACTGCTTTTTGACCATCTTGCATGAATTGAGCATCAGTTTTTGAGTGGCATAAGAGATTCAAGGAAGACAGAGAGTCTGTGAGGGATGATGAGAGGTGTGCAAGGAGTAAGGAAGTCAATAGACCAGAGTTGATTGGCCAAAGGGTTAGGGTTAGGGTTACTATGTTGAGGTTTTAAGGGGGTTTAGCAAGAGATTCCGTCGGAAGAGGCCAGCACTCTTCAAATTGGGTCAGTGGCATTTCCAGTGGGACAATGCACCAGTCCACAACTCCATCCTTGTCACAGACTATTTGACCAAGATGGGCATCAAGACAGTTCCTCAGCCTCCTTCTAGTCCAGACCTTGCTCCCTGTGACTTTTGCTTATTCCCTAAGCTCAGAGGCTGTTGTTATGAGACAATTGAGGAGATGAAAGAAGAAGGTCATTGACACACTCACACGAGAGGACTTCTATGGGGCCTTCCAGAAGTTGTTGGAATGGTACAACAAGTGCATTGCAGCCAGAGGAGATTACTTTGAAGTGGACTAGAGTTTCATGTGTGTACTATCAATAAAAGTGCCCATACAAAAAAAGGCTGGAAACTTATCTAATGATCCTCATATGAGTGTGTATGTGTATAGATATAAAAATGTATATATATCTATATAGGCCACATTGCTTTTCTAATTTTCCATTGTATTTTTCTGGTTTGTTATTTTTTTAAAAACAATTATATTCTCCTGATGATGAAATAAGACAGAAACTAATAGAGAAATATTAAAAAGTAAGTAATCATAAAGAAATATTATACTTGTTTTTTGTTCATCGAATATATATATATATATATATATATATATATATATATATATATATATATATATATATGATATAAAAATGTATATATATATAAATATATATGATATAAAAATGTATATATATATAAATATATATGTTTGTATATAATTCTATGAAGTTCATTGTACTCCTAAATATCCCATGGGCTGGTTTAAATCATTTCAAATCTTTTTTTCTTAAAACTCATAAATAATTATCAATTTAGTCTTCATTATTATACACTAATTTGCTCAAATTTGTTGTCATCTTCACTCCAAAGTAAAACCTGAAAGAAAGGAAATTGAGAGAAGATAGATGTGATTTATATCACCAATTTCAGAGGGAGGGGCAGAAAATAATTTTTAAAGAACAATAAATTATCTTTTTCTAAAGAATTTTTTTTTTTAAATATGTAAGTGTCAGACAGTTTTCAGACAAGCAGCTGTTCACCATTTTTTTAATTCCACTTTTCTTTTTTTCCTCTCTCTCCAAATTCAAATATACTGAAATTATTAAAAATGTTTTTTGCTTTTTTTTTTCTTCTCCACTTCATTGTGTGGAAATTTGATATTTTCTTATTAGATTTTTATCAAATCATATTTTCCTCCCAATCCTTTTCTGGTATCTTTTTTTAAAGAGTTCTAATGTTTAATAATTACTGTAACCATTACTCAGCTTAACAGATTGCTCTGTTCACATAAGTAATGGGACTTAAAGAAAGATATCTAAACATTTGAAGAGTGATTTTTATCATTAAGGGTTTTCGGACTATTGTCTTCATCTTTATTGTTCTTTCCACAACGTTTTGACCAGTATGTCCTCCAGCCTTCTTCAGGTGTTTGTCGAACTCCAGAACCTACACGGAACTTCAAACTACGTCCTTTATTGAATCCACAGCAAAACTCATAGCATAACGGTTATAGCCGTTGGTTCCCTAATCTTCTAAGAAGACAATCATCTGGAGGTTGCTGGTTCAATCCTGACTGCAGACGAGTAACAATACAGGAATACTTAACTCTTGCACTCGGTTATGGCTAATGGAATCAGAACAAGTGACCCCCGTGGATTGAATACAGGACATAGTTCAAAGTTCCGTGTATGTTCCCGAGTTCAACGAACACCTGAAGAAGGCTGGAGGACATATCGGCCAAAATGTTGTGGAAAGAACAACAAAGATGAAGACAATAGTCCGAAAACCCTTAATGATAAAAATCATCAAGCTTCGTCTCAGAAATTTAGACAATTAATTTGAAGAGTGATATATTTACCGTATATACTTGTGCAATGAAGGACATTTTTAGACCAATTTTTCACCTCAAAAACAACATATTTTTCATAACACAAGATATGTTTTTGAAATGTCAAAGCTTACCTTGTTTTTAGGGATAACCTTGCTGTAACTTTGATTCAAAGTATCCTTGCATAGCCTATACCTAAAAAATGTCTTATAGTTCAGTTAATAGTTTTTATTTAACATTAGTTATTATATTGTCAATGCTATTGTGTATCTGTGGTAAGGTTTTTGTGTGTTTGGAAAATCCAAGCAAACATAGTAAGCTACATCAAGGTCTTGGCAACATTGTTTATTCATGCATTGCATTGATTTTGATTGAGTTACAGTCATTTACAAAGTATTAATAAGTGTTTAAATGTTTTCTCTTTATGTCATTGGATGACATGAGTAGTCCCCTCATAACCAAACCAGGTTATGGGATAAATCTTTCTTTCTTAGTAGTATGTGCAGAAATGTTCCTTATTTCTTTCTTTTACTCATTTCACTATCTGTCTATCTCTTGTACGATACTAAACTGCATTTGATGGTGAAGCAGGATGTGACACAAGGTCCATTTTTTTTTTCAAGTGGAGTACTGCTAGTTTATAAATCAGAGTTTTTTTCTTTTCTCCTTGACTGGTTCCTTTACCAAAGCTAAAGAGCCCAGTCTGCCCTTCTATTTCTACCTATTATTAGGGTCATATCTAAGTCTGAAAATTATTAGTGTTAGATAGGAATACTTGAAACCATATAACTGCATGCAAACATATGTACCAGTATTAATACATAGGAATAATTACTTAATAAAAAGAATCGATACATCTAACTTGTCCTGGTCTTGTATAAAATTTACAAAATTTTTGTCTCCTTTGATCATTATTGGTATGAAGTTCAAGATTTTACAAGTTTGAAAATATTACAAGAATCACTTTGAGCTGATTTACTTATATTCTAGACAATTAGTTCAAATTTCAGGGAAACCATTTTTATTCATATGGACAATAAAAGATTTTGATATTCTTTATAAAAAAATTATATATATATATATATATATATATATATATATATATATATATATATATATATATATATATAATCATGTACAGAATTTGGACATCAGCAAAAAAGTCAAATAAAAGTTAAGGCAAGAATCCAATTTTTATTGAACTGAATTGTTACTATCCACCTTTAACGAATCTCAATTACCTGAGAAAAAAAAATTCTATTTCCATTCTTTAACAATAAAAAAAAAGTGGAAAAATAAAAACAAAAAAGTGCTTGTTGCCTAATTTTCTCTCTCTTCTGACCTCTGCCATTTTGGTCTCATTCCCTGGCCAGACCAAACTATTATGTAGCCAACCAAGTTATTGATTTGCAATCTAGTAAGTTTGATTACAGAAGTAACAATTGAGTGAGGGGTGGGCAGAGAAGTAGCAAAGAAAAAAAATAACCAAAACTCAATCCTGTCTCACCTTGCCTCAACCACCTCACTTTCCCTGACCCTCCCAACTCTCACTTACCCTTTTTGTAACCCCCTCCTTTTTCTCTCACTCTATCTTTTTTTTTTTTTTTTGCTGGTCAGACATACATATTTTACTAAATGAGATCTTTTTCTGTGATAGCCAAGAAGCCAAACAAAAGTGGTTTAACACCCAAGTTTTGTTGGAGAAACCCTAGGGTATCCAGGGAGAAAATTTCTACCCAACTTAAGATAGATTGGGGGAGGTTGGTGTTAGAGGTGGAAAAATACATTGTCAGCAGGACGGCTAGAGTAGAGAGAAAGACTGTAGATTATTGGATATCTACTGCTGTTGTTTGATTCTTCTCTCTTTTCTAAAGTGATACTTTTTCTGAACACTGATCAGAAAGTTTGACGGGAGAAGCCATTTATGGCCACTCTCTTCTGTTTCATCCAACTTCCACACACCTGCACCCACATCTCACCCAAAACTTCTCTCTATCACTCCAACCACTATAGCTGAAATTCAACTATAAATAGTCTTACTGGTCACATATTAACTCAGGGGTATCAAATGAAGCCCAGGTGTCGACTGGACACTGGGGATTGTGTGACAGGAATATTGACCGCACATCTAGCTAAAACTGGTAAATAATATGGTTGAATTCCAATGGCTTCATTGAAACTGGTAAATTTAAGACTAAGAAACAGGCTGAAATTTGATTGGTGCAACTGTTGGTTAACTGTGCCGCCAGACTTACCAGAATAAACTAAAAGGTCTTTCTAATTTTGGTTTCTGTTTTCCCGGATAATTGGTACTATCTCTCAATCTTTCTCAGAAAAATTGTTTTGTTTTGTTTTTTCTTTCTTTTGTAAGGATTTCTCTTATAAATAACTCTGTTCCTTGGCTATTCTTACTGTTACAACTTTTATTCAAAACTCTTCACCTTTATCTTCTAAATTATTGTATACAAGGTTTGATTGATAAATAAGGTCTCCTATCACATAGAACAAATTTTTTACCAAATATTATAAAGCAACTAGTATTAAAATGAAGTGAATTTATTTCTTTTCAAAATTACAGAGGTTGATCGATAAATATAGTTTTCAGTTGTATAAAAAAAAGTTTTAGAGCAGTGAGAATAACTGGTATCAAAGTTAATTTATTTCACTTCAAAATTACAAGGGTTGATTGATAATTAAGTTAGAATAATGAAACTAGAATCAAAATATCTTTAAAAGAAACATCTTCTTTTATTGCTTTAAATACAAAATGTTTTTTTATTAAAATCCGATGATTGAAGGAATTTAAAAAATGACCCAATATTTTAGCAGGTGCATGTTTTTGTACGTATTAATAGAGTAGGCATTTTTGAGTGAAGATTATTATTGAATTTATTTCACTTCAAAACTACAAGGGATGATTGATAAATACAGTTTTCTGTTGTGTAAAATAAGTTTTAGACTAGTTAGAAAATAAAACTCCAGGAAATAATAAATCAAATGGTTATCATGCTTTTTCTTAGCTCAGCATCCAAGTGGATAGAATGTGGGTGATTCAATCGAGGAGAAATAGTAAAGAAAACATGAAAGAGATTCTCAGCTTTCTCTGTCCTCACTTCCCTTCATTTTCACCAGACAAGGAAAGATTAAAGGATTTTTCTATTTATCCTATTTTGTTTTTTAAGTATTAAGACAAAATACAGGGTGTTTTAAAAAGTTGATGTCATTTGTGATGTAGATATCTGAGTAACTGACTAGTCTAGGTAAATGAAACTAAATAGACTTTATGCTGAGTAAAATAAGATTTATTCATCAAAATTTGAATAAAAGATTGAAAAGTAAGTGGATTTTATATGTTTTCGACCATCTCTTCTGATACTCATAGCTGTTTCAGAACCTTTTTGCCTTGCAAAGAAAACCTTCTTCTTTGAACTTTTTGCACCTGTCTAAATCTGCATTAGGGTTGGTGCATTTTAAGCAAATTCTTTCACAGATGCAGTCTTCTTTGACTGTGTTCAACCATAATACATAAACTGCCTTTTCTTTTCCAATGAATGGCATTTCTGTACCTAAAAAGAAAACACCATTAAACATAGAATTTTGAGTCCTTTATACACATGCAGTAAAAATTTGAGATCATTTCAACAAGCATTAGTCAAGTTATTAGGTAATAAATGATATCAATTTTTCTGGAATACCCTGTACTTCTCAAATAATATCAAATTTGTTGAAATACCCTATACTTTTCTACTTTAAATTTTCCATACATGGATCTAAATAGCAAAATAAATAACTTCATCTTTAAAAAATATACCAACAACACAGGGACCATAATACACAAAATAATCTCCACTCAGTCATGCCTACTCATTTGATATGTACAAAAACATGCACTTGCAAGAATATTGGGTTATTTTTTAAATTCCTTCGAAATTGGTTAATTATTGGATTTTAATTTTAAAAATTTTCATATTTAAAGCAATAAAAGAAGATGTTTCTTTTAAAATATAGTTTTCCTCAAAATTCAAAAGACTTGTTTTTTGTTTTACTGTCAATCATTTTGTTAATTTGACTCCCTTAATGAAGGTGCAGGTAAATAATTTTTACTATTTTTTAAAGATAATTCCATGAAGAATTAGATTTTGCTTACATTTTTTATAACAGTTTGTCTATTTATTCATACTGAAGCCAGATTCTTTAAATTTAAAAAAATGGTAAAATATCATAAATTTTTGTTCTTTATTTTGTATGTGATTTTTAGGACTGTTGTCCTCATCTTTATTGTTGTTCAGTGTAACACAACATTTCGGCCATTGTATACTCCAGCCTTCCGCAGGTGTCCCTTGTTTATAAAGGCATGGAAATGATTCAACCTGGGAAATCATTTTTAAAGTTTGACTGTTGATTAAACAAGGCATTCAAGAAATATGAATTTGTTATTCAAATAATCCTAAGAATTTAGACGGATAATTTTTGTTCTTCTAGCCATTTTTTACTTTATTCATTTTTGCTGGTTAATTTTCTAAGGATATGGTTAATAAAAGAGATGAAAGAACTGAATATTAAATTTTTGTTCACCTATATCCATTACTCTATTCAGAACAGTATGACTGTATTGTGTTAATATAGAGTTTATTCTAAGGCCAACAGCAACAAATAAATGAATTAGTACTTCGTTTAATTCTAACAATTTATTAATCAACATGTGAAACAATTAATAACAATATATAGTCCACCCTGTGTATAAAGTTGAGTTTAAGGGACTTACCGGTGCTCTAAAGAAGATATCTAGTATCTTAGGGTTGTCTTTCTGAGAGCTTTTAACGTCCCCGCCTCACAGAACATCTGCTGGAATCTGTCTGACTGGATTTTCGATTTTTGCGCCAAGACTTCTGGGCTCATCATGTGATTAGTATATCCAATCACAGAGAGCCTTTACCTCACTCACTCCATACACAGGAATTACTATTTTACTAACCCAATGACAGAATGTAAGTTATATCTATGATTCAAACACTTCTGTTTTCTACTGCTACAGAAAAATAGCCACTGGAATGTGTGTTTGTTTATAATTTTGTTTCTCCTAGTGTGAGCTTATTTTTCTAGCAAGCTTGTTGCATTTTTGTGTGAACATATTCTTGCGTTTGCTCAAAATATTGTGTAAATATTTTGTTTTAAAACATGAATAAACTGTATGATTTTTTATTAGTCGATAAAACTCAGATAAAAAATTGAGCCAAGGTTAAATTTAGCTGCTACAAATTCTACAAAATCAGTGTGTATTATATAAAAGAAACTTTTTTTTTTGGTGGTGGTGGTGGGGGGGCAGAATTTTATTGTCCAAATGTGTTATACACAAATAATTATAGTAAATAACTCACAAATGCTTGAAATGCCACTAACCAAGCAAAACCAAACTTATAATTCATAAAAATTAATCTATTTCTTCAAAAGAAAAATAATTCTATTGCCCAATTGGGGTTATTTTCAGAAGGCCTCAATTTCTGAAGCTTTTGTTCTTACTGATTAATTTTAATATGAAAGAAAAGACTTGTTCTAATTTTGGAAACTAAATAAATATCTTTACCCATCAATAACCATTTCTACCATGGCTTCCATTACTCCAAAACACTCAGCTGATTGACTTTACCATTCTTTGCATTTTCATTTTTTAAATTCATTTTCTACATTTCCTGCCCTTCAACTACTGTTACTACCAAAATTTTTGTTCTTATATCCCTTTTGGCTGACCAATTTTAACACTCTCTATATAACAAGGAAATTGTTTCTAAGAATGGAGAAACTTTATAATTTTTTTCTGATAAATTTCTTAACCCCTCAACCATTATTACTACAACGATCTCTAAAAAAAAAAAACAACCTTTCAACTGATTGGCTTTACCAATCCAAACCGATACAGAAACAGATTATATAACTCTGGATCATTATTTTCTCACAATAAATGTATTATTTTATTTATTACCCTATGTAAAATAAATTTTCTTCCAGGAGAGTATATGTTATTTCTTAATTGTTTATGTTATAAAAGTAAAGAAATGGCTGATTATTTCCTTCAAATTTTGCTTTTGTGCTCTGGATAATTAAATTTAGCAATTAACCTATTTTCTATATAAAAACAGGCAATTTTTCATATTTTCATTTACATAAGGTCTGAATGAAACAATATAAATTGAAATTTATATGTATTTATACTAAAGTTATACAAAAATGAATGAAAATGTTTATTAAGTTCTAGAAAATTCTCTATCAACTATTTTGAATGGAATCTACCTAGAATGTTCTGGAAAAAGCATGAATTAAAAGTATCATTACCCTGATCACAAAAGTTAAAAGAGAGAAACGGGTCTTTTCAATTTAGTTTAGGTATAAACAATTAGAAAATAACCCTTCCTATTCAGAAACAAGAAAAAATAAAAATTTTAGTGTATTTCATTTTGTATTTATCTATAAACCATTATAGATTTTTATCATTTCCACTAGAAGCAAAAATGTCTGGTAATTTCTGTTTCTGATTCTATATTTCCTTTCTTCATGAAAATAATCTTGCAATTCCTATGAATTTCTTTCCAAAATATTCCTGAATCACTGATTCCATTATTTCTCATATAAGTCAAAATGTTTTTTTTAAATTTGATTTTTCATGAAATCAACCCTCAGATTTCCTCACATAATTTACTATGAATGTATAGGCTATTTCTTTTTCATTACTAAAGTTTTATTTTTACCTAAATCCATTTTCTTACCAAATGTTTGGGAATTAAACTCTATTCTGTTCAGAAATGAACTGTGAACCTATCGTTAATTTTCTTACATTCTCCTGTAAAGGCTAATCTTCAACTATTGGTCTAGAAATTATCAAGTTATATGTCTTTTATAGAGGTCAACTCCTGATTTTGAAGACAAAGGAATAGCCAATAAGGAAAACAAAACACCATCTGAAAAATACCTTTCAGAAAACTTTCACTAAAAATTCTTTGACAAACCAATCCTTGATGAATTTCAGGTATTGGGTCCCAATTGCAAATGGTTTACCATTTTCATTACTGAAATAGAGCTCTTAGCAAAAATATTGAATGCAGGAAAATCAGTTTATTTGGAGTCTAATAATGTAAAAAGTATTGGCTTTTTTGTCAAAGCACTTAATTCATAGATGAATATTAATCATACAAATCAGATAATATACTGTGAAAATTTCAGGTTACATTTGGTTTGGTTTGGTTTTATGGCATATCAACCATTGTAGGCTATTTAATGCCAAATACTGTTTATTGTTTGTTTCTTTGTGTTTTATGGCATATCAACCTTTATAGGTTATTTAATGCCAAATCCATCTTTATAAAAATAATCAGTTCTATTTCAAACAATTCAGTTTAGCATGAGTACACAGTTTAATTGTCAAAATCATTTCTATTTCAAGCTGTTTAGTTTAGTCAAACAGTTCTAATTTAAACAATTCAGTTTAGTATAAGTAGTTTTTGTCCACACACAGTTAAATGTCAAAACATTGCTATTTCAAACAATTCAGTTTAGCATAAGTATGCAGTTTAGTTCTATTTAACCCATAGATAGAGCCCTATCAGGTGCTACCACTCTGGGTCAGAATGAACCTGAGAGTGATGGCAATGAAGGGGTACTCTGCATTCCTCAAAGCCAATCAGGTTACACACACACACACACACACACACACACATATATATATATATATATATATATATATATATACAACTGTAAATTTATGAACACCCTTATCCTTCCAGCTATAGGTTAAATAGTACCACAACTGTTCTTCAAGATGGATGGCTTTGGCATTAAATAACCCATGAACGTTGATATGCCATTAAACAAAGAAACCAAACCAAACAACTGTAAGTTGTCATGAGGTTATTAACTGAACTTTAATCTGAATTTTTCATATATATATATATATATATATATATACTACTGGCCAGAATTTGAGCACTTTTCTGATTTTAAAAAAATTTTATAAATGAGTTGTTCATTCCAACAAATATATATATATATATATATATATATATATATATATATATATATATATATGTTTGTGTGTGTGTGTGTGTGTGTGTGTGTGTGTGTGTGTGTGTGTGTGTGTGTGAGTAAAATTATAATTTTGATTCTAATTTTTTATTCAGTAATGGGATGAAAAGTAGAATAATTCTTCCCTCATTATCTTTGTATATTGAGACAGACAGACAGACAGACAAGTATATTTTTTTCTTTAATTATTCAATAGTGATATGAAAAAGCAAATAATTTTTCATTCATTCACATATATATATATATTTATATAAAAGAAATTTTTTTATTCAATTCAGAGATGAAAAAGAAAATTGTTCTTCATTCATTCTTATATGTGTGTGTGTGTGTGTGTGTGTGTGTGTGTGTGTGTGTGTGTGTGTGTGTGTGTGACGAATAATTCTTTTCTTTTTCATGATAATGGCTCATTAACAATATCAAAGAATCAGTGAATTAATTAAAAATATGCTGAGGGAATTTTTAACAAGAGAAAGGAGACCTAATGAATAGACCAATCCAACTTTGTTAAAATTTCTATCCATAACTGAAGCAGCAGTTTCTTGAATTGATCTGTAAAAAAATCTATCACATATTAATCAATCACTTTGGTACTTCAGATTTTATAATGAAGATATTTTGAATTTTGTTAAAATTATTAAAACGTTTTTCTTTCTTTCTTCACAAAAAAGAAAAAAAAAACTCATACACACTCTCTGAGTTGTTGAAAACCTATTATATTCATCAATTTTGATTTTTTTTTTACTGGGTATGGTGGCAAGGAACCTTAGTCGCCTATAACAATCTCCTCTTAAACAATTAAAAAAGAGTGAAAATAATTTAACATGAAGTCAGAACCTACTTTTTATGTGTGTTTAGCATAAGAAAGTTTTTAGTGCACTCATCTGGCATGTCCTGGATATAACTCTTACCTTCATCTGGTGGTGGGGCTCAAGTTTGTGGAGTTACCTTTTCATTGCTATTACTCTCAGGTCCACTCTATCCTAGAGTTTTAATGCCTGTTCGGTTTGATTTCTTTGTTTAATGGAATATCAACCTTTGTGGGTTATTTAATGCCCAAGCCATCCTTCTAGAAGAACAGTAGTTGGTACTATTTTACTCATTACTAGGTTCATAATTTTGCCAAGTGTATTAGCCCTAAAGTGAATGTAATTGCACAACTGGAGTTTGAACTCGCTCACAACAATGTCAAAGTCTAGCATTGCACATTAATGATTTTGCAAGGTTTGTTTATTTGGGTTTTATGGCATATCAACCTTTCTAGGTCATTTAATGCCAAATCCATTTTTATACAAAGACACAGTTCTATTTCAAATAATTCAGTTTAGCATAAGTACACAATTTAATTGTCAAAAACATTTCTATTTCAAGCTATTCAGTTTAGTCAAACAATTCTATTTTAAATTATTCAGTTTAATATATGTGTAGTTTTATTCACACACATATATGTGTAGTTTTATTCACACACAGTTAAATGTCAAAACAGTTCTATTTTAAACAATTCAGTTTAGGATACAAAAACAGTTCCATTTCAAACAATTCAGTTTAACATAAGTACACCATTTAGTTCTATTTTATCCATAGATAGGACCTTATCTACCACTCTGGGCCAGAGTGGACCTGGGAGCGATGGCAATGAAGGGATACTCTTCATTCCCCCATATCCAGGACCCTCGATGGTAGCAGGAGTTACCCTACTACAGAGAAGCATTCAGTGTATTCTACAGCCCCAGTCAACTAGGCAAGACTTTACTATGGGGACTCCACCCCCAATATCTGTTCAGGTCCCATCTCAAGACAAGAATAATTTACTTGCATAAAATGATTATAAGGATACATAATAATAATAATAATAATATAATGTATATAATTAGAGACCATATTTGTTAAACTATAATTAGTTTGCAAAAGATTATTCATTATTGGAAACCATATAATGGCTTGAAAAAAAAGAAGACTGACTTTTGCATTGAATAACCCAACAAGGGTTGACATACATTAAAACCAACCAACAAACAGACTATTTTCATCGTGTCGTAGATGAGAGCCCAAATTGGATGCCCAGTTATGATGACCGTGTGTTAGACTAAACTGAACAATTAATTATGATTTTTTATGAACTTGTCTTACAAGTCTCTGGAGGCACTCATGGTATAGCAGTTATCATCATAGGAAATGAACCTAGCAGCCTGAGTTCAAATCCTGAATGAGGCTGTTTCCATTTCACATCGTATTAATATCCTTTGGAAAATTATGTATACAATAATTCCCTCTCCAGCAATAGGTAAACAGTAGGACAGACTGGATTTTTTAAACTTGGTATGGCAACCAGTCTAAGAGAAGGAAAACACTGAATTCAAAACCAGTTGCAAACCTGAAGATAGGTTGGCTTTATAAGGTTATTCCTGTCGAAGACATGCTACATGAGTAGGGCTCCATGACCAAACCAGGTTACAGGATAATTTTTTGTCTAATGAATCTAATCAGTTTACAATGGTTATGAGTTAGATTCTCATTAGATGCTCTGATAAAGTACTCTTGTGCCAGACTAAGATAAGTTTATTAAAATATTACTGTGGTGTCTCCAATCTTTTCTGAATGTTTTGTAACATATTGACCTTCGACCCAGTCATCAATCAGGAAACTGGTGCATCCGGTCGAAGATATCAAAATATAACCTTGACCGTGGACAGGTTGAATTCGGTGCAAATGAGACACTCACAGGAAGCAGGTGGGCATCAAACAATTATATAACCCGGTTCCATGGAGAGTTGAGTTAGTTGGAGTCAGTTGCAGTTGAAGTTCGAGTTGCAGTTCAAGGCAGTGAGAACTAGCTCCCAGCATGGGGCTTGGGTCCTCAGGAACCCCGGTTGAGCAGCCCAGTAGAATGAGAAAAGAAGTGCTGCTATAGTGAGAGGAACTGGGGGTCAATATGTTGCAGTCTGTTCGGTCTCCAACTCACCTCTCACACACAACCCTTTCACAACCCTTTCGAATAAAAGTGTGAGAGGTATATATTTCTAAAGAAGTGTGTTTGTTCATCATTATTGTTGATTTTGTTTCTGCATGTATATGTATACGTATAGTTGTATCACGTCTATACAACAGTTTTACTGCTGTAATTTATATATAAAAAAGGAAAAAACACAATTTAGTACTGAGTTCTGATTAGTAAGCTAATTTTACTAACTAGTGAAGAGACTTTGGTTCTTACTAATTATTCCATGTTTGTACCAGACTTAGGTAAACACCCTGTTATTAGATCTTTGAATATACCAACTGTATTCTTTGCAGAAGGGTGGGAAAACCTTGTGAGGAGATGTTTTGGATATAACATTAAACTGCATCTAGTGGTCAGATTCTAGTTTTGGAGATTTGGGGAGTGAGGAGTAATCCTTAGTTGTCATTACTCCTAGGTCCACTCTGACCTGGGCCTAGTCTCTATTAGGGTTACGTAAATCTCTTTGGAAATTATTAGTATTGGACTGGAATACTTGATACCATATAATTTTGTGCAAACAAATGATTATTCTTAAAAAGAATTATTAATGTTCGATAGGAATACTTGAAACCATTTAACTGTCTGCAAATTAATTATACTTGGTTGGGATACTTGATATCATATTGCAGTGTTCAAATAAAGGATTTGGATAGAAGAGTAATTTTTTTCAAATGCAATGGAACATTGAAAATATAGTTATGATTCCATTCAAGCATTTACAAATGAATAAAATCTTGACATTAAAAAACTGATAAGGAGTTTATTTACTTTTAAACTTATAAACCAAAACCAGAGTTAGGTAAGCAAAATAAATATTTTAGAAGGCCTTGGTATGTAGCTATGATAAACAAGCTTGCATCAGACTATTAGTAAGTTTGATTCTTATTGAGTTGGTTGGTTGGTTGTACATCATACCAAGTCTTGTTAGGTTACTCTCTGCCAAAATCAGTATTTTTTGCAAATGACCACCCCATTGACATAATGGTTAGAGTGTTCACCTATGGCCTGGGAGACTCATACCAAAGACTAAAAAAGTGGTACTTGATGCCTCTTTGCCTAACCCTCAGCATTATATGGTACAGATCAAGGGTAAGTGTAGCAATCTAGGGAACAGATTACAGATTAATGCTCTCCCCTACACCGTGGTGTAGTAGCTATTGAAAAGGGAGCTTTCCGGTTACCCTTGACAATGGTCAGCCAACTTACTTACAACATGGCTTCAAGTAACTAATGGTAATAATTCTTTGTAAAAAATTATAGCTTCAAGTAACTATTTTCAACATATGTAATTTCCTTAAAGCTATATGGTTTCAAGTATTCTTATCAAACATTAATAATTTTCAAATATTCCTATCTTATACTAATAACTTATACACAGTTATTTGGTTTCAAGTAACTATTCAATTTTAATAATGATCATTTGTTTGCACACAGATATATCATTTCAGCTATTCCCATCAAAGACTAATAATTTTCAAGTTGATCCATTTGGCCTATAGATATGAACCTCACAAGAACTAGAACTCTGGGTTAGAGTGGACCTGGGAGTAATAGCAATGAAGGGGTTATTCCATATGTCCCAAAGCTCCTGACCAGGTGCTGTTTAGTACCATATTCAGGATATTATCATATACAGTTCATGATTTTATCAAAAGTCGATGAAGTTTCTTTGGCTTGCATAGCAACACATGTACAGAATCGTGTTTTCTTTAATTTTTATAGATACTATGCTGAAGTCAGTTTAATAATTATATTCTCCAATTATAAACAAAACAAAAAAAATGTATCTTCACAATCTTTTTAAACTGGCAAACACTTCATTATCTAAAACAGATCTATTTGAACCTTAGATGGGACCCTTTATGATTCCATCTACCCATTACTTGTTGAATGCACTATATTTGTATCCTTGTGCTCGACTAAGCTGAGCAGTTAGTAAACAACAGTGGTACACTCTCTAATTACCTGACAATAGACAGGGGAGATAATTAAAAATATTAACCTGTATGAAAATATATAGAGTTATTTCCCATGACCTGCTGACATTTTTACAACAGATTTTTTTTTTTTTTTAACTAAAATAAATGTTAAAACCCAGAATTTACATGATTGACAGCAGTGATATTTTTTAATGCTCTACTCGCCAGTATTCTACAGTATTTCATAAAGCACATTTGCTCTCATCAGTAGCAGTTTTACATTTTTGTATACAAAGTATTTTGCTAATTAACCAAACATTTAATGTTCAGATATATTTCTTGGCTATTGTAAGTAGTAGGTTGTCCATTAAGCTAAAATTGGGTGCAAGTAAAAATGTAGCGAGAATTGGCACTCAGAAATTCGTTCACATCTCGTTTACATTGGCAGAAGGAGAGAAGGGATTTTTGTGAAGGAATGGATATGATTCTCTTTTGCTTGACAATAGGTCCTTTGTATCTGCAAGTTTTGCACTTGAGGATAAAAAAATTCAAGAAAAATTCCTAAAATTTACAAAAAACAAAATTTGAATTTGCCTTAGACAGAACTGAATTCATGCCAGTCAAATAGTGTGTAGACACATCTAGTTGTGTGTCCTGGGTGGGACTAAACAGTATCTGGTAATGAAGTGTGAGTTCTGGAGTTCTAAGGATTGGGGTGGGGGTCATCACTTTGTTATCATTACTTCTATATCTACTCTGACCCAGAGTAGCAGTACCTGTTAGGGTCCTTTTTTTTAATCAAATAGATATTTTGGGGATAGTGTCTAAAGTTATTTTGAACTTCATATTCTCTTAAAACATTTATATTGCAACTAAGTATGAAGTGTTTACCAGTTTAAAATAATTAGTACTGTATACACTCTGGTATCATGTGACTTTCTGAGATGTAAATTTTAGCCTAACATAAGGGGTTACACCATATACAAGATAAAAACATTGTGTGTGTAAATTGTGGGTGTACTGGCTGGTCTAAGTCTAGCATTGGCCAACTAATAAATCTACAATTACAAGAGACAAAAGGTCTCAGTTTAGGGCAGAAAGTTTCATGATATGCGAGGATATACAGTAGTTTTTTTTTAATTTTATAATTGCTAACAAAAAACTAAAGACTAACATTGGCATTAAATAACCCAATGTGTTTATATGCAATAAAACCAAACAACCACACTCTGCTACAGCTTACTACCATTCTCCCCAACCTTCATTGCTCTCGGTATTTTTTAAGGAAGTTTTATTCAAAATTTTGGATCCCCCACCAAATACATTGTTTTGTTTTTTTTTTGGTGGGGGTATCCAAAATTTTGAATAAAACTTCCTTAAAAAATTCCCCTCACAAAAGAGAAAAGTTTGATTAAAATCTGATTATTAGTTTTCTTAAAATCAAATGATTTTTGGTTGATTTTTAAAATCTTGGTGTTTTATGCATAAATATTTTCTTATGTAAATTCTTCCCTTTTCTTTTTTTTTTACTAGCATACAAATTACTTTAAAGCCCTGTTGGTGGGGCTTAGAATACACTGATCCTATTCCCTACAGAAAAATAAGAGCCCTCCTCAAAGTGGTACCCAAGGTATGATACTAAACTATATCCGATGGTGAAGCTCCACTTCAGACATCTGAGGAGTGTGGGGTGCCCATTCATTACCATTATGCATGGAAGTAGTAGTACCTTTTAGTGTCCTATCTATGGATCAAATAGATCTGTTTATTGTGAAAAAAAAACCTCTTAAGAAACAACAACACAAAAAATGTAAATATGAATGTACAGTGAATACAATTCCATAACCTCTAGGCATAAAATAATGCTTGACAGGTCGCCATGCCATTTAAATAAATCAATATCACTTTTGAAAAATATTTCCAGTTTTAAAGAGAGTATACAAACTAATGTTTTTGATTTGACTGAGTTTGGTTAATTGTTACAAGATTGATAAAAGTTACTTTCTTTGAAGATGGAAGAAAAATCTGATGGAATTATCTGATACTTGTGAATTCATTCTTTAGGTTATTGAAATACAAGCAGGATAAAATTTTCCTCATTATATATATATATATATATGTATATATAGAACAAAGCAGGTCCTTCCCATGAGTGGGATGCAACACAAGATCAACTTTTAAGCTGAGTAAAGGTGGTTTGAGTTTTCATTCTCCTAGATTGGTTGCCAAACCAAAGCTAATGAGCTATCTGCCAAAGGATTTACCTATATTTGGGTGGGATTCATGACTTTCTCAAGGGCATTAACACTAAGTAAGATGCAAAATACCTTGGGTCACTGATTCTATTCCAATAATGATAACCATTATTATAAGCATGCAGCCTTGGTGAAGTTACATTTCAGTTTTTTTTTTAAGGAAACTGAGTAATTATAGCAGGTTTTTTGTTAGTTTGTGTTTATTTATTTATTTATTTTTTGGTTACTTTTAAATGTATTCTTCAAAAGACCAGGAAAAACATTATCCCAAAGTTAGCACCATTTCAAAAAACCATTTCAAAGATTCCTTATCTGATTTATTTTCTCTGTTTGGTCTATACAAAGAGCTATGGCAGGTGAATGCGGAAAAGTGTGAGGAGCAGAGAAGGGCTACATTTTCAGGAGCTGCTCTCCATACTAAAGAAACCCTCAATGAAGCCAAAAGGGAAATATGCAGCTCCAAAGAAGTAGTGGCTCAATAGATTTGTAAAGAATGTAGCTACATAGGGAGTCATGTGCTAAAACGATTGGTTGAATATGAATGTTACCATCAACAGCAGGATTCAAATATCCTTTGGGTTACTAGTAATGTAGAAAGAAGTCTGGAATAGGAAAGTATGCAATAATTACTGATGAAAATATGGGATCAAACTGACATCCAAAAGCAATTTTTCTGCCAACAGTTGAATAAATCTTGAACAAAAATTGCAGATCTCATGAGTGAGTAGCAGCAGAATATGCAGTTTTAGTTCAGAGAGGGTCATCCTTGTAATCAAGTGGACAGCTTCCAGTATGTATATATATATATATATATATATATATATATACATATATATATATATATATATATATATATATACACACACACAACACCTCTACCACAAGTAGGATGCAACACAAGGTCTATTTTTTAGTGGAATAAAACTGGTCTGATTTCATGGTTTGTTCTTCTCCCAGAATGGTTCCTTATCAAGTTTAAAGAATCCAGTCTGCCCTCCTATTTAAGCAAAGCAGATGGATTCATGATTTCCTAAAGGGGCATTAGCACAAATTTAAATACAGTCAGATGGCTGATTTCATTTCCAATGATGATTACCATTACACTAAGCAAGTCTCTCTCTCTCTCTATATATATATATATATATATATATATGAGAAAGGTAGAGAGAGTACCTGGCACTGAGCTCATCATTTATTTAATGAGTTTGATATGGGCCATATCATGATCATGGATCTGTGTTATGTTAAGCTTTATAAAAACTGTCTTTATCTTGTTAGTAAGCTTTCTATTTTATCTATCAATCTATTTTTTCTGTGTGCAATATATATTGTAGGCATTTTTATTAAAGGTGACAGACCAGGATTTGTTGTTGAGTTTTTTGTTGACCTTGTCAATCACCAATAATCAAACATGCCTCCAAGAAAATCTGCTGCCTATATACACACTATATGATTAATATAATTTGCATATACACACACACACATATATATACATTTTGTTAATACAATTTATATATATATATATATATATATATATATATATATATATATATATATATATATATATATATATATATATGATTAAAGTATATATGTGAATTCAGAAGTAAATAATGGAGCATAATCTAACAATATGTAAAGAAAAATTCATAACAAGGTAATCCAAGTAGAAGGAGAGATTTATTGAGAAGCAAAGCTGACACTATCACATTTCAGTTCTAATGAACCATCATCAGGACTGTGAGACATGATATTAGTGATGTTAAATCAACGATGGATGTTTAAAAGTACAAAATACAAAAGCCTAGGGAAAATATTGTAGTTTGTACTTTTAAACATCCATTGTTGATTTAACATCACTAATATCATCTCTCATAGTCCTGATGATGGTTCACGTGTGTATATAGATATTATATATATTTCATGTATGTGTGTACATATATATATATATATATATATATATGATTCATGTATGCATGCATATATATATATATATCCTTCAGGTATATATATATATATATATATATATATATATATATATGCTTCATATATATATATATATATGCTTCATCTGTGTGTGTATATATATATATATATATCTGTATATAATTCATTATGGGTACATATATATATATAATTCATGTATGTGTGAGTGTATATATATATATATATATATATATATATATATCTATGTATATATATATATGATTCATGTATGTATGTGTGTGTGTATATATATATATATATAATTAATTTTAGCATAAATGTTTTGGATAAGAGATTGCTCAAAATGTATAAGAAAAAGTTTTTCAAGTCCCCAATGCTCTTATAACTAGACCTATTTTAAAGTCTAAAATATTTATTCACAAAGTTAAATACACCTTATGACTTAAAATTCCTTGTAAAACAGGCTGTATGATTACCATATGGATATCAGTATTTATTTTACTTTATAATTATGCTCTGTTGCAATACTGATGCCAGACCGGACATTAGCATAATGGTTAGAGTGTTTGCCAATGGCCCAGGAGACCTGGGTTCAATCCCAGGTCGAGTCATTACAAAGACTCAAAAAATGGTAATTGATGCTACCTTCCTTAACACTCAGCATTATAAGGTAAGAATCGAATCAAGGGTAAAGTGGAGTAACCCAGGGAAAGGAGTAGCGCCCTCCCCTACACCTTGGTGTAGTAGCTATCGAAAAGGGAGCCTTCGGGTCACCCACGACAACGGTCGCCAACTTTACTTACTTACAATACTGATATCCAGCTGATAATAATATTGGCCATTATATTTAAAACCCAAAGTCATGTTTTTGTATTTAACTCACTCAACATTTTGATATTTCAGATATATATGTGTGTGTGTGTGTGTGTGTGCATGTTCATTATAACTCATGTATATGGTCGTATTTGTATTTGCCTTTAAAAAAGAGTTTTATCCATGCACTTATAGAAATCTTAGATAAATGAAGATATACACATGTATGTTTATTCACATGTCTAGGATTCCATAAGCATACACCATACACATATGACTAAGCACACACTCAAAAATTATACTCTTCATTAAAAGAAGCATAAACATACAGAACATTATATGCTACATATATGTACACACTGATACAATTGTTAAACAACTGATTTCCTCAAGTGATATTCTCTCTCTCTCTCTCTCTCTCTCTCTCTCTATATATATATATATATATATATATATATAAACTAGAGCAGTGTACTATTTTGTCAATTGCACTAATCAGCTTCTCTTTCAATTAAATCTTCAATAAAACAGAGAATAAAATCAACCATGTTTTTTTTTAAATTTTATCTATTTTATTTTTTCATTCAATCTCATCTCCTCATTTAACCAATTTTTTTTTTCTTTTTACTGCCCTATTTATTTGTCATTTTCATCTGTTTTTCTTTTTTTCCATTTCATTGGCTGAATAGAAATTGTTTTTTACTACACATTTCTTTTTTGGATTTTTTTTTTTTTTTGGAGAGGGTTCTATTTTTGTTTTTGTGGGTTTTTTTGTAAATTTTCCTTTCAGCAGAATTTTATAGTACTTTTTGATTTTGCTCCATTTGCCTTTTCTTCCAGGCAAAATTTTTTTTTCTTTTTTTTTTCCTTTCTCTTGTTTCTTTTTTATTCATTAGTTTTTCTTTGTTCTTTTTCTCACTGTCTTACACATTTTTTCTTTTACATTCATCTTTTTATACTGCTTTCTTTCTTTTTCTTTCTTTCTTTTTACCTTTTCTTCCTTTCCTACATTCCTTTTCTTTTCTATATTTATCTTTTTACTTAGTTTTTTTTTTTCTGTTTTCCCCTTCTTATCTTGCTTTCCTTCCTCTATTTTTTTTTTTCTTCTCTTGTTTTCCTTTTTTCTTTCATTTTGTTTTTGCTTTTATTCTCTTCTTTCTCTCCAGCTTTCTTTTTTCTTTCTTCCTTTTCTTCTTTCTTCTTTTTCTTCTTCTCTTCTTTCTTTCCTTTTTCCTTTTCTTTTTGCTTTCCTTATTTCTTTACTTTCTCCTATTTACAGGAGAAGAGTCCCCATGGCATAATGGCTGGACTGTGACCTCCAAGTAAGCGAGTTCAAACTCCAGTCATGTTATTATGTTCACTTTAAGACTAATGTACATAGAAAAGGTGTGAACCTTCTTATCTCCTCATAATGGGTTATATAGTATCACTGCTGTTCTTCTACAGGGGTGGCTTTGGCATTAAATAACCCCCAAAGATTGATATGCAAAGAAATCAAAAAACCAAACCTATTCACTAATTTATTTTTTCATTTTTTTCTCTCTTGTACTTTCTTTGGTTTATTTTAATTTTTTCTTTCTTTCTTTCTTTTTTCTCTTTATTCATTTATTATTTTAGCTATTTCCTTCTTTCTAATACCTTTTTACTGTACTGTGATATTCAAACTTACAACGCTAATGAATTTGTGGGGGAGATAAATTTGCTCCTCGCTATGGCAGACACCCAAAATATTAAATGGATAAAATTTCTTTTGAAAGTAGGAAGATTGAGCCAATCTTTAACATGATGACTGGAAGGGGGTCTGCTTGCCTTTAAAATCAGCATTTACAATTTTGGCTGTTTACCTGGGCTGAATACTTACTATTAGCACCAATTAGAATTAAATCAACCATGTTGTTGGTCTTTTTTTTTTTTCTCTCTCTATTCCTCTTCTTCTTATCCATTTTTCTTTTCTACCCCTCTTTGTTTCTTTTCTCTTTCACAACTTTTCATTCTTTCTTTAACTTACCTTTTTTTTCTACTTTCTCCTTCTTTCTCTTACTACTTCTCATAACCACCTCTTTTTTTTCTACTTTTCTGTCTTTTCAACCTCTTTTTCTTTCCTTCTTTTTACTTTTGCTACTTCTTTTTCTTCTTTTCTACTCCTCTTTCCATCTTTTTTCTTCTCTTTCTTTTACTTCTCTTTATTACCACACATTCTTTCTATCTTTAATACTTTTCTTTCTTTCCCACGTCTTTCATTCTTTCATTCTTTCTCCTCTCCTTTTTACCTAAACCTTTATTTTTATTTCAAAATGTCTACCTATTTAGTTTCCCTTGTTTTGTAAATTTATCTTTATTTATCCACTTTATTCTTTTTCTGCCGATTTTACTTTCTTTTCTTGCAATATTCTCCTTTTTTCTTTTTGCTTTCTTTTGCAACTTCCTTCTTTTTTTCTTTTATCTCCCTATTTTTTGCCATAATTTATATCAGCAAATGACCCCAGGCTCCCTGTTTTAAATTCAAACAAGTCATTCCAACCATAATCCATTCATTCCTACTCTCAAGTAGCCTATGCTCATCGTATATTGAATGAAATAAAAAATTTTCCTTTTCTCAGTAACAATTTATCTTCTTCAAGTATTGAACATTTACAAGAAGATAAAGCTGCCTAACACAATTGAGATAAGGTACTTGCCTCAGGTTTTAAGCTTAAAATGAAACCAAATATTTTAACATCTCAGCTTTATAAGAATACTTTCACTTACATTTAGTGTTGCTAACCTGGTCAATAAAAGGGTTAACATTCAGTTGTAAAATGACACAACTATCCAAAGAATGCAAGGTAAACAGGCCCAATTTCTAACTTTTAGCAAATGTTTTTTTCTTTTAAACTTTTATATGCTTAAAAAAAAAACAAGAAATATTAGTCTTCCCTTTTAAATTCTGCTGTTGCATTCTGGGTAAAACTTAAACTTGAAAAATTGAAAAATATCAGTGCTTTTTCTTTTTCTCTAAAAGCTTCTTTCACTCAGGCTTTCAAAACATTCAACAAAAAATACTCTTACTTCAGATTTTTTATGCTTTTTTTCTTCAAGTTTAAGGAATTCTTAACTTTACACCGAAACAAACTTTGTTTTATTATTCTCTACACATTGCAGACTGTAATACTCATCTTGGTTCCTGTACTCACGATGTTTCAGAATTCCCAGAAGGGTACTGTGTACACCAAAAGGCAGCTGATGAATACTGGAGAGTACAGTATCTGAAACATTGAGAGCATAGCAAACATGATGAGTATAGCTGTCTGCAGTGCATAGAGAATACTACTACTACTAATAATAATAATAATGATAGTAATAATAATAATGCCTAATCTCATAAATAATGACAGGTTTGGAGTGTTTTTGGTTTCTTTGTTTAATGGCACATCAACCTTCGTAGGTTATTTAATACCCAAACCATCCTTGCAGAAGAACACCAGTGGTACGATTTAACCAAGAGCTGGGGAGGATTAGTGGGTTTATACTATTTCAAAGGGTATTAGTCTGAAAGTGAGTGTAATAGCACGGCTGGAGTTAAAACTCACTTACAATGATGTCCTAGCGCAGCATGTTAGCCATGAGAACTCGTCAAATATAGACATATATTAAAGTTTGCTTTGATTGTAACATTTTGTATATATTTGTTTTTAGATCAAACATTGTCAACCATTATTATATTACTCCTTGAGAGTTTTTCACACCAGCACTAACTGATGGTCTTTCAGTGGAGGCTGAATGACAACAAGTCATCAGGAATCTTCTCAGTATTCTGACTGATTGTGTCCACTTTCAATATCCCCAAGTACTTGTTTCTTTTTCTCTGAGCATTCTGATTTTTTCTTGGTTTGGTAGTTTTTTTTCCTTCTACTATTTGTCTTTTTCTGCTTCTCGTTATTAGCATATCACATTTTTCTATGACAAATTCCATCCCTATATCCTGACTGTATATTTTTATTGTTTGTATAAGAGTCTCCAATTCTTTTTCACTTTTTGCAAATAGTTTGATGTCATCCATGTACATTAGATGGTTAATCATTTCTTGTGATTTAGTAAATTTGTAGCTCCCTGTGCATTTTCTAAGTGACATCATTGCAATCATTAAAAGTAATGGTGACAATGCATCTCCCTGGAATATACCTCAATGGATTTTCACCTTAAGTTGTCCTTCCTGCTGTCAATTCTACTTTCCAGTTTTTCATGGTTTCCATGATATACTTTGACTTAGTCAGATATCTTGCACATTTTGAAATAGTTTATTATCAAGATTTGCAAGATCATAACATTGACTTTTTGTAGTCAATCCACACCAAAGCTACATTATCATTAATTTTGACTAGCATTTTCTTTCAACTATGATTTTTAATTGCTTTTTGAGTTTTATGGCATATCAAATAGGTTATTTAATGCCAAATCCATTTTATACATATAAACAGTTCTCTTTCAAACAATTCAGTTTACCATACAAAAGCAGTTCTATTTCAAACAATTCAGTTTACCATACAAAAGCAGTTCTATTTCAAACAATTCAGTTTAGCATAAATACACATCAAGGATGACCTCGAAAAAGGTATGAACCCCTTTACTCTTCCTGCTATGGTATAGTATCAAAGTTGTTCTTCTACAAGGATGGCTTTGGCATTACATAACCCATGAAGATTGATATGCTTTTAAACAAAGAAACCAAATCAAACATGGAGATAGATTATTCTTACTCACTACTAATCTTCTGCGAGGATTACTTTAGCATCAAAAAGGCAAATCAAAGTCGGTCATCAATCTGTAACAGTGAGGAACTGCATGGATCAGAATAGATTATTTACTAAGCTTAACTCAGTTGTAGCACAAGTATGGGGCACCCAGTGTGAATCAAGCTCACTAACATAAGTTTGCTAATCTAACTTGTGAACCATTTATTGTACAGTGGCTCGTACCATGTGACTTCCGGTATTGTGGAGGTATAAAAGACATCATGTTTCTTAAGCACACAGAGCTCTGCAAGATCTCGGTCAGTTGTAAAACCAACTTTACACATAACACCAACAGCACGAGACTTATGATATTTGTTGGACAGTACCACTTAAGTTAATGAATAATTAACTCTTTATTTCACTGTGTATCTCTTTCTTACCTCGATACAACATTGAACCAACGCCTATAACCGTTACGCCATGTGTCCAGCAGGACACATGGCGTAACGGTTCCCTGAGCTTCTAAGAAGACAATCATCTGAAGGTTGCAGGTTCAATCCTCACTACAGACGAGTAATATACAGGAATACTTAACACTTGTACCCGGTTATGGCAAACGGAATCAGAACAGGTAACCCCCGTGGTTTCAATAAAGGACGTAGTTCGAAGTTCCGTGAAGGTTCCCGAGTTCGACAAACACCTGAAGAAGGCCGGAGGACATATCGGCTGAAACGTTGTGGAAATAACAATAAAGATGAAGACAATAGTCCGAAAAACCTTAATGATAAAAATCAACCAGCTTCGTCTCAGAAATTTAGACAACAAATACTTACATTTTAGTTAGTTTAATGTATACTTTGCATTAATAAAATCTATATTTATATTTACAGTAATAAAAGTTAAATGGCGATTTCAGTGTGTTTACTATCCATTTTTAACTGCTTCGTAATAATAATTTCATTGTAAATCAGAAAATTAAAAATTTGAATAATAATTGGTTTTGGCAGAGGTGTCCATATTTTTTCAACTTGAAAGCTACTTTGAAAATGACCAGGTCAAAATTATTTACCTAAATAATGAAATACTAAATATATTTACATAGATATATTGAGTATACTTCAAATATACAGCCTGTTTGTAGTTATTAAACAAATCAATTAAATCGTAGTAACTCAAAAAGTTCTGGACTAATATTTGTCAAATATAAACTCATCTATTCTCATCCTTAGTAAAATATTTAGTTAAATTTTCTGCCATTTTTATAGGTTAGTTTTCAAGATGTTTACAATTTATGAAAATAGACTGACTGAAGTTAGCATGCAGATTAAACTAATATTAGCTTGAGACTTTTGAAATCTAATAAAAACTTTTTTTTTCTTTTTGTCTATTACATTTGTTGAAACCTGGTTAAAGAAAAGGATCTAATAACAGCTGAAAAATAGAAGGTAACAAAGTTATTGAGTGAAGGAATATCCACTTTGGAGATATCAAAAGAGTTTTGCTGAGATCATTGAAAATATAACATAGTGGTGAACTCGAAGCAAAGAAAAGTCTTTAAGATTTTGCTTCCTCAAGTGAAATGTAAACAAAAGTAAGTTATAATAAAACAACCACTTTTGATCAGTTCTTACATCTTTGAAAAGGATGGAATTGAGGTAGTCAAGATGGTCAAAAGGTATAGAATATTTTGTGAATTGGCATCTGTAAAAAAAAATCTCCTAGGCAGCCTCCTCTCACTAAAGCAAATAATCTAAAGTGTTAAAATTGGGACAAGAAATATATGAAAATAGACTTTTCTAAAGTAATATTCTCAATCGATTCTTGAGTGACATTTGATAGACCTGATGGATGGGCCAAAGGATGGATTTAATCCAATTTGGACATGCCTGTGGCTAAAAGAAGGCAACAGGGAGGCAGTAATGTGATGATATGGGATGGAATTGTTAACCAAACCATAATTGGACCATTCTAAGTCAACAAAGTAGTAAAACTGAACAGTGCTAACAATTGTAATTTTATGGACAAGACTTTCTTTACAAGGTACAAATCCTAATCATACATTTTCAAAATATATTTATTTCTGAAAATACTCTTTCTCATATATCTAGACTTACCCGTAAGTTCACTGAGCATAAAAGATTTACAAGAGAGACAATAGAATCACTACTATTAAGTCCTGATCTGAATCTGATCAAAAATCTATGTTCAAGTGAGAAAATGAATTTATATGCTAGTGGCAAACAATATAATAGAAAAGCAGACATAATGGAAGCAATTAAAACTACCATGTTGGAAATTGAACCTGCTGAACGAAAAAAATCAGCAAAATCAATGGATAATAAATTACTGGCTGTTATTGAGAAGAAGGGTCACTATATTAAAATGTAAACGGTTCAAAGACTTACCATATATGAATGTTATTTATTCTATTATAGGTGTTGATCAATTTTTGATGATTTTATTACATTTTTATTAAAATAAAATGTGATTATTCAATGTTGCCAAATAACTTCAGATGGCAGTTTTTTTAGAATACATCAAATTGATACTCCCTAAAATTTTAACTCAGGCTTTGTAAGCCCAGCTGGAAGGGGCTGTAGAATACACCTACTGCTTTTCTTCAGAGGGGTAAGACCCCTGTCAACAAGTGTCCTGTATATGACACTAAATAACTGATGGTGATGCTCCAGTAAAGCTGGTGCTTTGGGGAATGTGGAGTACTCCTTCATTGCCATCATTCCCAAGCCCACAGTGGCCTCAAGTGGTAGCACCTGAGAGGGTCCTATCTATGGGTGAAATAGAACTCTTTGACATTTAAACTGAGTGTAGACAAATGACTTATGATAAATTGAATTGTTAGAAATAGAACTGTTAGACTTGTTTAAGAATGTTATCATCAAAATGTGTTTACACATCATATATATTTAATATATATGTTTAAAGTGGATTTGGCATTAAATAACCAGTGATTTGTTGATCTGCCATAAAACTCAACCAAACCAAATCATACATATTTAATATATATTTATAAAAAGGATTTGGCATTAAATAACCTACAATGGTTGATAAGCCATAAAACCCAACCAAACCAAATCTTATATATTTAATATATATGTGTAAACAGGATTTGGTATTAAATAACCTACAACAGTTGATATGCCATAAAACCCAACCAAACCAAATCCTACATATTATATATATATGTATAAAAAGGATTTGGCATTAAATAACCTACAATAGTTGATATGCCATAAAACTCCACCACACCAAATCATACATATTTAATATATATGTATAAAAAGGATTTGGCATTAAATAACCTACAATAGTTGATATGCCATAAAACCCAACCAAACCAAATCATACATATTTAATATATATGTATAAAAAGGATTTGGCATTAAATAACCTACAATAGTTGATATGCCATAAAACTCAACCACACCAAATCCTACATATTATATATATATGTATAAAAAGGATTTGGCATTAAATAACCTACAATAGTTGATATGCCATAAAACTCAACCACACCAAATCATACATATTTAATATATATGTATAAAAAGGATTTGGCATTAAATAACCTACAATGGTTGATATGCCATAAAACTCAACCACACCAAATCATACATATTTAATATATATGTATAAAAAGGATTTGGCATTAAATAACCTACAATAGTTGATATGCCATAAAACCCAACCAAACCAAATCATACATATTTAATATATATGTATAAAGAGTATTTGCTATTAGATAACTTGCAATGGTTGATATACCATAAAACCAAATGAAACCAAATCAGGCTTTGCTTTAAGATCTAAATTGTTTGTTTGAAATTCAATAATTTTTTCAAACCAAATTTGAATTAATGAAGTTTATGTACTTTGTTTAATAACTTCAAAAAGGGTAAACAGTCAATGGTTTTGTACCTTGTATCATTGCATGAACCCTTATGGCATAATCCAATTGAATATTTTTATGATCACTACCAAACAGAAGGGAGAACAAATAATAAGCCAACATATAAAAACAAAGGTGTGGTGTAATATTTATTGTCATAGGAAATGGGCATTACGATACAAGTTCAATCCTGGATGAGGCTGATTGCATTTCACATAGCGTTAATACCCTTGGGAAAAGCTATGAATCCAATTATTCTCCCTCCAGCTATGGGTAAATAGTCGAGCAGACTTGGTTCTTCAGCCTTGGTGAGGCGACCAATTTAGGCGAAGGAAAACTCTGAATTGAAACTTGTTAAACTTTGCTTAAAAAATGACCTTGTATCGTATCCTGCTTATGCTGAGGGGTTGGTAAATACAAATATCTGAAAACAAATTTTTTTTGAATGAAGTGCAATCTACTTGCACTACCATTTTGACCAATGTATTGGGCACCTATGTCTTAAGGTATAGCGCTGTTGGTATCAAAGTTGGTGCATTTAATCTGACTTCTCTGGGACAAGAGCAATATGAGATCAAGTCGCATTGAGGGTTTATCTTTTATTATTATTATTATTATTTACTCATAAGAGTTTTTTACATCAATGTCAGCTGATGGTCTTTCACTGGGGTTTGAGTGACAGCAAGTCTCCTCAAGTCTCCAGGATTCTTCTCAGTATTCAGGCCGTTCTCAACAATGCTGTCGTTTGGATGGTCTCCACTTAGCCACCAACTTCCAAGTCCTCCAGTACTTTTAATAATCCTTTAGTCACTGTTCCAAAGGCATTAATTACAATTTGTATAATTGACACCTTCATATTCCATAGTTTTTTCAATTCCCAAGCAAGGTCGAGGTACTTATCTTTCTTTTCACATTCTTTCAGTTTTATTCTTTGGTCAGCTGGGACAGCAAAGTCGACAATTTTGCAAGTTCTCTTTTTTTTGTTGATTATTATTAGGTCTGGTCTTCTGACCGAGATTTATTATTATTATTATTATTATTATTATTATAATTATTCCTCAACCAGCTACATTCTTCAGCATTGTAGAACGTTGATCTGAGGGCGTTGTAATTAAAAAGCTGACTGGAATTTGATGATCCGTTTGTATCTTTGAGGTCTGGAGAATTTTATGCATCTCATTTTTGAACGTAGATTTCGGTTTGTGCACAAAATATTTGTCAGTTTGCACAGTTACCAATTGATCACCCTTCTCAACCAGTCATGCTTATTTTTATATTCTCTTTATAACAGTTTACTGGATTCACTTATTATGTTATTAATTGTTTCATCTCTATCACCACATCGCTTTCATTTGCTATTCTCCAGAAAATTATCATTTTTTGCTTTTTTTCCACTTCATAGTTATGTCCTGATCATTAAATGGTTACTTTCTTTATAATTATTATTATTTTACAACTTGAAAGTTCTTCACACCAGTTCTAACTGGTGGTTTTTCACTGGAGTCTGAGTGATAGCCAGTCTCCTTCAATCATCAGCACCCTCCAGAGTCAATTTAATTCATTCTTAGCAAGTTTTTAACTCCCCTGTGGATTCAATAAAGGACGTAGTTTGAAGTTCCGTGAAGGTTCCCGAGTTCAACAAACACCTGAAGAAGGCTGGAGGATATATTGGCTGAAACGTTGAGGAAATAACAATAAAGATGAAGACAATAGTCCAAAAACCCTTAATGATAAAAATTTTTGACTCCTGTTTTAGCTGGTGGTTTTAACTAGAGTTTGAGAGACAGCAAGTCTCCTCAGGTCTCCAAGACTCTTCTCAGTATTTTAGCAGATCTTTTTGGTCTCAATTCTTCTTCTAATTTCCAACTCCTCCAGGCTTCTTATACACATTCTACAGCTTTTTTTTAGTTCTCTAGCAAGGTCCAAGTATTTGTCTGTCTTTTCACTTTCTTTTATTTATATTCTGTGGTCCACTGAAATGGCAAAATCCACTCGATAATAGTTTTCTTTTTGTGCTTTTTTTTTGTTTTTTTTTTGGTAATCAAAACTAGATCTAGTCTTCTGGTCAGGATTCAATAATCCATTTTTTTATAAATTATTATTTACTCTTTGAGAGTTTTTCACATCAGCATTAGCTCATAGTCTTTCATTGGAGTTTGAGTGATAGCAAGTCTCCTCAAGTCTCCAGGACTCTTCTCAGTATCATGGCCATTCTCAACAATGCTGTACTTTGGATGATCTTCACTCATCTTCCAACTTCCAAGACCTCCAGTCCCTTTAATAATCCTTTAGTTACTGTACCGATCTTCTCCTGATCTTCGGTTCAGCCCATTTCTTGTAATTATTATTATTACCATTTATTGATGTCTTCATTTTATTTGTAATTGTCACGTTTCAACCATTGTACCCCCCAGCCTTCTTCAGGTGGCTGTTGTGTCTGGTAACTTTCTGGGAATTCCAAACTGGACATTTTATCCAGTTTATGCAGATATCCATGCTGGAGGATATCTTGTATCAGTTAATTTTTCCAAGTGAATTTATCCTTGTAAGGTTGCTCATGGCAGCATGAGAATAATCTACCCTGGTGGGTTGAATAAAGGATTCTGTTTAAAATTCCCAGAAGTTTACCAACTATAACAGACCACTGAAGAAGACTGCAGGGTGATATGGCTAGGATATTCTAACTCAAACTTGTTAAACACACTAGTCAAAATGAATCAGTGTGTAAGTTTGATTCATAGAGAAATTCATTCATGTATCTTGGGGATAATAGATATTAAAGATTATTTTGCTAAAGAAAAATGGACATTTTTCTTGTGTGAATTATTATTCTCTAAGATGAGTGTCGGTGATATTGTCAGTTTAGGCCATTTTCTGAGTGGAATGTTAAAACATGTCATATATAAAACTGGCTCATCCTTGAATAATATTCTTTATTGCACCAGTAAAAAATGCTCTGAAATAAGTCTAATAAGTGATGTGTGTTTAAATTTACTATATATATATATATATATATATATATATATATAAAGTAAAACCAGATATTTTAAAAATACATACTATTATATCACTGGCCTTGTAACTTGGTTTGGCCACGGGGTCTGTACACATAAAGCATGTTTTATGCAAGAATAGCTTAGCAGAACCCATCCCTCTCCAGGTCAACAACTGTTTTTGATTCAGGGTTTTCCTTCTCCTAGGCCAGTTGCCATACCAAGGTTAAAGAGTAAAGTCTTCCCTACTATTTTTTAATAACTGGAGAGGAAATAGTTGGAGTCATACCTTTCCAAAGGGTATTAGTGCTATATGAAATGCAAACAGCTTAGTTTAGAATTCAAACTCATTTCTGAGTCCACCTTCTATTATACAATGATAATAATTACACCAAATGAACTTTCTAAATACAAACGAATAGTGACAAAAACTTTCATGCTTAATTGATGATTTAAAAATAATTCTTTTTAGATTATTAGTGAATTGAATTGAAAAATTAGAATTAAGAGGACTGCCAATCAAGCATGAAACTTCTAATGATGATTAATTAGTATTTTAAAAATACCCATTTTTACTTTTTTAGTACATATTTACAGTAGCCATTATATATATATATATATATATATATATATATAAATTATCATTATTATCATCTTTATATATATTTATATATTTGTGTGTGTGTGTGTGCACATAGATCTCAAAAATTAGTTTAAAGATTGTTTGTATTTGATAGGACTATATGCCAAAAAAAAATCTTTGGAAACAATTACACAAAAAATATAAATATGAATGTACAATAAATACAATTCCCTAACCTAAATAGATTGACATACTGTTAAAAGTAATCAATCATTGTATATATATATATATATATATATATATAAGTAAAGTTGGTGACCTAATTCGAGGGTGACCCAAAAACTCCCTTTTCAATAGCTACTACACTGAGATGTAGGAGAGGGCACTACTCCATCACCTGGATTACTCCACTTAACCTTTGATCTGTACCTTATAATGCTGAGTGTTAAGCAAGGCCGTACCAAGTACCATTTTTTGAGTCTTTGGTATGACTCAACCTGGGATTGAACCCTGGTCTCCAGGACCATTGGCAAACACTCTACTTATTAGGCCAAACTTCCTTTTGATTTAAAGATGTAAATGTCAGCTTAAAAGTAAAACACCAGTGATAACAGTAGCATGTATAATCAGGCTCAATATAATATCATTATTAAAAAGAAAAAAGGAAAATCACCTAATCATTATTATTATTATTATTATTATTATTATTATTATTATTTACTCCTTTGAGAGTTTTCCATGTCAGTGTTAGCTGTTGGTTTCTTGCTGGAGTTTGAGTGGCAACAAGCCTCCTGGACTTTTCTCAGTATTCTGGTCGATCTTAATAATGTTGTAGTTTTGATAGTCTCTACTTGTGCTCTTATTTCCAAGTCTTCAAGTCCCTTTACCAATCCTTTGGTGATCATTCCAAGTGCACCAATACACAATTAGTATCACTGTCACCTTCATGTTCTATATTTCTTTTAGTTCTCTAGCAAGGTTGAAGTTATTTTCTTTCTTTTCACTTTCTTTTATTTTCCTTTTGTGGTCTGCCAGGAGAGCAAAGTTCACTATTTAGCAAGTTCTTATTTTTTGCTGACTATCACTAGGTGTGGTCGAGGGGGTGTCCTCATGATGTAATGGTTAATATGATGGACTGCGGAATTGTAGTAAGCGAGTTGGAACTCCAGTCACGCTATTACGCTCACTTTCAGACAAATACCCTTGGGAAAGGTATGAAACCCCTTATCCTCCCAGTACCACTACTGTTCTCATATGATGGCTTTGGCATTAAATAACCTACAAAGGTTGATATGCCATTAAACAAACCAAACCAAACCAAACCAAACCAGGTGTGATCGTCTGGGCAAGATTATGTGATCCATTTGTATCTTAAAATCCCAGAGAAGTTTGTGCGTCTCATTCTCTAGGAAAGGTTCTGTGTTTTACACATATCACTTGTTTGCATGGTCAAATTTAAATTTCTTGCACTATTCCCAGTAGATTACCTTCCCCACCCAGTCATGTCTAGTCTTATACTCTTTTTGTGCTAATTCACTGCATTCACTTATTATATGACTGGTTATTTCGTCTTAATTACCACATAACCTACATTTACTATCTTATTGTGTCTTGTCTATTTTGGCTTTGACATAGTTGGTCCATATGGTGTTGTTTTGTGCTGCAATTAGTGGGGGTGATTATTATTATTATTATTATTATTATTATTATTTTCTCCTTTAGAGTTTGTCACATCAGTATTAGCTGATGGTCTTTCATTGGAGTTTGAGTGACAGCAAGTCTCCTTAAGTCTCCAGGACTCTTCTCAGTATTCAAGCCGTTCTCAACAATGTCGTAGTTTAGATGGTCTCCACTCATCCTCGAACTTCCAAATCCTCCAGTCCCTTTAATAGTCCTTTAGTTACTGTACCGAGTGCACCAATCACGATTGGTATAATCGTCACCTTCATGTTACATTGTTTTTTTAAAATCCCTAACAAGGTTGAGGTACTATTATTATTAATAATATTATTATTATTTAAAAAAAAAAGACAAATAAGTGAATCACCGACATTTACCTAGGGTGGGGAATTCCATATGTCATAATGGCTAACATGCAGGACTGCGGCAACATAGTAAGTGAGTTTGATCTCTAGTCATGCTGTAACATTAACTTTCAGACTTATACCCTCCTTGCTAATGGTGTGAATTCCCTTATCGCACCAACTATGGTTAAATAGTACCACTATTGTTTTTCTACAAACTTTGATAGGCCATTAATCAAAGAAATAAATCTGACGATCAAAAAATCTATGAAACTTAAAGATTGGAATTGAGTGATCTTATATGTTTTTCTTTTGAATAACAGCGCTAATAATATATATACATATTCCTTTCTTTCTTTCTTTATTTCTTTCTTTAATGACTTATAAACCTTCATAGGTTATTTTTCATAATGACACTAATAAAGTATACATATTTCTTTCTTTCTTTCTTTCTTTCTTTCTTTCTTTCTTTAATGACTTATAAACCTTCATAGGTTATTTTTCATAATGACACTAATAAATTGTACATATTTCTTTCTTTCTTTCCTTCTTTCTTTCTTTCTTTCTTTCTTTCTTTCTTTCTTTCATGACCTCTAAACCTTTGTAGGTTATTTTTAATAACAATACTAATGATATATAGATATTTCTTTCTTTCTTTCTTCATATTAACCCAACCCCTCCACTCAGGCAGGATATGACACAGGGTCAATTTTTTAAGCGGAGTTTAACAGGTTTGAATTCAGAGTTTTCCTTCTCCTAGACTAGTTGCCTTACAAAGGCTGAAGAACCTAGTCTGCCCTACTATTTACTCATAGCTGGAGGGAGAATAATTGAATTCATACCTTTCCCAAGGGTATTAGTGCTATGTGAAATGCAATCAGATCGTCGAGGATTTGAACTCGTGTCGCCGTGTCCAATTCCTGCAAGGACAACCATTACACCACTGGCACCTCTTTCTTTCTTTCTTTTTTCTTCAAGTCATTCTTGAAGAAGAACAGAAGTATTTAAGTCATAGCTGGGGATGATAAGAGGGTTCTTACCTTTCTAAAGAGTATTAGTCTGAACTCACTACAATATCGCAGTCCAGAAGGTTAGCCACTACACACATATATATATATATATAAATTGTAATGTACATGTCAACCTGGCATCTAAGTCGATCTGAAGATTTTTAGCATGAAATTTTGGGTTATACCTTACATTTGCAGCATCGGTCATACAGTTTGTTTGCAATTTTGGGTTATACCTTACATTTGCTGCATCAGTCATACAGTTTGTTTGCAATTTTGGGTTATACCTTACATTTGCTGCATCAGTCATACAGTTTGTTTGCAATTTTGGGTTATACCTTATATTTGCTGCATCGGTCATACAGTTTGTTTGCAATTTTGGGTTATACCTTATATTTGCTGCATCGGTCATACAGTTTGTTTGCAATTTTGGATTATACCTTACATTTGCAGCATCAGTCATACAGTTTGTTTGCAATTTTGGGTTATACCTTACATTTGCAGCATCAGTCATACAGTTTGTTTGCAATTTTGGGATATACCTTACATTTGCAGCATCGGTCATACAGTTTGTTTGCAATTTTGGGTTATACCTTACATTTGCAGCATCGGTCATACAGTTTGTTTGCAATTTTGGGTTATACCTTACATTTGCAGCATCAGTCATACAGTTTGTTTGCAATTTTGGGTTATACCTTACATTTGCAGCATCAGTCATACAGTTTGTTTGCAATTTTGGGTTATACCTTATATTTGCTGCATCGGTCATACAGTTTGTTTGTTATTGTGATGTTCTGGATTGCATTTATTGTCAGTGCATCAGCTGTTGTGATTTAGTGTTAATATCATGCATAAGTTGTATTGCATTTTTATGATTTTCTTGTGTTCTCTTTGTGAATTTATCAAATATGTTCACCAAACACAACTCTTAGTTGGAAATTTTTGTGACAGTCATCTAGAGTAACAGTCAATGCTGTATGTCAATTGTTAAGAGTATCGCTCCACTATTTAAACACTCTGTGGTAAAGGTTTGGATTTTAGCCATATAATTTAACCCCTTGTTTTGAAGAAATTTTTTCAGAGTAAAAAGATTAACCTGTACACCACAAGCTATAGTGTGTGTGTGGATATATATATATATACGTAAAATTGGTGACTGTTGTCAAAGGTGACCCAAAGGCTCCCTTTTCAATAGCTACTACACCAAGGTGTAGGGGAGTGCACTACTCCTTTCCTGGGGTTGCTCCACTTTACACTTGATCCTTACCTTATAATGCTGAGTGTTAAGCAAGGTAGTATCAAGTACCATTTTTTGAGTCTTTGGTATGACTCAACCTGGGATTGAACCCATGTCTCCCGGGCCATTGACGAACACTCTAACCATTTTTCTAATGTCCGGTACCAACCCCATAACATCTATTGGGACTTCTTTTATATTTTCTAGAGTCTTTTTATTAGAGAAAAACTATTCTGATCTGACCTTTTCTCATATTATTGCATGTGGTATCCATATGAGAAACCATCTATCCTTTACAATGTTGATCTCACTGTAGGCAAGGCTTAGAACATGTTGACTGTAGATCCTATAGATATCCCCACTGTAGACATTATCCCCACCTCCTGCCAAAAAGGATACTAAACAGCATCTGATGGTGAGAATCCAATTCTGAAGATTTGGGGTGTATGGAGAATTCCTTCATTGCTATTATATGCCAACTGTATCTCTGCAGAGGAGTAAGACTCCCCCTATCACCTCAACAAGTGTCCTTAGAATGACACTAAACCATCCAATGGAGAAACTCTTGTCCCGGATCTTTGGGGAATTTTGATTACCCCTTCGTTTCCATAACTCCCAGTTCCACAGTGACCTGGAGTAGTAGTTTTTGGTAAGGTCCCATCAATGGCTCAAATGAATCTGTTTGGAAATCAATCACATTTGATTGGACAGTTTAGAAAAAAAAAACAATAAAACTCTTACGAAACAGTTACTCAAAAAATGCAACTAGGAACATACAAGGAACTCAAGACAGGTTGACATGCTGTAAAAATAAATCAGTCATTTATTGTGTTCACATTAGTTCTTAAGACTGAAATAGTAATTCATATTGAATAACTCAAAAAGTGAATTTATCAATCACTATTTTGATCATGAATGTCAATTCTATCCTCATTTATTTCATATAACGATATACATCTAATGTATTCTTTAAAAATACATGAAAGGATCATTTTTGATAGTTGACCCCATACCATAATTATCAACCTTGGGAAATTTTTATGTCAAAAAAATTGTTATGGCATAAAGACTGGTTTTCTTATAAAAATGAATTAGAAATGAAGCTGATTCTATCTGCGTTCAATCTTCTAACAAGATGCCTATTATTACACTGTGATGTGTGTAAAGGGAGATAATTCAGGTTTACAAATTGAGAGCAATAAATCTAATTATAAATAAACAAATAAATAAAACTTTCTCTTCAATTTTTCTTTTTCTTCTTTTTTCAATTTCATTTTTTTTCTTCGTTTTTATATTTCTTCCTATTATTTTCTGCTATTTCATTTATTTTTTCATTCGTTTCTTTTTAAACTCTATTTCATTTTCCTTCCTTCTCAATGAATTTCTTTATTTTCCTTTAACCATTTTTCTTTTCCACAATTTATTTATACAGTTAAGATAAATAAATGATATTATTATTTACTGGTAATGTATTTTTCTGTTTTCTTTAATAAAGCATGGCAAATTATTAACTTTTTGGCTCATATTTCTTACATCTTAATTTAGATTTTTTTTTTTTTTTTTTTTTTTTTTTAATCGAAACTTTCAGACTATTGACACTCTGAAATATAGACATAAATAAATCAGAAAGATGATGAAAATAATAATTCCTCATCAAAAGTCCATACCAAATGTTAATTAACAAGAAACAAAGTACTTGTCATCTAGAAAATTTTGCTGTTTTCACAAACCATAGAGCATAAATGAAAGGAAGCAAAAATATAGACAAATACACCAGATCTTTCCTCAGAACAAAAACAAAAAGGTGATGGTGATACCAATATTAGTTGGCAAACTTGAAACAGTTGCCAAAGGATTTAAAGGAGACTGGAGGAACTGGAAATCAGAGGAAGAATTGAGGCAATAGAGACTACAGCAGTGTTAAGATTGGCTGAATTACTCAGAAGAGTTCTAAAGATCAGAGAAGCTTCACTGTCATTCGGACTCAAGCAGTCCTGTCGACTTGGGCAGTACAATATATTGACTGCATCTCTGCAAAGGGGTAAGACCTCCCCCACAACAAGTGTCTTAGATATAACATTAAACCATTGAGGGTGAGCTTTGGGGAATGCGGAGAACCCCTTCATTGCCATCACTCCCAAGTCTACACTGGTTTGGTTTGGTTTGGTTGTTTGGCATTTTAACCTTTGTAGGGTGTTTAATGCCAAATATATTTTTATGCAGATAGTCAGTTCTATTTCAAACAATTCAGTTTAGCATGAGTAAACTGTTTAATTGTCAAAAACGTTTCTATTTCAAGCTATTCAGTTTATTTAAACAGAGCTAATTGAGTTTAGTATAAGTACAGATTTTGTTTACACACAGTTAATTGTCAAAACAGTTATATATCAAACAATTTAGTTTAGTGTAAATACACTTTCAAAGTCAAAAACAGTTCTATTTCAAACAATTCAGTTTAGCATAAGCCCGCAGTTTAAATGTAAGTACAGTTTAATTTTCAAAAAGATTTCTATTTCAAGCTATTTAGTTTAGTCAAACAATTCTAATTCAAACAATTCAGTTTAGCATAAGTATGCAGTTAGTTCTATTTAACCCATTGATAGGGCCCTATCAGATGCTACCATTCCGGGTCAGAGTAGTCCTGGGAGCAATGGCGATGAAGGGGTGCTACACATTCCCCAAAGCTCCAGCATCACTGAAACCTCACCATCAGATTGTTAGTGTCATATCCAGGACACTCGTTGAGTGGGGTGGGTCTTACCCCTCTGCAGAGGTGCAGTCAGTGTATTCTATGGCCCCAGCCAACTGGGCAAGTCTACACTCACTTCAAGTGGTAGCACCTGATAGAGTCCTATCTATGGGTCAAATAAAACAGTTTGACATTTAAATTGAGTGCAAACAAATGACTTATGCAAAATTGAATTGTTTGAAATAGAACTGTTAGATCATTTAACTGTGTGTAAACAAATGACTAATATTTAATTAAATTGTAAGTTATACATAACAATACTTAGAACCATTTAACTTCAACTTATGCTAAATTGAATCATTAGAAATACAGTTGTTTGATCATTTAAATGTGTGTATCTACAAAATGTGTTAACAAATCATATATCTAATATATATGAAAAAACAGGATTTGGCATTAAATAACCAACAATTGTTGATTATTCATAAAACCAAACCAAACTAATCAGACTCCAGTGAATGACCACCAGTTAAAGCTGGTGTTCAAAACTCACAACGAATAAAAGAAAAACAAGCAAATTGCATATAAGATGACCTGAACATGGCTATGAGGAGAAAACCTGGCAAGAGAAACTGAATAAAAGACATCCACTAAGGATATATATATATATATATATATATACATATATATATATGCGGAGTACCCCTTCATTGCCATCACTCCCAAGTCTACACTGGTTTGGTTTGATTGTTTGGGTTTTATGGCATTTTAACCTTTGTAGGGTATTTAATGCCAAATCTATTTTTATGCAAATAGTCAGTTCTATTTCAAACAATTCAGTGTAGCATGAGTAACAGTTTAATTGTCAAAAACATTTCTATTTCAAGCTATTCAGTTTATCTAAACAGAGCTAATTCAGTTTAGTATAAGTACAGATTTTGTTTACACACAGTTAATTGTCAAAACAGTTATATATCAAACAATTTAGTTTAGTGTAAGTACACTTTCAAAGTCAAAAACAGTTCTGTTTCAAACAATTCAGTTTAGCATAAGCCCGCTGTTTAAATGTAAGTACAATTTAATTGTCAAAAGATTTCTATTTCATATATATATATATATATATATAGGGTCCAACAGAATGATCTTACTGATTAAAAATTGCTGCTGTACAGGAACTATTTGCAGTATATATTTGATCATGAGCAGCATGTTATTTCATTTGCCATTAAGATATGGTTTTGAGAACATCATGCATTTGTGATTGAAATTTATTTAAAAAATGGTCACTTTATTGTTGATGTGAGGCCAGCTCAGTTAACAAATCAATCCCTTTGTGATTGCTACCTCTGAGGATACCTGAAAGCTCAAGTCATTTTAAACCTTTGCTGCCAACAACTAATGAACTGAAACATTTTAATTATCATAAAACTGTGGCAAAAATATTTTGTGTATTCTCTATTATTAGCTTATTTACTACTAAATAAGAAAAAAGGAGTTGAACATATTTTTTGTGTACTAAATCTATGATTTTTGCCTGGATTAGTACGTATGGACAGACTTAGATTGATAATGATGGACAGACATAAACAGATACAAATAGACAGACTCAGATCGACATACATGAACACAGATAGATAGATATGGACAGACTCAGATATATATTGATGAATATAGAAAAATTGATTAATATAGACATGGATATTTTCAGTTAGATACAGACATACTTTGATAGATAGATGGATAGATAGATATGGACAAGCCAAGATAGATAAATATCGACAGACTATGATACCTGTCAATCAGTAGATGTCAATAGACTGGATGAACCTAGATGAACAGATTGAGCTTGATAAGGTTTTTACAATATGAGTATAATAATTATTGCATGAGAACAAAGAGAGAGAGAGAACAATTATAATACAAAGAGGAAAGACAGAAAAGAATATATTCTTCATATCTCTGTATTGTTACTTTTCATTCACCAGATATTAATTTCTTTTATAATCAACTTGCCCTTTTTTACCTTCAAGTCTGCAAACAAATACAAAAAAAAAAACACTCTATCCCAAATTTATCTCTTTATCCTTTCATTTCCTTCTACATCTATTTCACATAAATAACCAACCTCTCCCCACTTCTACACACAATTGTTCTCTCTCTCTCTCTCTCTCTCTCTCTCTCTACAATTTTCTTTGCCATTTCATCAGCCATTTTGTTTTTAGTTCTTTTCTTTAGAACTCTCCACAAGCAATAATTAGGATTCACTGATTTGGAGAAAATCGTGCACAACTCCTACCCAAACATTTCTTCAAAACCTCACTTGCCTGTCATCTTTTAATCAGTTGTATTAGTATGAGCACTCTCTGAAAAGTCTCCATTCATTTAATACTATGGTGAGTCAAATGTTATGCAATATTTCAGTATGTGCTAGTTTGTTCATTGGTAGGTTGCTCATTGGTAGCTGGTGTACAGATGCATAATGCATTGCTTCACTTCATGTGTATGTTGAAACCCACACAAGTGAATGTGCAACATAGTCTAATTCAGGGACTCTTTTTTGATATTATCATGGTAGTTGGTGAACTGACACATCATGCATTGCTTCAGTCCTTGTGCAAGTTAAGAGCCACACAAATGAATGTGCAACATAGTCTAATTCAGGGACTCTTTTTTGATATTATCATGGTAGTTGGTGAACTGACACATCGTGCATTGCTTCAGCCCTTGTGCAAGTTGAGAGCCACACAAATGAATGTGCAACATAGTCTAATTCAGGGACTCTTTTTTGATATTATCATGGTAGTTGGTGAACTGACACATTGTGCATTGCTTCAGCCCTTGTGCAAGTTGAGAGCCACACAAATGAATGTGCAACATAGTCTAATTCAGGGACTCTTTCTTGGTAGTACCATGGTAGTTGGTGGACGGACATGTTGTGCATTGCTTTACTTTATGTTTAATTTGAAAGCCACACAGATGAACATACAATATTGTCTAATTTGAAAACTCATGCAATTTGAGTTTGAACTAGCCATAAAAACACAGAAGCAACTAAAATATTTATTTTACAAAAGATTTAGGCACAATTGATTACAATGCATAACCAGATGGTTCAAGAAATTTTTCTTAAGTTGTAAGAACCTTTACAATCAGACAAAATCAGATAGGCATAAAACTATGGATTCTGAATCCAAGCCCCAAACCATCAAGGCAACTCCAGAACATAGCACCTATAAAGTGTCAGGTGAGTTTGGCATCTTAGACTAAAGTGTAGCTCATCACTTTCATGAAGTCTACAAAAGCATCCAAGCCTGTTGAATTTTGCCTCATGCTAGGAAAATATTTAAAAAATTTTAACCCACTTTCATATAAGTATGAGGTCGCTTTGAAAAGTTTCCATCAATCTAATATTAACTAAATGACCTTTGAACTTTTTATTTTTTCATTGAAATATCAGTCCATAGTGATACTGATATTTCTTTTGAGTAAGGAGTAATGAAAATAGCATTTTGTTGTATATTGACCTCCGACCCGGCCGGGCTGTCAAAATTGGAAATGCACCTGTGTAAATAACAGGTGCATCTGGTCGAGGAATATAAGGATATTATAACCTTGACCATGGATGGTTTGAATGAGTGTGATTTGTGACGCCCAAAAGAAGAAGGTGGGTGTTGAACAATTATATAACCTGGGTGAAGACAGGCAGTCAATCAGTTGGAGATCAAATGAGTTGGAGATAAGATGCGGTAGAGAAAACCAGTACCCACAGAGGCTGGGCCCTCAGGCCCCCGGTTGAGCAGCCCAGGAAAACGGGAAAGAAACGCGGTTATAGCCAACAGAGTGGGGGTCAATATGTTGCAGTTCTGTTCGGTCTCCAACTCCCTCTCACACACAACCCTTTCAAATAAAGTGAGAGCTATATTTTTCTAAAGACTGTGTCGCTCGTCTTTATTGTGTCGTCGTTATGATTCTGCATGCATGCATATGTGTTTGTATAGTTGGTCATGGCTATACAACAATTTCATTGTCATTTAAAATAATAGATACTTCTATATTTGAAATTATTTAATGGTTAAATCATAAAGTTAATGTTCAAGTTTCATTTCCATGTGAAGCCAATCCCTTGGAAATCATAAACCTTTCATTCTTGAAATGCAAACTGTCATGAAACAGATATCTTCTGATAATGGCCTAAGGTCAGATCCAGTGAAGATTATGTTGTAACCTAACAAAAGGTTACTGAATGATAAATAACCAAAATGGAGATTGGAAATGAAAAGGAAATCTTTATAACATTAACAAATACGATACTTGTCAACAGCGTGAAGAAGTTACCCACTGCTAGTGGTGACTACTTAGTCGGCAAAAATACCCACCCTCATAATAGTATCCAGTGTATTTATGATGAATGGTACATACCAATTACTGTTCACCAGTTGGTATATAACTGATTAACAAATTCCCAAAGAATTTGTTACTAAGGTTTATATGCCTATTCTTTCATTCATAAGGTATATATACCTATATCTATATATATATATATATATATATAAAATGGACTTGGTGAATATTTCCTATAATGTTAATGCTCTTGGGAAAGACATAAATTCTTCACCTATCCCCCTGCTATGTGTGAATTGTTGGAACAACTTGGCTCTTTAGCCTTGGTGAAAGAGAAGGAAAACAAACCAGCTGTACTCTGCTTAAAAATTGACCCCGTGTCATATCCTGCTTATGGCGAAAGAGTTATGTCATTACATATATATAATCTGTATGACGAGAAAATAATATTAAGCACCAACCCAGACCTGACAAAATTATCATTTGATCAAAAATTGGATTGATAATAACTATATTCTCTTTGGAGAATTTCCTCAGCATTCCTTTATAAAGGTCTCTTTATAAAGGTCTATGTACACACACACACACACACACACACACATATATATATATATATATATATATATAAACAGACTGGGTTATTTAACCTTGGTAAGTTGACCAGTCTAAAAGAAGGAAAACTCTTAGTTAAACCTGTTGCTCAAAGATTGACCTTGCATCACATCCTGCTTGTGTGGAGGGGTTGGGTAAATATATTTATAAATATGAGAATTTTAGTGATATATATATATAGATACAAAATAGCTTACTTCAAGAAATAGTATTTTAATACTTCCTCTTAAGATAACAACTCTTGGTAGGGATTTAGAATATGCTGTTTGTATCCACTGCTCAGAGGCAAGACCCCAACAAATGCAGTGTCTTGGGAGTGACACAAAACTGCATCTGATGGAAACATGAAAGGACAATGAATTTTAGTTGTCTAAATTTCCGAGACGAAGCTTGATGATTTTTATCAATAAGAGTTTTCAGACTATTGTCTTTGTATTAATTGTTTTTTCACATTTCGGCCACTGTATCCTCCAGCCTTCCTCAGGTGTCCCCTGTTTATCTGGGCACAAAAATGATTTAAATCATTTTTAAAGTTTGACTGTTGATCAACAGTCAAACTTAAAAATGATTTCTCAGGTTAAATCATTTCTATGCCCAGATAAACAAGGTACAACTGAAGAAGGCAAGAGGATACATACAGCGGCTGAAATGTTGTGAAAAAAACAATAAAGATGAGGACAATAGTCCAAAAACTCTTACTGATAAAAATACAATGAATATGTTTTCCTAACATATTCCTAAATAAATAATCCTTGATAACATGCAATTAAAATCAATCAATCAACCTCTTGGTAGCTTACATTTATTTCAGTGTCTCCTTGTCTTTTTGGAACAGTCCACAAAGTTCTCTTGAAAAGATCACAATCAGTCATCTCTCATTGTTCTAAAAAAGCCAAAAATCATAGGAAGCAGATCTGTACTTTCAGAGCTTCGACAAATCTGGTTGATTGAAAAAAAATAAAACAACACAAGACATAGAGAATCAATTTGCTCAGTCATTGCACATACAACAATCAAGTAGTACACAAGCTCATTCAGACTGGATTCTTTAGCCTTGGTTAGGCAACCAGTCTAGGAGAAGAAAACTTTAAATTCAAACCAGCTGTACTTTACTTAAAAAATTGATTTGTGTCACATCCTGCTCATGACAGAGGGGTTAGGTAAATACATACACAAGCCCATTTAACGGTATCTCACAGCCAAATGAATAAACCTGTAAGAGAGTGTCTGTTCATGTATATAAGGTCCTCTGTAATTTGTTGCCTTAGTAAAATCAAGACTGTTCAACCAGTTTTCAAGACATTCAAAAGGGCTGGCCACATTTTGTAAAGGCTTCATAATGCATTTTACATACAGCTGCTAACATATAGCAGGTGTGTTTCATTAGCTATTTTTGTCATAATACATTGAACATCAAGATGAAAAGTACTGTCAGTAGTCAGGAATTAATACAAGCATATCTAAGAGAATATTGATATATTTATAAAGTAAATCTATAGCTAATGATTTTACTATAGAAGCGCATGTGAAATAATTCTTTTATTGAAATGCAGTGAAAATTTGGAAGAAAGAGGTTGTTATTTATCAGGAATTAATGCCAGAGGAAATTGGGATATTTTACAAGATGATGGATTTTATATAATTTGTTACCTGGTATCTAAATTCTCATATGTCATAATATGTAGTCGGCATAGAATATAGGGTTATATATATTATCATATATCAGTATATGTTATGGTATAGATAAGACAGAGATGTATATTGTGATATGAAAATGATATAATTAAGTATATTGTACAAGTAGCTGAGGAGAAATTCAGCTTTCTTGAATTGACATGAAAAAAAATGGTTTCAACAGAATGAATTTGCCACAAGTTAAGGGAGAGAACTGAGTACTTTTAAAGTGCAAATTGTTGCCTCTCAGCTGCATTGAATAAAATGCGGTTATCTTTGACTGACTGTCTATAAATGGGGTAATTATGTGACCTAGAAAATTCAACAAAGAGAAAGAGAATATGAGAAAATAAAAGCATGGAAACTGTTTCAAGGCTTTAAAGAAATTATTTTATACATCATCGACAAATTAAATGCATGATCATTATGGAGCAAGCTAACAATATCTGAACATTTTTCTTTGTATAGTTTCCTAGCATTTTCAGCATGAATTACGGAGATGGGGTATTATCATTATTATTCACTGATCTGCTCAGAGTAGTAGCTGTTATGACAATCACAATGTTTTGGCCATTCCACTCACAAATGACTAAGACTAAACAATTCTGCCTTCTAATTATAGTCTGAACAAGACAATAAATATACTCTGGTTCAATTCCACTACTCT
>OY757921.1:82393231-82644173 GCA_963585895.1 Sepioteuthis lessoniana | reverse complement strand
AGAGAGTTCCTAGACTTTGCAATTCCAGCACCTTCTTGCTCATAGAAAAGATAAGGATAATCTAAAATCAAATCAACACATTGACAATTTTTGAAAAAATTTTCTTGAAACAAACTATACCTGATTTATTATAGATGAATGTGAAAAAAAAACCTCATATTGGATGAAAATCACTGACTAAATAATAATCATATGACATTCAGGAGCAATCACTGACAAAATTACAATCATATGACAGATAAAACTATCAGTCAGGAGCAATCACACAACAGTTTTTTTTCAATAAACAGTGCTGTGGCATTTGAACACAAAAAGTCTCATTTTTTTTGCTTATGCTCAACTTTGATTTTAGTCAATCTCTTTAAATGTTATATGTATATTCACTTACTTAGCTTATAACTCTTTGTTTTATGTTTGCAATTTTTAGATGAATGATGGGTTTTCTTTCCTTGTTCAACGATATTCTTAGAATATTTATTTATTTCATGTCATGTTTATTTTTTCTTTTAACTGTTAGACATTTTTTCTTTTACATTTTTTCTTATGAATTTGTTCTTGTGTCTGCATTTTGAAACAAGCTCATTCCTTTGGTTTAGCAATTTGTTTTTGTATTCTATCTGGAGGAGACCTCATGGCATAGTGTTTAATGTACTGGACTGCAACATTGTAGTAAGCGAGTTCAAACTCTAATCATACTATTATCATCTCTTTTGGACTTGGAAAAGGTATAAAACTTCTTTTCCCTCACCTATGGAATAAATAGTACCATTACTATTTTTCTACATGGATGATATTGGTGTTAAATTACCCCTAAAGGTTAATATGCCATGAAACAAAGAAACCAAATCGTGTGTATAATTAGCTAGAATGGTAATTGGTAAAACACGGCATTTCAACACCATCCTATGTATCATTAAGCTTCTTTTAAAACTTGCACAGATCCAATATTCAATAAGACATAGCAACTTTAAAACCTGTTTATCTGTCCTCTATTACCTAGAACATTATTATGGAAATAAAGTCAATCATGGAGGTTTAGGGAATTTTATATTTGATTGAATTTAATTCCATATAGCACTGGAATAATGATGGGTGGTCATTGTCTCTTGATATTTATCATGTGTTGTACACTTAATAAATATTTATTTAGTGTGGCACATTATTGCAATATGAGCAAAGAAGCTTGTATTATGCTGATCTATGTGTATTTGAGTCATAGATGGGACCATAACAGGTACTACTTCTGATTCCAGATCAGAGTGGACCTGGAAGTTATAGCAACAAAGGAGTACTTTATACTCTACAGAGCTCCAGAACTTGAGCCTCACCAGTGAATGCAGTTTAATGTCATACCTAGGATACCCCCTTTTTGAGTGGTCTTATCCTTAGCTGAGATACAGTGGCATATTCTAAGCCTCCCTGATAAGGCTGTAGTATGAGTAACACACTATTATTCAGACTCTGACTCCATCACTCTGACTCTTTTTTTCACTGTCCTGCAAATACATTACCAAGTCTGTTCCTTTTTCATTGTCTCAGTTGGAAGTAGAATCCATCTTATTTGTCTGCGAGTCATTCTTGTATCAAGCAACATTCGTTTGCTGTGATTGAAGTAGAATTGCCATGGAGCAGGGAATGTGGAGTAGAGATGAGGAGATGAATTTTGATGCTCATTCAGTGATTGGTCACTGTCACTTGTCACATCAGGAATGACATTTAAAGGTTGGAAGGTTGCTTTTGTTGTTGTTGCTGGCACTGGTATTATGACAGAGAAGGTGGGGACTGGGATTCAGGTTCTACACTCCAAAATGGTTGCTGGTGAAAATATTGTTCTCTGAACAATCATTCATGATTGAGTGAATGGAAAGGAAAGCCATGGAATTGACAAAGGGATTTGGATTGTATAGGATGATTTTAGTCCATCCTTTCTCTCCTATCTTTACTTTCCTTCTTTTTCACCTATTTTTTGTCTTTTCTTTCTTTTTCATTTTCTGTTCTCTTTTGCCCTTTCTTTCTATTCTACACTACCTTCTATCCTTTCTTTTTCATTCTCACCTGTTTTCTTGCTCTCATTTTCTTTCTGCATTAAGCCTTCCCTTATATCCTCTCCTCCTGCCATTTAAATATTAACCCCTCTTTGTTAGCTTTTGTGAATAAATTTCTCTCTCTCTCTCTCTCTCTCAAAGCGCAGAGGGAAAGTGGACTCTTTCTTTTTGAATTTTTTATCTTTTTATTTAAATCTTTCTCAGCATTGTCTTTCTCACTTTTTTTCTTCTCTCTTTTCAGTTTTCATTCTTCTCATTTTGCTTGTGCTTCAAGTTTCTTTTTAGATATCTCTGACTGAAACTCTGTATCAGATCTCCTTTTATTTAGCACCAAATCTCTCTCTCTCTCTCACTCTTTCTCTCTTCATTTCATCATTTACTAGATTTCTCTCAGTATGTTTTTCTTTCTTTTTGATCTTGTTTCTTCTTTAACATTACTTTTAATCTCTCTTTATTTCTATACACAACCACTGAGATTTTTGTCACTCTCTCTCTCTGTATTACATTTATATTCTCTCACTCCAACTGATACTCTTATTTTATCTTCTCTCCCTCTCTCTCATTTTGCTTTCCTTGTATCTGCTTAAACTATTATCTATCAAAGCAAATGCAATCTCCCTCACATCTTAACATCCCGTACAAAGTCTTGGTTGCCCTTCAGATTTAGTTCTTCCTATTGTGGTATTACTGCTCCAAGATTATTCTCAACTTGAGTGATGGCCTGGCGAAAAGCTGTTGACATTTCGCACTTCATTCCAACTACTCTTGCAATCTGCCATCATCTTCACTCACGCTTTTCTCTTTTAACTCCTTTCTTTCATCTCTGCACACAGACTCTCTCTTTCTCTCCTTAGCATACACACCAAGAAAAAAAGAGAGAAATGAAAAAAAGGAATAAAAAGCTCCAACTGCCTTGTGTATGGGTGTCCATATGTGTGGGTGGAAAAAGATTTATTAGATTTTTTGATAATGATGAATTATTGTTCTTTCTCCTCTGGGTGAGTAGCTTCATGTTGAGATGATTTAAATAGAAATCAACAATCCCTTAAGTTTGAAGAGCTATCTTCATTTGAAAAAAAAGAAAAGAAAAAACTAATGCGAAAATAGGATGAATTATTACAGAACCCCTTTGCTCCATCTGTTAGTCAATTACTTTCAAAATCTGCAATGGTCAAATATCTCTCCCTCTCTCCCCCCTCTCTCTCTCTCTATATATATATATATATATGTGTGTGTGTGTGTGTGTGTGTGTGTTTATGTATGTGTAGCAATTCTCTTGTAGACATTTCATTTAATATGACAGACAAGGGTTGTTTATTTGGTTTGTTCCTACTGGCAAGAAAGATTCACAAGACTCTTTGATAACATCATAATTTTCTGGATTCAAACTTCATGCGACTTATATTAATTGTTAATGACCAACAATGTCAAAAATTCCCAAAACTACATTCACACCCTTGTCCGCAGGGGCTTAGAATACACTGATTGTATTACCTGCTGAGATGTCCTGAGTATGACAATAAACTGCATATGATTCTGTCGATCTAGGGAGCGGAGAGTACCTCTTCATTTTCATTACGCCCTGGTCGACTCTGATCCAGAGTGGTAGAACCTGTTAGGTTTGGTTTGGTGGCATATCACCCATTGTAGGTTATTTAATGCCAAATATTTTTATACATATATATTAGATATATATGATTTGTAAATACAGGGGGTGTCTTTGACGTGTAATGGGCTGCAGGATCATAGAAAGCAAGTTCGAACTCCAGTCATGCTATCACATTCACTTTTAGATAAATACCCTTGGGAAAGGTATGAAACCCTTTATCCCCCCAGCTATGGGTTAAATAGTATCACTGCTGTTCTTCTAGAAGGATGGCTTTGGCATTAAATAACCCATTGATATGCCATTAAACAAAGAAACTTAAACCTTGTAAACACATTTTGTTGATAGCATATTTCAACAAGCCTGAGCTCATTTTTTATTCTCACAGTTAAATGGTTTCAAGTATTGCTATCTAATACAAATAATTATATTTACTATTAAACATTTGTTTGCTCACAGTTAAACAGTTTCAAGTATTGTTATGTAACAGTAACATTTTAACGTCAGTCATTCGTTTGCACACGTTCAAATAGATATACATGATATGTAAGAGATTAGTTTGTCTGTAAATTCATTTTTTAAAGAGTTTGAACTAATTTGTTTGCGCATGAGTATTGTTATTGTTTCTACACAGTTAAATGGTTTCAGTTATTGTTATCTAACACTAATAGTTCTATTCAACATTACTCATTCGTTTGCACACAGTTAAATGGTTCCAAGTATTGTTATGTATCACTAAAAATTCAATTAAACATCAGTCATTTGTTTACACACCTCTTAAACAAAAAAAACTTAAACCTTGTAAACACAAAGTTCTATTCAACATTACTCATTCGTTGTAAACACAAAGTTCTATTCAACATTACTCATTCGTTTGCACACAGTTAAATGGTTCCAAGTATTGTTATGTATCACTAAAAATTCAATTAAACATCAGTCATTTGTTTACACACAGTTTAAATGATCAAACAGTTCAATCTCACATAAGCCATTTGTTTGTATTCCATTTAAATGTTAAACAGTTCTATTTGATCCATATATAGGACCCTATCAGGTGTTACCACTTCAGGCCAGAGTGGACCTGGAAGTAATGGCAATGAAGGGATGCTCTGCATTTCCCAAATCTTCAGCATTACTGCTGTCCCACCATCAGATTGTTTAGTGTCATATCTTGGATACTTGTTAGGGGAGTTTTACCCCTCTGCAGAGGTGCAGTTGGTGTATTCTACAGCCTCAGCCAACTGTTAGGGTTCCATATATGGGTTAAATAGATCTGTTTAAAAATTATTCATATTTGATCAGAATATTTGCCATAAAATTGTAAATTATTTGTATTCAGAAGTTTCTTGAAGTGAAAATTGTTTATGAAGGATTATTAGATACTCAAAACCATATAATTGTGTACAAACAAATGACTATTATCAAATAGAACTAATTACTGGAAACAATTCAATTATTAGTATTAGATAGGAATACTTGAAATCATACAACTGTATGAAAATTTTTTTTTATTTGGTAGGATTACTTAATATCATATAACTGTGTGCAAAAAAAAAAACCTTTAGAAACATCTAAACAAAAAATGTAAATAAAAATACACAATGAATGCTATTCCCCAACCTTGACATGCTGTTCAAATCAATCTAACAATTAATAATCCATTGTTTTAAGAATAAGATCAGTTGAGATTAATCTAAAAAAAAATTGTGGTTGTTCTATTGTACATGTGATGAGTGCTTGAAGAATGAATCAGACAAAATATTATATTCGACTAAGAATATAAAAAAGAGAATCAGTCGCCTGAACAATTTCTGGTATGTGAATGATTTTTTAAAAAGTTATTGACATTTTATTCTTTGCTCTTCAAAACTATTTTAGCAGAATGTATTTATACATTTATTTGATCCATAGATGTATGACCATAACAAGTAGTACCACTTTTGAGTCAAAGTGGATCTTGGAGTAATGGCAACAAAAGGGCGACTGCACACTTCCGAGACTACAAGAAACCAAAGTCTCACCACAGGATGCAATTTAGACTGTCACAAAAAATGAAAATATGAATGCACAATGTCTAGGTATAAAATAACTTTAGATAGGTTAACATGCCTTTAAAATGAATAAATGAATCAAACTACATTTATATAGATTCGACCATCATTATTCTGAAGTCAAATAGAAGAAAAACCCCTGAAAAACAAAGGAAGAAAGCAAAATAAGAGAGAAAAGAAACAAGCATGCCTACTAATTTTATGTATAGCATTTAACAAACTATTATCTAGCTTAAACCAAAAAAAAAATTAATAGAAATAAGCTATATGTTAGTATTTACTCGATGTCATGTACACCTGAGCAAAGTTTGAGAAAACCTACTGACTGACCCTTCACTTGTAACTTATTCAGGTACATCAACAAATACTTCACTTTGCAGAATTTTAACAATAGAGATAATTATCTCTCTAGACCACATTGTAACAAAACTTTTACCTCCTGTGGAAATGAAACAGCACACCTTATGTTTTGCTGCTATTATCGAAAGAAATTTGAACAAGAAAACTATTTTATAAAAGTCAGTGCTACATCATTTATTTCTATCTCCGAGGAAACACATATAGACTGAAAACTAGAAAAATTTTAGCAACTTACCACCTTTCTAGTAATATGTCATCAGCTGGCATGAAAAATTAATAAAGTTGAAGAATTTATATATACATATATATGATGGATTCTTCTGCCAATTTCGATGTATGATGGTCCAATAGTTCAGTTAAAAATATAAATGGTTGCACTACCTTTACAGGTGATTTGTTGATAATGGTGAAGGCCTGCGTAGAATCAGCCATACTTTTTGGATATGTTGATAGCAGAAGAATAGTGAACAAATGTGCCATAGATTCTCCGGAACAATACTACTTAGATTTTGAACTCAGAGTTTTTCCTTCTCCGAGAATGGTTGCCTATCAAAACTAAAGAGCTTAGTCTACTCTACTATTTCCTCAAAGAGAAGGATTCATACTTTTCCCAAATGTAGTAGTGTGAAGTGAAATGCAAAAAGCTTCATTCAGATCTTGAACTTAATTTGCCAAATCCAATTTTTGGGGGCAACAACCATTATGTCACACATGCTTACATATATATATATTAGAGAGAGTGAGAGAGAGAGAGAGAAGAACTTCCTAAAAGATTCAGACTCCTTTCTCCTTTCCACCAGTTCTTTTTATTTCTATTTTATACAAGTAGACTTTATTATAATGTTTATTGGAGTTATTAATAATTTTGACCAGTTATTGTCGTTCATATTTCTAATTCATGTTGTTTTTTATCATGATTTACTCAAACTGTCACTTCTACTATAGTGAGAAAAATACTGAAATAATAAATAAATGAATAAAAATGTAGTGTAATTATTTTAATTTTTTTTTATGTCTTCCATAAATATCTCTGTTCATACTTTCATTTCACAGATTTTCTTTACTGCTGAAGTACTTGGTTTTAGCACTGGAAAAATGTCAGCAAATTTTGTAGTCTCATGCATTATCTTATTGCTTTAAATATTTCTATAATAGATTATAGAAATAGTTCTTTTGTTTATTCCTATCAGTGTACCGATTCCACTTGGGTAATTAATGGTATAACAAATTATGTATAAGCAATTAACTTAGGAAAAATTGTTAAAAAAGAACATTTATAGATACTCATATGCTTAATAATTTACACACGCACACACACCCAAGTGTGTGTGTGTGTTTTATGAGCCCTGCTTGGTCTGACATTAGCTATCGTAACGAGGCACCCATTATACTGATAACTCTGCCAAACAAGCTTGTTAACTTTTGTGATATGATAGACTTTCATTTAGGTACATATTAAGTTTATCCAAGTCTGACATAGGTTTATAAGTATAGGGCATTCAGTGAGGATCAAAATTGTATTAGATATCAGATGTTTACTGTATTTGATGACATATAAGATACCTCCATTTAAGCATAGCTTATGTTACAGCATTATGGACTTAGGTACTGATAATTGTAGAATTTACTCAACTTAGGTTAGTCTGGCTCATTGGTCACTTGTTGCTTATACAACCTTTCATTACTAAGTAGTCACCTATCTACATAGTGAGCTGGATTATTGCTGCTTAACTTTAATGAGTTAGCTGGAACCTATACTTTCACCATGATTTGATTTGAAAGTCTTCATCAAGATATATTTGTTATTTGATAAGCTTTGTTTAGTCTGGTTCACAGGCTTCATGTGGCTTACACTAACTGATATTTTGATGAGATCACCTATCTAAATTCTTGCCCAGTCGGCTGGGGCTGTAGAATACACTGACTGCTTCTCTGCAGAAGGGTAAGACCCCCCACTAACAAGTGTCCTAGATATGACACTAAACAATCTGATGGTGAGGCTTTTAGTAATGCTGGAGCTTAGGGGAATGCCATTGCTCCTAGATCCACTCTGGCCCGGAATGGTAGCACCAGATAGGGCCCTATCTATGGGTTAAATAGAATTAAACTGCATACTTATGCTAAACTGAATCGTTTGAAATCGGACTGTACTTACACTAAACTGAATTGTTTAATATAGAACTGTTTTTGACATTGAAACTGTATTTACACCAAACTGAATTGTTTAATATAGATCTGTTTTGACATTTAACTGTGTGTAAATAAAATCTATACTTATACTAAACTGAATTGTTTGAATTAGAACTGTTTGACTAAACTGAATAGCTTCAAATAGAAATGTTTTTGAAAAATTAAACTGAGTACTTATGCTAAACTGAACTTCTTGAAATAGAACTGTTTTTTAACATTGAAACTGTACTTATGCTAAACTGAATTGTTTGAAATAGAACTGTTTTGACATTTAACAGTGTGTAAACAAAATCTATACTTATACTAAACTGAATTGTTTGAATTAGAACTGTTTGACTAAACTGAATAGCTTCAAATAGAAATGTTTTTTGACAGTAAAACTGTGTACTCATGGTAAACTGGATTGTTTTAAATAGAACTGATTATTTGTATAAACATGGATTTAGCGTTAAATAACCCACAAAGGTTGATATGCCATAAAACCCGACCAACCAATCTATCTAAATCCTGAGCAGGCTCTCAACTACTTGACTTTTGTAATTGACGACATACTAGTGCTGAAAGCATGACATGACCATAACTCATGAGTATTGGTAGATTGGGAGTGGAAATTCAAACTAGTACAAATATAAAATTCTGGTTAGTACTGGTAATCTTTAACCAACTGGATATCTTGGGGAGTCCCAGTGGCGTAAGAGGTGCTGAACTGCAGAATCATAGTAAACGTGTCCAAATTCCAGCTGCACTATTACATTCCCTTTTGAACTAATACCTTTGAGAAAGGCATGAACCCTCTTATTCTCCTAGCTATGAGTTAAATAGTATCACTACTGGTCTTGTACAAGGATTACTTTGGCATTGAATAACCCAGGAAGGTTGATATGCTATAAAACGAAGAAGCCAAACCTGATATCTCAGCTTCAAATATGAGACCTAGGACACATTATTGAACAAAAGAAGAAGTGTGTCTTATATGCTTTTAAGTCCAGTATTACCTGAGAAAGCACCCCAAAGGCTACTTTTATTTCTCTTTGCTCTAATGCCCTCGGTAAAGTCATTAATCCATCTGTTCTTCCCTAGCTATGTGTAAATAGTAGGACAGACTGAGTTCTTTAGCCTTGGTAATTCAACCAGTCCAGAAGAAGGAAAACTGAATTTAAACCAGCTTTACTCCACTTAAAAATTGACTTTGTGTCACATTCTGCCTGAGGTGCATCAGTCTGGTAAATGTATACTATATAAATGTGTTTTGTGTATATATATATATATATATATATGTGTGTATATATATATGTGTGTGTGTGTATATATATATATATATATATATATATATATATATATATATATTGTCATTCACAGACAGACTGTTTCGTTCTACCAGAACTCTTCAGTGTGGCTAGACACGTAGGACGCTCGAAGCCAGGATCGAAACCTATCCAACTTTACGTTAGACTAAGTCTCAGACTGCTCAGCCAACAAGCATACCACATTTGGCTAAGGAAATTTTTAAGGTATAATGTAGCAACAGCAGCAGCCGTTTGTTTACATTTTTATACCCTATCGGCTACCAGAGTGCTCAATTCTTTCGAAGAGCTTTGCATTATGTGAGCAGTGGCCGAAAATTCCTTAACCAGAGTGCTCAACCCCCATGGGGGAGTGTATGTCTCCTTATTTGTGTGTGTGTGTGTGTACAGGGATATAATTAATGAATCAACTAAACTAATTATACTAATGTTCAATACAAACTTGTTCACCATGACAATATATATACTTCTTAGTATGGCACAGGTCCAATTTTGTAAGAAACTTCATCATAGTTTCAAACTTGAATCCTTCTTCAGAGACAGACAAGTATTCTTGAGATTCATTATATTTTAATAATGTCTAATTAACTGCTAAATATATACCAAACAAAAGTAAAATTTAATTGACCAAAGTTATGGAGGGTCTTGTTACTGTTTAAATCTGGGTATTATGAAGTAACCTTGCTCATATAAAAGTGATTTATACCAATTAGTGGTCAATTTAATTCTATTGAGGGTCCTTCACCAACAGCCATGGTAAAGTTATAACTTTAACACAAGCACAAGACTAAAGTAAGCCTTCAGATTAGAATTGTATATTTGTATTTGAATTTCCACCCCCAGGAGATTTCTCAATCCAATCAAATTATCGTGGCCCTGCTTAGACAAATCATCTATTTTCACAAATCATGTTATCCTATTCTATCTTTGACAGTCTTTTTCTTCAGTTTCCTGGTTTGTTTTGTTTTACAAATATGTAAATGTACTAATTATTAGTAGTACAGTGCTAATTTTTGAGGTACTGTCACTGACAAAATACTTTTCCATTTCCTATATTCTTTATCTATGTTTGTATGGTATATTACATGCACACACACACACACACACACACACACACACACACACAAAAAGGTGCCTATAGTGTAAAGGTTATTGTTGTAGGAAATGAACACAGTGACATGAGTTCAAATCCTAGACAAGGCTGATTGCATTTCCCATTGCACTAATACCCTTGGGAAAGGTATGAATTCAATTATTCTCCCTCTAGCTAAAGGGGAATAGTAGAGCTGACTGGGTTTGTTTGCCTTGGTTAGGCAACCAGTCTAGGAGAAATAAAAACTCTGAATTTAAACCTGTTAAACTCTACTTTACAAATTGACCTTGTGTCATATCCTACTGGAGTGGAGGGGTTTGTAAATCAATATATATACACATATGAGGTTCGATCAAAAAATACTGAGACTGATTCTTTAAATTTATGTTAAAGATATTAAAGATATGTCCCCAGCTAATAAAGTAAATGCCAATTCTCAATACTTTTTGCAAGGCAGTTTTAGGTGAAACACAAAATTCCACATGTGCAACACATTCTATATTCATTTGACCTTGTTCTGTGCAACTTTCTCTTGTTTCCTTAACTGAAAATTCATCCAAGTTTTGAGGATATGTATTAAAAAAAAAATTATGATGAATCTTCATACCATATAAAAACATAAGTTTTTTTATTGATGGAAAATTAACTGCAATATGTATGTGATGAATGCAAAGGGAACTATTTTAAAGAAAATTAATGTTTCATTTATTGTTCATTTTTGTCTTGGTAAATACAGCTTCAGTCTGAATACTTTGAACCCTTTTTTGAAAGATTTTGTTAACTCCATGGAAATATGAATTATACATTGATAATAATATATCACTGCATTTCACTTTCCAAGTAGTACAATAAAAATAATAAAATATTGATATCATTCTTAGAAAAATTATTGCATAACTGTATTCAGTTTATATCATAAAATAATTTATGTAATATGACATTGGATATTAAGAATTTCCTGCTAGTTTATTTCAGCTTTTGTTTTATTTTTTGTTTTTTTCACTAAACTCCTCAAAGAGTGTTGTTTGACTATATATTGAAGAGAGTAGGAAACTTTTGCCTAAGACGTTATTTAAGATCTACATTTGACTACTATTGTAATATAGTATCCATCATGGCTGAAATATGTGATTTTGCTTCATCAAAGTGAAAATCTGTGTTTGCTTTATTGAATTATCATAGATTTATTTTCCTATGAGATGAACCTAATTCTGTAATACAACCAAAAGTGGTTATCTGCAGAATAGGCGGTGGATGGGGGTCTCCTCTGAGCTTAAAAAGACTTTATCTTAATTCTCTATTTTGACACCATTCTTCTTTTAACATAACACTGTTATCTACTTAAGAACTCATATATCAATTGTTGGTTAGTAAGGTGATCTCTCAAGCTGTTGTTATCGAGTTGGATCCTCACTGAATGATCTCTATTTTGGTTTTGGGCTAAACTGAATTAACCAATGTAAATTATTTTCTTTTTTTCTTCTCAAATAAGTCTCTCTCTCCCTCTCTTTCCAGTGTATATATATATATATATATATATATATATATATATATATATATTGGCAGCAGTGTTTCTTATGTTGTGTTTTGTTAAATACCACAGACAAGATTTGTTTTTTGTTCTTTTTTACATGGTACCTGCCTCAACCAGGGTCCTCCACACCCAGCTATGGTAGACATGATCAACCGACTGGGACAGGTCAAAAGTTCAATTACAACTGTGATAGGCCTTGATACTGTGCGAAAAGCATAAGTACTTGTTCATAGACTATAGGCAGTCCTATGAAACTTTGAGGGATTCTAAAAAAGTTAGTTGGAGTTTCAGACCCAAAGAGAAGTAGTTGACTGATTTGAGATTTCCATGAAACTGTCTACCAAGAATGGGTGGGAAGAATGTCTTATAAATGAAAGAACTACTGGTGAGATCAATCCATATTAATGTAACAATGAAATAAACTTATATTGTATAGTATGTTTGTATTGTCACTAGGCATCTTTTTCTTATTGGTTGAATTAAGATAGTTTTGTATACTATATTGATTAATACAGGAATTTAGAGTGCAATTGTCTGACAAGTGATATATTAGTTTATATGAAAGTTTGTTTGTTTGGGTTTTATGGCATATCAACCTTTGTAGGTTATTTAATGCCAAATCCATTTTTATACACATAAACAGTTTTATTTTAAACAATTCAGTTTAGCATAAGTACACAATTTGATTCTCAAAAACATTTCTATTTGAAGCTATTCAGTTTAGTCAAACAGTTCTATTTCAAACGATTCAGTTTAACATAAGTACACAGTTTAGTTCTATTTGACGCATAGATAGGACCCTACCAGATGATACCACTCTGGGCCAGAGTGAACCTGAGAGCAATGGCAATGCTGGGGTACTTCGCATTTCCCAAAGCTCCAGCATTACTGGAACCTCACCATCAGATAGTTTAGTGTCATATCCAGGACACACATTGGAGGCGGGGAGTACCCCTCTGCAGAGAAGCAGGCAATGTATTCTAACGCCGAGTGGGCGATTTATATGAAAGGGTGATATATATATATATATATATATATATATATATATATATATATATATATATATATATATATGTATATTTCATCATCTTGTTGACACCACAGATTCCCATGACTCTCTCATACCATCCGTCCTATTCATCCTTGACAAGTCCTCTAGATTGCATCCAATTTCTGCACAGAGCTGATGAATGTGACTTGATGCTGGTTGGCCAATACTGGTGTGTCCATGTGTCAGAGTCCATAGGAGAATATCACATATGAGTTCATTTTTACTTCACCAGCAGTGCTCAGGATGTTTTGCTCATCGTACTTGGATTATTTAAACAGCACCCTATAAAACAGCTGCTGTACAGTCACTTATACATATATTCACTTGATTTAGTAGAAAATAAATTTCTGTCTTTAACAATAAGCACATGTAGATGATAATTTGAACAAATGTCTATACTCTTCTCTCCCTTTTACCAAATAGTTGTTGCCAAGCAACAAAGGGGGGAAAAAAAAGAAAAAGAAATTTCTGTGGATCCCAAAAGTTCTGTTTCATTTTCCATTGAAGCTAGAAAATCGTCTCTGATGTATCAACCTGCTGTTGTTTGATTAATGGCTAAGAAAGCAGTGACTTTTGTGAACTTGCCAGAGGGATACCTCATTTTTGATATTTTTTTCTACATGTTTTGAACTTGGCTCACAGCTTTAAAAATAGCATGAATTAAATGCACGGTAAATCTGCCCCAAAGCAAACAGGATGCTTGATCTTTGGTAACATTAGGTCCAATTGTATTCTCTTCTCAATGGCCACCAAGCCAGAACTTTCTTGTATATCTCTCCTAAATTATTGATAGTAAAAAGACTATATCAGGAGAAAGGTTGCCATCTTGTAACAAAATCACTTTTCAGGTTTGAGCTATCACCAGTGATCTTGCAATAAAATAAGTATCCTTGCTCTTGACAAATTAGTAATTATAAGTTATGTGCAAAAGTTTCTCTTAACTAAAACGAAATATCTCTCTTGCTATGGTATGCTGTAGCCTTGTCAGTACTACTGTATAGTTGCACCACTTGGCTTCTAAAGAAACACCAGCAGAAAGAGCTAGATTGAAATTACACAAGGATGCTATGTGCTGTTTTAAACAAATCCTAGAAGCAGTAATCTACAGTAGTTGTATGGCTTCTTACTTCCCATCTCACTGACCATCCAAGTAAAATGAGCAAGATATACTGGGTACCAAAAACAAACTCATAAACAACATTCTGTAATGTATTGCTTTGACCGGCAGTGAATTGGGAAAATTAAGTTGATAGATACATCTGGACATTGACAAAAACAACAAAGTAACTAAAGGTAAAACAGAAATGTGTGTGTGTGATACTTGAGGCATGAAAAAATGTGCGGGTGTAAGCTGTGACCAGTGGAAAACGAGCAATGTGTGGGCATGATACCTGAGGCATAAAAACTGTGTGGGTGTAAGTCATGAACAATAAAAAACAAGCATTGCATGGGTGAAGAGGCATGGTCATAAGTAATTTGGCTCATTTAGATATCTTGTTTATACTAAGAAGCATGTAAATAATTTAAATGTACTAACTAAACTTGTCGCCCTGTCAGCTGGGGCAGTAGAATATACTGATTGCACCTCTGCAGAGGGGTAAGACCCCCCCTCCTAACAAGTGTCCTGGATATGACACTAAACAGTCTGATGGTGAGGTTCCAGCAGTGCTGGAGCTTTTGGGAATGCGGAGTACCCCTTCATTGCCATTGCTCCCAGGTCCACTCTGGCCCTGAGTGGTAGCATCTGATAGGGCCCTATCTATGTGTTAAATAGAACTTACGGCATACTTATGCTAAACTGAATTGTTTGATTCAACTGAATAGCTTGAAATAGAAATGTTTTCTACAATTTAACTGTACTTACATTTAAACTGCGTGCTTATGCTAAACTGAATTATTTGAAGTAGAACTGTTTTTCGACATTAAAACTGTATTTACACTTAATTGAATTGTTACATATGCTTGAATAGTTTGAAATGGAAATGTTTTTGACAATTAAACTGTGTACTTATGCTAAACTGAATTGTTTTAAATAGAACAGATTATTTACATAAAAATGGATTTGGTGTTAAATAACCTACAAAGGATGATATGCCATAAAACCCAACAAACCAAACTAACTAAACTTGTGGAAATTCCATTATTTAATTAATATATACAAGTAATTTCCTACTATATCTAGTTATCACATACAGAGGATGTGGTGGGTTAAATTGTTGCAATCTTAAATTATCAGTTTCACTTTAAAACAAATTTCACACTAATTGTCACATACTTTTGAAATAGAACACTGCTAACAGTTTTCTCATTTTTTTCATTTCATTTTAAAATTGAATATAATTAGTACAAAAATCACATATTAACATTGCCCTGATGATGGTTTGATAGAAAAACTGAACTGTTAAACAAGGCAAATAATTCAACTATAGATAAAATCATCCTCTGAATACCTTTTTTTTTCATATTTGTATATTTAGATATCATTTGATTCATTTTCACTGATATATATATGTGTGTGTGTGTGTAACAAAACAAATCGACAATGATAATAATAAATTTTAAATAAATAGGTTGAATAAATTCAACAGATAAAACTAAATTGCTGAAAAGAAAATTTTATTCATATAAAACTTAATTATATTTTTCAATAAATTAATTCCATTTTTAGTGACCTAACTTTCTTCAATGTTGGATTGCATGAATTTAGTTTTAATATTGGGTGCCTTCTATGTTGCGATGATCAACAAGTGAGGCTGGTGGACTATAGTTTGGAGTTTACAGTACGCTGACTATATCCTTGCAGTGGGGTAAGACCCTACCAAAAATAAATGTCTTGGCTATGACACTAAACTGCATCTGATGATGAGGTTCCAGTTCTGGAGATCTGGGGAATGTGGAGTACTTCTTCATTGCTATTTCTTTCAGGACCACTCTGACTTGAAATGGCAGTACTGATTAGGGTCTCATCTATGGGTCAAATAGATCTGTTTAAAAAGTATTTGTATTTGATTGGGCCATATGCAAAATAAACAAAAAACTTTTGAGTAACTACTTGACAAAAAATGTAAATATGAACATACAATGAATTCTAGTTTCTAACCACTTGGCATAAAATTACACTAGATATGTTTACATACCATTGAAATCAATCAATCTCAGTTTTTTAATCTAAATCCCAAATGTAGCTGAGAGTTCACATGGTGCAGAGGCTAATGTGCTGGACTGCAACATTATAGTTAGCAAGTACAAACTCCAGTCATGCTATTATGTTCACATTTGGGAAAGTGCCTTGGAGGTGCCTGTGGTGTAATGGTTATCATCATAGGAAATGGACATGGGTACACGAGTTCAAATCCTGGACAAGACCGATTGCATTTCACATAGTACTAATACCCTTGGGAAAGGTATGAATCCAATTATTCTCCGTCCAGCTATGGGTAAATAGTAGGGCAGACTCTGTTCTTCAGCCTTGGTGAGGCAACTAGTCTAAGAGAAGGAAAACTCTGAATTCAAACCTGTTAAACTCTGCTTAAAAATTGACCTTGTGTCATATCCTGTCTGAGCGGAGGGGTTGGTAAATATGAATACCCTTGGGAAAGGCATGAACTTCCTTATCCTCCCACCTAAATTGTATCATTATTATCCTTCTGCAAGAATGGTTTGGGCATTAAATAACCCAGGAAGCTTGATATGCCAGTGAACAAAAACCCAACTCCAATGTCAGTAGATTGTTATAGTGGTATTAATATAGTGATTTTCAGTTTTAGTATAAAGAATGTATAACAGAGAACATAGAATAAAAGATTTTTTCCTGTTTAATCAGAGAAATAGGGAAACTGACTATTGAACAAAAGTTGAAACAAATTCAATTGATTTTTAAACAAAAAATATATTGAAAAAAATAAAATCTAATTATTTTTTCATATTATAAATTTAATAACCTATTGAACTACCATAATCTTTAATGCTCATTGATGTTTGAAAAATTTATTGAGTTTATCCTGCCATCGTCTCCTAAGTGACTGTATGCGAACAGAATCAGTGCGGGTATTGAGTGAAGCTATCAGACTGCTTTCATTACTTTACTGCATTGAATGATATAATTCCTTGATGGTAAGATTGTATTCTTTAATAATTTGGAATTTTGCATGAACACATGTAGTTGTATCAGTACTTTAAAGAGCAGCTTAGAACAGGTACATAGTAATTACTCATCAGTTAAACTAAGTGGTATATAAAAAGAAAAGTTGGTGACCTTAGTCAAGGGTGACCCGAAGGCCCCCTTTTCAATAGCTACTATAACAAGGTGTAGGGGAGAGTGCTACTCCATTCCCTGGATTGCTCCACTTTACCCTTGATCCTTATGTTATCATGCTGAGTGTTAAGCAAGGTGGCATCAAGTACCATTTTTTGAGTGTTTAGTATGACGTGACCTGGGATTGAACCCCGGTCTCCCAGACCATTGGTGAACACTCTACTCATTAGGCCAATGTCCTGGTTAAAGTGGTATATGAGTCACCTTCTTTCTTTTTAACTTCTTACTTACTGATATAGAGTATTCTCTGAGAGTAAATAAAACTGCAGTGAATAGGTCTGCACAAAATCTATATAGATATACATCTTCCTATATACATAGATATTGGCATGCTTTGTGTAATGGAATCATTGACCTGAGTTCAAATTCTGGATGAAGCTGATTTTGTTTTATTTTCTACTTATATCCTTGGGAAAGGCATGAATCCATCTATTTTTCTCTAGCTATAGGTAGACAGTAGGGCAAACTGGGTTCTTTAGTCTTGGTTTGGCAACTAGTCTAGGAGAGGGAAAATTCCGAATTCAAACAAGCTGTACTCTGCTTAAAAATTAACCTTGGTGATCCTATTTACCAACCCCTCCGCTCGGGCAGGATATGACACAAGGTCAATTTTTAAGCGGAGTTAAACAGGTTTGAATTCAGAGTTTTCCTTCTCCTAGACTAGTCGCCTCACCAAGACTGAAGAACCTAGTCTGCCCTACTATTTACCCATAGCTGGAGGGAAAATATTTGGATTCATACCTTTCCCAAGGGTATTAGTGCTATGTGAAATGTAATCAGGCTCGTCCAGGATTTGAACTCGTGTCGTCGTGTCCACATCCTGCGACGATAACCATTACACCACAGGCACCTCCTTGGTGATGTGTGTATATATATATATATATATATATATATGGTAGCAAGTAATTGTTTAGGCAAATTTGATAAATGCCCTTTCCTTTTTTATGATCTTTAATTTTTTTTCAAGATGGTTTTTTTTATGATGTTCGAAACTATTCATCATCGCCACTTTTGTAATGTTCCGCGAGGCGGGTAATTTTGACCAATACTTAAAAATCTCTTCCCTCTCGTACAGTGCCGGATACTTAGTATAGAATGCTAAACAATACTAATTCGCAATGTTACATTTGACATCTATTTTTCATACGTCTCTGCTCTCTTGTCAGACCTTTGTCCAACCCATTTATCTATCCACCACTACAATTTGCGTGAACTCCATCCAATAGCACAATCCATGTCAACAGTTGTGTTTGTTGGTTGGAGATCTGTGTTCGAATCACACGGGTCGGGTCGCTATCAGCACATTCTTCAACATCACAGTTTTTTGGGGGGGTTTTTTGCTTGGTAGCAGAATTGAGGGAAACTTCTCGATCAACTGGACACTGATACAAAGAAACTAGCAAGAAAGCTAGAGAAAACACCCCCCAAAAAAACCCAAAAGAAAAAAGTTCTTTGGTCTTCAACCAAACTAGTATAAACAATATATATATATATATATATATATATATATATAGTATTGTGTAGTCTATTGTATCATAAAGCCTCCAAGGAAACACTTATTGTATTATTTATAACTTGATGGTGTTTCTAATATTCTGAAATGCAAATGATGCAGAGTATTTTTTCAGTCTGCATGCATGTTTGCAGAGGTGCATTTGAAACCTGCGCACTTGGTAGGTAAGTGATTTCATGTAGCAGTCAGCTTGGATTGAACTCTAAACTACGGGTATAACTTCTATTACCAAAGGTTGGTTAGATCAATTTTTAATATTTACTCATATTCTGTTTTCAGTAAGCAATAAAACTGCTGATTAAAGAGTTAGATTATAACAATAAAAATTAAGATATTAGTCATATAACTAAAACCTGTTATCTGTGGTCATCTGTTTTTGTTTGTTTGCTTTTTAATAATATTGATTAATAGATATGCCTGATTTTCTAAATTAAGAAATCTTCAAGATTAAGATTCAGTCAGTAGAGAGCAGAGATCTTGACCTGAGGAACATGTATAAAGATTATATGAGAACTAAGTTTATAAAACTGACCAAATCAAAAGACTGAATTTTCTATAGAGATAAACAGATTGTGATGATTGATGTTGGTTCTGGGTGTCTTGAATTGTTAGAATATAACATTTACTATCAACTTATATCTAGAAAGATAGCAAACTTCACTCTCAAGACAGATGCTTTCCATCTTGACTCTTTTCAACCCGACAATTTCTCATTATTCCCAGAAGGCTTAAACCAGTTAATTGGCTTTATACTATTTCTTGATGGCTCAACAAAATGTGTCAGGGTCCACTTTAAGATGAGATAATACACTTTGGTCTAAATGACTTCTGGCCATTAATGGCTCCCAAAGTCTGTATAACCTACTCTATTTAATTGTCTCTAACCAGACAAATTTTTCCTTCAAATCCGCAAGGATTAAGCTGGACTGATAATACCTTTTCTTTCAAATTCTCTCAACGAAATAAGTTTTTACACCACAGATAATTTGTGAGGGCTGGTTTCTATAGCATTCACCACCCCCAGATACACTAGAAGCTATCTTATCTGTAAAGCTTGAAATTTCATCACATTCAACAGTAGATAAAGTACAATGCTCTCATAGCCTGATTGGTATGTTAAATATTTGCATACTTCCTATATACGTATACTAACACAATATACAATATTCAACCTAGCTATCTCCACACATATACATATAATACTTAATAGAATCTTAAGGAAATTAAGAGTGTGTATATATATATATATATATCTGTGCATATGTGTGTATGTATATATTACATTGGTACTATTGTAATTTATACTTAAGCCCAGGTAAAAGTTAGGATTTTAGCTGTTGATTTTCTTGGGAGGTCTGCCTATGTTAGAAGATTGGTGCAACCAAATCTTCCAACTTCCACTCCATTTTAACCACTATCTCCTGTGACTGTTTAAATTAATGTGTCAAAGAACTAAACTCTGCTATGCCCAGTCGGCTGGGGCTGTAGAATACACCGACTGCACCTCTGCAGAGGGGTAAGACCCCTCCCCTAACAAGTGTCTTGGATAGACCCTAAACAGTCTGATGGTGAGGTTCCAGTAGTGCTGGAGCTTTTGGGAATGCGGAGTACCCCTTCATTGCCATTGCTCCCAGGTCCACTCTGGCCCTGAGTGGTAGCACCTGATAGGGCCCTATCTATGGGTTAAATAGAACTAACAGCATACTTATGCTAAATTTAATTGTTTGATTCAACTGAATAGCTTGAAATAGAAATGTTTTTGACAATTTAACCGTACTTACATTTAAACTGTTTGCTTATACTTAACTGAATTATTTGAAATAGAACTGTTTTTCAACATTAAAACTGTATTTACACTTAACTGAATTGTTACATATAACTGCTTGAATAGTTTGAAATGGAAATGTTTTTGACAATTAAACCGTACTTACATTTAACCTGTTTGCTTATACTTAACTGAATTATTTGAAATAGAACTGTTTTTCGACATTAAAACTGTATTTACACTTAACTGAATTGTTACATATAACTGCTTGAATAGTTTGAAATAGAAATGTTTTTGACTATTAAACTGTGTACTTATGCAAAACTGAATTGTTTTAAATAGAACAGATTATTGGCATAAAAATGGATTTGGTATTGAATAACCTACAAAGGTTGATATGCCATAAAACCCACCAAACCAAACCTAAACTCTGCTATGTAAATATCAAGTACAATTATTTGAGAACAAACAAAATCATTGAGATTGATTGTTTCAAACTTTCTAGTTTTGTAGAATGTTATAGTTCAACAGAAAGTATAATCAGAAATGTCTTGATCTGTTGTATTTTGACCACACCCTTATACACCTGACTCTTATTTATCAGGTAAAGGTCAAGTCCCTCTAAGGAAAGAAAATGGATTTGCTTAATTTCAGGATTTGAATGACAAGGCTAAATCCTAACTTTGAAGACATACATTATTCTGAGCTTTTGCCAGAATCACTTCATTCTTCAAATCCTTCCTTACCAAATTCTTGGATTCTGCATCAGCTTCCTGAATCTATAGATAGGTAAGCAATATTAAGCTTGGTCCATATAAATTGGGTAACTTGATTAATTTCAGGATTTAAATGACAAAGGCAAATCTTAACTTTGAAGACATACATCATTCTGAGTTTTGTCTAGAACTCCTACAATCTCCAAATCTTTCTCGACCAAATTCTTGGATTTTGTATCAGCTTCCTCAGTCTATTGATAGGTAAGCAACATTAAGCTTGGTCCATATAAATTGGATAACTTTTAACAAATATTGATTTCTCTCAATTAAAACTAAATATCCCTTTTTGCTATTTTGTCTGTTTTAAAAGGCTGCTTGTTATCAGTTGCTTGTTGAGAGTTGACTAGACTAACTGCGAATCTATTAGGTTCCCATTGGTATGGCTGTTCATGGTAATATTAAGGCATCTGTTTTTGAAGGAGTGTTGGATTTTAATGAACATTTCCTACTTCATTATATTAAGATTTTGTATGATGAAAAAAATGAATGTCAGTATAAATGCAGATTCCACAAAATTGTTAGTGAACTGGAAATTACTTTATTCTCTAAATTAGAGTATTTTAAGTGCATTATTGCTCTGGGTCCATCCCAGGTCACGTCATACCAAAGACTTTAAAAATGGTACTTGATACCACCTTGCTTAACACTTGGCAACATAAGGTACATATCAAGGGTAAAGTGGAGCAATCCAGGGAAAGGAGTAGCACCCTCCTCTACACCTCGGTGTAGTAGTTATTGAAAAAGGGAGCCTTCTGGTCGCCCTTGACTACAGTTGACAACTTTTATTGCTCTAACATTGCTATGATGTATCATTTTTGCTGCGTTGGGTTACATCCAAGATTAAATATTTTAACCCACAGATATCCATGTAAAAAAGGACCTTAAAAGTGTGTTCTTGAAATCTGAATTCATAATTAATTTTAGTTTCATCTTTCTGAGAAAAAGACTAATCATGGCTTTTGAATCTTAATGAGATCTTTTAGAATTTTATCAGTAACCACATTGTTAATAATGTTAATGTTAAGTTTTGATGGCAGATGTAGCAATAAATAAAGTGACTTAATCCATCAGGGGAATTTTTTTTACTTTTTTTCTCTTCATACATATTTACCAACCCCTCCGTTCGGGCAGTATATCACACAAGGTCAATTTTTTTTAAAGTGGAGTTTAACAGGTTTGAATTCAGAGTTTTCCTTCTCGTAGACTAGTTGCCTCACCAAAGCTGAAAAAGCCAGTCTGCCCTACTATTTACCTATAGCTGGAGGGAGAATAATTGGATTCATACCTTTCCTAAGGGTATTAGTGCTATATGAAATGCAATCAGTCTCGTCCAGGATTTGAACTCGTGTCGCCGTGTCCATTTCCTACGACGATAACCATTACACCACGGGCACCTCCTCTCTTCATAGCCCGTCATCAACAGTGAGTAGATAAATAAAAATAAAAAAGAACGATGTGCAAAAAGTATTAGATACCAGGTCAAAAGTAAACGTTAATAGGTAATATGCATTACGAAATAGATGACGTGAATCTGTAATAATATAATAGTTGATATGTACTTGGCAGAAAGTAATATGTAAGATATAGTAATTTACTAAGCGGTTTGCTCCGATGTGGCACAAGGCCGTATGAATGGGGCACCCAATGAGAACTGAGCTCACTCGTGAAGGTTTGCTAGTCTCGCAAGCTAACCATTAGACCACCAGAGGTGCCGAATATGCAAGATGTAAGATCTAAGTGCTCAGAGATAAAAGGTGAATTATGGGTTACAGGTAAAATCTAGCCAACGCAAACGAATCGAACAAACCTCGGTAAGTCAATCTATGTATCCTTTCTAATTGAACCTTTCCTTCTAAATCAAACTAGTCCATTCTAAAATAACAAGCATTGAAAGGTTTTATCAATCATTATAAACCCTAGATGGTACTAGCGCAAAGCCGTGCTACGCCTGGTGAATTCGCTAGTAAGTAATAATGCCACTTAAATACTATTGATGAGTTATTGGTAAATATTCTTTTATATTTTACTGTAATTTCTCTTGTTATTTAAAGTAGACCACTTCAACTGTTAATCTTTTGAGAAATAATGTGAATAAGCATGAAAATACTTTTCAAAACATTACTTATATTTTAATTGAATATTGATTACCACTAAGTATATTTATAACTACCTTTTCTTTTTGTATGCAAGTACACACTATGTATTTGTATGAATGGGATTTTTTTCCTTCATACGTTTCCTGCACACACACACAAACAAACACAGTGTTTATAATTTACAAAGCGTTTTCCTCACATAACCGTTTTTTTTTTGTTTTTTTTTTTTTTTTTGTGATGGCTTCATATTTCTTACTAGTGTTTGAGTTTAGTGTTCTATTTCAAGTAAAAGCCAGTAGTTCAAAAGCTGATTTTCAAAGCGTGTTGATTGGATCATTCCCACTTTGAAAACTAACACCACATTATTGTTCCTATCCTCTTTCTTCTCAGTGTAGTTTTGTGCTACCTAAATATCTCTGAAGTGTGATCAAAAAGTATTGAAACTGAATCAATGAATATATATCCACAGTCGAGCAACTTATTAACAATCAGAACAGAAAGCATCTCTAATCAAACATTTCAGACGCGCTTAGCGTAACGAATGACGTCATAGGAAATAAAATCAGTTCCAATCCTAAACAAAACTGATAGTCCTACTTTGTGCTAATGCCATTGCGAGAAGCATGAGTTTATCTGTTTTTATTCTAGCTACGGATAAATTGTAGCGCAGATTGGGTTCTTTAGCTTTGGTTAGCCGACTAGCATAGGAGAAGGAAAACACTGGTTTCCAAACGCTTTTATTCTGCTTAAAAATTAATGTTGCTTTACATCCTGCGCGTGGTGGAGGAGTTGGTTACATAAAGACCTACGTTTAACTGGATTTTAAAGGAAAAAATAACATCTTAATTTCTCCCCGAAAAATTACCAGTGGAAAGCTCTCGGAAAGAAATATTCAGTCAATACTTATGTAAAATTGAACTACTTGTGAAACCTTATGAAATGTTACCTAAAAATCTATGAAAAGGTTTAAAAAGAATTGGGTCATTATATAAAAAAATAATAATGTTTTGACATTGCCAAGACAAGCTAGTGCTTATTTTGGTAGGAAAATAAATTAAAGAAGCTAGTCTTAAAACTTTTTAACTGCGTTTTTGGGTGAAACACAGGATTGTGTAAATACAGCAACCTTCATGCTTACCAGACTTAGCATCATGTAACTTTTTCTAAACTGAAAACACAAGGTTCGGATTTGAGGATGTGGAGGACATTTTAAAAACTAAATAAAATTTGACACAACTTCGCAGCATATCGAAAGAAGAATTTATGAAGTATTTGGACCAATGGAAAACTTTTTGGAACAAATGTGTTGAATGCCAATGGAACTATTTTGAGGAAAATTAACAATTTATTCGTTTTTCATTTTTGTCTTGGTAAATACAGCTTCAGTTACGATACTTTTTGAAAATTCCTTGTGTGAGTGTGTGATATAATGTATACTTATTAAGAATATAATCCTACACGTGAATACGCATACAAAGAAATTCTGTAATCAACCAGATGAATGTATAAAATAAATAAGGGCTTGACTTATAGGTTTGATGACATCAAAGATGAATGGTGGTGTTCGTATTTATTCTTGTTATGTCCACATGACTTCTGGGCATTTGATTTAAGACCCCCCCCCAAAAAAAAAAACAAGAAAATGATTCACTTGAAACTCAGAGTTTGTGACACCACATTTCATTTCTGGAAATAAGTTGCAGTTCTCTGAGCGTGATCTAACGGCAACCTTCCCTAAGAAAATAATTTAGTAATTTTCATATAACCTATTCGGTTGTCTATTTCAAGCAATCCTATTACCACAACTGAAATACTGAGTTATTTCTGAAACACAAGCCTGAAGTGATTTCACTTTCTGAAAAATGGGGCTCACTTGAGATCAGAGGAGTGGGAGGAAGAGGAGATAAGAAGAGGAGGAAAGAAAACAACAAATCAGGATGGAAAAGATAAAGTGGACATGGCACAATCACTTAGTTTTATATGCATAAAAATGACTCTTCCTCTCTCTCTCTCTCTCACACACACACACACACACACACGAACTCATGGGAAATACATGGATGTCATGACATATTATAATATACTTTCTCATAAGAGAGTGGATCAATAAGTTCGTAGTCAGACAAGTAGTTCTCTGAATTTGGATCTGGAATTTTCAATGTAGGTATTCACCCAATCACTCCGCCATGCGCAGGATGCGACACACGTTCTGTTTCTTTTAGGAGAGTACAGCTGGCTTGAATTTAGTATTTTTCTTTCTCTTAGTCTAGTTGCTATTCCAAAGCCAATGAGTCCATACTGGTCAACAACTATTTATCCATTGAAGGCGCTCGGGACGCAGCGGTTATCGTCGTAGGAAATGAACGGGACGACCCGAGTTCAAATCCTAAATGAATCTGTTTGCGTTTCATTTCGCGCTAATGCCATTAGGAAAGGTATGAATCCATCTCTTCTCTCTCTTACTATGGATAAATAGTAGATCAGACTGGACCCTTTTGTTTTGATGCGGCAACCAATCTAAGAGAAGAAGATTCTGAATTCAAACCGCTTTTTTATACTCCGCTTAAAATTTGACCTTGTGTCGCATACTACTCGGGGCAATGCAGTTGGGTAAATACATACCCATAGTTGGGGGAAACTCAAACAGCCTCGACCAGGATTTGAACTTGGGTTGCCAAGTCCATAAATGTTTGAGTCTTTGGTATGACTCGACCTGGGATTGAATCCAGGTCTCCCGGGCCATTGGCGAACACTTTACCCACTAGTCAAAAGTAATTTAGCTTATTGGTGAGACCAGCATTATTTATACCAATTGAGCTATGGAAGGGAAATTGTCAGATTATACCAAATAAACATTATTTTTGGTGTTAAAACTCTCACAGGATATTCTATTTAATTTTGTTTTTCTTGGTTGGGTAATAATAATGTCTCTCTCTTTCACTTCCACACACACGCATCTATAATTCAACTAGATATATATATATATATATATATATATATATATATATATAATTCATTTATAACTTAAATAATCCTCTAAATACCTTGTTTTTTTATATTTTGTATCTCATTAGCCTAGCGGTTCGAGTGTTCGACAATGGCCCGGGAGACCTTGGTTCAATCCCAGGTCGAGTCATACCAAAGACTCAAAAAATGGTACTTGATGCCTCAGCATTATACGGTACGGATCAAGGGTAAAGTGGAGCAATCCAGGGAAAGGAGTAGCGCCCTTCCCTACACCGAGGTGTAGTAGCTATCGAAAAGGGAGCCTTCGAGTCAACCTCGACTATGGTCGCCAACTTACTTACATATATTTGTAGGAAAAAATGGTGACGGAGGTGTATAGTCATCTCATAGTTTGGATTTTTTAAAAATATTTCACTCGGCTTAATGCTTAATAATCCCATTGAACTACAATGATCTAAGAAATTTTGTTTTGGTTAACCCGAAATTAGTGATTGACAATTTTCTAACCAGTATACGTTACTACCTCTGTCCGATAGTAGTTACATTTGCTTATAAATTTCATCCACTAAATGGGTGTGTCTCCGTGGCGTAGTGGCTAACTTGCTGGACGGTGACATCGTATTAAGCGAGTTCGAACTCCAGTCTTGCTATTACGTTCATTTTTGGACTACTACCTTTGGGAAAGTCATGAACCTTCTTATTCCCTCTGGCTATGGGTTAAATGGCACCATTGTTGTCCTCTTACAAGCATGGCTTCGACATGAAATAACCCAGGAATGTTGATATGAAACCAAATCAAACCATACACTAAATATAAAATCTTTTAGACATACTATTAGACATTATATATATTCTCGGCCAGGATTTGAACTCGGGTCATCAGGTCCATTTCTAGATTAAGCCCATCAGTTAGATTAACTCTACATTTGATTTTGGGTAAATTGAAATATATAACTCCAGTTATTATCTTTTGTTTATTCATTTTAATTTACTCTATTTTGTTGTTGTTGTTGTCGTGGTGAAGCCGGTGCCTGTAACTAATAATTTTGACTTGTATTATCAACTGAAGACATAATTATAGAGTGACTTTATTAGTACCATTCAGACTTCTGTGATACTACCCATGCTCTTGTAGCAGGATTGGTAAAGCACCTACCTGGTGCATAGAACTAGGTTTCTTTAAGACAGAAGACATGAGTCTGAATTTCATCAAAAATTTCTTTAATCTTCCCAATGTGTCTGCTTCCTTGAGATCACAGAAGAGACAACTAAAATGAGTTATGATTAAAAAGCAACTAAAATTAGAAAGATGAAGGATAATATTAGTCGAAATTATTGATTAATACTGATTTCTTAGCTTTTTGTTTTATTTTGCTTATTTTTGTTTTTCATTGGATAAAAAAAGGGAGACTTTTGTTGAATTTAAAAAAACTGTGTTATACATGGCGTTTCAAAAAATCTCCCCCCACCCAAAAAAAAAACCCCCAGTTCATTTCATTTTGAAATAGCCGCCGCGTGTGCCATGTCACAGGCGGAGTGCCTATTGAAAATTGTTCGTGAAATCCACGTAATCTTTGAATTTCTCATTCAAATTTTTATGAATAAGTCTTACTCAACTCAGTATTGACCCTGTTTAGTTTCATTTGTCTAGACTATAGAGTTACTCAGATATTAATATTTCAAATGATAACGGCCATTCCAAAATGAAATAATTTTTCTGAAACACCCAGTATTTGGTACAATACAACTTTTGTATAATCTCTTTATGTATTAAAATGTTTGTAAAAAATCATACAACTTTCTAAGATATTTTTTTACAGTATGATACTCCTGTTTCCTAAGTTGAGGAATTTTTTTTACAGAAGCCTATCTGGTAGCTTAAAAAAAAACTCTTATCCGTATAAACTACAGCTACAATGTACATTTGGCTGTTACATTAGTTCATTTGGCTTTACACCAAGCATCTAATATTGGTATCAGATCTATATTAGCTGCCAGAAACGACAGATCTGAGAAGAAAACAAGTGTGTTTATTTTGTAACAGAGCTGACAAAAGCGTGTGATGCAGATGCATGATGGGTAAAATTGACTGAGAAGTGGGAAGGTGCCTATTGGTTTGTTGGGAAGTAAAGCTAACAGGTTGAAAATTTGAAACTTTATTGGGAGATGGATGAAAAAAATCTCTTCACACTTGAAGTATTGTACTTCTCTATTTACTTATAAGGTAACAAATGTAAGTTAGAGAAAAGAAATTATTTTCAGCATAGGAAATTCATGAGTTACCTGCACCTCAATGCCCCAGAATCTTTCCTAAATTAACATTTGTTTTGTATACCTAAATGGAGGCGTTCATGGCGTAATGGTTATCAACAAAGAAAATAGACACAGAGAACCAAGTTCAAATCCTGGACAAGATTGTGATTTATATTGCAGCAATCCCCTCAGAAAAGGCATGTATCCATCTCTTCTTAGATATGGCTAAAATAGGCAGATTGGGCTCTCTAGCCTTGGTAGAGCAACCGGTCTGGGAGAAGTAAACCCTTAATTTAAAACTAGAAGCTGGGGCCCTTAAGGCCACAAAATGAAGAAAAGATACTAACAAATAATTCATCTCTGAATTTAAGTCCAGAACAACTTCTAAAAATGAATGAAAGACATTATGAAACTTATCCTATAAATTTTGGAGAAACAAGTCATCTTCACTGTCCTAGGCATGGTTGTATAGCATATCAGAAGTTGCTCATGCAGCAGATCTCCCCACTTCACAATACTAAAGTTCTCCATGGAAATGGAAAGGTGTTACAGAGTTTGGCATCAGTATCACCACAAGAGTTACCAAAACAAAGGGACTCCAGCTTCTGATTTTGAATTCAGCGTTTTCCTTCTTTTAGATTAGTTGTCCTACCAAGCAACTACTTGAGCAGTGAACATGTTTGATTAATAATGAATTCCTTCTGTTCAAAAGAATTGTCTGTCTTTACTAGATAAAACTATCTTTTGTACGCGCGAGTGTACGTTTTCCTTCTCTTTTTTTGCTACAAGTTGACTCTTATTAAGCTTGCTAGGCAAATATGATAATTGTTCTATCATTGTAGAGTGTCTTAATAAATACTTGTGCAAGAAAAAAAATATGACACTAGCTATATTTCTGTAATAGTCAACAAGGATTAAAATTACTGTTCGTTCCTGTCAAGATTGGCACATTAACAAGTGGTTGTTTTTTTTTTTACAATTGTATCTAACTCATTTGCATTCGCACTGATATGTGCCTATATCAATATATTCTTCTACTATTTTCTATTCTGTTGTGCAACAAGTAATGTTCCTCTATAATAATTAAGAATGCACTGTTTTCCAAACAGTAGTTCTGTGTCATCTTTAGATAATTACACTTTGCTGGCGGGACTTAGAATGCATTGACAACTCAGAAAAAGTGGGGTCCTGAGTGCTAAACTGCATCTAGTGGTGAGGCTCTAGTTTTGGAGTTCTGGATAGTGTGGAGTACCCTTACATTGCCATTACTCCCAGGTCCACTCGAATCTGGAGGTTGTTCCTACCTGTTAGGGTCCCATCTATGAGTCAAGTAAATCTGTTTAAAAATCATTCGTATTCAATTGGACCGTGTAAAATAACTCTTGAGAAACAATTACACAAAAAAGTCTAAGTACGAATGCGATTCCCTAATATCTAGGCCTTATATAACCCTAGACGGTCTGACATGCCGTTAAAGTTAACAAATCAATCAATTTTTGATAATTAACAGGTTCCTCATATTTCAAAGAATTACAACCAGTATTTTTTGAACAAGGTTGAAATACTCCAAAAGAACTGAGGTCTTTTTTAATGTATTTCATGAGCAGCTCAATAAACACTGTTTTTCCTCTCGAGAATTATCTGTCCCTGTCGGCTGGGGCTGTAGGATACACCAACTGCACCTGTGCAGAGGGGTAAGATACCCCAACGTGTGTCATGGACATGACACTTAATAATCTGATGGCGAGGCTCCAGTAATACTGGAGCTTTGGGGAATGCAGAGTACCCCTTCATTGCCATCGCTCCTAGGTTCACTCTGGCTCGGAGTGGTAGCATCAGATAAGGTCCTATCTATCGGTTAAATAGAACTAAACTGTACTTATGCTAAACTGAATTGCTTGAAATAGATCTGTTTTTTTTTACATTTAAACTGTGCACTAGAGTGTTCTCCAATGGTCTGGGAGACTAGGATTCAATTCCAGGTCGAGTCATACTAAAGACTCAAAAAAATGGTACTTGATGCCGCTTTGCTTAGCACTCACCACTATAAGGTGAGAATCAAGGGTAAAGTGGAGCAATCCAGGGAATGGAGTACCGCCCTCCCCTACACCTCTGTGTAGTGGCTATAGAAAAGGGAGCCTTCGGGTCACCCTCGACAAAGGTCGCCAACTTTACTTACTTGTGTTAAATTGAACTGTTTTGACATCTGTGTGTAAACAAAAATCTCTTCTAATGGTAAACTGAATTATTTGAAACAGAATTTTTTATATGTATAAAATGCATTTGGCATTAAGTAACCTACAATGGTTGATATACCATAAAACCAAAACAAACTAAACCAAATAATTATTCTTTGACATAAAGTTTGTACATGTTCAAGATCTTTTGTGATATCAAAGTCATAAAGTATTATTCATTAACGAAACAATAAAAAGGTGAACATTTATACGGAATCATGTAAAAGCAGTGATTAATCTTTGCTAAAAAAAAATATCTCAGAAAAGCTTATATGAGGGTGAGTCAAAAGTTTTGCAATATTTTTATGAAGTTAGACATAATTCGGCAGCATTGGATGCTTTTGCCGAGATCGTGAAAGTAACCAAACACTCTGTACTGTCAAATGTTGAACTCACCTGACACTCTCCGAGTGTGCTTCTATGACACGAGAAACGACCTCGTAATCCACGGTTTTAGGCTTACGTGACCTTGCCCGAACGTTGAGGTTCTTGCAACAAGAGCGAAATTTCTTGAACCCACTGGTCATTAGAGTGTTATCAACTACACCTTCATCTTTCACACAACAACTGTTTTTGGTTGCTTCCTCGATGTTATGGCTCAGTCCGAACTTATATAGCATAAGTTCCTGAATTTGAGTATATTGCACGTTAATCTACGCAGCTTTCAAATCACACCCCGAGTAAAGCAGTGCACAACGTGTCAGTGCACTAATTTCCTTGATACTACCAACCACGGCTAGAACTGCTTTAGTCTGTGATATGCGTACCACAAACTAGCAAGTTCCAAAATATTTAAAGGGTTGTCCTCGTGGTGTAATAGTTAAAGCGATGGACTGCGGAATCGCAGTAAGCGAGTTCGTACTCCAGTCGCACTATTACGTTCACTTTCGGGCAAATACCCTTGGGAATGGTATGAACCCTCTTATCCTCCCATTTATGGGTAAAATAGTACCACTACTGTTCTTCTAGGAGAATGGCTTTGGCATTAAATAACCTACAAAGGTTGATATGCCATTAAACAAAGAAACCAAACCAAACCTTGGGAAAGGTATGAACCCCCTTATCCTCCCAGGTATGGGTTCAATAGTACCACTACTGTTCTTCTAGGAGAATAGCTTTGGCATTAAATAACCTACAAAGGTTGATATGCCATTAAACAAAGAAACCAAACCAAGATATTTTCATTTTTTTTGACTTAGTTGCATTGCAATGGCGTTAACTGAAAATTTGAAGAGCACGGCAACAGTTGTGAAAGATTTAAGAAGAATTTTTTGTCAGTTTCATACTTTGTTTGTGGAACTTAGTCTTCCCAAACTAGTAGGAATGAAAACTGTCTAATCAAGTTCAACTTTCATTGATACATGCGAATAATTCGTGAAATAGTTATATTTTGAGGGAATATTTTAAAATGGAAAATCAATAATTAGTAAATTGTTATTTCAAATTAATCACCTTCAGGTGATTAATTACACTTGAAAAATGAGAAACTTATATCATGATTAAATAAATTCACATACGTACGCATGCTCGCGCGTGCGCACAAGTTCATCGATTGCATTTTCCTTTTTTTCATTCTCAATTTTAATCAATCTATTCTTCGTTACATTGTCTCTTTTATATATGTTATATAACTGATAGATAAGACTTGCATCAACTTATTTCCTTATTTTTTTCTTACAAGAAAAATAAAAGGAAATATGGAATCTTTGTTCTTAAAAACACATCTTTGTAGTCGCGTCATCAGTGATGTTCCTGAGTTCCTGAGGTTTCAGATCTTTGAACATCAGATCCTCTTGCCCAGGTGACCCTGCTGAAATTGATCATTTTCCCAGCATGCTTCCCAGTACTAATAATCCATGAGCTCCTCCCTCTTCATCCAAAGCTATCTTGTAGATTTTTTCGTTAACAACTCCTTTTAAGTTATAGGATACAAATTTTTCTAGCTTTAAAATAAGCAATAAAAACATACTTAAGAACATTCTAGAAATTTACGATCAAACCCGCATTAGCATTTAAATTACATTTTTATATTTTTCAACCAATCAGCTAAAAACATGGAATAGAACATTCTAGAAAATTAGGATCGGAAGTGAACTAACAGAAAACATTTAGGCTCGAAAATAAAATAGTAAAATACAAATCTGATTGGTCAATAAATGTCTACGCGCCAAGATTTTAGGGCGATTCTTTGATCCACCTGTAGGATATAAATAACACAGAGTTAGGAAGCCATACACACAAGACACAAGCTTACACACAAACGAAGACACAGACGAACACAAGCCACTAAGCCAGTAGCCGATACTATGTCCAACCAATTCCTTTCCTTCCTCAACTAAAGTTCATGACCTCTTTTCAAATGGCCGAGAATTATATTCAAAAGAAAAACCCGACAAACTTTCTTTCATCAACGAGACACGCTGTCGCCACAATCATAAAACCCGCTATAAACTTAATGTAAGTAAGAACGACTTATTTACGGACTCTGATAACATGAACATACACACATCTTTCAACAAATTTTTTCTCTTCTTCAAACTTTATTTTCCAAAAGGCCATTTACACATCATGTATTTTGTTTTTCATATTCTGTTATATGCATATTAAATTGTTTGTTATTTAATGTTCGTTGTGTTCTATTCCATTTCTTATGCGCGATTGTAATGTTTTGTGTTGTATTTGTGGTGGGAATAATTTAGAGAGCAATCTACTGAAATAACCAAATTACATACTCCCCCCCACAAAGTATATACACACATAGAAACATGTGTAGAGAAGAGGAAAATCTCATATTTTGTTTTGGCGCGCTATTTAATTCAACACTGAATTTCACCCAATCAGGATGACATATCCCATTCAGCCCGGACCTTCACTTCTGGCTAGCAAAACGGGTGAGCAGCCAAAACCACTCTCTTCGGCTTGAGACGGCGACCAGAACGGACGTGTCTCTGGTCGCCCCTGCTTAGCGATGCTTTTTAGCTAAACAAGCCACCCAGTGTGGACATATCACTGTGGCTTTAACCCTAGCAGCAGCAACATGGACACTCAGCGAGGGAACCTTCTAATTTATGGATTCTTTGCGTCTAATATATTTTAGACCAAGGAATCCCAGTTGAGTATGAATTAGATACGTTCAGCATGCCTTCCACAAGCACCACAAAAATTTACTATGTCGATCCGAGCGCCACTTCGCTCTCGACGCACCTAGCTCTCATTTCACCTCTGGTCACATTAATGGAGATAACGCCTACTCTCCACAAATACCAGACACACAAAACTACACGGTGGCCTTGAATACTTCCCTCACACGTCCAACGACACGCTGCCATCTCAACATCTAGCTAAGCCATTTCGTCTCAAACATCCAACAAGCCTAAACACCACGAGTCTTGTAGCGCCAAGAACAAACCTCCTCAAAGCTGCAAATAAAAACTTTCGCTGTTGTGTGTTGTTAAAGCAATAGTCTCGTAATTCATTTCTAGTGCCTAAAATATATAGTGTTCGGGAAAATAACTAATTCTCTCAAACCCTATACATGATAACTAGATAATTTTTACATACGTATACAAGAGGTATGCTGTCTGGGTAGGTAAGTTAGGCAGTACCTACCCCCACTAAAATTATAAAGATAATATATTATGGAAAGTAATCGATGTCCAAATCATTTTAGATCTGTGAATTAGCGCACAAAATTCAATGTATAAGTCAGTGAATATGTACGAGGGTTATTCAATGAATAAGGTGAAATATTGCCTCAGAAGATGCCAGAGGGAAGCACAGTTTACTGTTGCACCTTTTTCAAAGAAATGAGTAGAGATGAGATTTTCAGGTCCTCAAAGACTGTCAGCATGATCTTCTTTTCTGGCTGTTACAACCGGAACTTTTATTTACCATATGGATTGTCTTTTCGATTCAAGCTCGGAGTGGAAAGCCCATTTGTAAATATTTTTTGACTAAAACATGCCTCTCCATACACATCACACATTCCATTGTAAATTTCACATGGTTTACTCTTCTCAGCCACTAAAAATTTGATGATGTACGTCTTTTCAAGTTTGTAATATTCTACTTGATTTGCTGATATGTTAAATAACCTCAAGACACATATTAATATATAAAATCATTTTTACCATAAACCAATGTAGGGTTCTAATTAATGTCCACATGCCATGGATGTTGCGCCAAGCCACATTGGCCAAGAGATTGTGAAGGCATCAGAACTTTTGCTTTTGACACTGCATACACTGAGTAATCGTTTATGCCACATTTCCGATATATATATATATATATATATATATATTTATACACGATAAGCATGCACATGTATATTGATAGATATAAGCCTTCTCTGAATTAAGACAAATTCCCAAGTATATGCGTTCATCCATAAGTATTTATAAAATTGCAGAATACTAAATGTATAAAAAGTATCACACACAGACACCGCTCTCTCTCTCTCTCTCTCTCTCTCTCATCCACCCCCGCCTTATTGTCACTTTTCCACCCCCGCCTCATTGTCACTAAAATCACTGCTGCTACTGCGTTATTCTTATCACTTTTATTGACTGACTGTCAACTATATCAGAGAGGGAAATCGATTTTCACCTGGTGGTAACGTATTGATTTCAGAGTGCTGATATCCTTCGAGATTGTAGCTGAGACAATTGTACAGAAGCCTGCTTGAAGGGTTAGAAGCATGCAGACCTGGAATTGGTCTAGATAGAGGAATATGAACAAAGTGAGGTCAATTCGTATACACAGGGAGAAAGATAGATAGAAATAGACTGTATAAAATTGAGATAAGTAGATATCAACAGGCTAAGATTATATATATTTAAACTAATTGAGTTCGACTAATAAATAAAGAAAATCAGAGTTCATAATTTTTGCCATTATAAAGTGAAAAGGTCTTTGCTACCTTTCTTTTATTTATACTTGTGTATATCTCTATTACTCAGGTTTATATAACTTCTGTCATTGTTTACTACTCTTCTTCTTTTAAAAATTACTCTGATGCTGACTAATCGTAGGTATATAGATAAAAGTCATACTGATGGCACCGAGTTCCCTGACTCTCTCTCTCTCTCTCTCTCTCATCATCACTGCTCAGTCCTCTAAATTGCATCCAGTGTCTGCACAGAGCTTGCAAGACGCCCAACATTGGTGCATCCATGTGTCGGAGTCCATAATGAGGTTGTCTTTACTTTTCACAGCAGTCCCCCAGTATATCTTGTTCATCTTACTTGGATTGTTTTTGAGCTGAGAGAGAAAAGTGGCTGTACAGCTGTTTTTTATAAGGAGCTGCTTCCAGGATTTGTTCAAAACAGCACATTGCATTCATGTGTAATTTCCATCAAGCCTTTTCTCCATGCTTTTCATTAGAGTCTAAGTGGTGCATCCATACAGTAGTAGCGACACAGAAAGAAACCCTGTTTTATTCTATTAGAGAGATCCAAGTCCTGGCGGCAACACCCCACAAGACACCAACTGTACGGCCACCTGCCCCCTATCACGAAAACTATTCAAGTTAGACGAACCAGACATGCTGGACACTGCTGGAGAAGCAGGGACGAACTCATAAGAGATGTACTCCTATGGACCCCCACACATGGCCGTGCAAAAGCAGGACGACCAGCACGAACATACATTCAGCAGCTATGTGAGGATACGGGATGTTGTCCTGAAGACCTACCTAGGGCGATGAACGATAGGGAGGAGTGGCGAGAGAGGGTCAGGGATATCCGTGCTACCAGCGCGATATGATGATGATGATGATGAGAGAGATCAGTTTTCCATATGATCAACAATCTGTCAGTAGCAGTCCATGCCGTTGCTAGATATATGTTGACTTCACTTTCTGTAGATGAGATATTGCTGCTGAGGTATGTGAACATGTCTACAAATTTCAGAGGCTTAAAGTGGAGATAGTTCTTTCTTGTTTCATCAAATAATATATAGATAAGAACAAGCTATATGTTTTGATAAATGGGAGGTAGATGGCTTAGAATAGAGTGAGTAAATAACAATATACGTAGATAACTAGATTTAAAAAAATGATTGTGAAAGGTGAAGATTGAATGAGTAGAAATAAAAGACAAAGTTAAGTAGATCCTTGAAAATGAGGTCAGTGGAAAATTATTTTTTTAAATGAGAAGTCTTAATAGAAAATTTGATTTTAAAAAGTCTCAAAATAGATACCAAGATTGATAAAGAAATACAAAATCAATTGTTCTCATGCAATTTTAGCATCTAAAAATCATTAAGCAGATTTTAAAAAATCTTTTTTCATTTGACGAGTGACATTTTTTAAACCAGTAATCAATGGTTGACAGTTGAAAATATCAGTCTTCACACTCTCTCACTGTTATACATTCTTATCTGTTTCTGTCTTTTGCATTCCTTCTCTCTTTACCTCTTATATATTTCTTCTTTGTCTTTCCCTCCCTCTCTCTCTCAATCACTCCTTCTTTCTCTCTCTCTCTCACTCACATTCCCTTTTTTCTTTACTGTTACGATTTACTTCTTTTTCTTTCCCTCTCTCTCTCAATCACTCCTTCTTTCTCTCTCTCTCTCACACTCATTCCCTTTTTTTCTTTACTGTTACCATTTATTTTTACTTTTTCTTCTCTTACTGTTTATTTTACCTTAAATGCTTTTTCTTTTCTCCTGTCCTTCTCTCTCTCTCTCTCTCTGTCTTTATCTCTCTCTCTTTATATATATATATATATATATATATATATATATGTATATATATATATACATATATATATATGAGTGTGTGTATGTTACCAAATCCTACTTGAAATTCTGACACGTATCATTGCCATTATTCTGCAACTTATTTAAACTATAATTCTCATCCTGACTGGTTTTTTTTATCCATATTTACCAACCCCTCTACTCGGGCGGGATATGACACAAGGTCAATTTTTAGGCGGAGTTTAACAGGTTTGAATTCAGAGTTTTCCTTCTCCTAGACTAGTCACCAAGGCTGAAGGACCCGGTCTGTCCTACTATTTACCCATAGCTGGAGGGAGAATAATTGAATTCATACCTTTCCCAAGAGTATTAGTGCTATGTGAAAATGCTATCAGCCTGGTCCAGGATTTGAACTCGTGTCGCCATGTCCATTTCCTAGAACGATAACCATTACACTACCGGCACCTCCATTCTGACTGTTTTTTTTATCACTATTTGACTGGTGTATTGTTGGGGGCTTCTTTAAGAGTGAAGTTTATTAGGTTGGCATTTTCTTTAGAGATAATCCTCAAACTGGTCATCAAATACTTCTTCAGTCAAAAACAATCAAGCTAGTTAGTAAATTCCAGTAATATTTGCCAATATATTAGTTAATTTTAGCACATAACTCTGTTGCTTACTCCAATTTCTCAAAATATGTTTTTGCTCATATGATAATTTTCTCATTAGATCACAGATAGTAAGAAACCAAATTTGTTGCTATACCTAATTATTCTTTACTTTTCTTTGATCTTTTAATTGGCAGGAACTGACCATGACCAAATAAGATTGAGAAGGAAAACCAAAAAACCAAACAGAAATTAATAAAAATCAATAGAAAGGAATAAAATACTTATGTAGATAGACAGAATATATACTTATTATTATTTGTTCCTATTGACTTCTTGTGAACCATAAGGTTTTGACCACACCATGTAAATGATGTTGCTTTCGCTTCAGTTACAAGAAATTTTTTACCAACTGAAATTGGTCATCTCACACAGAACTTTTTCTTTTAATTATTCATCCAGATTTTTGTGAAGGAAATGAATGCATGCTTCTTCCAAGAATATTTCAAGGTTCTGAATTCATAGCTGTCCTTCTAAATTGATGGCCAGCTAAAGCTCGAGACCTTTGTCTTCTCTGCTATTTTATCCATAGCCAGGAAAATATAAATCAAAATAAAGAATAATTTGTCCCCTTAGCATGAATTTAATTAAGAACCACAGGATAGCTATAAGATGAAAATTAATTGTTTATGTTATCTTTTATTATCATGGTTGACCTAAAACCATAAGGGGGTGTCCGCGTGGTGTAATGGTTAAAGCGATGGACTGCAGGATCGTAGTAAGCGAGTTCGTACTCTAGTCACGCTATTATGTTCACTTTCGGGCAAATACCCTTGGGAATGGTATGAACCCCCTTATCCTCCCATCTATGGGTAAAATAGTACCACTACTGTTCTTCTAGGAGAATAGCTTTGGCGTTAAATAACCTACAAAGGTTGATATGCAATTAAACAAAGAAACCAAACCAAACCTAAATCCATACTAAATTGGTGCCAAAATTTCCTATACTTTTAGGGAAATCTGAGAAGAGTATGAAGTATCACTTCTCTGAGCATACTAGAAAACCATATTTTGTGGAAAAAGAGATAATTTTGAATAATTTTAAACTCCTGGTTGAACACCAAATAAACGTTTGCCACTCTTTATGTTTAGTCTGTGAGAAAAATCCAGGCAAATTAAGTGATTGATTACTGAGATATATGTATTGATGCAGTAGTTGCAAGCATGTGTTGGGAATAGTTTACCAAATTTAAAAAAGAGACTTTGTCAAAGAGCTCATGCCAGAATGTTTTTACTCTTGCTCCAAGATTATCTGATTGAAAAGGTGCCTTCCAAATAAGTTGGTGACCTTAGTCGAGGGTGACCCGAAGGCTCCCTTTTCGATAGCTACTACACCAAGGTGTAGGGGATGGCGCTACTCCTTTCCCTGGATTGCCCCACTTTACCCTTGATCCTTACCTTATAATGCTCAGTGTTAAGCAAGGTAGCATCAAGTACCATTTTTTTGAGTCTTTGGCATGACTCATCCTGGGATTGAACCCAGGTCTCCCGGACCATTGGCGAACACTCTAACCATTTTGCCATTCCTAAATTAGTATATAAAAATTTGTGTGGGTAATTTTTCTGGTGGAATTTTACATTGTTCATTGATAGATACTTCCTATGAAAGCTTATATATAATTATAGGAGGTCACCTATAATACACCAATTCACCTGTGATATTAGTTGGATCCCATCAAAGGACAACATTACTTTGACTTGTTTATACTACCCGGAAAAAAATTTGATAATTTTCCTAGTGGAGTTTTACATTTACTCTTTGATAAATACTTCCTATGGAAGTCTGTATATAGTTGTAGGAGGTGACCTATCAAACACCAATTCACTAGTGATATTAGTTTGATCCCATCAAGGAACACTATTACTGTGGCACAGTGTATAATAAACAAAGTAATCTAATAAACTACAACAGAATACTGAAAAGTTCTCAGCCTGACCATGAAGTGAAAAATCTAGAGCAGTAATTCTCAACCTTTTTTAAACCATGCACCCTTTTCACCACCCCCTTCCAAGATAGTCTGCTTTAAAAGGTACTTTGCAAATACTATTCATATAATATTAAAATCTTTTTTTTCTGTATAAAGTAAAGTTGGCGACTGTAGCAGAGGCCGACCAGAAGGCTCCTTTTTCAGTAGCTACAACACTGAGGTGTAGGGGAGAGCGCTACTCCTTTCCCTGAATTGCTCCACTTTACCCTTGATACGTACCTAATATTGCTGAGTGTTAAGCAAGGAGCTATCAAGTACCATTTTTAAAGTCTTTGATATGACGCGACCTGGGATTGAACCCAGGTCTCCCGGACCATTGGAGAACACTCTACCCACTAGTTTCTGTTATAGTATATACAAATTTACTTGGATTAATTTTATATTGGAATTTTACATAGTTAACAGCAATGGAAACTTTTGATTTTAAAACTTGAATTAAAGTACAGCAGGTGCAGCTAAATAATGCTTTAAACTGAGAATGCATAAATGTAGCAACTTTGTCTATAAGTCAACTATTCTGAATCTTGTCGCCGCAGGCATTGGCCTCCATGTCAATGCACACAAAACTGAATATATGTGCTATAATCAAACAGGCGACATTTCCACACAAGACGGAACCACACTGAAACTGGTAGACAAATTCACCTACCTAGGAAGTAGCATCTCATCAACCGAAAAAGACATCGACACACGGCTAACGAAGGCATGGACAGCTATCGATAGGCTTTCGATCATATGGAAATCAGACCTGACTGATAAAATGAAATGCAGTTTCTACCAGACATCAGTCGTATCGATACTGCTATATGGATGCACTACTTGGACGCTAACTAAACGGCTGGAGAAGAAGCTAGACGGCAATTATACAAGAATGTTGCGAGCAATATTAAACATGTCCTGGCGGCAACACCCCACAAGGCACCAACTATACGGCCACTTGCCTCCCATCACGAAAACTATCCAAATTAGATGAACCAGACATGCAGGACACTGCTGGAGAAGCAGGGACGAGCTCATAAGTGATGTACTCCTATGGACCCCCGCATATGGCCAAGCAAAAGCAGGACGACCAGCTCGAACATACATATAGCAGCTATGTGAGGATACGAGATGTAGCCCTGAAGACCTACCAGAGGCAATGAATGATAGGGAAAAGTGGCGAGAGAGGGTCAGGGATATCCGTGCTAGCGGCACGACATGATGATGATGATAGTTCAGGAGATTATTATGCACAATCTGATAGGCTGCTAATCTGTGATTCCAATTCCTCCCTAATGGAGAACGACTTACTGTAGACAGCTCTAGAATTTGCAAATTAATGAAATGGAAAAAAATCTTGAAAGTAGATTCAATGAAAAAAATAAATAAACTCGTGAGAAAATTAGAGGTGTATCAGTTCATATATTTGAACGACTCTTTGAAAGAGAAAAAAAAAGATTTTCTTAAGACAAAGTCAGTGATTTTGATGCGCACCAATGAACATCCCCATGTTACAAATATGATATAAATGATATTTTGATTGTCTGGGTAGTTCTTCTACATGCCGTGCAGCATATTTTTCCGATCCATCACTTTCAGCCTCCAATCATCAATGTTTATCTGGTCAGCAGTTCCAGCATATTAAAAATATATTTTTTAATTCTTTTAGGAATTAAATGGAAAGCCAAAAATTTCTTTTGTAATGAAATACACTTATTAACTCAAAGGTTGGAGTAAGGTCATAGATTCGTTTGGTTTCTTTGTTTAATGGCATATCAACCTTCATGGGTTACCAAAGCCAGATAGAAGGTCACTTAGTAGTAGTTGAGAAGAAAATTGAAAGAAAAAGATGGCGCCGAGAGAATAAAGAAAAAATTGGGAAAGAAAGTTGAGAAAAGTAAAAAAAAGAAAAGATTTTAAAAATCAAAACTGGAGAAGGAAACTCCAGCATTAAACCTCTGGTGACTTAGAAGTATCCTTTGACGGGAAAAGTCCAAGAGAAGGTACTCTGAAATAAAACCTGCAGTTCGCATAGTCACCTGTTATCTTGCTATACTTGTCACTAGGATTTAGATAAGTAGATCCAAATTGTGGTTTTTAAGTGCCGTACAAGCATATGTCATTATAATCCAACGAAGTACAGATGTCTTACTATGTTATCATCTTACGCATATTGTATATTTTTCATTAGTTGAATTAGTCATTCATCAGGATGTTTGAGATGAAATTTTGGTAGTAGAGACGGCTATCATCTATCAAGATGGGGCAGTCATTACACACACACACACACATATATATATATTCACATATACGTGCGCAGATACATGCACACACACATACATGTGTGTGTGTGTGTATATATATATATATATATATATAGAGAGAGAGAGAGACATACACACGCAGACACACACACACACATATATATATAGAGAGAGAGACATATAAAAATACACCCGCAGATACGCACACACCTACTTACATACACACACAGACACATCCATATATATATGCATATATATATACGCGGACATATTATGCATACGAACTGACACACATACATACACATACACACACGTATATATATATATATATATATATATATATATATAGTTGCAAGTTTCTCTCTGTTGATACCGAAAAATACCACATCCTCATTCATTGGCACTGACATGAACCAATGGACACCTCCCGGCTTGTGAGAAAATAGGGAAATAAAAATGATAAAAGTGGTTTGTTCTCTTTCGGCGTCTGATCTATCACCAACTTAAATAGACAAAAGCACCCTCGTGAATTCTTTCAATGAAAAATTCCAACAGTAAAAAACAAAACACAAAAACGGCTGCAATGATTCTAAAAACAAAATTTATTCTCCAAAGAAGAGTACCGTTACTCTTGAGTAATAGAATAAAAGAAGTTGAAGAAGAACAAAAAAAGTTTTGAAGTGAAGAACATGTCTTGAAACTGACAATCTGACCCAGACAGTCACTGGTTGATGCCATAAAAATCGAATCTCAAATCAAGTAATGTTCCACCTCTCTTCCACCTTAAGAAATGAGATATTAAGTGAAGAAGAAACTGATCTACACCTGCTTCTAATTCTGTTTTCTTAAAAAAAAAAAAAAGAAAAGAAAAAAGTTAATTCGTTTAAGGTTTTAAGAAGACAACCGTTGACTTAGCTCTCTTTGGTCTAAAATAAATTTTAAGTAATTTACAAACTTCAATGATCGTCATGGAATCTTCTGGCCTCAGGCTCAAAAGGTGATTAACAGCTTAGTTCCAGAGAGGACTTGCCTTCATACAGTATCTACCCCCTCGTCTAAAAGGATAAGGGCTGGTTTTATTGTATGATGCATGAGGTACCTCTGAAGGGGTATGCTGACCGAAATTAAGCAATTTTTAAAACCGTCGCACAGCAGGATTGTTTCCTAATTGTAAAATGACCTTATGTTTATTTTACTTTGATGGAAAGATAATATATATATATATATATATATATATATATATATATATAATCACGGAGATTTCTGCTATATTTCTTTACATTGTTGTCAAGAAGGGCACTGATGCAATAGTTATCGAAGAATTGAGTTCAGATTCTGGCCATGGCGATTTGCGTTCACTTCATAAGAAATAAATAAAATAAAAATAAGAATATGCATACAGCTAACTGGCGCAAAAAGAAAACAGAGCAGGCACAGATGGGCTGGGAAGGTTATCCCATGAGAATTGTGCAAGTGACTCAAGTTTGATTATACTGACAAACGGTTCGATCACAAAGCGGAAACTGTTCTAGAAAATAAGACCCTCAAAATCTTCTGGGAATTTCAGACCAGACCTTGTTGTAATCAGCAAAAAGAAACGAATATGTCAGGTAGTGGACTTCGCTGTTTTAGTTGACCACAGAATTAAAATAAAGGAAAGAGAAAAACTCAATATCAGGACCTTGTTAGAGAGTTGTTTTTTTTTTTAAATTATGGAACATGAAGGTGACAGTAATTACCAATCATGGTCAAAGCACTCAGAAAAATGCCGAAGAATCTAAAGAAGAGAATGGGGTCACTTTAAATCTAAAGGAAAAGTGAGATTGTCCAGACTACGACTCTGCTGAGATCGACGCGAATATTGTGAAGTGTCTTGGAGAATTGAAAAATTTTGCTGTCACTCGTACTCCAATGAAAACCACCTGACACCATTGGTGTTTGGCTTGATTTCTTTGTTTAATGGCATACGAACGTTCGTAGGTTATTTGATGTCAAAGCCATCCTTGTAGAAGAACAGTAGTGTTAATATTTAATTCATAGCTGGTGGGGGGGAATAAGGGATTTCATACCTTTACCAAGGGTACTAGTCCGAAAGGGAACGTATCAGTGCTACTGGAGTTCGAACTCACTTACTACGATGTCGCAGTCCAACACTCTAGCCGCTACGCCACGGATATTCTCTTCCTCCTACTATGAGTGTGAAAAACTTGCAAGTTATGAAAGGATGCTAAGAATAGAACTTCATCTAAAATTTTAAGTCTTTTTTTTATTGTTTTCTTTTTGAAGACATATGTATGTATTTACTAACATTTCCCGCCTAATCACTGGCAGAATGTAACACAAGATCAGGTTTTAAGCAGAATGAAGCTGGTTTAAATTTATAGTTTTCCTTCTCCTAGACTGGATGCCTAATTAAGGTTAAAGAACCCAGTCTGTTCAACAAATGTATTTAGTCTATATGAAGTATATTTTTGTTACCAATTGACGTTGTGTTGTATAGTGGCTCGTACCACGTGACTTCCGGAATAAAAGACGTAGTGTTTATTAAGCACAGTGCGTACTGAAAGATCTCTCAGTAGTAAGACCAACTTCGGACGTAACACCAACAGCGCGAGATTTATAATATTTGTTGGACTGTACCAATTCAGTTAATAAATAGTAAACTCTATTTCACTGTGTATCTCTTCCTTATTACGATACAACACATTGTAATATTTTGTTACAAATACATAATAGTATTCATCTTTCCTATTCTCCTACGTTAATGAAAGCTTTGTCTCATCGTGGGACTGCAGGGAATAGGGTAACAGAACTGTGGTCACATCGAATGAAATGTCGTCTCCTCCTGTCTTGTTTCTACTCTTGTAATTAGTCGGGTTTTAGATTTTGAAGCAACAGAATACAAAGTAATTAGCTGTGTAGTTGACATCCATTTCCTCTTTGCTTTTTTTTTTTTCTCCTGGATTTTGTGAAGAACATTGAATCTCTCAGGCTTTTCATCCACTGAACACATGGAAAGGACAGCTACAGATAACTGAAGGAAGATGACTAATTGCTTTACTTATTTACATAAGGTGAACACTCACAGTCACACACAGACACATAAATAAGCATGTGTGGATATATGCATATTATCTACCGTTGAGTATTTGTCAATTTATTCATGTCTTATGTATTGTTATTCAGTTCATATATATATATATGTGTGTAACAGAGAGAAAAAGAAATATATATGGATATGAGTAAAATTATGGGACATATGTTTTTGTGTGTATTTACATATTTATATACGTGTACTGAAACTTATCTAGAATAGAACAGGGGGGGTGTCCTCATGGCGTAATGGTTAAAGCGACGGACTGCGGAATCGTAGTAAGCGAGGTCGTACTCCAGTCGCGCTATTACGTTCACTTTCAGGCAAATACCCTTGGAAAAAGGATGAACCCCCTTATCCTCCCAGCTATGGGTGAAATAGTACCACTACTGTTCTTCTTGGAGAATGGCTTTGGCATTAAATAACCTACAATGGTTGATATGCCATTAAACAAAGAAACCTAGAATAGAACACTAGGAAAATGGCTGCAGAAATATTTAAAAACATTATTAAAAAATGTATTGGAGGTGCCCGTGGTGTAATTGTTATCGTCGTAGGAAATGGACACGGCGACACGAGTTCAAATCCTGGACGAGGCTGATTGCATTTCACATAGCACTAATACCCTTGGGAAAGGTATGAATCCAATTATTTTCCCTCCAGCTATGGGTAAATAGTAGGACAGACTGGGTTCTTCAGCCTTGGTGAGGCAACTAGTCTAGGAGAAGGAAAACTCTGAATTCAAACCTGTTAAAGTCCGCTTAAAAATTGACCTTGTGTCATATCCTGCCCGAGCGGAGGGGTTGGGTAAATAGGATTAAAAATGTATTACTTACATACACAATCTAAACAAGAATGTTTCATTCTTTGTTTTCTTTTCATTCATGAACTTTACACACACGCTCACGCACACAATGTCCAATATTCTTAGGTGGCTATATTAACTTTTCAAGAGACATGACAATTCTCCATCCCTCAGAATTTTTTTTTTTTTTTCATGTTTAAATGTTGAATTTTAATTAGGTTTGGGGTGAGGGTTAGGGTTAATTCCCAAATTTATGTCTTTAAAAAATCACTTTCTTGCTGAGATTTTATCATGGAGAGTATGATTGGGAAAATCAATATGGCCACTTTTTAAAATTAGACGTTTATTTATTTATCTATTTAGATATTTCTTTTCCTCAACTCTTTTTTTTTTAAATCGTAGTCCTGATGTCATTTTTACTTTCTGTAACTGCCAAGCCAGCGGCATGGCTCAGAAGTAAAGAATGCTTGTCTGATAATGCATGAAATCGCATCCGCTGTTCTTAAGAATTTGGCTAAGAACGATACCTAACCAATTTGACCACAAAAGCTAACCAGCAGACAACATTCAAATTTAGTCATTGAACTACATCTACCATACTGTTGATTTCTATTCAGTTTTAGTAAACACTATCTTTTAAAATTGTCCAAAATTGTTTAATGAGGTATTGTCGCTATTACAAATTTTGGATTAATTTTTTTCAAGAAATTTTATACCTGCTTATCACTCTTGTATTAACATTCCAATGTTTAAATGTAGACACGAACTTAAAAATTGTGATAAAAATAAAAATAAAAAAGTAATAAGAATAAGATAAAAGAAAAACTAAAAAAAAAAAAAAAATTGGAATTGACATTTTCATCAGACATCTTTAAAGACTAAATATTACGTAATTTTGTTCACGTAGATTCTATTTATTCATATGTATCATTCAAGGAATTAAAGGCCAGGTTCTGTACTGGTCGTAATGTCGTGTGAGTATCAATGGGAGTTTTGATCTAATAATTCTTTGAATGTTAATGGCCCTTCTCAAAACTAATAGACATATTCTTATCTACCATTCTGTGTCTGAAGTGAATCGAAAATCATTTTACCGCTTTCTTTCTTACCATTTCTTTTTCTGTTGTCTTGTTTCTTCTTCTTTTCACTTTGTCACCACTCTCTCTCTCTCTCTCTCTCTCAATTACCCTTGTACATCAACTATCGGACGTAAACCAATATATATATTTTTTTTAGTTTTACTTTGTTCTGTTTTCTTGTTTTGTTTTCCCATTTTCTTTATTCATCCGACCACGATACATTCGGCTGCTTGTTTACTCATTGCGTTCTTTCCAGACTCATTAGTAACAATTTGCTTTGGACTCCACTCTTGTCCCCACACCCGCACCGAGCACTTATCTACCTCCAGTGATACCGCGTTCCTCTACATTTCACACAGCGAGGTACACATGCAGATTCTAAACAATATTCACCCACACTTCTTCAACACAAACATACTGACACTTTCTCTTCATGTGGGAATTAAAAAAAAGTGCATCTTTTTCTGTAACGAAAACTTAAAAGAAAGTACTCCTCACTCAAAATCGTTTCAAAAATTACCTTATGTTTTCTTTTAAAAAAAAATTTATAGGTCAAGACATAATTTGCTTAGTGTAAATTTTGAAATTTTATGTTGACGACTCATTGCTATCCATAAATATTTGTGTATGTCATGAAACGCTTAATTAAATGAACAGATATAAACAGCGCAAATTGAAAGATCGCTCCATTAAATGGCAAGCTTCTGAAATTAGATGGCCATTTCATATACCTTGGTAGCAATATCTCATCTACTGAAAGCGATGCCAACATATGTACGTTTCGGAAAAATATGAAATCTGATCTCTGATAAAATAAATAAATAAAATACTTTTATATGTATACATAAATATCCCTAATTTAATGATATATATTCCTGAAGATTTTAGTAATCATATTACATGGAAGTGGGTGTGGCCTCGCGGTTATCGTTGGAAGGATATGGTTTCGATGAGCAGACTTCAAAATGAACAGATATAAACAGCGCAAATTGAAAGATCGCTTCATTAAATGGCAAGCTTCTGAAATTAGATGGCCATTTCATATACCTTGGTAGCAATATCTCATCTACTGAAAGCGATGCCAACATATGTACGTTTCGAAAAAAAATGAAATCTGATCTCTGATAAAATAAAACGGGAATTCTTCCTAGAGAGTGTTAAGGGGATCCTTGCTGTCAGAATGCCATGATATATATATATATATATATATAGCTAACATTTAAATAACATGTATAAAGTCTTCTGTGTTGATGCATAATGTCAGAAACTAGTCAGAGCATTGGAATAAAGATCACGAGATTGACAATTTGATTAATTCCCACTAATGGTAAAAATTGGGTGGAGTTGTGGGTGATGTTGTTCATTAATTTTGAATAATGACTTTACTGTGTCTTGGAAGTCTTAAGTTAGTTATGTTGCAACGGAGAGGAACACTATGATAGACATAGACTGAGATAGACAAATGTATATGTAATCAGTTGTTGTTGGTGTCTAGTGGGGTGTTGCCGCCAGGACTTGTTCTAGATTGCTCGCAGCATTCTTGTGTAATTGCCGCCCACAAGACACCAACTGTACGGCCACCTGCCTCCTATCACGAAAACTATTCAAGTTAGACGAACCAGACATGCAGGACACTGCTGGAGAAGCAGGGACGAACTCATAAGTGATGTACTCTTATGGACCCCCACACATGGCCGTACACAAGCAGGAAGACCAGCACGAACATACATTCAGCAACTATGTGAGGATACAGGATGTTGTTCAGAAGACCTGTCTGCGGCGATGAACGATAGGGAAAAGTGGCGAGAGAGGGTCAGGGATATCCGTGCTACCAGCACGACATGATGATGATGATATGTAGTCAGATAGATACAGATGGAACTGGATCTCCATGATATATTTACAAAGGTGGTAAAGAGCAAAATAGACATAAAATTGGATACTTTTATATGTATATATAAATATCCCTAATTTAATGATATATATTCCTGATGATTTTAGTAATCATATTACATGGAAGTGGGTGTAGCCTCGCGGTTATCGTTGGAAGGATATGGTTTCGATGAGCAAACTTCAAAATGAACAGATATAAACAGCGCAAATTGAAAGATCGCTTCATTAAATGGCAAGCTTCTGAAATTAGATGGCCATTTCATATACCTTGGTAGCAATATCTCATCTACTGAAAGCGATGCCAACATATGTACGTTTCGGAAAAATATGAAATCTGATCTCTTATAAAATAAATAAATAAAATACTTTTATATGTATACATAAATATCCCTAATTTAATGATATATATTCCTGAAGATTTTAGTAATCATATTACATGGAAGTGGGTGTAGCCTCGCGGTTATCGTTGGAAGGATATGGTTTCGATGAGCAAACTTCAAAATGAACAGATATAAACAGCGCAAATTGAAAGATCGCTTCATTAAATGGCAAGCTTCTGAAATTAGATGGCCATTTCATATACCTTGGTAGCAATATCTCATCTACTGAAAGCGATGCCAACATATGTACGTTTCGGAAAAATATGAAATCTGATCTCTTATAAAATAAATAAATAAAATACTTTTATAAGTATACATAAATATCCCTAATTTAATGATATATATTCCTGAAGATTTTAGTAATCATATTACATGGAAGTGGGTGTAGCCTCGCGGTTATCGTTGGAAGGATATGGTTTCGATGAGCAGACTTCAAATCCTGGATGAATCTATTTGTGTTTCACCCCTGGGGGAAAAAAACATTAATCCTTCTTTTCTCCCCCCAGCTATTGTAAAAATATAGGGCAGTCTGGGTTCTTTAGCTTTGTTAGGACAACCGGTCTAGGAGAAGGAAAACTGGATTCAAACCAGCATTAGTCAGCTTAAAAATTTGTGTCAGTGTATTCTAATACCGACCTTCCTTTCTTCCTGTTTCATGTGATAGATGAATACAACGTTTTTTTTATTATGATAACGATTATTCCAGTTTTTACAGGACTAAGAATTGGTGGCTTTCACTAGAGATCAAATGACAGCAAGTTTCCTTTGTATTAATGTTGATTTTAATAATCATTCGGTGGATGGTTTTCAATTCTGCTCTGGATTTCTAATTCTACCACTATCTTTGCTAGATTCTTCAAGACTGATTCAAATGCTCCACTAAGGATGGACACAGCTGTCACTTTCATGTTCCAGTCCTTTATCACTTTTTCTTCAAAGGTCTAGATCTGTTAAGCTTTTCAGTTCTGTCAATTTTCTCTCTCTGGTCTGTAGTAACAATGGTATTTGTCACATTTTTTTTCTTTTCTTTTCTCCTTATTTACAGTGACTTTTTATTTTATTATGATTTTTTACTCATTGATTTTATATATCATTGGCAATGAGTGGCTTTCACTGGAGATCAAGTGTCAGCACGATTTATTCAGTAGTGTTGCTTGAACAAATACTGGAAGCAAAACCCTACAAAAACAGCAGCTGTATAGCCACTTACCTCCCATCTTACAAACCATCTGAGTAAGATGAGCAAGACATGCTGGGCACTGCCAAGAAGCAGTGATGAACTCTTATCTATGGACACATCAGTGTTGGTTGACGAGCAAAAATTTACCTCCATCAGCTCAGTGTGCACACTGGATGTTGTCTAGAGGATGTAACCAGTGATGAGTGATAGGGACTGATGGTGAGAGAAAAAGAGAGAATCAAGGGAATCTGCACTGTTGGCACTTTTTGATGATGATGTGGTCTGGGTGGTTTCTGTTCTTTCTTGGATTTCTAAGAATTATTTAAATCACATTTTTTTTTAAAAAGAAACAAACAACTTTCTGTGAAAGCAGATTTGTGCCTGCACACACAATATAAATTGATTTTATAAAAACAAAAAATTCTTTTTTTTCATTTTCTTTCTTTCTTTTATTTATGTATTTGTTTTTTTTTTCCCAAATTTTAAAACTGAAGAAAGAAAAAAAGTAGCTGTGAAGTTTTCTTAAAAGTGTGCCATAGTAATTAGAGTGTATTCACACAAGTGAATTTGAATTGTGTTTATTGATAAAATGTTGGAAGTTTCAGACTCCAATAATTTTGTTTTGTTTAGCAAAAGCATCAAGATTGTCTCTAGCCTGGGGTTTTCAGTTACCAGAAGAAGAAAAAAGCACTTACTGTAGAGCAGAGGATAACAACACCAGTTTTGAATATCATTATTGCTGTGATGAGTTCGCATAAGTAGCCTCTCAAAATTTTTAGCAAATTTAGATCTGATTCAAGTTGTGCTTAGATTTCAATTTAGAGATCCCCTGATCCTCATTGAAGACCAAGCACACTCCTTCATGGCAACAGTCTTCATCATTACAATGTTCCCTGCCACACTGCACAGGTTGTACAGGAATGTAAAAAAGACTTCATTGTATTATCCTGGCAAACAGACACGACTAATCTTAATCCCAATAAACACTTATGAGATGCATTGGAACAATAAGTTTACTCTTGAAAACTCACCTCTGCCAAACTTACTGTTCATATCCCGGAGGCATGCTTAGCATAACAGTTATCATCATAGGGAATGGAACTGGCAACTTGAGTTCAAATCTTAGAGGAGGCTGTTGATGTTTCCCTTGTACTAATGCTCTTGGGAAAGGCTTGTATCCCTCTCTTTACTTACCACCAACTATGGTGAAGAAAAGTTGGGCAGTAGGGTTCTTTAGCCTTGGTAAAGCAACCACTCAAGGAAAACTCTGAATTCAAACCATTTATACCCTGTTTAAAAATTGTCACATCCTGCCTGTGGTGGAGAGGTTCGGTAAATTCATGCTGTTGACATTCTAGTTCCAGGAATACTTTTGGAGGTCTTGGATAAGAGCTGTTTTGCATGCTCATCAAGAATCAACACCATATTAGGCAGCTGGTTATAATGTTTTAACTTATCAGTGTGTGTATATAACATATTTTATGAAATATCACCAAAGTCCTCTTTGGGGCTTAATGCTTTTATATAAGCTTGAATAAGAGGGGAAAATATTACAAAAAAAGACAATATGAAAAACTTATGAAATTTGATTTAATACCTTCTAAAAAGTTCTTTTTAAAGAATAAATGCTAATTTCTAAATTCATAAGTAAGTCTATGTGTGTCAGAGAGAGAGAGAATAGTAATATGCATAAATAAAACAATTATTTCAAATATGTTAATCTCTATGATATAAAATACAAATACACTTATATATATATATATATATATATATACCTACATTATGTTCATTACTTAGTTTCATGGGGATTGCAGAAATATCAGTATTTCCATCTGACAATTGTGTGATCAACATGAAACTTTAAGAGTACAAAATTCGACAAAAACTTGCATTGATCACTTTTTATTCTCCTTTCTTATTTGGATTTTATCTTTTTATCACTATATATATGTATATATAAACCTGTTATTTTTTTTCCTATTCTCAAAATAGTTACTCTGTATACAATATCTGTACATAGTCACAACTTTCTCTACCCACCACCTGTCAATTTACTTCATGCACGCAATAATATTTCCTCGTTTCCTTGCCAGACACAAAACCCTCATACCCAAAGGCTCTGTGCTCACTATAGAATAGATGCTGCCAAGTTACTAATGAATTTGTATACGTTTTTTTCTAATAATTTATTTATTTATTATTTTTATCTATTTCGCTTTCGATTGCTAAATGCTTCAGTCTTTTATCATTAATATAAGAAATAGATAAATATGTCAAAGTTTATATCATGCCAAAACCCAATGACTGTAAAGATGATGTTTTAATTTTTATATTTATTTATATTCTTAAAGCTTCAGTCATTCTTCCTATTGTAGGTCATCTCAGAGTCTCTGATTTTCCTCTTTTGTGTATCCATCTTTATGCTTATAATTCTTTGTTTCTTTTTAATGATATATCAACCTTTTGGGGTTATTTAATGCCAAAGCCATCCTTGTAGAAGAACAGTAGTGGTACTATTTAGTCTATCGCTGGGAAGTTCACACCTTTCTCAAGGGTATCCATTTGAAAGTGAATATAATTGCGCAACTGGACTTAATAAATGTTTACTATGATGTTATAGTCTAGCACAGCTTCTATGCCTTTGGGACTCTCTATTCACTAATAATTCTAAATTAATGGTTTATGATGGCATATAACACTCTTCCACTAATTTAAATTGAATATTACATTATTATAGAGTTTGACTATGAACAAGTGTATCAGTAGTCTACAATGTCTCAGTAAACATTAACCTGGCAGATTTTTGTGCCCCATTTTTTTTCCCTTATAGAAAGGTACTATTTACCAACCCCTCCGCTTGGGCAGGATATGACACAAGGTCAATTTTTAAGCGGAGTTTAACAGGTTTGAATTCAGAGTTTTCCTTCTCCTAGACTAGTTACCTCACCAAGGCTGAAGAACCTAGTCCGTCCTACTATTTATCCATAGCTGGAGGGAGAATAAGGGGGTTCATACCTTTCCCAAGGGTATTTGCCCGAAACTGAACGTAATAGCGCGACTGGAGTACGAACTCGCGTACTACGATTCCGCAGTTCATCGCTTTAACCATTACACCACGAGGACACCCCCACCTTATAGAAAGGTAGAAGATTTGTAAGCTGTCAAATATGATTGGTATTTATTTTTTTAAATACTGAAATAAAGTTCAACAGAAGACATAAGGATCCCATCAATGTGTCAAATAGGTATGTTTGGAAATTATTTATATTAGATAGGAATACTTGAAAACATAATTGTGTGCAGATTTGTATTAACCCTTTTGCAAGCAGATAAAATGACAAAAATGTTGCTCTGCCTGTGTTCCGTTGGCAACAAAAACATAGATCTACCTGCCAAAGGGTTAAGAATATTCATGTGAAGCTATAATTGTTTACTGAAGATTATTATTAGTTACTTGAAACCATATAACTGTGTAAGGTTGATTTGCCATAAAACCCAACCAACCATATAACTGTGTGCAAACAAATGGTCATTATTAAATAGAAATAATTATCTGAAACCATATAATTGTGTATGAATTATTAGTATACTTGAAACAATCCAACTGTGTGTGAATTATTTGTATTAGATTGGAATATTTGATATCATATTACTGTGTTCAAAAAACTCTGAAGAAACAACTACACAAAAATGTACACATACAATATAAATGATCCCTTAACCTCTTGGCATAAAATAACCTGAGATGGGTTGACATTCCATTAAAATCAATCAAGAAAACGATGTCAGACTATCTAGTTGCCCAGTTGGCTGGGGCTGTAGAATACACTGACTGCTTCTCTGCAGAGGGGTAAACCCCACCCAACGAGTGTCCTGGATATGACACTACACAATCTGATGGTGAGGTTCCAGTAATGCTGGAGCTTTGGGGAATGTGGAGTAACCCTTTATTGCCATCACTCCCAGATCCACTCTGGTCCGGAGTGGTAGCACCTGATAAGGGTCCTATCTATGGGTTAAATAGAACTATACTGTGCTTCCTTCACAGTACTGATTTTTGAATTTGAACTGCGAATTTATACTAAACTGAATTGTTTAGAATAGAAATGTTTTTGACATTGAAACTGTACTTACACTAAATTGAAATGTTATATATAGAATTGTTCTGACATTTAACTGTGTGTAAACAAAATTAACTAAATTAGAACTGTTTGAGTAAACTGAATAGTTTGAAATTAAACTGTGCACTCATGCTAGACTGAATTATTTGAAATAGAACTGACTATTTGTATAAAAATGGATTTGGCGTTAAATAACTTACAAAGGTTGATATGCCATAAAACCCAAACAACCAACCAACCAATCAGACTATCTAGATCTTTTGTTGGTTAAACGCTATGCATATATATATATATATATATATATATATATATATAGTTCTAACCTGGAAGTCTTCATGAGAAACTAGCTCTATTCATAATCCAGATTGGGAACCATGTAAGCAACTTTTTATATCAACCTTCAATCACATAGCAACAACAGAGAGAGAGAGAGAGAGAGAGAGAAAGAGAGAGATTTTCTCCAAATCTCTTCAGTCTACAGATATTTTTCCATATTCTATTTGAACTCTGACATTTTAGCCTTCACCAAAAATATTTCAAGTAAACTGAAACATTTCAGTCTGACTCATGCTTATTTCTTGCAAAAGAAAAGAAAATTCAAGCAAAAATGTATTTGTTTGTAAAAAGCTTTTACAAATTTTTGGTTTATACTAAAAAAGAAAATTAAATGCTTATGAAAAGTGTCTATCTTTTTTTTTTCTAATGACCTTTCACACCAAATAAAGCTTGTGAAATTATTTCTAATTCTTTATCACTCTTTTACTACTTTGAAGTTGAGCCACTCAGACACAACAGTTTACATTTCCACTGTTTGCCAAATAGGCAAGGGAGTTTGAAGGTTAATTTTTAATGATAGATACTACAACCTAATATCCGATTGTGTAGAAACTGGACCAAGACTAAAAATAGTTGCAGATATTTAAATAAAGAAAAATTTCTTTAATGATGCTGGCCATTCTATTGTAGTTAAGCTTAGATGTAAGCAACAATCCTTCCGTTGTTTTAACCTTCTACTGACAGTTAAGTAAACAGCCTGAATTAGAAAAAATAGATATGTTTTGAATCAGATTTGAAATCTTATCTATGTCTTTTTTATTTTCCTCATACTCTTTCAGCTGATATATTCTTTGGTCTTTCTTAGAGACAGTTGTTTTATAGAAATTACTTGGTAATCTTTTTCTGCTTTTCTTCTTTATCATCTAAAAAAAAAAGTACACATGATGATAAATAGAAAAAATGTATTGAATAATTTAAGTCTACTTGGAACTATTAAGTCCTTTTTATTTGATATAGGAAAAGTTATAACCTTTCATTCATTAAACAAAATAGATTGGGTCTCATTTGTTTTCCATGAATATATTTGTATTTGTAACAATACCATCCTATTAGTGGGGTTTAAAATATACCAATAATGTCCTCCTGCAGAAGATTAAGACTCACCCACTTCAAAAGGTTGTCTTGGGTATGACACTAAACTGCATCCAATGGTGAGGCTCCAGTTCTGGAGTTCTAGCAAGTATAGCTTCACCTCTTCATTGCCATTACTCTTAGGTCTACTCTGACCCTGATTGGTTGTACCAGTTAAGTTCCCATGTATAGGTTGAACAGATTTATTCGAAAATTATTGGTATTAGATAGGAATACTTAATACCATATCAATAATTATTATTTGAGATAAATAAAAAAGTGCAATTTTGAAAAAGAAATTATTGCAATGGAATATTGAAAATGTCAGAAGTTGTGATTTTAATCAAACATTTACAAATTAATCAAATGTTGGTATTAAATAACCCATAAAAGGTTTATATACTATTAAATAAATACATCAAACTAAAACTGTAATGATAAACTTCTGTTTACTTAACCATCACACTTATCTTATGCTGTATGTCAATCACAATTGTTTTGACTGATGTCATTCAACTGCCAGCCATTTATACACGTTAGTCCTTAGCCAAACAGAAGTTATAGGATATGATATAGTAGCAGTGATAGTAATTTTCATTTAATTAGCTAAACATTTCATTTATCAATCTTTTTCTTTGTTTGCCTTTTGGCCTTCACTTTGTAAAGACTTAAGCAGAAGGCTTGGTGTTTGCAAGAATATCATCTTCAGTTCAAACCATCCCACATATCATTCTATCCCAATATACTGTCACTTCTTAAATTTCAGGTAATGATTTCTTGCAATGTACTGACAAATAGTTATGGAGACCGGATTTCTGATATTGTGAAGTAATTAAAATTTGATATTTTAATGACTAAATTTTGGGAGGGAACAAGAATCTGAGATTATTTATGAAACAGAATGGACAATTTGACAGTTACTAGGAAGCAAATTGGACAAGTCTGTTACAGTTGAAGAACAATAACTCTCGTGCTTGTCTCTTCAGACTCTATTGTGAGCTTCTTGTCTCTCAGACAATATGGTGCCAAAATTGTGAGATGTAATTCTTGCTGATATGAAAAGTTTGATTCATATATTGATTTCATAATTGATATGAAAGTCTGTTTTGAAGTTTCTTTAATTTCAGTCAAAAGAGAAAAGAGAAAAAGAAGACTAAAAAAGAGAAAGAAAGAAAGGCTGATACAAAACAGAGTAACATGTGTAGGGAAGTTTAGAGAGAGAAGAAGAAAGCAAAAAGGAAAAGAAATGAGAAAAGAAAATTTTTAAAAAAGAGGAGGAATGAAAAAGGAATGAAAAGAAAGGGAGAAATCAGAAGAAGATAAAGAAGCATCAGAAAGAAGTTGAAAATAAAAATAGATGAAGAATCAAAAAAAGAAGAGAGAAATTAAAGAAAAGCTTTTATGATACAAGAAGAAAATTAGAGAGAGAACACTGAAAAGAAGAAAAGAAAATATAAATGAAGATTAGTTTATGACAGAACGAATCTACAAGTATGAGGCACCTTGAGCAATAATTATGGACTGTAAGACTACTTTGCTAATCATTTCTTACTTGAGAGGCTTCTTTGAGTATTTACTTAGCTAAGTTTAGTTTGACTCAAGACTGCAACTATTGAACAGCTAGTGATGATCAAACTCATAAGAGAAAAACTAACTTGATAATCATTATTCCATGATACAAGGTTGGTTCTAAATGTTCCAAACCTTACCCAGAAAAACACTGAACATTTTTGTTGTGGCAACACATTACCTCTTGCTATATGTTATGACCGATTATTAGGGGTCAATAAATAGATAACTCAACACAGAGATATGAGGTGCTACACAGATGTATCCAAGTCTCTGAGGAGGGTTTCCTTGGTTTGACGTACACAAAGACTGGCAAGGTGCTTACTACAGCTGCTGCTGCTGTTCTACCAGTTTAGTTCTTGATTAATATTCTCTTTGGGTAAGTCCATTATTCTGGTCATTGGGGAGTCACCTACAACACTATAAAACTTGAAAAAACAATTAAGATTTTTCTAGTTTTATAAGAAGTGGTCATGTGTTGTCACAACAAAAATTGATCTTGTGTGGCATCTCATTCATTGCAGATGGGTTGAGGAAATACACATGGAAGTAAATTATGGAAAGGAATCCGACAGTCTGAAAAAACCCTGAAAAACAAAGTAATCCAAAACTGATTAATTTATTAGAAGGAAAGTCACTGTTGAAATGTTTCGGTTTTAATGAACCTTCAAAAGGACTTTAAAATGGTGAAACAAGTGTTGATAGAACAACAATGGCGGTTTAATAAAATACAAAAACAAAGGGAGTGTCCTTGTGGTGTAATGGTTAAAGCGATGGGCTGCAGGATCATAGTAAGCGAGTTTGTACTCCAGTCGCAGTATTACATTCACTTTCGGACAAATACCCTTGAGAAAGGTATGAACCCGCTTATCCTCCCAGCTCTGGGTTAAATAGTACCACTACTGTTCTTCTTGGAGAATAGCTTTTGGCATTAAATAACCTACAAAGGTTGATATGCCATCAAACAAAGAAACCAAACCAAACAAAAACAGAAAGGGGAGAATGTATACAAAGAGAGACCATATAATCATTCAATTGCCCAGTTGGCTGGGGCTGTAGAATACAGCTACTGCACCTTTGCAGAGGGGTAAGACACCCCACCACCAATGAGTGTCATAGATATGACATTAAACAATCTGATGGTGAGGTTCCAGGGATGCTGGAGCTTTGGGGAATGTGGAGTACCTTTTCATTTCCATTGCTTCCAGGTCCACTCTTGCCCAGGGTAGTAGCACCTGATAGGGCCCTATGGGTCAAATAGAACTAAACTGCATACTTATGCTAAACTGAATTGTTTGAAATGAAACTGATTTTGTATATTAAACTGAATTGTTTGAAATAGAACTGATTATTTGTATAAAAATGGATTTGGCATTAAATAACCTACAATGGTTGATATGCCCTAAAACCCAAACAACAAACAACAACAAAAATGTTTGACTATGCTCTTTTTCTTAGTGAGGTTTAGAACTTTTTGATCGACCTTCATAAGGTGTAAAACATTGTATTTTTATAACTTGTATCTTAAATCACTTTTATAGTTCTTTGTATTTTGCTTTCATGTATTTGTTGTTACAATAACTTTTCATTATTGTGGCAATGTGATGAATATCTCAACAATGAAAATTTAGCATTTTACACTACATTGCATCTGATGATGTGGCTCTTCTTTAAGAGTTCTGGGGAGTGTAGAGTACCCCTTCATTGCCCTTTTCACCCAGGTCCACTCTGATGCTGTGTGGTAGTACATGCTAAGGTCCCATCTCTGGATCAAATCAAAGTTGTTTAAAAATTATTCATATTTGATTGGGCTATGTGCAAAGAAAATTCTCTTAAGAAACAATTACTAAAAAAATATCAATATGAACATACCATGAACATGGTTCCCTAACCTCTATGCATAAAATAAGCCTTGACAGGTTGAAATACCATTAAAATCAATCAAGTCAAAATTTAGTGTCTGCTTTATTTTACTTTTCTGAACTACCATCTTTTTCACAATTATCTTAGTTCATTTTGAAACATATTCTCATTCAATCCTTCATTGATTTACAAAAAACAAAATTTGACATTCAAAATAAATTTATTATACAAGGTAAAAATGAATTCTGACATTAGAAAACGTATTCTCATTGCAAAATTTTGCTCCCCACATTTAGATTTCCTCTGATCTGGAATTTTGCTCCCCACATTTATATTTTATCCTTGGATCTTGAATTTTACTCCCCACATTTAGATTTCATCCTCTGATCCTGAATTTTGCTCCACACATTCTGATTTAAAATTTGACTCTCAACCTTCTGATTTTAGATTTGACCTCTATCTAAAGTCTGCTTTTAAGATCATAAATTCTAATCTTAAATCTATCCACCAATATAAAAAAAAAATGATGCTCCTTTTAAAATTTACTCATCCTGCATTCTATATTGATATTATACAATTTTACAAAAGGTTACAAAAAAATACCAAAAAAAAAAAAGAAAACAATATTATCTCTAAAATTCTATCCCATTTGTGCAAAAAAATGTACTAAAGCATCTTCATCAATCACATTAATGGCAGAATCAAACCATTCAACTTATTTCCTAAGTGCAGTAATGTTTTCCTATAATCTGGGAAGTTGCAATGAAATTTACCACAAACTTGTGCTTACATTGTAATAAGTATAATAATAATAATACAGTATTTCTCAACACTTGCAGTTAAGATATGACAAAGTTAAAAATCATTCACATAAATAAAATACAATATCTATATCTATATATACATGAAGGAGTGCCAAAAACTTTTCTACTTGATTGAAATAACCTAGAACTATAAAACATATAGCATTCTTAGCCTATCAACAGGGCTTCAAATATACTGACTGCAGAGGAGTAAGACCACCCCTGGGTGCTATTACTCCTCGGTCCACTCTGACCTGAAGTAGTAGTACCTGTTAGGGTCCCATTTATGGATCAAATAGGTCTGTTCAAAAATTATTTGTTTTAGATATTTAATTGATACCATATCCTATTTACCAACCCCTCCACTCAGGCAGGATATGACACAAGGTCAATTTTTAAGCGGAGTTTAACAGGTTTGAATTCAGAGTTTTCCTTCTCCTTGACTAGTTGCCTCACCAAGGCTGAAGACCCTAGTCTGCCCTACTATTTACCCATAGCTGGAGGGAGAATAATTGGATTCATACCTTTCCCAAGGGTATTAGTGCTATGTGAAATGCAATCAGCCTCGTCCAGGATTTGAACTCGTGTCGCCGTGTCCATTTCCTACGAATTTAATTGATACCATATAACCATTTGTTTTAAGAATAGTTGATGCCATATAATTATTAGTATTAAGAATAGTTACTTGATGCTATATTTATTTACTATATATTATTATTAATTACTTGAAACTATATTATTGTTGGCACGTAATTGATGCTAAATAGGAATACTTTAAACCATATATTCGTGAGTAAATTTATTAGTATTAGAGATACATGATACTATATTGCGGTATGAAGATTATTTATATGAGGTAGGAATACTTGATACAATATAATAGTGCAACTGAAATATTGTTACCAAATTAAAAATCTGCAATGGTACATTGAAAATATAATTATGATTGTAATCAGACATTTACAAAGAATAAAAGTTTGGCATTAAATAACACTGAGGAGTTGATATGTTATTAAACAAAAAAAACAACAACATATTCATGCTACTTCATTAATGACACATCATTTCTGAAATTCTGTAACCCAATTAAAAAAAAATAGCAAAGACACCATTTTCTTCTTGGTTGGGCATTATATATATATATATATATATATATATATATATATATAATGCCCAACCAAGAAGAAAATGTATATATGTGTGTGTGTGTGTGTGTGTGTGTGTGTTTTTCTTGTATAACGCCATGTTAAAATGAGTTGTAAAATGAAAAACATTTTAATATTTAATGGTTAAAATTGACTAAAACAAATATAAAACTTAGGCACCTTTCAACTGATATTTCTTCAGAAATCAATCATTGGTATGTACTAATGAAGAGAATCAGGTTTTAGAAAAGGATCTTAAAATTGAGAGCAGACAGAGAAAAAAAAATTGTCATACTCCAGATTTAATGGAGGGAATTAAATTATATTGAATTGAAATTTGAACATTTTTTCATTTACCATGTATACTCACATGTGATACAATTTTCTTTGACCTAAATTCAAACCTTTTGCAACAAGAAACTGGCCTAACCTTGGCCAACTATTTATACATAGACAGTTTGTATCTCCTATATTGTGCAACCTCTTAATATTAGGTAAAAATTTAGATCTCAGAACGTCTTATGATGTGCAAGTATATACAATATATGAAAACAAGTTTTATCAACTAGAAACTATAAAACTGCTCATAAATCTTGTGACTCATATTCTAAAGATGAAACCATTTTACCTTCATTCTAATATTCTGTCTGTTGCTGAAGTTCTTGAGAAAATGGTAAAGCTACTTTGCAGAGAGATTACCACCCATACATCTCAGTGACCTTTGTATTCGAGCAAGAACAGAAAGAAATTGACAGTGTTCTTCATAAAGAAAGATAATTACATCAAATTCAATAAGTGAAAGAATTAGGATAAACCTTTCCCCCTAATCAGGAAAAAAAAATCCAGTATTGGCACACATCATGGTACTCATAGAATAGAGAACTTGGATTCAGACATTGTTTCCATAACTCAATTGCCAGGAAAGAGTTATTCTTATTTATAAGTAAAGAAAAAGTGCTTTCAAATTGCCAAGTGATTAATGGCTACACTTGAGAGTCTGAGAGTTAAATCACTGCTACTGGATTTGTGAAGCTCATTATTGTAAATCCCCCTTGAATGGAAAGCTTACTTTGAAACCATTGTCAGAAATTTTTCTAACTCAGAGTTAGTAAAATCTCAGTTATTTATTTTTCCAAATTCTTCCTTTATATTTATTCTGAAAAGACAAAGATTTGCCCTGGTGATAGCTCTGTAGTTACACCACTGAATTGGACATGATGATTTATATCGTACAGTCTCTCTTATTAACGGGTGAAGCTTTTTGCATGTTAGCCATTTGGGAGAAAATGATACTTATTATCAGGAATAGTTCAATTGAGGGTCTTTAGCTAAGGATAGCATATGGCAGCCCATAATAAATTGTTGTATGCATTTATGAACAACTCAGCTATTGATAAAATGTGGTACAAGGTCAGTTTTTCTTTTTTTTTAGACTGGTTACTGAACCACAGCTAAAGAACCCAGTCTGCCCTACTGTTTACTCATAGTTGGGGAGAAGAGATGGATTCATGCCTTTTCCTAAGGGCATTAGTGCAAACTGAAATGCAAACAGCCTTGTCCAGGATTTTGAAATCAAATTGCCAATTTGATTTCCCCCAGATTGTGGTTATAATTTGCAGATGAAGATATATATATATATAATAAATAAATATATATTAGATATATATATTTAATTCATAGAATATAGACTGCAACCCCTGAGTTTCATGTTGTTTTTGCAAAACAACAACCATCAGGCAGTTAAGGAAAATATATATATATATATATATATAATAGCTCTATCCTAGGTATTGAGCACTCTCCATATTATATTGCACTTGGTTCGACACATACCCACAAAGTGATTTAGTGACAACTAATACTATTATAATATATATATATATATATATATATATAAGCATTGTTCAAAAAGTGCTAAGCCTCACCAAGAAAAAAGAGTAGTAGTTGAACGTTTTTGTTATGGCAACACACTAACACTGTATAGAAAACTAGAAAAATTTGTTTAGATTTCTGTCTCAATTTCTGTGGAGGTGATGTGATAGGTGTGTAACAAATCTAAAATTTGGTGAGGTTTAGAAATTTTTGAATGACTTTTGTACATAGTTGTGCTACCTACAGAAAAGAGAAGATATACAAAAAGAAGACATTAAATATAACAGTTGTGAACTCTTATAAGAAAAAATGAATAATGAAAAATTCACTTCAGTTCTTAAAACTTTTTATTTCTATAAGGAATGTTTTACATTATTATTCTCAAGTGAGAATTTTTTGGAACTAAAAAATGCATTGTTTGGAAAAGTATAGTTTTAAGAGAAAAAAGAGAAAAAAAAAAAGAATAATAACATTAGTTTTAAAGCTCATTTATTTGAAAAATCTCCAAAATATTTCAGAGATCCTTGAAGTAAATAAGATTTCAAGAAATCTTTCATTTTATATTTCAATATCATGCCTGCTACTTTTTTCCCTTAAAAATTGATTAAAAGATATCTTTCAGGATTTACATGTGTTTGGTTAATGTTTACACAAACACCTCACATTACAAAGTTTGATTTGATTCGTTTTCTTTGTTAAATGGCATATAAACCTTCATGGGTTATTTACATTACAAGTACTTCTACCTAGTCTAACACTTGATTAATGTAATCTTAAATGTAAATAAAATAAAATCTTATACTTATTTACCAACCCCTCTGTTCGAGCAGGATATTACACAAGGTCAATTTTTAAGCGGAGTTTAACAGGTTTGAATTCAGAGTTTTCCTTCTCCTAAACTAGTTGCCTCACCAAGGCTGAAGAACCTAGTCTGCCTTACTATTTACCCATAGCTGGAGGGAGAATAATTGGATTCATACCTTTCCCGAGGGTATTAGTGCTATGTGAAATGCAATCAGTCACATCCAGGTTTGAACTCATGTCACCGTGTCCATTTCCTACGATAACCATTACACCACAGTCTTATATACCATCAAATACAATAAGTTATTTTGCAGAAATCAACAAGTTAAGCATGAAAATGGTTGGATTATTGTTGGACATAAACCATACAGGACTGTGGTATAATAGATCAGTGATTTCTATTCTTAACTTGTAGTATAGAATTTTAGTTGAGTCTCGAGTGGAAAGATATAGTAAGTTCAACTAGTATGATAGACAACCATTGAACTCAAGTTCAATCTGAGACTACATCCCTGATTGGATAGTTTTAGTCAGGTGACCAAAATAGCTCCAGAATTAGAAAGAAGTTAGTTAATGAGAAACTTTCAAATAGTGAAGTTGAATGCTCCATCTTGCTCTCACTAATTCCCTATCTAGTCAGATGGGTAATGATTAAAAAGTTGCCAAGAAATAAAAAGTAAAATGTGCACATGAAAATGTGGTCTAGTTATCATTCATCATCTTTGCAGAGAAGAACTTAGAATGCCAATAGAGGACAAAAAATAAGATTAAAAATGGTTGACATGAAGGAGGCAGTAGAAAGAATGACATGAGATGACAAGATAACCAACTGAAGAAGCAAAGTGAAGACATAGGAGCTGACAAATTCTAGTGTGAGGCCCATATCCATATAATAATATAACATAGATCACCCAATAGTAGAATAAGGGTCTGAATGAACAGGCAATAAAATTTCATCTGAAATAACCATCAATATTGCATTCTGGGTAAAATTAATCTTCTAATTACTATTAAAAAAAAAAAGCCTGAAAGAAAAAGAGATATCTTGTCAATATTTGATTTGCCTATTTGAAGCTTTAATCTTTTTTAAATGTTGATCTGGATTGTGTTTTATTAACTCAGGACTTGATACAACCATTTGTAAATTAACTGGAACTAAAATCCTTTTTCACAAGTTTATTTTCTGTATTACTATTTGATATGGTACACATTTCAATAGAAATGACTCAAAATCTTTGTACAATAGGAAAGAGATCTTTTATTCAATATTCTTAAATAGAAATTAACAGATATTGAAGAAAAGGCTTGAAGTAATTTCAGAACTATTTTCAATTACAAAATGAGTAATGCTCATACCGTGTGTGTGTGCGTGTGTGTGTGTGTGTGTGTGAATAGAATTACATAGATACAAAGTATTGGTATATGATAGAATTTTGGTCTTTATTTAAAAAAAGAACAAGTAATATTTTGAATGAATGAATAAGAACAAAACATTGAACCAACATTGAGATGAATAGCTATTGGAAGACTGAATGGAGTGATCTCCATTGTTATGGAGTCCATTTTGGTCACATGACAAGGTGAACTGAGGTTCGTTCCTCCATGATGAACACATGGAGCCTCTCTCCTGTATATTCTAAACCTGAGAAGAGTGAATGGTTTCCACCTTTTTGCTGTATAGACTTTTCTGTTTGTTCTTTGAATGCTTGTGACTCTTATATAGCCAAGGGAGGGAATTAAATGTCTTATATTAATTGACTTGTTCTATTTTCTACCAAATATTCTGTGTTAGGTTACTCTCTTTGGGATAACCTAATGCGTTATAAGATACATGTTTTTTATCCATGAATTAACACCTCATTAAGTCTTATGTAGCTCAGAAATGTGCTTTCTTTTCTAAAAATTAGATAATTATCTAATGTTAAAATTAATTAATGTATTTTGTAGAGAAAATAGATGATAAATTAATAAGTGAAAATCAGAGAGTATGCAATATTTTGAGGCAAGGTTGAAAGTTATTCAAGGTTTACAGGAAGACTCATCATATTTACCCAACCCCTCCGCTCGGGCAGGATATGACTCAAGGTCAATTTTTAAGCAGAGTTTAACAGGTTTCAATTCAGAGTTTTCCTTCTTCTAGACTAGTTGCCTCACCAAGGCTGAAGAACCTAGTCTGCCTTACTATTTACCCATAGCTGGAGGGAGAATAATTGGATTCAAACCTTTCCCCAGGGTATTAGTGCTATGTGAAATGCAATCAGTCCAGGATTTGAACTCGTGTCGCTGTGTCCAATTCCTGCAACGATAACCATTACACCACGCGCACCTCCAGAAGAAGACTGATACATATGAAGACAGCCCTGTTGGTAGGTCATTGAATGTACTAAATGAATCCCCAGCAGAGGGATCATCATGTTCCCCTGTAGGTCTTCAAGGCTACATCCTGTATCAGCACAGAGCTGTTGTATATAGGTTCTAGCTGGTCGTCCTGCTTTTGCTTGTCCATGTGAAGGGATCCACAGGAGTATGTTGCTTATAAGTTCGTCCCTACTTTTCCAATAAACCAGACATGCAGGACACTGCTGGAGAGCAGAGAGATAAGACTTCTCAAACAGGGTTGTCCTCAGTATAACATTAATCTAGATCCAGTGTAAGTTTCCAGTTCTGTAGTTTAGGGAGTGTGTAGTCACCCCTTCATTGCCATTACTGCCAGGTACACTCTGACCTAGATTGGTAGTTCATGTTCTTTTTTGCATATCATTATTCATGGCACAAATACTTAAATCTTTCAGTGTATATCTTAGGAATCATTGTTGCAAAGAATCTTCTGTTTTTTGGTGATGGATATTAGATATATTATAATATCATATTTACCCAACCCCTCCGCTTGAGCAGGATATAACACAAGGTCAATTTTGAAGCAGAGTTTAACAGGTTTTAATTCAGAGTTTTCCTTCTCCTAGACTAGTTGCCTTACTAAGGCTGAAGAACCCAGTCTGCCCTTTCCCAAGGGCAATCAGTCTTGTCCAGGATTTGAACTCATGTTGCCATGTCCATTTCCTACGATGATAAACATTACACTATGGGCACTAGATATATTATAATGTACTGAAAAGTACATTAACGGAAAGACAAAATATTTGCAATCATAACAAAATAAAAACAATGCCTATTAAGGATTGTAAGAAGAACAAAGAAGATAAGAAAATATGCTTAAAAGAAATATACAGACATCATTAAAAAAGAAAAAAAAATTGAAATGCTATAAATAATAATAATTAATGCAACTTTATAAGAACAGGAAAAAAGAAAAATAATAAACAGTAAAAACATTCAAGCAAATAAGTCAATAACAGAAGGAAATCTTGGCACCAAATTAGAAAAAAAAAATCTGTAAAGTCTCTTTGATCAGTACTTATAGATTTCCAATTCTCATTTGGCAAAATTCTATTTCTGACAGCCCATCTGTTTGCCATTCATGCAGTAGAATAAGCACCAGATTTGGCCACAGCTCATTACTGGCATCATCATCTTGACCATTCAAATATCAGTGGCTCAATTTTGACCTACGAGCTGCTCAATGCAGCAACACAGCAGGTGCCAGCATCAGACAGTTGGCAGGACATTTTCTGCTTGAAAAATGACTTTGTAATTCAATTTTCTCTAAGTTGTGTTTGAGAGAGAGAGAGAGAGACAGAGAGGTTAGGGTGTTGAGGGTCAGAATGATTGGTTTCCAATGTATGATTCACATGGTTTTACTTTCACAATAGAAAAGCTGGGGCTTTTTGTCTGTCCATCAAACCTGATAGATTAGAAGGCAATCCACAAAAGTTCATGGACTTCTAAGCAATAAGATACAAGTCCGAATGCCAAAGAAAATCATGTATAAATATTATATAGATAATTCTATATTTTCACACACACATACACACACACACACACACACACACAGGTGATTGGAGTGTAATCCTTATTGTTGTAGGAAATGGACACAGTGACCTGAGTTCAAATCTTGGATACAACTGTTTGCATTTCACATAGTGCTAATACCTTTGGAAAAGATATACATCCAACTATTCTCCCTTCAGCTATGGGTAAATAGTAGGGCAGACTTACTCTGCTTTGGTATGGCAACTGGTCTAGGAGAAAGAAAACTCTGAATAAACTCTGCTTAAAAATTGGTCTTCTGTTACATCCTTCTCATGTAGAGGGGTCGGTAATATATATATATATATATATATATGTGTGTGTGTGTGTGTATGTGTGTGAGTTTAATGAGGAGATACATCTGGCGTAATGGTTATCATTGTAGGAAATGGTTATGGCAACCCAAGTTCAAATACTGGCCACAATTGTTTGCATTTTATGCTAATACCTTGGGAAAGTTATGAATCTAACTATTCTCCCTCCAGCTATGAGTAAAATTTAGAGCAGAATGGGCTCTCTAGCCTTGTTGTGGCAATAGATCATGATGGAAAACTCAGAATTTAAATCTGTTAAATTTCACTTAAGAATTGATCTTGTGTTGCAGCTTATTCATTGCAGATGGGTCGAGGAAATACTCATGGAAGTAAATTATGGAAAGGAATTCGTCAGTATGGAAAAAAACTGAAAAACTAAGTAATCCAAAACTGATGAATTTATTAGAAAGAAAGTCGCTGTTAAAACATTTCGGTTTTAATGAACCTTCATCGGGACTTTAAAATGGTGAAACAAGTGTTGATAGAACAACAATGACTGTTTGATAAAATACAAAACAGAAGTGGGAGAATGTATACAAAGACAGATCATATAACCATTCAATCATTCCATTGCTCAGTCGGCAGGGGCTGTAGAATACACTGATTGCACCTATGTAGAGGGGTAAGACTCCCCCCCAACGAGTGTCCTGGATATGACACTAAACAATCTGATAGTGAGGTTCCAGTGATGCTAAAGGTTCAGGGAATGTGGAGTAGCCCTTCACTCTCAGGTCCACTCTGGCCCAGAGTGGTAGCACCTGGTAGGGCCCTATCTATGGGTTAAATAGAACTAATCTGTGTACTTATGCTGAATTAAATTACTTGAAATAGAACTGTTTTTGACATAGAAACTGTACTTATGCTAAACTGAATTGTTTGAATTAGAACTGTTTGACTAAACTGAATAGCTTGAAATGGATCTGCTTGAAAATTATTATTATTCAATATTTTAACCATTGTGTATAAATTGTTCTTATTGAATAAGAACACTTGACACCATATAACTGTGAGCAAATTATTTCTATTAGATGTGAATACTTGATATCATATAACCAGTTGTGAGATTCAAAAATTTTAAGAATAAGTTCTCTTAAAATCAGTTTAAGTAAAACAGGTTCTCTCACTATCACATTCTCTTTTAGCAAACCATGCTGACTTGCCCAATATACACACTAAGTTTGATCTTTGGGTTGCTACATATTATAGACTATTCACTGAAATTATTAATTTTAATTATTTTCCCAACTTTAAAAAATGTCTGAATGAATAAAAGATAGAGAATCCCTGATTTAAGCTAACAACTAGTTCTTTGTATTAATGAAATTACAAGAACAGAGTCTTAGGAATCGGTTTGAATCCCATCATTGTATATGACTATGTACAAACAAAAGATTATAGACAAATAAAGAAGTATAATTACCCAAAATTACAAAGGAACATTGAAAATATAGTTATGATTTAAAACACATTTACAAATGAATCAGATGTATATGAATAAGAACACACACAATATACAGGGTGGGGCAAAATGATCTGACACACCTGATTTAAATCTGTGCAATTATTTTCTCTGGTGATACCTCAAGTCAAAGGTATACAGTAATCGCCCTCAATCTATTGAACAACCTAAAGATGCAATTCGTCAAGAAATTACTGCCATTCCACATGAAATGACTAGTCGAGTTATAGACAACTTTCCTGATTGCCTTCGACAGTGTGTAGAAAATAACGGATCCCATTTGACTGATTTAATTTTCAAAACCTAATGAAACAGAATGGCATTATATGTACTTTTCAAAAATAAAGACACTTTTTTTGTTTCTCTACTTTATTTGTCTTTTATTAAACCTACAAATGTGTCACATCATTTTGCCTGACCCTGTATATATATATATATATATATATATATATAGTGCTTCTTTATGTGAACTAGCTTAAAATAGAAATGTATAGAATATAAAATCATAAAAGAAATTTTGTCAATCTTTTTTCCTGCTCAGCTGTTAAATTAATCATCTTATTGTGAAGTGGAAGGAACCTCTGGTGTTGTAGCAATGTGCTGGACTGCAGTTGGGGAGTTTGAACTTCAGTCATGCTATTAGGTTCATTTTGGGACTGATACTCTTGGGAAAAATATTAACACCATTATAACTTCAACTATGGGTTAAATAGAATCACTACTGTCCTAATAGGATGGCTTTTGCATTAAATAACTCATAAATGTTGACATACCATAAAACAAAGAAAAGAAACCATTTTTGTAAATTATGGCTAGCATAAAAATTCATTGTATCTAACTGACTAGTTGAATACAGTGAATTTTTATGCTGGCTATACTTCTCTGTAAGCAAATTCAATGTTTTCTCTCTCTGGATACAAATATTTTTTTAAAATTGTAATGATCGAACAATGATGACATGCATATATTTTTTTGTTACAAAACTAATAAATGGCTGTTGTTGTATGTATGACTTGCACACTTCTTATATAGGGAAAGTGTATAAGTTTTGTTTTTTATAATTGTATATATACAATGTCTTACTTAAAGGTTTTTGGACCATTATATTAAATTACTTTCTTAAAAGGAAAAAATAATCCGAAGAGATTATGTTCTTTATTTCATGGTGGAATGATTTCATGAGATGTTTAACAAGGCACAAAAAAAACTAGTTAACTTTATTGATGAATACACCGAACAATTTGTTCAAATTCCGAAAACTTTTGAGTAACATCTACATACAACCCCATAGATGTTTTTGTCCAATTTTTATGCTATCAGATACAGTACATTTTAGCATATAAATATATATATAAATTTTTGTTGTTGGTCCAAAGAGAGAATAATATATGCTTATGCAATTAGTGTATGTATATATATATATATATATATATATGATAATGTTGTTAGACATTAAATAGATGCCGAGCAGAAATATCAAATTGACATGTTCCCTTATTCATAGTCTCTCCATATTTGGCAGCCCTTAAAATACTTTGACTCTCTCCCTTCAGAACTCTGAGACCCTCTTTCCTACTAAAAATAGGCGTGTCCTGGGTATGACACTAAACTTTATCTAATGGTGAAGCTCCAGTTTTGGTGATCTGGGAAATGTGGAGTACCCCTTCATTGCCATTACTTCCAGGTCCACTCTGACCCGTAGTACTTAAGGTCCCATTTATCTGTATAAAAATTATTGATATTCGATTGGACCGTTTGCAAAAAATTAAAAAGAAACATGCTCTTAAATAACTACACCAAAAATATGAACACACAATGAGCATGATTCCCTAACCTCTGGGTATTCAATAATCCTACATCTAAGGGAAGTAATTCTTGCTTTTTGGGTTTTTTCTTTACTTACCTCCCCTCTTTAATTAGCTACAGTAAGTTTAAATTATAATTAATCCAATACAAACTAAAACGTTGCCGAAAAGGATTATATTTTATCTAACTTTCTTGCTTCTTTGAATGCTAAAAGGTATCTTTATGGAGACTCTAGTACTTTCATGAAACTTTCAAGTATTGTGTCTTCTGTTTCCATAAAATAATTTGTAAATCAAAGACATTATAAGAATAATAGTCTACTACCAAAAAACTCCTGCGAGCACATCAGAAATTTATTTCCATTGCAGGCTCCCACTCTCCAAAGCACTCCCCACTCCTGATCTAAGTATTTTCAACCAGAATTCAAAGTTCCATTTTCCAAGTTGATTTCTCTTGAACCATCTTTAACTTCTTATCACATACGAAATAAAACATAGATTCCAAAGGAAGTGTTGTGACTACCTTCTATCTCTTCATGCACCTCCAGCTATGAACAAATATTAGGGGTAACTGGGCTCTTTAGCCTTGGTATAGCAACTAGTCTAGGAGAAACAAAACTCTTTACTTGTAGCAGTGGTTTTGAGTAAATATAAACATCGATTCCAGTTATATAATTATGTTTATTGTGTATTTTACAACATATACAATTACATTTTTCAAGAATCTCAGAAATAAATGGAATCAAATGGCATCTGTCTTTGGATAATTTGAATTTTCTTTGTCTCATGAATTTTGTAATTATCTTTGATTTTTTGTTTTTGTTTTTTTAAATGGGTGGGGTTTGCAAGGGAGTGGATCTATAAATCTGTAATCTGAAACGTTATTAGCTGAAATCTTATCTATATAATGTTCAGTCTTTATTATTAATATTTACTTCTGAATTAGATGTCTTAGCAAGGAAGGAGATTATTTTGAAAAATAAATACTTTTTTGCATAAATGCTTTTTTTCATGTATTTCAGTTCATTCAAGATTAAATGTTCATATAAATTTACCATAGAATATGCTGTCTGCATTTCTGCAGATGTGTAAAAACCCACCCTCACTCATCCTCAAGGCCACCTGTTGGCTAAAAGTGGCAACCCGTAAATGCTTGATGATGGAATTCTGGCTGAGCAGTTTGTTAGCTGCCTGCCAAAGTGGTGACATGACTTTCAACACTCCACTTAGACCCTTACTGGGCCAGACAAGTAGTTGTAGAAACTCGATCTGATCGTTTAGCTGGTCATGTCAAGCTCTTGCACCTGTATGATTGTCTTGAATATTTTCTTTAAATTGCTCTTTTGGCAAACAAACACCCAATCCTATTTTATTTTAAAGGTGCTAGAAGGCATTGGCTGAGGCTCTGTTGTCCTGTGATAACAATACTTGAAATCATTTAAACTGTGTTCTAACAAATGATTAATGTCAAATAAAATTATTGGAGTTGGATAATAAGACTTGAAACAATTTAACTATGTGCAAATAAATGAGTTCTGGCTACAAATTATTCACTTACAAATCATATGTGTGTGTGGGGGGGTGCAGAATTTGGCATTAAATAACCCACAAAGATTGATATACCATTAAAAACAACCAAACGAAACATTAAAGGTTAATTTTTCTCCTAAAAAATAAGGGGTCATTACTATCTTGAGATATGTTTTTGAACATATTATTAATATATACATTAATATATACATAAGCAACAAACGATCTTACACAATCCCCGAAGATGACCAGTGAAATGGGTGAAAGTGCTTGGGCCAATATAGGGTACTTTCTTAACCAACCATAAGAACATCTTCACTGGAAGATTTTAAAAAAGAAACAATCTGCAGTATTCAACCAAACATGTTATATATATATATATATATATATAAAAATGTGTGTGTGTGAATTCATACTTAGATACCAAAAAATAATTTTCATTCAACAAATAGATGTGTTATAATACCTGTTCATTTTTCATCACTTGTTTTGTGGCTTATGGACTTTTTTAATAACTATTTTAAAATCTTTCTAAAAAAAAAATTTTTTTTTCTCCTGATGATGACCTTAAGTTGAAACTACTTGAGAACAAGTGAAAAATTTATAACTACAAATAAATATTTGTCTTATCACTTTTTTCATCTCTCTCTCTCATATATATATATATATATATATATATATATATAACACTTACTTTATGTATGTTGCTTTAAGTACTTTTTAGATTTGATACAAAGTTTGCATTACGTCTGTTTATGTATGACTCAAGTATAAAAAGTAACAACAGTCCACACACTTAACCATTCAACATTATCCAAAACAGACTTCACCCACTTATTGTTTAGTCTGATCACAAAATACAAAACAATATTCCACAGAAAATACAAAAGAGAAATTTATGCATAAGTTTTAGATTTTAAAAAGAATTAATTTTAGAGACATTGCTTTTTTTTTATTGTTGATATTTCTTCCTATTGTTTATACAGCTTCTATTATTATTATTTTTATTATTTTTAATCTCTCTTTCCATTTATTCACATAGAATATTTCTCTTTGATCAAATGATCTTATAAGCATAGTCAGCTGGGGTTGTAGAATATGCCAACTGCATCTCTGCAGAGGGTAAGACCCCCTCCTCCAACAAGTGTCCTGGGTATGACATTAAACTGTATCTCATGGTAAGGTTCCAATCCCAGATCTTTGGGGAATGTGGAGTGCTCCTTCATTGTCATTACTCCCAGATACACTCTGACCTGGAGTGGTAGTACCTGTTAGGGCTCCAACTTTAGGTGAAATAGCACTGTTTGATCATTTACTATACTTAAAACCATTTAGCTGTGTGTAAATAGAACTATTAGTGTTAGGTAGCATTATCTAAAACCATCTAATGGTGTGTAAACAAATGAGCTCTGACTCATTTAAAAATGTTACCTTCAAACTATTTGTTTACATATCATGTATATGTATAAACAGGATTTGGCATTAAATAACCTACAAGAGTTGATATGCCATAAAAAACCAACCAACTAACCTATCAAATGATCTTGTAAAGCTAATATAACTACAGAAGTTTGAACAAAATAAAAACAATAAATGGAATATAAGATATGAAAGATTCTAAAAACGTTTTAAAAAAATATTTCTTAAAATGATAAAGATGATAGTTGCAACAATATGAAAAAAAAAAAAACTTTTTATTTGTTATTTTTATTTTCTCTTATTCTTGTGTTTTATCATTGAATATGATATTTGCATAAAAACTGAAATGATATGTAAGATATCTTAAAAAAAATGGCTTTTTAAAATTTCTACTTTGCATTGTTTTTTTTTATTGTTTTTTTTCCCCTAATGTGTTCTTTAATTTATTTTAACTCTTAAGAAAAGGTAGAGGGAGAGACCTGTGAGAAGAAAACAATACTTACTTGTACTTTTGAAGAAATAAGTAAAACTATTTTGTTTAAAGGAAGATTAAATATACAATGTCTTTATAATGCTAAGAATCTAAGTTTTTTTTTCTTTTCATAAAAGAGAAACAATAAGATGGAGGGAAGCTAGTAACAAAAATTATAATATCCATATCTTAGAAAACATCAGTTTAATGCATTCTATATACCAGTGGTTCTCAAAAAATCTATTGTATAACAACACACTAATAAATACATTTGATTTGCATAGCACTTTACTTAATCAAAAAATGAATATACATGAGCATATATTAGGCTCTAAGTAATATACAAGGGTCAGCGGAAAAATTTATAGACTGACCAAGATACTCTCTTGGAATGTGACCAAATGAGGTTTATTTTTCAACATAGTTTCCTTTGGTGTCCACTCACTTCTTCCCCCAGTTTTACATTGCTTGAATTCTATTGGTAAAAAAAAAAAACATGGAAAACTTGCTGGGATAAGTATGTTAAATGTTAAGGGGATTATTTTGAAAAAAATTAAAGTTTCGTTGATTGACAAATGATTGTTATGAAATCATCACATAAACCTTTTTTTTAGCTCACACTTTTATTTCAAGGGTTGAAATGTATGCTTGTATATTTGGGAGAATCCTATCTTGTTGTAGGGTAATGGTCAACATGCATACCTCACTGATTTTCATGAGTTTATGGGGTTTCAGGGGTAATTTATATTATTGCTTACTATCTGACTCCATTCTGGGTTATTCAATTTTAACCCCATGTTATCTTGCTGGTTTAACTTCTTAGATATGAAGGCTGTAAAGGAATTATATGAAAGAAGAAGATCATAAAAGATAGGAGATATTTTGTCTATATTTCTGGGTTCAACAACCATTCAATGGTTGAGGAAATTCTTCTTGAATACAAATGAAATGATTAAATCTCCCAGTCAAGGTGTTAAAATGCATTAGTCATTCTTGGGTATATATGTCCAAATTTGGTATTTAAAGGGTTAACAATGTGTTAGACACTTCTGGGAGATATGTCTAAATCTGGTGTTTTTAGTTGTAATCATTAAGTCTGTTGTATGGTGTCTTAATTGTGATTCTGATGAGTTCATTGTTCAGTGTTTTTTAGTTGTGGGTCATTAGTAAAAGAGGCAGCTGCTACTAGTGGAAAGATTCACTGATATGTCATCTAAAGATGGACCCATGGCACCTTCCACCACTAGCAAGAAAGATTTAGGTGTTGTCACTCTGCTGGTCACTGCTGAAAGAGAGCAAGATTCTTTCTTTTGTCGGGACGGTTCCTTTTCTTTGCGCATGCATCACCTCTTTCATTGTCAGGGGCTTCTGGGCGTTTCTACATATTTTTAATTTGATTTATTTTTCTATTCTCTACAAGTCTAATCCAAAATACGAAACATAACTGATATGACTTTTTTGAAAGTATAGTTTTAATAGTGTTGATCAGAGTTCTTAAAAGGGATGTGACATATTAGAAACAGTAATTTTCATAGTACTTTTTCTGTTATCATTTTAAAATAATTTTGTTGTATCTGATGAAGCCATAAAAGTAAAACACACCATTGTTGTCAGTTTCAATAACTTGCTTTTCATTTTTCAGTCATATTTCTTAACTAGGATCCAATTTGCTATTTAATTAGAGTAGTATTTTTATTCACACTCACCCAAAGCATTATCATTTCTCAAGGGAGATAACTAATTACTGTATATACCCGTGTATCATGCAATTTTCTGAGGCCAAAATTTTAGCTTAATATTAGGGGGGGTCACGCTATATGCAAGATACAAACTTTGTATGTTTTATTGTATTTTACAAATGGAAGATACCATGGGGTATTAAATCTAACAAGCTGACAACTGTAAGGCAACTTTTAAAAGTTTCAAAAAGTCGTTTCTAATTAAGATAATAATAACAAAGTATTGTAATTAGGATAGTATTAACAAATAACCTTTCATTACTGTGATTTGTTGACTACCACTTCTTAGCCTAGCCTATCAATAGTTTGTTTTTTTGCCAATAGATGGCCTGTATACCTGTATTTCGTCAGCTGTGTTTACATTGCTATAGTGTGCTATTCTCATTAAAATCACTCAAAAAATTATAGAAAACCAAGAAAATTGAAGAGAAAATATATTTCCACAATCATAAATGAGCCTTAGCCAAGCCTACCAAAAATAGAATTCATATGATATTTGGGATATATGGTGAAATTATCTTTTGGGGAACAAATCTGAGGGGTCACATAATTCGATGATACTCAAATATATATGGTAATGTTAATCATACAGCACTACGCTTATTATTTGTTTATTTGAAATTATAATATGAATTTTATTAAAAGGATGTGACTCAATATTGATCTTAATTAAATGTAACAAGTCAGTTACTTTTCAAGAATACATTTATTATTGTCAGTAGTGACAAAAGACCACCATGACATTAATTCTGAAATATTTTGTTGAAAGAATCTAAGATTCTAGTCCTAAAACTTCTTTTAATATCTCAACCAAAGTTCTGTTCATCCTGTCAATAGGGATTAAGATGTGCTGACTGCATCCACTGAAAATCGCTAAATGTCCCCTCTCTTCATTAAAAGGAGTATCCTGAGTATGACACTAAGCTGAAACTGGTAGTGAGACTCCAGTTCTGAAGAGTGTGGAGTACCCCTTCATTGCCATTATTCCCAGGTCCACTCTGACTTGGAATGGTAGTACCTGTTAGGGTCCCATGTATGGGTTAAATAGATCAGTTTAAAAGCCTCACCATCAGCTGCATATTATTATTTAGATTTACTATGCAAATGCACATTCAATAATACAGGGTGTGGCAGAAATACATTCTGCATTTTAAACTGTTACCTGTGTGAAGCAAGTGAATTTAATCAAGTGATAATGGTAGCTCAATTTAGCTAACGTCTCACCATTTTTGTTCCTAGAAATCAGTTATGATCATGTCTTGGATCAGTGCATACCACGCATTTACTGTTGAAACATTTTTTAAGACTGGTGAATCTGTAGTTGCTACACAGCTTTTCATGCTTATTTCATGTCATGTTAGAATGATGCTATTCTGGATAGAAAGTTGATGCTACTTTGAGCTGAAAATTTCAGAACCACAGGTCCATTGATTAAAAGAAAACCGTTTTCCTCTATCTAAACAACAGTGAAATAATTTTTTAATATCAGTTAACTTTGTCTTTTTGTCAACCTTTAAAAATATGGCTGGTATTTGTCATGATCATTGCCGATTAAAAATTTTAAGGTACTATTTACCAACCCCTCCGCTCGGACAGGATATGACACACGGTCAATCTTTACGCGGAGTTTAACAGGTTTGAATTCAGAGTTTTCCTTCTCCTAGACTAGTTGCCTCACCAAGGCTGAAGAACCTAGTCTGTCCTACTATTTACCCATAGCTGGAGGGAGAATAATTGGATTTTAAGGTAATTGCTAGATGGAGCTACCATTGCCCCTTCCCTAAGTTCACTAGAACTCCACAGGTCACAGTTCCAAATGCTGCAAGTATTTCTGTCATACTCTGTATAAACTGAGGACGAGATAAAATTATTGTTCTAGGACATTCTATTTCACCCTCACAGTTCATTGTTTTTAACATTTTCTGATTTTTATTTAGTTAGATCACAAGAACATATTCTCAGTGACAAAAATCTTTCAAAGTGAACAAGAAAAAGAAATCAATTCAACATTATTATGGTTCTTTTTGTCTAACTTACTCAATTATATCAATAAGGAATAAAGATTTACTTTCATATTTGGCTCTTTGTCATTACTAATAATGATCATTATTTTTTTTTTTTTTGAAAGATAAATTTAATATTTGCTACATTCGAACTGGTTTTTATTCCATCTGCCAAAAAAGAAAAAAAATGCACCATTACTTTTTGAACAACCACGTAAATGTGCAGGTCTGTGAGAGTTTCATCTCTCATACATCATTCTTGACCTTTTACTCTTTCCATCCAATCTACAAATGTTGATTTATGAAGAAGCCAAGAAATAGAGCATTGATTCCACTTAATACTGGAAAAGTGCATGATGGCACTTATCCCCAGGGAATGTCTACTAAATGCTTGTTCTTTTGCACAGGAATCTTGGTACTTAGCATTCAGACAGCAAAGAAAAATGACACATCTTGTCAAAAGTAGCCATTACTCTTGATAAAGTACAAAACTGGTATTTTAGTCCTGTACTAAATTTTTATTTTTGGTTAATCTGCTATACAAGCATGTTAAATGGAGGTAGGAGCCACTCAAGGTACTGGCATTTTAGTGGAGTCTTCAAGAGAATTGAAATACTCAAAGTAGGTTATAAACTAATATATATATATATATATATATATATATATATATATATATAACCAATAAAATAATAGTATCATGGACACTTTAAGTCAGCTATCTTAAATGTCATGTATTTTACACAATCTTCATATAGAAATGTGAAAAAAGGTGTTGTATAAACTGTCTACATAGTATGGGGTATAGTCACATTATAAGATATTAGAACACATGACATTCAAATGGGGGGGGGGCAATAGAGATGATTAATCAGCCACTTTTTTCCTATTTCTATCCAAAGATAGTGGAAAACACATGAAACTTAAACTAATGGACTAAAGTGTCCATAATTTTATTAATTTTTTTTGTTTTATATATATATATATAATTAATGGAATTCATAAATATATATATATATCTAATTTATATTTATTTACTATTATTATTATATTATAGCTCTATCCTAAATATTGAGCACTCTCCATATTATATTGCACTTGGTTTGACACAAACCCACAAAGTTATTTAGTGACATCCAACACTGTTATAATATATATATATATATATATATATATATATATATATATAAATTATGAAGACTATAAGTCTATTACTTTAAGTTTCATTTGGTTTATACAGACTTCAAACAGAAATATCAAATAAATCCCTAATCAAGCTTATAGTGTCCAAAATTTTATTTTTAGATTTTATACCTGCTCTTCCATAATAGCATCAAGCACTTTTTATGCAAAAAGCTTTTCTGATTTGCATTACTTCAATCATTATTTATATATAACCAGATTAGAAACTATATATACAAAATGTTCAAAGACGTATTAAGATAGATATGAGTATTGACTAAAATTCAAAATACTTCCTTTAGCATTGAACACACTTATTGATGGGAAATCTCTGCAGCAACGTGGTAGACATGTAGGACTGCAATATTATTTTAAGTGAGTTCAAACTGCAGTTGCACTAGTGTGTTCACTTTAGGACAAATACCCTTGAGAAAGGCTCCCTTATGCCTTAGCATATGAGTTAAATTGTACCACTACTATTCTTCTTCAAGGATGGTTTTGACATTAACTAACTCATGAAGGTTGATATGTCATTTAAAAAATAAACCAAACCAAACACATTTATTCTATAGAGAATTCCAAGGTTTAAGGTACCTCTCTGAATATTGTGTGAAGATACACCATTGTATTTCTTTCGATGTTTTTCACATCCTCAAATTATAACTTTGAGATGAACTTTCATTTTAGGAAACAAGAAAAAGTTACACAGACTAATTGGGGTTTGATGAGTATTGATGTAGCTACACTTGTACTGTTCAAAAAGACTGGTTATTTTTTTTCTTTCAAATTGGCAATAACTCATCTAGATTTAGTTTACACTGGAGTAGAGATGTTTAGACATCATCACTTTATTTGAATTTTGAAATTAAAAAGAAAAGTTTCAATATTTATTACTTTTTGATCACTTCATGTGTCTACAAATATATATTTATATATATATATATATATATATATATACACATATATATATTTTTTATATACAATTTATCTCTATAGATGAAGGTCATTCAATAAATAAGGGGAATTTTTTTTTAAATACAAAAAAAAATTTTTTTTTTCAGAATTCTTTTCCATAAATTTAAACTTTACATGATTTGGAACTAGTATATAGCAAAAATTATTTCAATCTCGGAAAAATATTTGTTTTGAGGCTATTCAAAATGCCTACAGATCAAACAGAGTTCTGTTGTAAATCTTTAGGTGCTAAAAATCTTTCCAAATGGTTTAATCATAGGTTTGCTAATATGAACCTGAGTTGAAAAGACAGTCCATGAAGTTATAATGCAGAGACTCTTCAGTAGAGAAAAGGTTTCAGTAGCAGCAGTCAGTAAAGAAGGTCTTGCTGACAATCTTCTTGGAAATGAAAGGACCCATCACTATTAATTTCTTTGAAAAAGGTGCAACTATAAACAGTGGTTCTTATTGTCAACACATAAGGTAAAATTCAACTTATTTATTGAATTAGCCTTTTATATATATATATGTATATATATATAATGTGTGTGCGTATGGTTTATATATATGTGTATATTGTTTTTATAAATGCATGTATATAGTTTATATAAATGTGTGTATGTATAATTTATGTATACATATGTGTGTATTAGTGTGTATGTATATATATATATATAAAGTGCAGTCTTTCAGATTGTAAAAATCAATGATACCAAAATAGCTGTACCTAGAACAATGCCTTTATTTACTAACTTTGCCAACTTCTAGGAATAAGGAAGGAAATCATTATAAAATATTTGCATCAAGCTTCTTGTTAAGTCACATTCTATTAATGGAATTTGTATTATAATCAATTGAAAATAAATGATTCAAGAAAAGTGTGCTATAATCAACATTTCATAGGTATCCCCAGTGAGAAATTATGATAATTCAGATTACCATGAATAAGACTCCATATTATTAAGTTGCAAATTAGGTTGGAAATTGCTTTATTCTTTGAGTATTTTAACACTATTGCATTAACAAAACTCTTACTTTGATATGACATTTTTGCTGTTAGAGTAATATATAGACATACAAAATTTGAATCATTTGAATATAGATAATAAATGACATCAATAGTTTTATATTTATGTATTAATGCACATCAGATTTAAAATGACTATCAATGACTTGCAGTGAGTTTTTTTCTTTTATTTGGCATTTATTTGTTCATCAGGGATGTGTAATGTATCATATGTAGTAAATAGTAATAAATGTATTTGTGTGTGTATGATTTTTTTGTTTGTTTCTTCAAGACAGCTGTACACATTTCAGCCAATATCTTATGTAATATCTGTACCATTTTTTAAAAATACATTCAGAAAAATGGTGTCTCACAATCTTAAAGATTCAAATGCATCTCATACTTAAAAACAAAAATAAAACCTTTTAAAACCATTTGTATTCAGAAATTTAGTTCACTAATTTTTATACATTAATCTTTTTTTTCCGCCTTCCATTTCTGAAGTAGGCACATTTCTTGTAGAGATAGGAATCTGATTATATAAATGTCTTCTTTTTTTTCTTTATATATTTCAAAGTTTTGTATCTATTCACCTTCCTTTTCTCACTCAGCCTGCAACTTCTGCATATGGATTAAATGTTATTTTAGCACAGAAATCCGTCTCTTAGTTTTTACTTTTCTATACATTAAAGTGAACACACTCTCTTATAGCTGCCATTTTCAACTTTCATTTTGAAAGAATATTTTTGTATTGATATTTATTAAGCTGAACTTAGTAGGACACACTAATACACCAGTATGCAGCTTCAAATAGTAATCAAATTCACTAGAGTAGTAATATTCTGTAAGAATAGCTTGCGCCTTTTCTTTAGTAACATAAACCAAAATGATATTTACTGAGTATGACACAAGGCTACAAGTTTCATATTTTGAGTATCTAACTCATTACAGTAGTAATTCATCTGTGATACTTGGTGATACCAGAATAAACTCTCCTTTTATAGATACTCCTTCAATTTTCCCTTTTCTGTGGATTTTTTTAGTTTTTTGATTTTTTTGATTTATACTAGCCATAAGCAAATTGTGGCTCATGATGCTTTCTGAATGGCCTCCCTAAAATTTCAGTTTTTATACAAAAGATCTTTTTACAGAAAAGAAAAAAATTATTTCCCCATTTTTAAGGTAAACAGATGCATATGATTTTCTGGAGGAAAAATGGTTGAGGTACCTTCAACTTAAAATTACCTTGAATTTTTTTTTAATAGTGTGGCCTGCTTGATGATGAGACAGGTCTCATGCAGCCCACTTCTCGAAAAAAGTTTCCTATGACTGATTTATACTCATGCACATTTCTCATAATTATTAATTTAGAACATTTCATTATTAGTCCTAATTAACATTTTCAGAACTTCAAAATTTAAGAGTTCAAACATTATACCGTAGACGAACCCAGATGAAGTCTACAAAAATTGTTTGTTTTTTTAAATTATCAAAGGGTTGAAAATACAAGGGAGATAATTCCCATTTAAGGCAAAACAGGATTACTTTTCCTTGGATAAAACTTTTTTTTGTCTTGGATTTAAAAAAAGAAGAAAATTAATATTTTAAGAATATTTAAAGAAAACAAAAACAATATCTAATTCAGATAAATCAGGGTTTTGAAAACAAGTTCGATCTTAAAATTGTATTAGTGATCGAATTTAATGCTAACATTCACTTGAAAATCTATAAAGAAAAGTTGAATCTGCTAATTCCCAGAAGCGAAAGAATTGATTTTTATATGCTTCTCTCATGTATTATTCTCCTACTATGGAGAGAAAGCTAGAAATGAATCTTCAAGCCTGGATTAATATAAAAAAGCAATAGAAAATAATTTTTCTGCATTTATTTTTTATTATTATTATTACTAACTCTAGCATTACAGTAATATAAAAATGATTGATACATTAAGATGTATTAAATATTTTAAGTTCTATCTTCTTTTATGACCCTATATTGCCACATAATCATGTATGTTCCTATAAAAAAGAAACTTATATAATCTGTCAATGTGTTTATAATGATATTTATTAATTAAATTACCATGACTAGAAAATTTGGCAAACACCTACATTTGACACACGGAACACTGAATAGCTGTTTCGACCTTATTGGGTCTCATCAGCAGTGCATACTATGATCTCCACCACTGGAGATCAAACCAGCAACCATAGAATGCAGAAACCGAAACTCTACCACTGGGCCACCAGTCCATGCCATACATAAGCGATGCCAAATCAATTAGTCATGGTAAGAATGCGCAACGGCATGACCTAATGTGTCTTGAAAGTACATTTTTCTGGACAGAGGACACGGCCACCTCTAGGGCTATGTCTTCCCAAGTTGGTGTTATGCTTTGCATACACTTTAACCTCATAGGCTTAATTTGTTTATAAAATCTGACAATTTTACAAAATACTTGTGCTTTAGTAGGAGATTTGAAGTTTATTGAGTAAATTATTCCGATAATGTCAAATTAGTGTTAGCTGAAGATCAATAATTTATTATTTTGCTACAGGAAATTAAGTTTAATAAATATCTATCATAATATTACATTATTAATATTATGTGATGAATATCTTTCTTTATATTATATTATAAATATCTATCTTGATATTAAATCTTAGTCTTACATATTACCTTACCTGCATTTTTCACATCAGCTCTAATTGATATTTTTTCTACTGGAGTCAAAGTGACAGCAGGTCTTCTTGGGAATTTTCTTAGTATCCTGGATGGTTTTGATTCTTTCATCTCCAGTTTATTGAATCTCTTTTCTAGATTTGTTCTAAAGGCTCCAACTATAATTTGTATGACTTTCATTTTCTACAGGTTTTTCAGTTCTCAGTATTATTATTATAATGTGGAAAGTTCTCTACCTAACCAACTTCTCTGTCAGTGGGGTTTAGAATATGCTGACTGTATCCCTGCAGGGAGATAAGACTCTTCTAAAGGAGCTATCTCGGGTATGTCACAAAACTGCACTTAGGGGTGAGACTCCAATTCTGGCGATGTGGAGAGTGTTGAGTACCCATTCATTGCCATTACTCCCAGATCCAGTTTGACCATGAGTGGTGGTGCCTGTTAGGGTTCAATCTGTGCATCAAATTATTTTGTAAATTAGGTTTGGTTTTATGTCATATCAACCATTGTCGGTTATTCATGCCAAATCCTTTATATAAATATATAAATTTAGTTATGCCAAATCCTTTTTTATATATATATATATATATATATATATATATATATATATATATATATATATATATATATATATATATATATATTAGATATATATGATTTGTAAACACATTTTGTTGATAACATTTTTAAATGACTCTAGCCTCATTCTTTGCACACATTTAAATGGTTCCAAGTATTACTATGTATCACTAAGAATTCATCTAAACCTTATTCATTTGTTTACAAACAGTTAAATTATTAAACAGTTCTATTTAGCATAATCCATTTGTTTGCTCTAAGTTTAAATGTCAAACAGTTCTATTCGACCCATTGATTGGATCCAATCAGGTGCTACCATTCCAGGCCAAAGTGAACCATCATGGCCATGAAGGGGTACTCCGCATTCCCTAAAGCTCCAGCATTACTGGAGCCTCGACATTAGATTGTTTAGTGTCATATCTAGGACACTCATTGTGGGGAGGGGTCTTACCCTTCTGCAGAGATACAGTCAGTGTATTCTACAGCCCCAACTAACTAGGCTGTTTTGCAAATTATTTATGTAAGTTCAGAATACATGATATTATATAAATGTATTAAAAAAAAAAAGTTTAGAAACAATAGAAAAATGTAAATATGAATGTACAATGTACACAGTTTCCTAACTTCTAGGCATATCCCAAGATGGTTGTGTGTTGCACAGTCGGCTGGGGCTATAGAATACACTGACTGCACCTCTGCAGAGAGGTAAGACACCCCCACACCCCCAATGAGTGTCCTGGATATGACACGAAACAGTCTGATGGTGAGGTCCCAGTAATGCTGGGGCTTTGGGGAATATGGAGCACCCCTTCATTGCCATTGTTCCCAGGTCCACTCAGGTCCGGCGTGGTAGCACCTGATAGGGCCCTATCTATGGGTTAAATAGAACTAATGGCAAACTTATGCTAAACTAGATTAAACTGAATAGCTTGAAATAGTAATGTTTTTGACAATTAAACCGTATTTACATTTAAACTGCATGCTTATGCTAAACTAAATTAATTCAAATAGAACTGTTTTTTGACATTAAAACTGTACTTACACTAAACTGAATTGTTTAACATAGAACTATTTTGACAATTAACTATGTGTAAACAAAATCTGTATTTATACTAAACTGAATTAGCTGAATTAGAACTGCTTGAATAAACTGGATAGCTATAAATAGAAATGTTTTTCATAATTAAACTGTACTTACATTTAAACTGCGTACTTATGCTAAACTGAATTGTTTGAAATTGAACTGTTTTTGACATTGAAACTGTACTTACACTAAACTGAATTGTTATATATAACTGCTTGAATAGTTTGAAATAGAAATGTTTTTGACAGACTGTGTACTCATGCTAAACTGAATTGTTTTAAATAGAACTGATAATTTGCATAAAAATATATTTGGCATTAAATAACCTACAAAGGTTGATATGCCATAAAACCCAACCAACCAAGATGGTTGTCATGCTGTAAAAATTAATGAACCAATTGATCAACCAAACCAAAAGAAAATGGTCTTTAAAAAATTATTGCATTTTTAGGGAAAGGGCTAAAGAAACTTGAGAAACAATGTCCCAACTGCAGGATGACCATATGGAATAACATGTACACTATCATCTAAATTAGTACACTCCTATCATTTTTTTTATAAAAATTTATTTTCTTCTAAACCAAAAATATTACAATATTATTATTCCAAGTGGAACATTATACAATCAAAATAGATATTGAAACTGTAACTATGGACTATTATTGACAGGTTATTGAACATATGAAAACCTGATCTCTCTGATAAGATAGAAAAGGATTTCTTTCAAGCAGTGGTTGTGTCAATACTACTGTATGGATGCACCAGTTTAACTGACTCTAATGGAATGCATGGAAAAAAGGCTTTCTTTCTTTCTTTCTTTAATGGCATATCAACTCTTTTTAGGTTATTTAATGCCAAAACCATTCTCCTATAAGAACAGTACTGGTACTATTTAACCCATAGCTGGGAGGATAAGGGGGCTCATACCTTTCCCAAGGGTATTTGCCCGAAAGTGAACGTAATAGCGCAACTAGAGTACGAACTCGCATACTACAATTCCGCTGTCCAACGCTTTAACCATTACACCACGAGGACACCCCCAGAAAAAAGGCTAGATGGAGACTACACTAGAGTGCTACATGCCATTTTAAATAAATCCTAGAAGCAGCACCCTCATAACAGCAACTACACTCCTATCTCATAAACCATCCAAATAAAATTAACAAGACATGCAGGGCACTGCTAGAGAATTAAGGACAAACTCATACTTGACGTTCTCTTATGGACTCCCACACATATATGTGTGCTATTGTTAGCTGACCACTTAAAACTGACATCCATCAGCTCTGTGTGGACTCTGAATGCTGTCAAAAGGACCTGCCAGAATGATTGACCATAGAGACAGATAGCAAGAAAGAGAGAGAGAGGGTTCCCTGATTTGGTACTATTGGCATGACTTGATGATGATAGCAGTCTAAAAATAAGTGCACCTCAGCAAAAGTAGTTATTTCAAATCAATATTTGGTGTGGCTGCTTTTTGTTTTGTTTAATACTGCTTATTGTTTTGATGACATTGACCTTGCTAGATTTGCACAAACACACACTGGAATGATTTTCTAATCTGACAGAATCAAGTCTTTCAATTCTGACTTGCTGGAAGGTATCTTTGGTGGAAAAAAAATATAACTTTTTTATAAAAAAAATTGATAGGATATGCTTTTCAGCACCGCTTCTAATTATATCCCCCCCCTCCACCCATGCTAGAGATCAGTTTTCAAAATTGAGTAAAAGCTAGAATTTCAAGTGCTGATTTTTCAAAGCAAGCAGATCCTCCCACATGAAATATTGGTGCAACACAATCTTCTTTTCTTGCTATCCTTTCTATTTGACGATGTATCAAATTAGGTCTAGATAGTTACAAAATAGCTTGAAGTGTATAAGAACTGAAAGAAAAAGAGGGTATGTGTTAGTATGACAGTATAAAGGGAAAAAGACAAATTATAAATACATAAAAATCATAAAATAAAACATTATAAAGAGTGTATCTTTAAAAAGAAAATTGCTTTTTCCCCTTTCCTTGAAATACTTAACCTAAAATTGACTTCAGACTGTGTCTACTTTTGCTCTTCGATTTTAATTGGCCAATATCACCACACACACACGATTCTAACTTTAGTATATTCATAAAATTCATACTTCTTACATATATCAAGTAATAATGAGCACTAGGCTGTATGATATCAAGTGGCTAATGAATTTAGTTTTTAAAATCTTATTAAAAAAATGTTCCTCAACTCTATGCCCTACAATACACTGTATACAATTAACAGTATGTATAGAAATAACTCAATAAAATTCTATGTTTAAATACCTTTTCTAGTGAATGTCATTTCTATACATGAAAAGAAAAAAAACCCCATAAAACATTAAACATTTGAGTTGTTTCTCCATATGCTGTTAAAATTTGAGATCATTTGAATGAGAATTAGTCAAGTTATTGTCATTGTCATAACAATTTTTCTGAAACACTGTACATCTCAAATGATATAAAAGTCTTTGAAACGTTATATATATATATATATTACATAGTACAGTCTTTGACCCTGGGTTTCATGCAATCAGCAGACAGACTATGTCCAACAATTACTGATTGCATGAAACACAGTGTCACAGACTGTACCATGTAATACAATATATATATATATATATATATATATATATATATATATATATATATATATATATACTCTATTATTGATATTGAGCATATATATATATATATATATATATACTCTATTATTGATATTGAGCATATATATATATATATATATATATATATATGCTCTATTATTGATATTGAGCACTATTTAACAATACTGCAACATTTGGTTATCCACTAACTTACCAAGTGAACTAATAAGAACTATAAACCTCATATATATATATATATATATATATAGTACATCTCTAACAATTTTTTATTATGTAATGCTTTGGTAGAAATAATAAAATTCTGATATCTTTGGTTTAGAATAAAATAAACTTTTTATCAAAAGTAAAGTGAGGGTTAAAGGATTCAATATAGGATTCCTATATATAAAGATCAAAAGTAAATGGATGATGCAGAAGATGTTCTTTGCTAACAATAAAAAAATATTTATACTTGATGATACTGGCACAATGCCTTCGTATGCTGAAAGTGTTATCACATGGTTAAATGTAAAAGGACTAAACTTGTAGCCAGCTTACATCTTGTTTACATCAACACTGGGTAAATGTGTGGCCAAATTATTACAGTATTAGACAAAAAAATACAGCAAGTAAAAAAATTAAACCATTTTTATTATTGCCACAAATTTTAATGAATCTTCAATGGCTTAGACATACATAGGAAGTGATTATTTTCATTTATCATTGTTGTCAAAGTTTCCTGACAATTTTTGTATCTTCAGATACAGTGGTTTTTCTATTGTGTTTATGACCTTCTTTTTATTGATAATTTCCAGTTTTCTTATTGTCTTTTAGTAAAACATTAGTTTCTTTCCAGTATCACAAAGTGACAGTCTACAATCAGTGTATGCCACAATTTGATTTTTTTCAAATTTGGATAAATGTTTTTAGCCATTAATAAAGGACTAATCACAAATTAGGGTATATTGGTATTTCTGAGAATCTTTTTTGAAAATTATGACTTTTTTGCAACAACTGTGAAAACTTTGACAAAAATAATCAAGGAAAATAACCATTTCCTATGTTTGTCTAAGTCATTGAAGTTTCATTAAAATTTGAGGCAATAATAAATAACTGTTTTTTGAAGGGTCTTTTTTTCCGCCCAATGCTGTATATGTCCTAAGTTATTGTGAAATATTGGAAGAAAAGGATAAAAAGAAGACAAAAAAAGCAAAGGAAATTGAATAACAAGTAAATTTTTGTTTGAAATAATCTTAAACAACTGCAAATTAACTTTAATCAACTTTTTTTATTCATGTCGCATTATAGATAAGAACCTCCTCTTCTTATGATGAGAATAAATTTGATTAGAAAATAGTAAATTGAATTCTCCCAACTTTTAACATTCAGAAAGCAAAGAAGATAACTGGTCACTACATAATGATTATGAGTTAATTGTTTGTAGATGCTTATTTAATCAGATTATACAACATTTTCAGTACTTTTGTTGAATCATTCACCTATTTTCGTACTAACCATTTTAAGACTCTTTTAGAAGTTTTATATTCAATGATAATTCACAATTAAAAATACTATGTTTCCATGGTTAACACAGATTTTTTTCTTGGATGAGATGCATTGTTTCTTAATTGTTTATCTTATAAACATATAGAAAATGGCCATTATTCTTTTAAAATCTTACTTTTGTGATCTGAATAATGCTATCTAACACCAACTGTGTTCTTTGATAATATGTATATTTCTTAATTGCTTATATTGTAAAGATATAGAAAATGGCCATTTTCCTTTCAAACTTTGTTTTTGAACCTTGGATAACATGATGTAACACATATTTGGTTCCTCGGTTATGTGTGTTATTTCTTAATTGCTTATGTTGTAAAAGTATAGAAAATGGCTATTATTATCTTCACACTTTGTTTTTGTGCTCTGGATAATGAAATTTAGAAATCAAGCAATTTTTCTATGGAAAAATTTGTACATTTTCATTCACATCAGATCTTTATTAAACAACATATGAATCTAAATTTACATGTGTTTATACTAAAGTTATTCAAAAATAAACAGTTTTTGTTTTGTTTTTATTTGACATATATAGGCTTCCATCATGTTTGGAAAATTTCATTATCCAGGTTACAAAAGCAAAGTTTGAAAAGAAAAATATTACTATTCCATTTTAGGCATAAACAATTGGGAAATAACCTTTTCTGTTCAGGAACAAGAAAAGATAAGATATTGTTACATTGTGTTTTTTTTTTATATAACTGCAAAAATTTTGTGAGTGGACCATTCTATAAGATTCACCAAATTTAATCATTTCTTCATTCTTTCCTGCAATGTGTCCTGATGTTCTTGAAGTTTCATTCAAGATTAAAACTTAAATAATAATTTGTAAAATGATATTAGCAAATATTGTCTAAAGTGAGTTCACATTATTTATCTTTTAATTTTTAACTTAAGTTTCGTCCTAAGCAAACAGTACTTCGTTTTTAAAAAAAGATGTCTGTCTTGTAATATCAAAGATAACACTAGTCACTCCAATGAGTTTAATCCATTATGAAAATAGACTGATAGATTTTAAGCTAGTACATTATCCAAGTGGTCAGCTTGTTTGTTCAATTGCATGTTGAATACATGACTATCATTTCTACAGATAAATGTTTTTTCGTTCTCTATCTCTCTTTTATGAGTATTTGTTAAGCTTAGCTTTGTCAGGTGCAAAGCCTCAATAATGAAAAGAGTCAATCAGGCAAACCTTATTACCCTCACTCTAGAATTATGTTTATTTCCCTTTTTCTATCTCTTTGTTTAATTTCCTTCTTTTTTGTCTCTTTATTTCTATATAATATTTATTAATTCTATCCTCTTTCTCTTGCTTCTCCAATCTTCTTTCTTTTTCTCATTCTCATTTTTTTGTCTCTATAGTTATTTGCTAAGCATAGCTAAGATGTGGCACAAAGTCAGAACTATAGAGCACCTAGTGAGAATAGAAATCACTTACAATGGTCTGACAATCTAGCTTGTTAACCATTACACCACATGAACTGCCCTTTTGTCTCTATACTACTCCTTTTTATTCTTTCTTTTCCTATTTCTCGTTTTTCTCAATTTCTACCTTTCTAAATTCCCTTTTCTTTAAAAACTGTGAATCTCTTTGCTTGAATTGAAATTTGAAGTTGGGCAGGATGAGATCCGTGGCACAATGGATAATGTGCTGGATTGCGACATTATATAGTAAATGAGCCCAAGCTTTAGCCACAGTATTAATTTCACTTTCAGACAAATATCCTAGGGAAAAGTGTGAACACATTTATGGCCATAGCTATGGGTTAAAAAGTACCACTGTTGTTCTTTCACATGGATAACTTTGGCATTAAATAACCCACAAATGTTGTTATGCTATAAAACAAAGAAACCAAACCCAACCAAACATTCATAGTCATTAGTGATTTTCACTGGTGTCTGAGTGACAGTAAATTTCCTCAGCTCACCAGGACTCTGCAAAGTGTTCTTGCCATCTCAGCAGAAATATAATCTGGACAGTCTTATTTCTTCTTCAGATTTCTAGTACCCCCATTCTACAAAAATAGCTTTAGTATTAAATAAGTAAAGTAAAGTTGTCTCCCTTTAGTCAAGGGTGACCGGAAGGCTCCTTTTTCTATAGCTACGACACCAAGGTGTAGAGGAGGGCACTATTGCTTTCTCTGAATTGCTCCACTTTACCCTTGATCCCCACCTTATAATGCTGAGTGTTAAACAAGGTAGCATCAAGCACCATTTTTTAAGTCTTCGGTATGACTTGACCTGGGATTGAACCCTGGTCTCTGGGACCATTGGCAAATACAACCTATGAATATTGATATGCATTTAAACAAAGACTTCAAATTGGATGATTTTCACAATACTTGAAGATGAAATTCTGTTTCTAGAAAATGTACAATATGTTAAAAGAATTCTCATATTTTTCTATTTATTATGACAGTAAAAAAATATTTTTGGTATGTCTTAAGCCTTGTCTTCTTGTGAAATAAAAAATAGCTAACTATTTCAATGTTGCTGATTCCAAAATAATATCTTTCTCACAATTTCCATGTCACACTTTCCTTTTACATTTGCTTTTCCTGTATTATCTCTAAAACCCCACCTATTACTTCCTTTATCCAAACTTTTTCCTTCCTCGACTCACTTTTCACAACTCTTAATCCTCCTCCTTGCCCCCAACCTCAATTTTCTCTTGGTTTACTTTTCACCTTCTTCCTTAAAATCCTGTTCTTCAATTTCATACAATCTCTTCAAGGCACAACTGCCATTTCAGTTTTTTCTTTCTCTTTTTTTATAACTCTTCTGTCTTTCATTACCTGTATCATATCAGTTATTTTTATACTTGTTATATATACATGATTTCGGTTTTGTACTGTTCTTCAACTGTTCCTCTCAGTCTTGAACACTGTGCCCTATATCAAGCATTGTCAACTTAAATCAATTTGTTCATATGGCTAAAACTGTTTCATATTTGTACATTTTCTTAAATCTATTACATACTGTTAAGCTTACTTCTATATCTTGTAAAAAGTCTAAATCTATTTTAGTATTTTAAGACAACCCTATCTCAGTTTGTTAGGCCTCTCTTTATGTCCACCTCCATCTGTTATGCTTGTCTCTGTGCCTACCCCAGTCGGTAAAGCCTATCTTTGTCTATTCCAGTCTGTTAAGCCTGCCTTTATGTCTACTCCAATCTTTTAGACTTATCTCCATGTCTACCTCAGTGTGTTAGGCCTGTATTTATGTCTACCTCAGTCTATTAGTCCTATCTCTGTCTATAAAACTCTCTTAAGCCTATCTCTACGAATGTCTACCTTAGTTTATTAAGCCTATCTCTATATCTACCCCAATCTGTTAAGCCCATTTCTATTTCCTCTCCATCCAGTAACTCATAGGATTGCCTATTTTCATCTGACATACATAGTTGTTCTTAGAGTTCAGGTAATAATCAGAATCCTCAATATTAGTTTTCAAGGGCAACTGACTCTTCGTACTTTGATGCAACATAATCTTTATATTTTCACTTCAGCATACACATTTGTGTATACTGAGAAAATTTGCAACATTCATATCATTTTATTTCTATTTAATTGAATGTGAAATAATATTGTATATTATAATTTAACATTAGTATTTCTCTCTCTCTCTCTCTCTCTCTAATATGAAAATAGCAGTGAATATGGCATTGTACTTATAACAAAATATCTGAAAGAACAACTACTTCCAAATTCATGACTGCAATTTTTTATCTGTTATTTTAGCAAAAATAGTTTTCTATTAGATTTGTTGAAGAAGAAAAAACGTAAAAGACAGCATTCTCATTTAAACACCTGTAGTTGCATGAAGAGCAGTAATGCATTTATTAAAGTCTTCACCAGACGGGGTCAGGTATGCTTTGAAGGCTTAAATGTCATTTTGTTTATATATCTCAACTCTGTAAGGACATTGGTGAATAAACATTTCCAATCCATAGTTTCTCAAAGACAATGGTAAATCTGGTTTTATATGTAGATAAACACAATTTTTATATTCGGTATGTCCCTGTATTTTAGTGCTGATAGACAAGAATATCTTATGTGTATACAAGTAGCCTCAGCTTTTGATCATTATTATTATCAGCAGTGGCCATAATAGTTCTACACCTTTCTTTTCAGTGCTTTCTTTCTCTTCTATCCTGTCACATAGTGATTGTTTTTTTTCTCTTTCTCTCTCTCATATTTTATTTATTCTTATTTTAAAAAATTCTATCTGCAGTTTCTTAGATAACTTCTCCAAATCTTCCTGCAGATTTCCATCTCTCCACCATACACTCCTCCATTTTTTTTTCTCCAGTTGTTTTTTCTTTTTTTTGTTTTTTTTATATTTAAACGATTACGTTTCTCTTGCACTTCTTCCTTTTTTTCAGGATCTTCTCATTTTTCCTTTTTTTCCGCATCTCTTTTTGAGCGTACCAGATATTTCCCTTTTCTCTGATAAAAAAAAAAAACATTGCTTTTCATTTAGAATTATTCTCTCTCTATATTCATCATCTTTAGCTTTATATTCTTCTATATTATTTTCATTCCACATTTACACACACTACCATTTTTATATTTATTATTCTGGGTTTTTTGTTTTTATTATCTTATCGATGCCACTAACTCCCTTCCAATTTTTTTCTTTAAATTTGTTCCCACCTTCACACAATTCTTCAAGTTTCTTTTATATTTGTTTTTCACTTTGTTTATTTATTTATTGATTTTTTTTCTCCCAGATTTTAAATCAATAAATTTTTATACTTCTTTTTTATCCCTCTCTTTATTTTATTTTGTTTTTTTCTCTCCCCACACCATTCCATTTTTCTTTCATCAATTCAGTCTTTCTTTACAATATTACTCCCTTTTTCTATTTTATTCCTATTCTTCCTTCCTTCTTCTCCGACTACTTTCAACATTCAGCCCACCTTATTTTCAACATTCTTTCACATCTTTGACACCTTCATGATACACATCTGCAGGTGGCACTTTAAAAGTTCACTTGTGTACACAGTCTACAGACATTCTTCTTATTCACGCAACACATTTGTCTCTCTACACACAAAATTTTTACATATAAAATTCCACAATAAACTATTCATACAAGCATACAGATCCTCAAGTAACATCATTAGTTGATTCCCTTTCTTAAATTGAATAAAATCAACATTAAATAAACCATTACTGCTTCAAAGTCCATGAATTTAGAGTGAGTTATTTTTCTTTTACAATATTATTCAGTTACTTAAACTTGAAAAAGAAATTTCTACTTTAGAAAATCAAACACAAGGACTAAATAAAAAACCCTGCCCTGCTGTTTCAGCTTGGATTGTGATTTTAAAAGATTGAACAAAAATAATTTTGCTATATCAAGAATATTGGTTAAGGAATTTAGTTATACTATAAATTACATAGCAGGTAATAAAGTCACAATTAATTTATAGTGCTTAGTTAGGGTTCAGTTTTGTAGAGAAATATGTTTTTGGTTATGTTTGGTTACGTTTCTTTATTCAGTGGCATATCAACCTTCTGGGATTATTTGAGGCTGAAGCAATCCTTATTGAAGAACAATAGTGATACTATTTAACCCATAGCTGGAAGGATAAGGGGGCTTCATAACTTTTCCGAGGGTATTAGTTTATAAGTGAACATAATAGTATGACTTGAGTTCAAAATCACTCACAAGTGTTGCAGTCCAACTCATTAACCATTATACTGAGGAACTCCACCTCCAATATATTTTTGATTTAAGGGATTTATCGAATAAGCCCTTTTGGTTTAGATTATATCAGATTGATGCTCACCTCTAATTTTTAATCTAGACCATTTATGAATTAAAAAAAGGCAATTCTTTAAGGTTCAAGAAGAAAAAAAAAGTGGGTGGGATACTAAGAGATATAATTTTCACTTAATATTTTTTTCTTTTTCCTGTTTAAGTATTATGGTCAATACACACAGTTTAGTTCACTTTTAATATTGTGTTATTGATTAATGGTTGTGTTTGACAACAATCTTTAAAATCTCTCACCTGTTTTTACCCAATATCTAAATCCAAAATCCAGCTAAGTAGTTGATGAAAGATAGTTATTTCAAATCAAATTGGATATTACTGCTTCAAAGTCCATGATTTAAAGTGAGTTAAATTTCTTTTGCAATATTATTCTGTTACATAAACTTGAAAAAATCTTTATTTTAGAAAAGTAAATTAATAGATAAAATCCTGAAAATCTGCTCTTTCAACTTGGATTGTGTTTTTAAAAGGTAAAACAAAAATAATAATGTACTCTCAAGAATTTTGGTTTAAGAATTCACTTGTATTTTAAATTATACCTAATAATGTTCAACTTGGGTTTAGTATCTATATAAAAAAAAGCTTGTTTTTACATCAATATCTAAATCCAGCCAAGTAGTTGATAAAAGACTGTTATTTCAAATCTTTAAGTTATAGTCCAAGTTAAAAGCATGGTGAAGGTAACCTAAAGCTGAATGTTTTTAGGTCTTATTTTTCTGATGCAGATATCATTGGGAAATGAGAAAAGTTTTGGTAAATAAGCCTAAACTTTTCTCGTTTTTCATTGGAAAAATAAGGTTTAAAAATATTCTGCTTCTGATTATTCTTACCACACTTTTAACGTGGATTATTAATAAAAAAAAAAGATTAATTATCAAGTTGGAAAAAAATTGAAAGAAACTGAATACCACATTAAAGGGAGTTAACTCTAGACTTTTTCTATTAAAATTTTACATCAAGTTGTAAAGTCAGTTAATGTAATAAAAGGTTAAGTTATTTGGTTTAATGGCATATCAACCTTTGATGGCTATTTAATGCCAAATCCTTTCTCTCTCTCTCTCTCTCTCTCTCTCTATATATATATATATATATATATATATATATATATATTATCATCATGTCATGCTGTCAGCATGAATCTACCTGACCCTCTCTTGCCACCTGTCTCTATCATCCATCACTCCATGGAGGTCTTCAAGGTTATATCCTGTATCAGCACTGAGCTGTTGTATGTAGGTTCTTGTTGGTTCCCCTGCCTTTGCTCGTCTATGTGAAGGGGTCCACTGAAGTGTATATATATATATATATGATTTTAAAGTGAATAATTTGTAGATAACATTATTTTTAAATGAGTTAGAGCTCATTGTTTGCACACAGTTAAATGGTTTCAAGTATTGCTATTTAACATTAACAATCTAATATTAATAATAATCCCTTGTGTAAGACGGAATAGTTCTATTTGACCCATAAATATGACCCTAACAGGTACTACAACTCCAGGGAAGAGTGGATCTGAGAGTAATGGTAATGAAGGGGTACTCTACATTTACCAAACTCCAAGACTGGAGCCTCACCATCAGATGCAGTTTAATGTCATATCCAGGACATTAAATGGTTTTAAGTATTGCTGTCTAATACTAATAATTCAATTTAACATTAACCATTTGTTTGCACATTGTTAAATGGTTTCAAATATACTAGATGATTAAACAGTTCTATTTAATCTATAGATGTGATCCAAACAGGTACTATCTAGGAGTAATGGTAATGAAGGTGTACTCTACATTTCCCAAACTCGAAGACTGGAGCCGCACCATCAGATACAGTTTAATGTCATATCCAGGACACTAAATGGTTTTAAGTATTACTAATAATTCTGTTCAACATTATTTATTCATTTACATAGTTTCAAGTATTGCTAGCTAATACTAGTTATTCAATGTAATATTAATCATTTGTCTACTCATAGTTAAATAGTTTGGTTTGGTTTAGTTTCTTTGTTTAATGGCATATCAACCTTTGTAGGTTATTTAATGCCAAAGCCATCTTTCTAGAAGAACAGTAGAGATACTATTTAACCCATAGCTGGGGGGATAAAGGGGTTCATACCTTTCCCAAGGGTATTTGTCCGAAAGTGAACATGATAGCGCGACTGGAATTCGAACTTGCTTACTACAATTTCGCAGTCCATCGCTTTAATCATTACACTACGAGGACACCCCATAGTTAAATGGTTTCAAGTATAGTAAATGATTGAATAGTTTTATTTGATCCATAATTATGACCCTAACAGATATCACCACTTCAGGTCAAAGTGGACTTAGGAGTAATGGCAATATGAGGTAATCCACATTTCCCAAAACTCCAGATAGTTTAGTGTTATATCCAGGATGCTTGTTGGGGATGGTGTCTTATTTCTCTGCAGAGGTGCAGTTGGAGTATTCTACAGCCCCAACTGACAGGGCGGCCAGATAATGTAAGGATTTCCCATACTTTCATCTTCCTGCACCCACCGCTATCCACACAAGATCCTTTCTACTTGAATTAATTTTTTCATGAATCTCACAGTTCTTGAACATTCTAAAGGTCTGTTTACAGATCAAATCAATTTTGTTAATCAGTAATCCAGTCTAAGTTGAAGGATGATTTAAAACGTTTTAATATTTCAAAACTTAAAGCATTAATTTTTTTTTTTTAAATGGGCCTAAAAAATGAGGCTTTTATCTGTGTTAATAGTTTTTTCAAGACCTTTGACAATGAATATTTAAAAAAAGATGTGGTGAAGTTTCTTTAGAATTTTATATTTTGTCACTTAGCCCTTCTGCTCTGAGCCTCTCTCCACTCCCTTAATTTGGGTTTATGGCTAAAATATAGCAAAAAATTTATTTAACAGCCTGATCATCTACATTGTTACTAGGTAATAGCAATATAGAAATGGAGATTCCTTGCATGGAATTCAGGCTATACTTCTATATGTACATCTAGATAGCAGCAAATTGTCTTCTGATTTGTCAGAATTGTTTAGAATTAAAAAGAAAGGGGATCTTTTAATTCTATCATTAGCAAAACAAAGAGATTTTTCCAGTTTCTTCTCCTATATCACTTCATCATATTCTGATATTCAGTGGAAAAAATTACTCTGATACAGTTTTATATGTATATATATTTACAAAGTTGATATTTTAATCTCACTTTACTTGTCTAGAGTGATAGCATATGTTAGGGTTCCATCTATGGGTCAATTAGATCTGTTTGAAAATGAGTAGTAGTAGTAATAGTAGTAAAAAGGAATACTTGAAACCGTATAACTGTGTACAAATTATTTGTATTAGATAAGAATACTTGAAACCTGCTCTTCTACAACAATGGATTTGGCATTAAACAATCCACAAAGGTTAACATGCCATTAAAACAAAGAAAGCAAACCTAATAAATATGTCCAAATTCCCTTTTACATATCAATTAAAATATATCAGTATCAGTAATCTCGTCTGAAATATCATATGATAAATTTATACCTCTGTATTTACTTAAAACAGAATGCAGAGTTCCTCTGTAGCTTTTTCTCCAAGCACTTTGCTAAAGTCTGTGTGGTGCAACCATATAATAGTATTGACATAGCTATAGCTTGAAAGGGTTCCTGTTTTATTTTATCAGAGAGATACTGTATACGAAAGGTTATAACATAAACCACAGAATCTTCCAAACAGCAAATAGTTGTTGATATTAAGAGCTAGTGTTGGATTTAGGCATACGGTAGAACTACAGCTTGGGGGCCTCACAATCAGATGAGAGTTAAAGAAATTCCATGGTGCATTTAAAGTTTCATCTCCAAACTTTATGTAGCTTAGGTTCTCACCAAGTTTAAATCTAACATTGTAGTCATACATTTTACAAATGAATATCCATGACAGGAAGTAATTTTTCTTCTTTGATTTAAAATGAAAATTGTGTGACGGATAGCTTCTACTTTCTCCTCCCATGTTATAGTTTTTATGACCAACATGCTACCACTGAGCTCTAACTATGAAAGCTTGTATGGACTGCCCTGTAAAAGAGATTATATATCTTTGTATATTTTAAATATATCTATTTTTGCTTGGACATTGTATATATTGATTATGGTTATATTGGAAAATGCACCCCTATCTCCCACATGAATTTGTTAGTATCACTAACGAGTGTTGATCGGGAGGAAAAACATATTTCATAAATTTAGTGAATGAGAGAGGGGGTGAGAGAGAAAAAGAGAGGTAGTGAGGGAGGGATATAGAGAAAAGAATGGAGGCAGTGAGAGAGTAAGGGAAAAAAAGAGATGAAGAGATATATGTATTTAGAGAGAGAGAGAGAGAGAGAGAGAGAGAGAGAGAGAGAGAGCTTGTTCATAAAATTATAGCAAAGTAATGTGTGTGGGGAGAATTAATAGTACCATGTAAGCTCTTGTCAGTGTAGGTTAAAAGAATATTTTTTGCAAGATTACATGTACAATGCATCAGGGGTGAGAAAAATGCCGTTTGTGTTTTCTAGTTATGGTTGGTCACACCTGGGTGAACGGTGTGTCTGTGGAAATAAGTCTATATGAGAGAAAAGAGAAAGAAAGCATTTTGCTAGTTGGTAGAGTGTTTGGCAATGGCCTGGAAGACTGGGATTCAATCTCTGGTCGAGTCATACCAAAGATTAAAAACATGTTACTTGATACCTCCTTTCTTAATGCTTAACATTATAAAGTATGTATCAAGCCAAGTGTAAAGTCAAGCAATCCAGAGAAAGTAGTAGTGCCCTCCCCAACACCTTGGTGTAACAGCTATTGAAAAAGGAGCCTTTGAGTCGCTTTTCATGACAGTTTCCAACTTTATTTTACTTTTTACTTATATATATATATATATATATATGAAAAACAAGATATTCAGATGATGGTTTGATTTATTGTTGAATTATTTGCCAACTTTAAATGTTTCAGTTTTTATATCAAACCATAATCTGAGCAATGTTAATATTAGGTATATCTTCTGAATTATATTCAATTTTAGAATGAAATGAAAAAATGAGAAAACTTTTAGCCTTCAATTACCATTAGTAGTCTTCTGTTTTGAATTTATATGACATTTAGTATTTGAAATTTAGTTTAAAACGTAACATTTGCTAAAAAGAAGTATTTTTTCTTCCTTTCTCTATTTCATTTCTTTTTCTTCCCTTCCTTTATCTTTTTTCTTCTTTATTATGTAGCTGTTGTAATTTAGGATGAATTATGATGAAAAGTGTTACTGACCACATATATAGTTTACTATATCTATGAATAATGAGTGTTAAATATCAGTGATAGAGCATATATATCCATTGCATACCATACCCTGAAAATGACCTTGGGTTCAATACACATCAGTGGGTTTAATCCTAGGTTGCATCATACCACAGACTTTAAAAATGGTACTTGATACCTCCTTAACTCTCAGCAATATAAGGTACGTATCAAGGGTAAAGTGGAGCAATCCAGGGAAAGGAGTAGCACCCTCCCCTACACCTCAGTGTAGTAGCTATTGAAAAGGGAGCCTTCTGGTTGCCAACTTTACTTACACACATATATATATATATATATATATATATATATACATGCATGTGTGTATATATGTGTTTATTTGAACTGTTTTATGTCTGTGGATGAGAGTTTTACAATGCTTACATTATTTAGTGTATGTGAATTATATACTTAGGACCCTGTGTTGGTGGGTCAGTGTCAGAATTTTTGTATGTGTATGTTTATTTGGTGTATATATATATATATAGAGAGAGAGAGAGAGATGTTTATATTTATGAGTACATTAATATTTGTCGACTTTACCAAGGCTTTCGATTCCAGTCACAGAGGAAAGATGGAACAAATCCTACTAGCATACGGCATACCTAAAGAAACCGTAGCGGCAATAACGATTCTCTATAGAAACACTAAAGTAAAAGTACGATCACCGGATGGAGACACAGAATACTTTGACATTGTAGCAGGAGTACTACAAGGGGACACGCTGGCTCCGTACCTCTTTATCATTTGTCTAGACTACGTACTTAGAACATCGATTGACAAAATCAAAGAGAATGGCTTCGAACTGACGAAGAAAAGAAGCAAAAGGTGCCCCGCAACAACAATTACCGACGCCGACTACACCGATGACATAGCGATACTGGCAAATACACCTGACCAAGCCGAAACACTATTGCATAGTTTGGAATGAGCAGCAGCAAGCATAGGCCTCTATGTTAATGCACACAAAACGGAATATATGTGCTATAACCAAACGGGGGACATCTCCACTCTAGAAGGAACCCCTCTTAAACTAGTAGACAAATTCACGTATCTAGGAAGCAGTGTCGAATCAACCGAAAAGGACATCGAAACGAGGTTAACAAAAGCATGGACAGCTATCAATAGGCTATTGATTATATGGAAATCAGACCTAACCGATAAAATGAAACGCAGTTTCTTCCAGGCAGCGGTCACATCGATACTGCTATATGGCTGCACTACATGGACGCTAACAAAACGGCTGAAGAAGAAGCTAGATGGCAATTACACAAGAATGCTGCGTGCAATCCTGAACAAGTCCTGGTAGCAACACCCCACAAGACACCAACTGTACGGCCACCTGCCCCCTATCACGAAAACTATTCAAGTTAGAAGAACCAGACATGCAGGACACTGCTGGAGAAGTAGGGACGAACTCATAAGAGATGTACTCTTATGGATCCCCACACATGGCCGCGCAAAAGCAGGACGACCAGCACGAACATACATTCAGCAGCTATGTGAGGATACAGGATGTTGTCCTGAAGACCTACCTAGGGCGATGAACGATAGGGAGGAGTGGTGAGAGAGGGTCAGGGATATCCGTGCTACCAGCGCGATATGATGATGATATATATATATATATATATATATATATATATATTACAGCAAATGTTCTTGAAAGTCTATCAGTATGTGCATTTGTTTATGAATGCTTGTATATATTTAAAGAAAATAAAAATGCAATATCCTGAAGGAGGAGGCTGATTTTTGGGTGCAGTATGTGCATGGGAATCTGAATACTGTTGATGCACCCTATATTTTGATACCTGTACAGACATTGATTTGTATATGTAATCTTTTACTGTAATCTACTGATATTACAACATGCACTGAACTATTTAAGCTTGGGACTAGAGTTTTTCTAGATTTGGATACAGGCTAAATATATATTTGAAATATCAAATAAACAGTGTAAAGTAAAGAACAAAATTGTATTTAACAGATACATATTAATATATTTCTAAATCAAAGTCTTTTCAATCTTTTTTAAGATTAGTTGATATATATATATATATATATATATATATATATATATATCTCCCAATGTCTCATCATGAGCAGGATATAACACAGGGTATATTTTCTAAGTGGCATTTAACAGGTTTGAATTCAAGAGTTGTCCTTCTCCTAGACTGGTTGCTATACCAAGGTTAAAGAGCCCAGTCTGCCCTAATATTTACCCATAGCTGAAGGGAAAAATAATTGGATTCATACATTTCCCAAAGGTATTATTGCTATGGGAAATATGAACAGCCTTGTCCAGGATTTGAACTCAGGTTACCTTGTCCATTTCCTATGACAGTAATCGTTATATCATGAATGCCTTTAAGATTAGTAAATACAGAGTATATGTACTACATATAATATAAAATGTGAAATTTAAACAAAATAGGTAAAGAACATAAACTTACTTCACACATACCAGTAGAAATTGATACAGATTAAATTCTTTAGATATCTGTATAGAATACCAAAATATATTATATAAAATGAAAATTAAATGAAGAAAAGTAACAAACATAATTCAATGTAATAGATAACAGATATACAGACCCGGTGCATATTACTCTCAAACTCCCCAACTGAAAGTAGCCTTAGCCTGCTTGGGGGTTCCAGAAGGGTGGGTTTCATATATTTTCTATGAATACTACTTTATGAAAATTGACATTAGAGGTAGAGTGGAGGCCTCATATCATAGATCATGTGCAGGTATCATAGATTTGTGCCGAGTTGGTGGGGGGGGGGTCACGTAACTCTTGCAATCATCCCTGTAGGTATAAATCAATATACATAAAGTTCTTGAAATACCTGTATAGAATATTATGTATATCGGAAGAAAATCAAATAAATAGGTGTAAAAGAACATAATTTTATTTAACGGACACTCAATACATCCGTGCAGGAAATGAAATATATTCCACAAATATAAATGAATATCTATGCAATTTTTAAACAAAGCAATTATATGGAAGATAACAGCTGATACTTAGTTTTGGTTTTTTTGTTTAATGGCATAACAACTCTCATGGGCTATTTAATGCCAAAGCGATTTTTGTAGAACACAAGTGGTACTATTTAACCCATAGTTATCATAGATGAATCGATCAAAATTGTCTCAAGCACTTTTGGACCTTTCCTAACCACTGAAGACGGCCTATGAAAGGTCCAAAAGTGCTTGGGACAATTTTGATAAATTCATCCACCAATTCCAACCTGAAACTAAGACACTTATTAGGAAACTTGAAAGGATCTTAATAAAATTATATAGACAAAATGTGTCTTTATTATTTAATCAAACATGCTTAAATGAAAGACTGCTGCCTAACTACACATATTTTAAAATACACATTAATGAATGTAAGTGTAAGGTAGGTTATTTTGTATGTTCAAGTAGGTATATGTATGTGTGTAATTTTCTTGCCTAACGAAAAAATTGTATTCCAATAATTTGATTGGCTCAGATGAAGCATATAACTGAGGGAGGTGAACTGAATGGAACAACCAGAAAGGAAGAAAGAGAAGAAAAACGGCTTATGAGAGTATATACACAATGATTGGAAGAGGATCAGTGAAAGAGTGAGAGAGAGGGGGGGGATCAGAAAAAAAAAAACAAGATTGAAAAAGACTGGATCAAATGAAGAGAGAAAATAGAAGAGAGAGAAAGAGAGTGAGAGAATGTATGTTTGTATGAAGAATGCAAATAATAAGAGAAAGAGATTTAAAAAGAAGACTGGATCAAGTGAAGAGAGAAAATAACTGAGAGAGAGACAGACAGACAGACAGACAGACGGACAGATTATTCTTGTTCCCTTCATTATAGATCATAACTATTTCTGAGGAGTTCTGGAAACTTACTAAGCTTTTTTTGCTTAGATGTGGCACAAGGCCATATGAAAGGGGCACCCAATGAGACTCGAACTCACTTGTGTAGGTTTGCTAGTCGAGCTTGCTAACCATTACACCACCGGAGGCGCCTATTTCTGAGGAGTTCTGTGATGTAGTTTACTGTTCTCTTTTTAATTGACATCTCTATTCTCTGATCCTTCTCTATATTATAATATCTTTAAAAGATCATACTCAACACAAACCTTAATTTTTTTGTCTGTTCATTTTAAAATAAAGTTTTATTTCATCCCTGCCCAATTCTTCATATTAAAAAGTGACATTTATTGCTTTATCAAAAAAAGAAAGGAAAAAATGAAATAAACTGCAAATGACAAGGAGGATAATAATTTTGTATTCTAAAGAAGTATTTTAAGTGCAAGTTTAAAGTAATTATTAATCAGTTTTCATTGCACATCACAGATTAGTTACCTGGATCTTATGCCTTGTTTTTTCTTTTCTTTTCTTTTTTTGAAGATATGTTAGGGTTTGAGCAGTCTTTATTTGTTGGGGTTAAAAGAAAACTTACAGTAGAGAAGAAAAAGATGAAGTTATTTTGATAAGAAAATTTAAAGAAAACAAAAAACCGAAAGATCTTTTTCATTTTGAGCATTGGAATTTGAAATAACAAACTTAAAGGAGAGGCATTCATGGTGTAATGGTTACCATCATAAGAAATGGACATGGCAACCCAAATTCAAATCCTGGATGAGGCTGTTTGCATTTCACATTGAGAAAAATATGAATCCAACTAAACTCTCTTTAGCTAAGAGTAAATGGTAGGGCAAACTAGGATATCTAACATTGGTATGGCAACTGGTTTAGAAGCAGGACACCTCTGAATTCAAACTTCTTAAAACCCATAAGATTGACCTTGTGTCACATCATGCTAATGCAAAGGGGTTAGTTTAAAATATTTAAAGGGCAGGCACACTTAGCATCATATTTATCATCATAAGAAACAGAATTGACCTCCCAAGTTCAAATCCTTTATAAGGCTGTTTGGATTTCACTTTACACTTATAATCTTGAAATAGACATGAATCTTTCCCTTTTGCCCTAGCTATCAGTAAATAGTAGGCAAAACGGGGTTCTTTAGCCTTGCTATGGCAACCAATGTAGGAGAATGAAAATTTTGAATTTAAACTAACTGTAATACACTTAAAAATTGACTGACCTTGTGTCACATCCTGCTCATAATGATGGGTTGGATAACTACAGACAAACTTATAGTTACATCTGGAGGCCCATGGCATAACAGTTATTATCTTAGGAAATGGACTCAGTAAACTCAGTTTGAACCCTGCTCAAGGCTGTTTGCATTTCACTTTGATTTTAATGCCATTGGTAAAGGCATAAATCCATCACTTCAGCTATTGGCAAATACTAGAGCAGAATGAGGCTCTTAACCTTGGTAAAACAACCAGCATGGTTGTGGGGGGGGAGGACTGTAAATTCAAAATCAGAGAAAGTGGAACTATAAACTCCACCTCATGAGAACCTACTTGCTACAAAATTGCAGTAGGAGGTGCCCGTGGTGTAATGGTTATTGTCGTAGGAAATGGACACGGCAACACGAGTTCAAATCCTGGGCGAGACTGATTGCATTTCACATAGCACTAATACCCTTGGGAAAGGTATGAATCCAGTTATTCTCCCTCCAGCTATGGGTAAATAGTAGGACAGACTGGGTTCTTCAGCCTTGATGCGGCAACTAGTCTAGGAGAAGGAAAACTCTGAATTCAAACCTGTTAAACTCCGCCTAAAAATTGACCTTGTGTCATATCCTGCCTGAGCGGAGGGGTTGGGTAAATATGAGAACTGCAGTACCATCATGCGTATGGTGTGGCTGTGGTCCTAATATTCACTAGGGTGTTAGGCATTTATATTGTTACATTTTGTAAAGAGTTTTATTTGTTGTCTCATGTGAGCTGTCATTACAATGCATGAATGGCTAGCAGGAAATTTAGATAGTATTTAGAAATTAAAAACACAGATAACACAGTTTTTCTTTGATCTTGATTATGGCCAGAAATATGAGTGAAAGCATTAATTCACAAATGTTTGGATAATATTCACTTTCATTGGGGTCAGACATGGCTTCTGTCATATTTAAACAAGAAATGTTAGATAAATTATATAAGAATATTGCTTGCTTGTTATCATTAATCAAATTTGTATATACATATATAGTTACAAGGACCATTCAATAAAAAGGGGTATGATTTTTGAAAAAGTAAAATAATTTGTTATTTCAAAAATATTTTCATAAATGTAAACTCTGCATTGTTTGACATTGGTTTATAGGAAAAATTATGTTAATCTTGCTGAAATATTTTTTGAGGCTATTCAAAATGGTGCCAAATCATGCAGAGTGTTCCAGGCTTAAACAGAGGTCTGTCATCAAATTTTTACTGGCTGAGAAGTGAAAACCATGTGAAATTTAGAGGAATTTGTGATGGGTTTGGAGAAGCATGGTTTAGTCAAAAAAATGTTTACAAATGGGTTAAACACGGGCTTGACACTATGAACCTGAGTTGAAAAGACAGTCCATGGAGTGGAAACACACTGACTCACCAATACTCGTCACTATTGATTTCCTTGAAAAAGATACATCTATAAACAGAGCTTTCTGTTGCCAACTCATCAGGCAAAATTTACCTGGATAGGATTTATTAAACAACTGCATGAAAAATATCTTTCATCCTCATGAAAGCCTATTAGGGGAGAGTTGCTGTGGGGTAGAGGCCAATATGCTGGACTGTGACATCTTAGTGAGTGAATTTGAACTCTTACTCACACTATTATATTCACTTTCAGATTAATACCCCTGAAAAAAGGTATAAAGCCCCACCCCAGCTATGGGTTAGATAGTACTATTACTGTTCTTTTACAAGGATGTCTTTGGTATTAAATAACCTGCAAAGGTTGATATGCCATTAAACAAAGAAACCAGATTAACACTTACTTTGTAATAAAATACAGGTTCTGATTGCAATAATAGAATATGCAAATTTTATAGAACAGTATGGCATTATTTCTTGTTTATGCAAATACAGATTTTTTCTGTGTTTCTGAGATAAGATGTCGTTATTATTGTTATCAACATATTGCAGACTGCTATATTTATCTTGCTTGCTATACTCAGAAAAGACACTTGAAGAAAGCCAGTGAGTACAGTGACTGAAACATAAGTATTGCAACCAAGATTGGTAGAGATTTTCTTTTTTGCATTTTAGAACTCTCACTTTATTTGTTTTTAGAATAGTAAGAGGGAGATCAGGCAGTGGATAGAGATTCCTTATTTCCAATTGTCTGGATTGAATAAAGTATGCATTTTTATATTGAAAATCTTCTGAGCCTATCAAACAATGTATTTCTTGATTTGCACCCAACTAGCCTTGAAAACAGGGACAAACAAATGCCCTGCAAATGCTGAATATTTTCAGGAAGTTTAATGTTTTCATTCAAAGTCCTGCTGGTCAAACATAGAGGAGGAATCAAATCAGTTTATATCAAAGCAGAACATGGTTTTTAAAAAAACATTTCCTACCCATTCAGAATAGGGGCTTGAAAAAGAATGGAGGGAAAAAATATTTAGCTGTCAAAGACTTTTGCTTTCTCCATTGTTAAAGTGTTCTCTTAAAATAAATTTAGAACAGCTTCATACAATCAGCTATGAATGCTGCCTACAATGGAACTTAAAAAGGTCATGGTTCTTAGACATTTTTTCAGTATGTTTGTGTTTACATAGATTGCTTTTAAGTGAACAGCTTTCTGAAAAGCTGACTTGATGTGAAAGTCATGAAGTGTCAGAAGTAAGAACACATAATGTGAAGACATGAAATGTTCCAAAAATCACTTGCCTTTTCAAAAAGACATTTCTGAAAAGGCATATATAAAAGTCGTCTTTGAAGGAATGTTAATTTTTTTTTGTTGCTGTTAGCTTTCAAATCATATAAAAATATAATCTTAAAATCAGTTTGAAATTTTATTTTTGATTTGGAGGAATATTGATTTAAAGGTAGGAAAATGACAAATTATCTTTATAAAGTTATAAAATTATCCTGTTTCTCTTTGTTTTCCTGTAAAAAGACAATGCTTTATGAGCAGCAAATTTTACTTACTGTATTAGACAAAAAAAAAGAGGCTGAAAAAATTTAAACAGTTTTTATTATTGACACAAATCTTAATGAAACTTCAATGCTTTAGAGGCACATAGGAAGTAATTATTTTTCTTAATTATTGTTGTTCCCAGAATTGGAATAAAAAGTCATAATTTTCTTTAAAAGAAATTATTAAAAATACTAAAAAATAGGAAATTTCTTAGAATTTTCTTTTCCTTGATTTGATACCCTAAATTGTAAATAGTCCTTTGTTAATCATTAGTAAGTAAAAAAAAATAAAGTTGGTGACTGTATTTGAGGGCGACCAGAAGGCTCCCTTTTCAATAGCTATTACACCAAGGTGTAGGAGAGGGCACTACTCCTTTCCCTGGATTGCTCCACTTTACCCTCAATACATACCTTATATTGCTGAGTGTTAAGCAAAGAAGCATCAAGTACCCTTTTTAAAATCTTTGGTATGATGCAACCTGGGATTGAACCCATGTCTCCCAGGCCATTGGCGAACACTCTACCCACTATGGTTTGTAAACAGTTTTAAAATGGTCAAATTGTGGAATGCAGTGATTGTAGACCTTCTTTTTGATGATAATTTCAAGTTTTCTTATTATTTTTGCAGAGAACATCCATTGATGAATGATGGTTATTCGATTTCTTTGCAATATCATAAAGTAACAATTCACAATACTATGGTATCTAAGTAAACTACCAGATACTTTCTGTTCACATATAAAACCGTGGGATATTTTAAAAATCAATTTGTTAAAAAAATGGGTAGTTTTATATGGTAACTTACACAAAAGATTGTTCCATGATCACTAAAAGTTTTTTTTCTCTGTGTATATAAAGACATCTACGCATGTGTAATCAGGTAATGTTCGCCAATGGTCTGGGAGACTGGGGTTCAATTTTAGGTCGATTCATAACAAAAACTCAAAAAATGGTACTTGCTGCCTCCTCACTTAACACATTATAAAGTATATATCCATATTTACCAACCCCACCACTCGGGCAGGATATGACACAAGGTCAATTTTTAGGCGGAGTTTAACAGGTTTGAATTCAGAGTTTTCCTTCTTCTAGACTAGTTGCTGCACCAAGGCTGAAGAACCCAGTCTGCCCTACTATTTACCCATAGCTGGAGGGAGAATAACTGGATTCATACCTTTCCCAAGGGTATTAGTGCTATGCAAAATGCAATCAGTCTCGTCCAGGATTTGAACTCGTATCACTATGTCCATTTCCTGCGACGATAACCATTACACCACTGGCACCTCTGCAAAAAATTATGTTAAAATCATTATAAAGTATATATCAACGGTAAAGTGGAACAATCCAGGGAAAGGAGTTGTGCCTCCTCTACACCTTGATGTAGTAGCTGTTGAAAAGGGAGCCTTCAAGTTGTCCTTGACTACGGACTCCAATTTACTTACTTACTTACTTATATATTTACCCAACCCTCCCATTGAGGGATCCCCATGCTGTAGTTGCTAGTTTGCCGGACTGCAACATTGTAGTAAATGAGTTCAAACTCTGTTCATGCTTTTGTGTTCCCTTTTGGACTAATAACCTTCAGTAAGGTATGAACCTTCTTATCCCTCCCAGCTATGGGTTGTTCCACAAGGAGGACTTCGGCAGTAAATAACCCACAAACTTTGATGTGCTATTAAACAAAGAAACCAAACCAACTCCAATGAGCAGGGTGTGACGCAAGATCAATTTTTGAGTGGAGTACTGCTGATTTGTATTCCCAGCTTTCCTTCTTTTAGACTGGTTGCTTTAGCAAGGTTAAAGAATCAGTCTGTCCTACTATTTACCCATAGTTGGGGGAAGAGGAGAGGGATTCATGCTTTTCTCATGGACATTAGCCCAAAGTGAAATGCAAACAGCCTTGTCCAGGATTTGAACTCTGGTTGCTGATTTCATTTCCTGTGGTGATAACCATTATACTCTATGCCATTTTGATTATCCTATATAATGAAATTGTTATATATGTATGCACATCTAAGTGTCTTTTTTCTTCTCATGTATGAGAAAGGTGTAGTATCTAGAGAAATATAAGCACGCTTTGTTAACAAAAGTTAGTGTTATTAGTTAAAAGTTAATTAAGCACCTTTTAAAGGAAAGAATAGCTGTAAAATAAACACCAACCAATGTGAATCTTTCATAAATGTGTTTTAATTCTCTTTGACTGAAAAATAAAATAGAATCATATACAGAAAAATCATTCACAGCTTATTAGCTTATGAATTGGTAACACTTTTTTTTCCTTAACATTTTCAAATCATAAAGACATTGAATGCCTTTCCCTTTAGACTTGATGATGGCTTTTACTTTTTAATTAATTTTCTTGTAACTTTTATCATTACTACCAAAAAAAAAATTGTATTTATATATTTTTGAACACTATATCTCTGTTGGAGATGTAATGTTTATCATCATAGGAAGAAAATTCCGTGAGTGAACCATTCTATTAGAACACCAAATTTAATTATTTCTTCATTCTTTTCCTCAATGTTTCCTGATGTTCTTGAACCTTCATTCTAAACCAAAACCTGAATAATAATTTGTAGAGTTATATTGAAGGTGCTCATGACCTAACTACTATCATCATAAAAAGTGGACATGGCTATCCAAGTTCAAATCCTGAACAAAGCTGTTTACATTTCACATAGCACTAGTATTCCTAGAAAAAGTATGAATCCAACTATTCTCTCTTCTGCTATGAGTAAATAGTAGGGTTGACTCAGCTCTTTAACCTTGGTATGGCAACTGGTCTAAGAGAAAGAAAACTCTGATTCAAACCAGATTTTTAGCTAACTTCCCTTTAAAGGACAGTTTACTGATTGATTTCCACTTGAAATATATTGCATAAATATTGATTCATAGTTAATGTTTTCAGACAAAAATGATAGAAATGGCTGTACATCCTATTAATAAAATGTTTTTCAATCTAACTTATGACTAATCAACATTTTTGTTTAGTCGATATCATAATAATATTAAGAAAAAAGAAAGCTTAACAAACCTCTGTAATGTTGATCTCTCTGTAGGGAGTTAGATATCTGGGACTTGCATCTCCATAAAATATTTCATAGGACTTTATCCACCTTTGTGTGAGAGAGTTAAAAATTTTAGTGAAGTATAAAGGAAATGTTGAGAGATTTCCAGCGAGGGGCACACAATGACCCCATAATAAATGAAGTAATCTGAAATAGCTGCTGGTTTGTCAGAAGTGGAGGTCTATGGAGTAAATGGCCAAACAAACAGGAAGCACTCAAAATAACAAGTGAGAGTTGTTTCATCTTGGCTTGCTACCAATGGCGAGTTTCAAAAACAAATCCAAAAATGTTTATAGTAAATTTAGAAAAAACTATTTAGTATGTGTGTGTAGATGTATTCATGCATATAACTATGTGTGTGTGTATATATATATATATATATATATATATATATATATATATAGAGAGAGAGAGAGAGAGAGAGAGAGAGAAAAGTGGTGAGATATTGGTGGATTCTTATCTGTTTGTGTTGAAGTTTGAACCAACACTTCTATGACACGTTGGTGTCTGGTGATGATTTGTGAGGAAAAAACATTGCGGTGGGGGGGATCAGAATCTTTGATTTTGGTTTAGTTTCTACAACTAATGTTTGTCTCAGTCTATGAAGATATATTTCTTAGAAAAGATGTTTCGAAAAATTCTTAAATTTAAATATCAACTCAGTATGATTTATGTGAATTCAGTTCATTAACTTTGTTTTTCTTTGGGAAAATATTTCTACTGCTACTATACATATCTTAAATAATAAAGGGATAATGTCTAGATATCTAGATGATGGCTGTCTAGATGAGTCAATAACAATTCTCAGTACTTTTTGATCAGCTGTTTTTGGTGAAAAATAGGATTGTGCAAGGGCAATAGCCTCTGAACTCATCAGACATGGTTTTATGCTACTCCTTTTTTTCTAAACTTAAACTTTATCTCATTGGTGAGAGTTTTACTAAGACAGAAGTAATAGTAGTGTTAAAAACAATAGAAAGAAATAATTTTATATATATATAATGTGTGTATGTGTTATTCAAAAGAGTCTTCAATTGATCAAAGCATCTCTGAAATTCCTCTTTTAAATTGACATGTACATTAAAAGAAATCTGACAGTCAGGCTTCATACTATATCAAAAAAGGAATTCCAGAGTTGCTTTGACCAATTGAAAATTTGCTTGATATTTTATATAGTGTATTAAACACAAAGAGGACTATTTTGAAGAAAATGTTTCATTTTTTTAAATTTCTGTCTCAGTAGATTCAGCTTCAGTCTTTGAGCTTTTTGAACACGCTCTTTATTTTCCGTAATTATTCGTGTTAATAAGATGTACTATTTTTCCAGACTTTCTAGCCCTACATTTAGGGATGCATATTATAAATGAGAACAATATAGTTAACCATTTTTTTCTGGCGCCATACCTCAACATATTTGGGATAGGATGACCGAAAGTAAGTTATATCTCCAGTCCAGACTAAATATTCCTTGGAATGTGCATTAGTTTACAATCTACTTTTACCTAATGTAAGTTTATTTTTGCTGTTGCAGCACCTTTAGGTGAACATGTCTCTGTATTTGTTCTAAATCCTGTGTAAATTTTATGTTTTAAGACATAATGTAAACTGTGTAAATTTTATTTATAGTCAGCATGAACCAATAAAAAGTTGAACAAATACTAAATTTAGGTTAAATTTAGCTGCTACAAATTTTCAAAAGTTGGTGCCTATTACACGAGAAATTTTTGTCCTGAATTTCATAGTCCAAAATTAGGGTTGCATATTATACAAAAATAATTATGATACATCTATTTTAATATCTGGACTAACATATACTGTTTTTATTGTAGAATTCAAATGTATGATATATATGTGTGTGTCTGGAAATTTGTCTTAAATGGCACACAAAGTCTTTTGCGCTGAAGTTGTGTCATTATTCTGAGTTAGGTAATTGAATTTGAATGCTGTAATTAGTTAATTGCATGACAGTTACTATTATTGGTTAATATACTCCAAAACCACTAGCTGTACTAATTTACTTTCTTTACTTCAGAACAGATCTCTGATGAGATATAAACTGATTTAATGTAATTTCATCTCAGATGAACTCATTCTCCAAAAGCTATCTCTCAGCCAGTATGTATTTATGATATTCTATTGAGCTTAGTAAAAGGTATGATAGCTCTGAATCCTTCTTTCTTATATAAGGATAAATATATATTTAGTATGTATTTACCTAACCACTCCTCTCAAGGCAGGATGTGACACAAGGTCTATTTTAAGGCAGAGTAAAACCAGTTCATTGGCCTAGTGGATAGAGTGTTCGCCAATGGTCCTGGAGACCTGGGTTCAATCCCAAGTCGCGTGATACCAAAGACTTTATAAATGGTACTTGATACCTCCTTGCTTAACACTCAGCAATATAAGGTACATATCAAGGGTAAAGTGGAGCAATCCAGGGAAAGGAGTAGTATCCTCCCCTACACTTCAGTGTAGTAATGGAACCTTCTGGTTGCCCTTAACTACGGTCGCCAACTTACATCTGGTTTGAATTCAAAGTTTTTCTTCTCCTTGACTGGTTACTTAACCAACGCTAAAAAACTCAGTCTGCCTGATTATTTACCTATAGCTGGGGAGGGGGACAGATGGATTAATGCTTTTTCTCAAAGATATTAGTGCAAATGAAACACAAACAGCCTCATCTAGGATTTGAACTTGGGTCACCGGTTCCATTTTTCATGACAACAACCATTATACTAAACATGCCTCCTCATTCTCCTGCAGCCATCTTTCAGCCTATTCATATTTATGATATCCCATTTTATTTAACATAACATTCAGGGCTACCATACCTTTAATTTTTTCCTTATGTAAGGATGAATATATATATTTAGTATTTGCTACATGCAACATGATACTATTTATGGTCTTTGAAGAGTTATAGATCTTAAATGCAACACTAATTGGAGAGCAAATTTATTTGTCATGTACACAAGAATATAGAATGCCAAATAAATTTGGGGCTATACAGACTTTGATATTGATTGTATTAGAATTGTCCAGTTGTTTTCTCCAGTTCTAAGATAAACTAGTTTTGATAACATATTTTTCAGACTATTGTTTTTTTTTTTAACTTTGTTGTTTCTAATATAATGTTTTGAAATATTTTTTCAACCTTCTTCAGGAGTATGAAATATCTGGTATTTGGAATATTCTTAGGCATTTTTTATTTTTTTCTTGGTACCTCGTTTCCATTTTCTTATTCAAAAGCCCCATGACATAGTGGTTAATGTTCTGGACTGCAACATCATTGTAAGTGAGTTCAAACTCCAGTCATGCTATTATGTTCACTTTTGGAATAATATCCTATGGAAAGGCATGAACCCCTTTATCCTTTCAGCTATGGGTTAAATACTACCATTGCTTTTCCTCTACAAGGATGGCTTTGGCATAAAATGACACATGAAGTTTGATATGCCATTAGAATGGAGAAACCAAACCAAAAATTATTCCCTTCTATCAAGTGTCAAAATTATTTAGCAGTTTGGTCAGCAGTAAAACAGTCATACTAATTATTAGATATGTATAAAATATTCCAGCATTTTAAAAATCAATGTAGTTAGTTTTCTATGTATAAAGGTGATGAAAACTCTTGCACTCACCAAATAATATATAGAATAGTTCCTTATTTCTAAATGTTTTTTTTTCCAACACAAATCCACAAACTCTTTCAAGAATGATCTCAACAATTAACTCTTGCCATCTGAAAACACCCACCCACACAACAAATAAACCTGTGTAGTTTTCATTGACTAAATTTGGCACAAGGCTAGAAGTATGAGGTTATTAAAGAATTGAACTCACTAACACTGATTAGCTTGCTGAGATCAATAACAATTATACTATGCTCGGTGTCTAAGTCAGTTAACTGCTGCACCATTGAAAATCAATGTCCTGGGTATGACACTAAACTATATCTGATGGTGAGGTTCCAGTTTGGGAGTTCTGGGGAGTGGAGAGTACTTCTTCATTGCCATTACTCCTAGGTCCACTTTGACTGTGTGGTAGAACCTGTTAGGGTCCTTTTTATGCATCAAATAGATCTGTTTGCAAATTATTCATATTAGATAGGAATACTTGATATCATATAACCATACACAAACCCTCCCCTCCAAAACTCTTCAGAAACTAGGCAAAAAATGTAAATATCAGTATATAATGTATGCAGTTCCCTATCTCTTAGGCATAAAATAACCCCAGGTAGTTTGACATGCCATTAAAATCAATCACTCAATCAGAAACAATTGAAAATCAGGAGCAGCAGTGGTTTCTAGTGACTTTAACAATTTAATGTAGATTACTCAACTGTTGCTAGATATGATAGCCTACTTTTGAATTGATCTGTATGAGGCTGTGGAAAGTTTAATTGTTCTTCTCAATATCTAACATAGTGTATTCTTTAAGTATAAAATGTTAAAAACATATGATTGGAATGAAAATCTGACAGCTTGTGTTTTGTGTTTTGCAGGTGTAGGAGCTCATACACGTGTAGGTGGCGGCACAGCAAATAGTGCTTGTGGCAGTGTTGGTAAACAAGGTGATTATATTGTCCAGTTTGGTGATGCCCTCGACGTCAAACCCTATCTTAGTATTGAGGTAAGTAAAATCTTTTCTTTTGCCTATCGGTACTTATCTTACAATTTGTGTTTTAATTTATACTTTTCTTTTTCTTTTCTATTTGTTGGTCAAAATCTGTTTTTTAGAGTATGTATTATACATCAAGCCCCATTCGTTATATATATATATATATATAAAATACAATACAATAGATATTAAATCCTATTGTGCTGAACAAAATAAGTTGCTTAATGAATGATCAGAGTTAGTTGTCAAATGCAGACACAAAAACAAATTACTCCTTTCAAATTTACCACCTGACTAGTTTAATTTAGGTGATAAATATTCTGAATGATGTAACCCAAAATATGTTTATAACATAGCTAGTTTAGATCACATGACATTTTAACTAGTGACAAGCATTTTAAAATAGGCATGTGACAAGCAAGAAAATATTTAAATATTCGAATATTGCTGCTAACCTGAGGATTGATAAAATAAAACTAGAGTTGTAGGCAGACATTTTTTAATGTTTGATATTTATTGTATATTGCTCTATTGTATATTGCTCTAATTATAAAGTATTGAGCATTTTTTTGCTTTTACTTGTTAATTTTTGTTTTTACTTGTTATTTATCACTATTATTTTAAAACACACACACACATATATATGGCAACTGCATACACTTTCACAGATCACTGCCATCCCTCATGATCTCACACCCCCAGCATCAGCATTCCTTTGTCTGGGTGAGCAGTGCTCTTTTAAATAGGATTACACAAACACAAGAATATCCTCTGGGCTCAGTCTCTGACACTGGAGGACACAACAACAGTGTTAAGAAAAGACTCCTGCTGCCCATGTGTAACTGCATGTTTCCAACTAGTCAAGTTTGCCTACATTGCCACACCTCTATCACCATGGCACTTTTTTTAAAAGAAAGGTTGGTACATGAAAAGATTGCAAGGGAACATTGAGACATTATATTGGTCAATGCTTGTTCAACATGAATACCACCGTCTAAGTCTTCATGATTATTATCCAGTGACAAACGAAAGCAAAATAACCAGTAATCATGTCAACCATAAGTGTTAAACCCGTGTTGTCCTTCTACTAGTTTGATAATTTGACACCGCATAAGGAGTCCAACACTCCCAGGGATAATCTACTAGATAGCCATTAGGCAAAAAAGTTTCCTTTGCCCTTTGACAGGTTTTTATTTTATCCTGCTGAATATCTAGCGACACTACTCATGAGACAACCTTGGTAGGGGCACTGGATTAGTTGCTGAAAACCTGACTATAAAACGTGTAGTACTAGGTTACATAGTATCAGTAGCACTTTGAGCAACCAGACATACAACATATATTGAACCAAATAAAATAGCTGAAGATTGCTACCTAGTTTTCACCACAAGGATCTTCAGGAAAACTTTGTTTTTATTGGAAGTACAAATGAATTTATGTAACCAATCATTAAGTAAATAAACATAAATGATGATAATATAATATAAAATTAACAGTCAATTTCTGAGCAGCCATTTTTTTTATACCTATACTCATTTAACCTAGTTTGCAAACTTCAAGCCTGCTCAAGACAAGTATTGAGCACTTTTTATTATTTGTCTGACTGCCGACATAGGCATACATGCACTAACCCACATAGACACATATATGCATACAAAAATAGATAATTACTTTTATTATATATATATGTATGTATATATATATATATATATATATATTTCTGAGAAAATGAAGAATCTGATGGTATGTACAGGGTGAAACGATAAAATTGTCATCCTAAAGAAAACAACACTACAGCTTTATTTGAAAACTTTTATTGAAAAAATCAATTCAGGTAACTTGATTATGTAGTAGAGCTGACATCTATTCAATGTAGCCGCCTTCAGCCTCAATCACCGCCTTGATATGGATACGGATCTGGAACTGGGACTATGCCTTTTCCACAAGCGCTGGCGGGAGCTTGGCAAATATTTGGCGGATAGCAGCGATCAGGCTGGCTTTGGTGTTGTGGGAGGTCATGTTGGTGATGTTTTCGACGTATGACCAAACGAAGTAGTCCAGTAGGTTCAGGTCGGGTGAGGAGAGGACCAGTGAGAGAAGGATACAAAGTCATAACACTCTTTCTGAAGCCAAGACTGGGTCTCTTTGGAATTGTGGGCCGGCGTCGAGTACTGCTACCACACCCAGGGTCTGCCACCAGCCACCTGATTGCACCAGGGGATCACCACACTTATCAGCACATCCGGGTACACTTTGGTGTTGACTTTCAAGCCGACTTCGAAGATGTGAGGTGGCACGATGTGGCCTTCACTTGAAACCACACTAAAGACCATAACTGTAGCCGGAAACTTTGTTTTCATCACCCTGGGCACGTTGAACTGTCTGGATTTGCATTTTAAGGGTGCTGTTGTCATAAGTTGGATCAGTAGATAACATGAGTTGAACATTGCGTCACTTTCAGACATGATAGAAGGCTCCTATCGCTCTTGGGATTTGTACACAACTGGCCAACTAGTAGATGGGTGCAACAAAAAAAGACAACTGGTTTTCATTAAACGGAAATGGAATCATGTCGTCTTTTCTAGGGTGACAATTTTATCGTTCCACCCTGTAAATATATGAATATTTAAAAACAAGATATTCTGAGGATGAGTTTATTTATAGTTGAATATTCTGCCAATGTTAAGTTTTTCATCTTTTTTCATATCAAACCATCATCAGGGCAATGTTAATATGTGATGTTGTATCTTCTGAATTACATTTAGATTTAAAAGTTTTGCAATCTTCAACCATTAAAATGAGAGAAAGGCATGCCAAGATCTCCTGTTGACAGGCCATACTGTGTAAATAAATGTTTGAATTACAAATTGAAATTTCAAACCTCTATGCTAAGGCAATGTCAAGTGAGTGGCATGGCAAAGAGAGGCTAGACTAGACATGTAATATATGTGTAAGCTTTGAAATTCCAACCCAGAGGATATCACAAATCCAGAGACAGTAACACACTAAGAGAGTCTAGAAAGACTTGAGAGTCAATGATAGATGAGGAGGAAACAAACATGCAAAGACTAACCTCTGATTTGCTCTTCATCTCACAATGATTCCAAAATATTATATCTTCACCTCAAATGACTTGTAACTTTCAAATCCTCTCCTTTACAATGAATTTTAAGAACATGACCCCTGTTTAAGAAGGTCGTTATTGCTTATTCGCTTTCTCCACTTTTATTGATTCATGTCTCTATTCATCAGACTGCCATCCCACTAAGGATTTGAAGATTTTTAATCGAATGGAAAATATTCAGCATTGATTATTTGACAAGTCTCTTTATTAGCTGATTTCTATTGCATGTTTATACCAAGTAGTAGTACTAGTAGTCATATATATCATCATCATCATGGTGTCCTGACAGTACCGATTCCTTTAACTCTCTCATACTATTCATCCCTATCGATCATTGCTCTTGGTAACTCCTCTAGATGGCATCCTGTGTTTGCACAGACCTAATGAATGGTCAGCCAACACTGGTGTGTCTATGTATAGAAGTCTAGAGGAGAACACTGCTTATAAGTTTGTCTTACTTGAATGGTTTGCGAGATGGGAGGTGTGTGGCTGTACAACAGCTGTTTTGTTGGCAACTACTTCTAGGATGTATTCAAAACTGCATGTAGCATCCTTGTATAAAAGAATTAATTGAATTAACTGATACAGCTGAAAAAAAAAGTTAAGTATTCACACACTCTACTCTAAATTTTCTCATCTGTAAAGTAGATCTATTTTTGATGATAAGTTCATTTACATTTTGATGACGCTAACCCTTCAATGAAACATATCAATCTGATTTTACAAGATTTTTTTTCTTTCTCATTCTATTGGATTCATTTCAAATTTATAAACTCTGAAAAGTAACTATTTTATTTTGTTCTCTTTAGTTTGTGTTATATTTTCATGTAACATAACTTTATATATATATATATATATATATATATATATATATGTGTGTGTGTGTGTGTGTGTGTGTGTTTGATTTTACTATAACTGTACCGTAAGCCTAAAAAAAGCACTTAGCTAAAATAAGTTGTGTCTTACAAAAAGGAAAATTAGATAAACAATAAACCTCTGAAATTTATTCTAAAAGATTTTGCTAACACATTTCTAGACTTTTTTTTCTGTTATAAACCAGAACCTACATCTGACAACTTTCAAGATGTTATTTATTCTTTCCAGATCTTTTTCCCTCCTTCTCTATTCCCTGCCCCTACCCTATCTCATTGCAAGTTTTCCTATGTTTTTCATGGCCTATTTTCAAAATTAATCTCTGCCTCATTTTCACGTGTAGTTGAAATGATTCTTATTGGTGCTCGCTAAAATGTGCAGGTGTACACTAAAGCATTCTGGGTAATTAATTAATCATTTATGTAAAATTGCATTTCTGTGTTGAATTTCATTTTTTTTGGATGATTAAATTTAAACAGCTCAGCTTTTTATTGGTAGATTATCTTCAAGTAGAGAAATTTTTGCATCAATCAGTTTCGGACTGAATAAAGAATGTTGATGAATATGTTCATCATTCGGATTCACTCTCTTATGGCATAACATTCTTTTATATGATAACATAATCTGCTCTTGGGATAAATACAGGTATGAAACCGTTTTTTTGCAATCATTTCAGTCTTCCAACTCGTATCTACTTCTTTATTTGTATTTATACCAAACAATTCTCTGTGGAATTTAATCAGACCAAAAAATAAATAAATAAATGACTGTACAAGCTTGCCTTGAATGTATATTTCTTCATGCGAAGCAGAATACACATTTCTATCATTGTAAACTTACACACTTTGTATATATGTGCGTAATTATATCAGTTGTTTTTAGCTGATGACAAGACTATGTCTGTGAATTTCCATTCATTTTATGCTTATTTTCTGTCATACTTTTATATTATGGAAGAGAACAGGAAGCAAATTTGGTCTGATATGTTCAGGAGAGTCCATTACTCTTAGTATTATTATTTTGTTCATAAGGAACCAGTCAAAAATTGATAGGTGAATGCACTCTGTATATCTATATGTCTATCTATATGTGTTGGTGCATGTGCATATGTGTGTTGGTTGGTGCAAATATTGCATTTTTGCATGGTTTGGGGCATACATGTGTATGTGCATATGCTGGTTCGTATGAATATGTGTATGGGTTGATGCCTGTGTCTCTGCAGGTAGTTTGCTTGTGGTTTTTAGGCATATGAATGTGTGAGTGTATGCATATGTGTATTAATATATAAATATGTACATGCTTTTATATATATATATATATATATATATATACACACACACATGCTTATATATATATATATATATATATATATATATATATATATACACGCATGCTTATATATATATATATATATATATGTGTGTGTGTGTGTGCTGCCGCTTGCATAATGCAAATGTCTTTGAATGAATTGAGCACTCTGGTATCTGGTAAGGTATAAAATGTAAACAAAACGAACACTGCTGCTGCTGTTGCTACCTAATACCTTATAATTCCCTAGCCAACGTGGTATGCTTGTTGGCCAAGCGGTCTGATACTAAGTCTAATGTAAAGTTTGGCAGGTTTCGATCCCAGCTTTAAGTGTCCTATTTGTCTAGCCACACTGAAGAGTTGTGATACGACGAAACACTCTGTCTGTCGATGACAATATATATATATATATATATATATATATATATATATATATATATTCAGCTGGTCATTCCATATGAGAAACCAACCTCTTCAGATAGCCATCACATAATGGAGAGATAAAAAAAATTTTTTCTCTCCATTATGTGATGGCTATCTGAAGAGGTTGGTTTCTCATATGGAGTGAGCAGCTGAAATAAATTTATAATAGTCATATGGTCTGTTGAGTTTTTCTTCCAATTATGTGAATTTGCTCAGTATAAAATTTATAAATTCATATAGTAATTATCTTATATTGAGCACTCCTGGAGATTTATAAGAATTCTCTTATATATTCTCAAATTGAATCATCTTCTTTGGATATTTTTTATTTCATATATACAGTAATGAGCATAAAGATCTTTTTTAAAGTTATATAATTATTCTTATAACTTCATCAAAATAAGTTTGAGCTTTATATTTTGGAATTATATCATTTACTTTATACCCTTATTTTTCTTTGATAAGATGTTCTATAAAGCTTTAAAATCAAAAGTTATTTCACATTTAGACTTTTTCTTAACATCGTTCTAATCTTTATGCTCACTACTATATATATATATATATATATATAGGCAGGCAGGATGTGATACAAGGTCAGTTTCTTTAGCAGAATATTGCTGGTTTGAATTCAGGGTGGTTTTTCTCCTAGACTGGTTGCCTAGGCAAGACTAAAGAATCCGTTTTGCTCAACAATTTATTCATAACTAGAAGTGGAGGTGCCCGTGGTGGTTATCGTCGCAGGAATTGGACACGGAGACACAAGTTCAAATCAAATATATATAGCCATCTACAGACCGACTGTTTCATTGTATCACAACTCTTCAGGACACTTGAAGCCGGGATTGAAATCTGCCCAACTTTACATTAGATATAGTATCATACCACTCAGCTAACAAGCAAACCACGTCAGCTTGGGAATTATAAGGTATTATGTAGTAACTTTTGTTTGTTTACATTTTTGCCTTACTGGATACCAGATTGCTCAATTCATTTGAAGAGCTTGGCATTATGCGAGTGGCAGCCATAAATTCCTTCACCAGAGTGTTTAACTCCTGTAGAGGAGCGTATATATTGTCATCCACAGATATATATCTATATAGATGTATGTGTAGACATAAAAGTATATATTAATGTGCTTGAATATAATCATATGTGTATACACAGATAAGCACACATTTATATTTAAGCACATAGACAATTACATGCAAGAATTTGAGAGAAAGTATAAAGATTCATCTAATAAAGATGTTTATGTGCTTTCTAGCCAGGAGTATCATAATGAATATACTATAACAAGAAGTTTCAGCTTTCAACTGTATCGTCATTACTAATGTCTTTTCATTCCTTTCTTTCTTATTATACTCACAGAAGTGTCATTCATCTGTACATCCCCCCCCCCCGAACAACAACCATCCAGCTTTTTCTCTCCTCACTTTACAGGTAAATTTCTTCATAGATCCACCGTTCTTCAGGAATTCCTTTTGTTCATTACTCCTCTCAAATTCAGGTGTAAAAACCTAAAACACTTTATTCTTGTCACATGATCTGACAGAAAAACAGTTTTGCCTTGGTTTTTTTTTTTCGTTTTTTTAATTTTTAGTATTTGAGAATCTTTTCATGTTTAAAGGCTACATGTAAATTTATTGTATAAGTCACTCAAAGTAAAAACTTTTATTCTAGTTATAAAATGTAATGTTTACATCTATTGTTACTATAATTATTTGTGTATAACAAGGACTTCTAACTGTTGACTAAGAAATTCTTAGAAAAAAAATTCTTGTGTATAATATACAATAAGTTTTTAGAATTTGCAGAAGCTAAATTTAATGTAGATGTACCATTTGTTTAACTTTTTATTGGTCCAAATTTATAGTTTACATTATGTCTTAAAACATAAAAGTTACACAGTATTTAGGGCAAACATACAAACATGTTTCCCTAAAAATGCTGTGACAAACTTTCAGCAAAAATAAGCTCACATTAGGAAAAACAAGATTATAAACAAACATACATTCCAGTGGGTATTTCTCTGTAATGGCATAAAACATTAGTTTAATCTTTAGACATAACTTACTGATTGCATTTCACATCACACTAATACCCTTGGGAAAGGTGTTAATCCAATTATTCTCCCCCCAGCTGTGGGTAAATAGTAGAGCAGACTGAGTTCTTCAGCCTTGGTGAGGCAACTAGTCTAGGAGAAGGAAAACTCTTAATTCAAACCTGTTAAATTCCACTTAAAAATTGACCTTGTGTCATATCCTGCCCGAGCAGAGGAGTTGGTAAATATGGATATGGATATAACTTACTTTTGGTCATCCTATCTTAAATATTTTGAAGCGTGTGGCTAGAAAATAGTTTATTGTATAGATCTCATGTAAAAAATGCAACTCTAAATTTTGGTCTTATACACAAATAATTAGTCATAAAAGTAAGTAAAGTTGGTAACCATAGTCGAGGGTGTCCCGAAGGCTCCCTTTTCTACTTAGGTACCACACTGAGGTGTAGGGGAGGGTGCTACTCCCTTCCCTAGATTGCTCCACTTTACTCTTGATACATAATTTATAATGTGAGTGTTAAGTAACGAGGTATCATGTACAATTTTTTGAGTTTTTGGTATGGCTCTACCTAGGATTGAGCCCCGGTTTCCCAGGCCATTAGTGAACACTTTACCCACTAGGAAATGAAGTTAGTGTAAATTTAATTTTTTTTATACTACTTAAAAAAAATGATAAACTTTACTTAACTTTTATTGACTTTTTTGAGAAACCATTGGAATACCAGGTTCTAAAGTGGAGTTTCAAAATTTGTGTTGGTCTTTCAACAAAACCATGAAATTAGTTTAGATAGTTTAGAAGGCCACATGTAGCCTTAAGGTGATAGATTTTTCACCCCTTGTGTAGTTACCTATGATATAAACACTTCTGACTGGTAGAAACAATATTTATCATTAAAGTTAACTTTCAGCCTCTTTTTCTTTTTTTTTTTTGATTTTACTATGAGATTCAACTTTGTTTCTCAAATGAAAGGAGGTGCCTGAAGCAGAATCTTTCCAATTTCTAACTTACTAGCTCTGTCTTTTAGATATCTTTCTTTCTCTCTTTCTACTGATAATCATGACCTTTTCTCTGTTTGAAATTAAAACATTTCTGAATATTTTTTTAATAAAAGTCTCTAATCTCCTTTCAGCAATTCCATTTGCCTTTGATTAAATTTATCTTTTTCTAGTTAAATATTTAGAAACTTTCTTGAATTCATTTACAAGATCAAAGGAGGTTTTACCAAGTAAAGGAACAAAGGTTGATTCTTATCATAAAACTTTAAAAATTTAAGATATCTCATTTAAAAAATATACTGGAAATAATAATCTGTACCTTTATAGGATGAAGTATTGTCCTCTTTATGAATTTTCACATTAGTAATAACTGGTAGTTTACAATGAAGTCTGAGTGACAGCAAGTCTCCTCAGCTCTCTTAGACTTTTCAAAGTATTTTTGCTGATCTCAGCAATGCTGTGGTCTAGATAGTCTTATGTTTTTGATGAATCTCTAGTTCTCCTAGTCTCTTTTCCAGGTTTTTGTGATTGTTCTGGAAGGTCCAACTATCACTGGAGTAACTGTCAATTTTATATTCCATAACTTTTAACTCTCTGGCAAAGTCCTGGTATTTATCTAGATTTTTGTTTTCCTTTTACACTGCAATCTGCTGGAATGGCAAAGTTTGCTCGTTGACATGTTCTTTTCTTTTTATAAGCTAAAATTAGTCTTCCGGTCAAGATTGGAAAAATCTTTTGTTTCCTTTTCTAGTACAGATTCTGGTTTGTGTATATACCATTTTTCAGTATGATGAAACCTCAGTCTCTGGCACAAGTCTCAGAGAATTACTTTCTCCATTCAATTATGCCTGCTCTTGAATTAGTTTGTTGCATTTACTTCTTATGTGAGGTACTGTTTCATCTCTATTATGACATACCTTACACTTTCTGTTCTGTGTATTATCAATTTTTGCTTTGATGTAATTAGCATTTGTTTGTGCTGCTATTAATAGATTTAGTTTCCTTCTTATAGCCATGTCCTGGTCATCTCAAGTGTAATTTCCTTAGTTTGTTATTTAAAGTATCCATTTAGTTATTTTTAATCAAATTTTTGTTTATAAAATTTTATGATTATTGTATTCCTGTTTATTTCAAGTTATCTGTTATTATTATTATTCACTCATTAGAGCTTTTCACATCAGTGTTAGCCGATGGTTTTTCACTGGAGTCTGAGTGACAGCAAGTCTCCTCAAGTCTCCAGGACTCTTCTTAGTATTCTGGCCGTTCTCAATAATGCTGTCATTTAGATGGTCTCTACTTGTCCGCCAACTTCCAAGTCCTCTAGTCCCTTTAGTAATCCTTTAGTTACTGTTCCAAATGCACCAATCACAATTGGTATAATTGTCACCTGCATGTTCCACAGTTTCTTCAATTCCCTAGCAAGGTCGAAGTACTTATCCTTCTTTTCACATTCTTTCAGTTTCACTGGAGTTTGAGTGACATCAAGTCTCCAAGACTCTTCTCAGTTTTCTGGCCATTCTCAATAATGCTGTCATTTAGACAGTCTCCACTCAGTGTGTTAATATTTGGTTTGGCTTGGTTTAATGGCATGGATTATCTAATGCCAAAGCCATCCTTGTAGAACAGTCGTTCCTAACTGATTTTGGGTCATGCCCTGCTTTGGTATTTCTAAAATTCTGATGTCCCCCCCCAATCCCACCACACATTGTAATATTTAATTCTTACATATTCAAAATTTTACTGCAATTCATGTGAAGGAAGCTTAAAAGCTGTTAAGTTGGTCTCTAAAACAAGCCCCACCAAAAGATTACTATGCCCCACTGGTGGCGCATTACTATTGTAGAAGAACAATAGTGATACTATTCAACCCACAGCTGGGAAAATGGGGAATCTCTCACCTTTCCCAAGAGTATTAGTCCAAAAGTGAATGTAATAGCATGACTGGAAATTGAACTCACTTACTTGAAAACCACAATCCAGCATGTTAGCCATTATGTGACAGAGACTTCCTCGAATATGTTAAGAAAAATAACCTTCATGATCTGTGTACATTGGAAACATTAACTGGTATAATGGAGAAGTAATACTTTAATCTAGATAGCTGAATCTTTGAACTGATCATCTTCAAGTTGAGCTGTTAGCATGAATTCCCTTAACCCTCTCACCCATCTGTCATTACTTGGTAAGTTCTCTAAATGGCACACAGTGTCCAATACTGGGATAAAATAGAAGAACTTTCACTTTGTGTTCTGATACTCAAATCATACTTACTGATAAAAATGTGACGAATTGTCATTTACTTAGTTTGGCACAAGACCAAAAGTATGGAGTACACAGTGAGAATTGGACATATTTAAAATGATCTGTTCACCTAGCTAGCTAACTGTTACATTATAGGGTTCTGAATTTGAACCATTTGAAAATTGTTAGTATTGAATTGGAATATTTGATACCATATAAGTGTATTCAAATTATTTGTATTAGATAGGAATACTTGATACCATATAACTGTGAGCAAATTATCTGTATTTGATAGAAATACTTTGATTTTGTATAACTGTGGGAATAAATTATTCTTGCAAATAAAAAAGTGTGATTGCACTCGAGCATTGAAAATATAAATGGTTATGATTATAATGAAACATTTACAAATTAATTCAATTTTGGCATTAAATAACCTATAAGGATTTGATATGCCATTAAATAGATAAATTAAACCAGACCATTACAACATGCAAGGTGGTCTTTAGAATTTAGCATGAGTTAGATTTGGTACAATTCTACGAGTATAGAACACTTAATGAGTCAAACTCACTATTGAGTTGTGAGTTTGACTCATTTGATGGTGAGATGAGCTTGCTAACCATTGCATGACAATGAGGTGTCCTAAAAATGCTAAAGGTTGAATAAAATACTCAAAAATAATTTACTGGCTCTTTATAGAATAATGTTTCTTAAACTGACAAATAAAAATTCAATTATTTGAATTCTTTCATACTGATTCATTTGATAATTTCTCAGATCAATGAATTATGTCAAAGAGCTGTGGCATTTTTTTTTTCTTTTATCTGTTACCTCTCGGATTCAGTGGATTAAATATTGCATTGAATAAAACATTTAATGGAGAGATTCATTGATGTTTTTTTTAGAAATTTCTGAATCGGTAACCATAAGAGAAGGATGTTTCAAAGCCAAACCACACAAGAAATGTTGACAAAAAAAAAAAAAAGGACCAGAAAAAGAAAGGAAGTGATTTATATCTGTGTCTGGTTTTGTTCAGCATTGTCAGATTGCCAATTGTTTTTCTGGTGAGGGAAAATGTTTTGTTTTTGCCAGCCACCTAAATAATATATATATATATATATATACTAAAGCAGAAAGGTAATGCAGGTGCACATTAACTCAAAAACTTGACTTTATTGAGATATATAAAGAGTGTACACGTAAAGGAGTGATTGAGGGTCATTCAATAAATAAGGTGAAATATTGTTTAAGGATTTATATTATATACTTTAGAAACATCTGGTCTTTCTCCACAGTTTTTATCATATTTACCAACACAAGGTCAATTTTTAAGCAGAGTTTAACAGGTTTGAATTCAGAGTTTTCCTTCTCCTAGACTAGTTGCCTCACCAAGGCTGAAGAACCTAATCTGTCCTACTATTTACCCATAGCTGGAGGGAGAATAATTGGATTCATACCTTTCTCAAGGGTATTAGTGCTATGTGAAAGGATTTGAACTCATATCCTCATGTCCAATTCCTACGACAATAACCATTACACCACGGGTACCTCCACAGTTTTTATACATTATATATATTATATATTATAGATCTTAAAATTGTTGGAAGGGTTTAGTTTCAGTTAACTCATAAATGATTGGTATCAAGTCCTGAGTCAATTAAAATTACTCAATCCATTTTAACATTAAACCAAAAAAAGCAAAGTTCCAAATAGGTAAATGCAACATTAGCAAGATGTCCTTTTAATGATGCATTAAATGGCTTGCATGAGTTAGGTTTTTAATAGGAATCATAAAATTAAATTTTCCTAGAATGCAATGTCAGTGGTTACTTATTTCAGACAGGCTTATACCAAGACAATAATCTAACTAAAATAACTGTGGGATTTCCACTGGTACAGATACTACATATTAATTCTCATATATATATATGTGTGTGTATATATATATATATATATGTGTGTGTGTGTGTGTATGTATATATGTGTGTGTATATGTATGTATGTGTGTATGTATGTATATATGTGTGTGGGTATATATATATGTGTGTATGTGTGTGTATATGTATATTTATGTGTATGTGTGTGTATATGTATATTTATATGTATGTGTGAGTGTGTGTATATATATATGTGTGTGTGTGTGTGTGTGTGTATATATATATGTATGTGTGTGTGTATATGTATACTTATATGTATGTGTGTGTGTATATGTATGTATATATAGGATTTGGAATGAAATCTGATGTTATGAGAAAAAGAAGATAATAGAGAAAATCAAATTGATGTGTTTTGCTATAAGTAAAGCTTCTTTAACATATTTTTCTTTTCTCAAAAGAAAAACAAAACACACACATATATATATATATATATATATATATATCAGTGGCGACTCTAGCCTATTTTTGCTACTCGTGCCCCCCCGCCCTCTGTCAACTTCAGTTCCCAACCCGTGGTCCGTGGACCCAAAGTAAGTCATCATAGTCGCTATTGCGTGATTCTTCATTGTATAGCACAGATTGATAAATGTACCTTGCATGGTGTGTTTTTGTAAACAATCAAGATACTATATAATTTGTAGTCTTGTTAATACAGTAGATAAGATAATTTTTTTTCCTTTCAAAAGTATAGAAGAAAAGAGAAGATGTTCATTACTATGACGAGAAAAATATGTTTATTAGAATAAAGAAACTGATGACAATATACACAGACACAGTTAGTAGTTTCAATTTCGCTTAAAATAAAGATTATTTGTTGAAAATGTGTTCAAATAAACAAATTTTAGTTACAGAATGTAATATATGCAACATTCATTAAAGAAATAGACATCTGTTAGTGAAAAAACAAATTAAAACACGCCGTTTAACCAACATTTACCATAGCGATGATGATGACGTCGGCGATGGCTCTAATCTGCTATCCCCTCTCTCTCTCTCTCTCTCGGTCCCTCTCCCTCTTTCCAGGACATCTATCAGCAGTCAGAATGTGCTAAGATTTTTGAGCACGGTGTTAGGGTTGCTCTTGCTATTGGCTACAGCCAAAAGCGTATTTCTCTAACATTACTGTTATTATAAGGGTCTAGTGCCTAGCACAGATTGCGCGTTCAACATTATAGCCGATTTTATGGGATGTTCAATGAATCTGACGGTGGCCGGACAAAGACCATCCGTTCAAAACAGCATCGTTGTATTATTCCCAGATATATTTATGAACTTTTGGCTACTTAGTTATCAAAACTTGAATAGATACGTAATTTAATTGAGATCAGACTAAGTATGTTTGCTTGAAATTAATGGATGATTTTTAATCTATTTTGAATAACATTGATCGAGTTATTGGTCGTGCCGGGCATGAGTAGCACTAGTCCTGTCTCCGCCCCTGATATATATATATATATATATATCCTGAACAGTTTTAAAAAAAAGTTTATTAGATATTATTTATTACCAAAACCAAAAGCTTTAAAAGTCTATAACCAAAAATATCACTATGTAACAGTCCAAAAATTAATACACCCTTTTTATATATTCACATAATTTTATATTTTGGTTAAAGTGGTATGCCATTTTTTATTTTGGTTACAGAATTTAATACTGTAGAGTTTGGTATTAAATAACTGCTAATAATATTCATTTTAATGTTTAATGTTCTACTAGATAAAATAAAATCCCAGCATCTTTGGTTTAGAAGGATTTTCGCTTTAAAAAAGAAAAATTGCACATCAACAAACTAATGATTGCATATAATTTGCGTGCATAAGAGGACAGCATACACAAAATGTATACATATAGAGACATGAATATCATAAGCATATCTCGATAGATAGAGACTGACAGATCTGTCCGTACATGTATGCTATCATAAACTCAGTCTTTGATATTTGCAATTTTATAATCACTCTATCATACAAATATATACACCCAAGAAGGTTTCACTTACAGTTATTCAAAAACTGAAAACAAAAGCCCATTAATAAAACAGACCAGTAATGACCTTTAATCCTACCGATACAACTAGAGGTTATTAATGCATAGTGGCGCAGAAATGGTTCCGTTTATTTGTATTTATTTTTCCACTCATTGTCTCTCCACTTGATTAAACACTCGAGGCATTCAATCCATTTTTTTTTCTCCAAAGATGAATCTTGGAACCATCTCATAAAATAGACAAAAAGGAACAAATAAAATCATGTTTTCATCAGCAACAACAAAATCTCTGTATTATTCATTGATTTTTGTCTGACTTGTTTCTGCTTTCTCTTGTGTTCTTTCTCTCTGATAAATAAACAGCAAACAAAATCTTCACTTTCAAAAATATGATAAAAATTGAATGTATAATTTATGACAAGTGGCATCATTTAATTGTTTTTCTTTCTTCAAGAAGATCTCTATCATCATTTAATGATTCTATTTAAACTAATAACTTAATATTTTATCATTCAACATTCAAATTACTGAATTCTCTGCTATTTATTTAAAGGTTTGGTTTGGTTTCTTTGTTTAATGGCATATCAACCTTTGTAGGTTATTTAATGCCAAAGCCATTCTCCAAGAAGAACAGTAGTGGTACTATTTAACCCATAGCTGAAAGGATAAGGGGGTTCATGCCTTCCCGAGGGTATTTGCCCGAAAATGAAAGTTATAGTGCGACTGGAGTACGAACTCGCTTACTACGATTCCGCAGTCCATCGCTTTAACCATTACACCACGAGGACACCCCCTATTTATTTAAAGTCTATCAGAAAACATCATACAACTTGAAGTAAACTTGTATGATTTTAGTTTTTCAACAAAAGTTAAATTCCACAGTATTTGTTTTAAAGTTGTGGATTCAGTAATTTGACATTGACTTCTTGTGAGTGTTGACCCAAAGTATAAACAATATACGTATTTACCCAATCCTTTCCTCACAAGTAGGATGCAACACAGAGTCAATTCTAAGTGGAGTTTAACAGGTTTAAATTCAGAGATTTTCTTCTCCTAGACTAGTTGCCATACCAATATTAAAGAGGCCAGACTGCTCTACTATTTACACATAGGTGGAGGGAAAATAGTCAGTGGCATACCTTTCTCAATTAGCGCTATATGAAATGCAAACAGTCTCATCCAGGATTTGAACTTGGGTCTCTGTGTCCATTTTCTATGATTGTAACCTTTACACTATGAGCGCCTTAAATATGGAGTATACACAGAATGAGCTGTTGTTTTGGATCCTATGGCTGCCAAGTGGAGCCTACAAGAGTGCTTCATTTTTAACTTTCTTTTTATGCAAGCTAGTACACCTGTGCCATCAAAAATTATGTATGCAGTAAAAGCTTAGTTGTTTTGGGTGTTTTTGTTTTTTTTACGTATATCAGAACAGTGAAGCATTGACTTATAATCAATATTGTTGGCGTGAGTGAAAGGTGGAGGAAAATCAAATTCTACTTAAGGCTCTAGGAAGCGTACTTTGTGTAATGGTTATTACAAACAGCCTCATCCAGGATTTGAAATTGCATTTTCAATTCCATTTCCTATGATGATAATCGTTACTTTAAGCATGCTATGTAATTGCAAAAATTATGTAAATATTGCCATCATTCTTTGATGGAATGGATAAATAATGTGTTAAAACAAAACAAAACAAAACAAAAAATTGAAGTAATTTTAACCATAAAGTAGATCATGCCAGAATCGGAAAAACAGCTACTATTGCTGTAATTGAAGTTTGAAAGTTGTTGTTGGGTTTTTTTTTATGCTAATAGATTACATTGCTTTTATGGTTCTTCATTATCAATTTGTAAGAAATTTTGATCAAGTGATATCTCATGAATTATTAATAGTAAATATTGGTCTTGTTGCAAGTTCAAATAATAGTTCCCTCTGCTCTAGAGATGAGTGAAGACAGCTAAAAAGGAGAAAAATGAAGTTATTAGTATGTAACTACAGGACGGAATAATGTTTTACTATGGGATTTTTTTTTGTAGCTGATAGCATTTCAACTTGAAAGTGAACCAAATCTTTTTCTCTCTTTTGTAAAATTTATATTAGATGATTAGCTTTATAAAATGAATTAAAAAAACAAAACAAATAATTCACAGAAGGAAAGAAAATAAGTTGTTCATCAAATATTTTCACGGATTTTTAAAAATCTGTTTTGTTTCTTTTGTACCAAACCATGAAAAAGTTTTCTTCTGTTATACTGCTAGTACTTCCTGATTATTAAGCAATACTACTGTATACAGCCTGGTCTGGATTAACCATTAAAAAAAAATAAGCATGTGTGTTGGGCATCAAGAAAAGCAGGGTTACCATTGAGATTTTCTATCATTGGATTTACCTGGCAAATATTCAAAGTAAACAAATGATTTATTCTTTTTCATGTAATGAATTTTATTGAAATTAAATGCCTTTGTGTTCCCCTCCACAAAAAAAAGAAAAAATCAGCAGACTTTATATGTAGGGGAGCAGCAAAATCTTCTAAGGGCTTAGGGCCTCAACAGGATTTAATCTGGTTCTGTGTACAACTGTGTCTTTTTTTTTCTTTACTTTTGATTTTCTTCAAAGTTCCATCTGGATTTGTCCCAGTAACTTGTTTAAATCACTGAACATCTTTACTTTTGAGAAATATAAGTATTGTTAAACTGCAGTGCTGTAATACAAGATTCATTCAATAAATATGGGGAATTTTGCCTTAGGAGTTAACAATAGGAGGCATTGTTTACAGTTACACCTTTTTCAAGGAGAATCAATAGTTATGCCCAAGAACACTGTCAGCATGACCTTCTTTGCCGACTGCTGTGCCTGAACTTTTTCTTTGCTGGAGAGTTGGTGTATTTCCATTTTTTTGACTCAGGCTCATCATAGCAAACCCATGTTTACCCATTTGTAAAAAAATTTTTGAGAAAAACATGCTTCTCCATATATTCCTCAGTAAATTTCACATGGTTTGTACTTCTCAGCCACCAAAATTTTGATGACAGACCTCTGTTCCAGCCTGAAGCACTCTAATTTGCTGCCAATTTGAATTTTTTGCAAGATTGAAATGATTTTTGCTATAAACAAATTTCAACAATGCAGAGTTTACATATATGGAAAAAAATTCTAAAAGAAATTCATTCAGCTCTTTTCAAAAAGTAAAAAGATATATATGAAATGACTCATCACTATTGATTTCCTTGAAAAAAGTTCAACTGTAAACACTGCTTCCTATTGCTAACTCCTTAGATGAAATACCCCTTATCTATTGAATAACGCTTGTATATTGTAGGCACTAAAATCTGTCATGGTAATTTTACCACTAGTCAGGGTTAAAACAGAAGCATTGTTCTTCATTTCAGAAAAGCTTTGGTCAAGAAAAAGCTGAGGTAGGCAATCTCCCTCTTCTGAATTCAAACCTTTTTCTCTTTATTTCTCTTTGATTTTTTTTACTTTTTTTTCTTGGCTTGTCTTTTTCTCTTACACTCCTGATATTTTTTGCAAGGAATGAATGTGCACATTTTTCTTTAAGTATATTTTTAAATCATGTAGAATTGAATGATTATTAGTTATTAAGAATTTACAATCAAATTGTATATATTTCTAAATAAGAAAATATAATTCATTTTGCTTCCTGTGAATGCTTTGTGATGTACTTTATTATACTTAAAAATATAAGTGATATAGTAGCTAATGGGGCAATTTAAACTTTGATCCCATTATCTAATTAACCTATTTGTCATAGCATTTTTTTTTTTAGTGGTAAAAAAGAAATTATATTATTTTGTATGTTTAACATTTTTGATGAAGTGATTCAAATGAACTTAACATCTTAAAAAAAATTACGGATTGTAACTTTAATGAAAGCTGCTAAACTTTAAAAAGTTAGCTAATTTCCTTATAGACACAAATTTTCTTTTCTTTTTTATTCAAAGCTGAGAGCCTGGTTAATTGATTTGATGTCAACCAAACCTTTGTCAGGGTTGGGTTAAAGAGAAGTACTGGACAAAAAAAGCACTCACACATTGAAAAACCACAACCATTTTTCATTATTGCCAGAAATTTTAATGAAACTTCAGTGGCTTAGACACACGTATGAAGTGTTTATTTATTATGTCAAAGTTCCCTTAGTTATAGTGAAAGTCACTAGTGAAGGACTAACCAGAAATTAGAACATCAAATCAAAGAAAAGAGAATTCTTAGAAATTTCCTATTTCTGAAAATTTTCTCTTTAAGATATCTGTGATGTTTCATTTTTATTATTTTCACTGCTCCACCACTTCTTGTTGGCATTTCACATATTGCATCCTGTCTTTGTCAAAGAGTGTGGGGTAATTATATACCAACTGCAGGCATCATTTGAAGATTGAAAACTTGAAGAAAGGGAGGTAATCCTTAACAACTGGCATTTGTTTATATATCTCTTCATTCTACCATTCATAGCAATAAGGAAATGATGCAGATAAGTACCTATTTAGCATCCCTATCTTCTCTCCTGAAAAATAATCTCTTAATCCATGTTTACTGTTTGACTTTCCTCTTTCCTGAAGGCATTAACCTCATCCTTAGAATATTTTTGCCTGCAAACAAACTAATACTCTTTCATAATATTTACATGCAAGTGAATTTCTTGAAATACTAATTTTTTTTAACAATTTAATAATCCTTTTCTGTATTTCTGTATTGAACAAATTTACTTGTGATTATTTAAAATAACTCCCCTATTGCATATCTGTATCAATAAAAAAACATAGTATTGTGAAACAATAAAAGAAATTCTTCAAGTAAAAAGCAAAAAACCCAAAAGAACTAGCATTCAGCTAAGTTAGGGCTTTGAATACTAATTTTCAATTCAAGACAACCTTTCTATCTAGCATTTGACCTTGTAGCAGAAGGAATTTTCGTATTTTGGTTTGGCGCGTAATTTATTTTGATGCATAATTTCATCCAATCAGAATGACTTATCCTATTCAACCCAGACCACCTTCCGGGCAGCACAAACTGGGGAAAAACCGTCAAACACTCTCTTTGGCTGAACAACTCTATTTAGTGCTGACGTCTCACTGGCTGTTCTTCAATAGCAGCAGCAGCAGCAAGGACACATGAGAGAACCTATCTAATTTATGGATCCCTTGCATCTATTTCTCTTAGACCAAGGGATCCCAGTTGAATATGAATTAGATAAATTCTATACATCTCACACAGGAACAACTTTATTTCACCCCCAAAATTAGCTATGTCAATTGCGATGTCTAATTCCGTTCAGGCACCTAGCAACTACTTCACCACTGAGCAACATTTTCTGGAGACATTCCACTTCTCCCCAAAACAACCAGAAACACAAACTCATGGTGACTCCAAAGTTTATTTCCTCCAACGGCAAACATGACTTTCGCTACATACTGTGAACATACCTCCCTCACACATCCAACAACACACGCTGCTATCTCAACTCTCTCATAACTCCATTCCATCTCTTTACTTCTTTCCTTTCCCACGAGGCTTTCAGCACAAACGCAAACTCAATATTCCATGCTGCCGTTAAAAACTATCATAAAAACTTTCCGACATCTGGGTTCTCCTCTTCCTTTATATACCTTACAAACTTAGTGAGAAAACAACTCAACGTAAACACATACACACATGTTACAACATCTCGCTAAAAATAATAACAAAAATTACGCTAAGACCTCATTAGGCTCTATACATATTTACCCAACCCTTCTACTTGTGCAGGATACAATAGAAGATCAGTTTTAAGTGAAGTTTAAATTAAGTTTTCCTTCTCCTAGACCAGTTTCCATACAAATGTTTAAAGAGTTCAATCTGTCCTCCTAATTAGAGCTAGAAGAAAAAAAGTTGGATTCATACCTTTCTCAAGGGTATATGTGAAATGTAAACTGCTTTGTCCAGGATTTGAACGTGAGTCGCCTTGTCCATTTCCTATGACAGTAATCATTACATCACTAACATTTCATTATTAGGCCCTGTATTGATTTAAGCTTTGCTTATTAATTCTTAATTAATGAAATCTTCAGAATTAAGATTCTTTTCCCAAATGGGACCTCCTTATTTCTTTAAAAGCTATGTCAGAGACTTTTCTGATTTTACTTCTACTAAAAGATATTTTTACTTTTGGCTTTCTTTATAAATCTGTTTCATGCAAAGTTTGGTGATTTTGGAACAAATATTAGAATGATAGACAAACAATCATCTTCAAATTGGCTACTCATTGTAGGTTACTACCAACAGGACTGAATATAATCAAAGTCCATATTATTTCAAATTAAAGAATTTATAAATAAAATCAATAGTTAGGATATTTTGTCTATAATCATCTGCTGAAAATCAATGAATTATTAAAAGACATAAACTAAATTTGTCCAGTTTTGAATTAATAACATTTGAAAATTCTTTAACTGATAATTTCTAAAAAAAAAATTCAAAGAAAGATCATTTGATAAAAGACATCACTTCTTATTGAAATGTTTGTGTTGTATGCTTCAGAATGATTTTTATCTTTTTTGAAATGTGTCTTGTGTGTAAGAATGATTTTTTTTCTTCTTCTATTTTCTTTTTTAATGTTCTTTTTCTATTTCCATAATCTTTATCTGTCTTTTTTTCTTTTTTACATTTGACTTTTTGTCATGGAATGTTTATCTAATTTCTCTATATTTGCCAATTTTGTTGTGTGTTTTCAAATGTCTTTATATACAAGTCTCTCCAAATGGCAGTTACTCAATATCAAAGCATTATGGGAAATTTACTTCCAAAATAGTCAGCCTATCACAAAAATGTATATCATTTCAATCAAGAAGAAAAGGTTTGTTTATTGTTACACCAGCTGATAATAAATTTTCTTGATTTTCTTTTCTTTTCTTAGATAAAAGGATAAAAATAGAACAATAATAACAATGAATATAAACGATAAATTTTCTATTAAAGTCATCTTGAAAGATATAAAACCATCAAGATTAAATCAGAGGGTAATTAAAAATGTTTCATTAACATGACTTTTATTTTTATTCAGACATTTATATCACTACCCAAGCAAATCAGATGACAAATACTAAATTTTTTTATGGTTGACTCTCTTTATACTAAAATTTCTTCAAATCATCACTAATATTATGTAGAATTTAACTTTAAAAAATCTTGTTTATATCAAAAACTATATTCATATTTTGATAGGTCTTCATTAGATATTTGTGTGTGAGTAGGAGGAAACATTTTTCATTTTTAACACAAGCATCTTGTCCAAATGCTGAATTCCTGTTAATATTAAAATTTATTTTATTTTGTCTGTGTCTATTTAAAAAAAAAACTTACTCCCTAAAAAAAAAACTCAAAAAAACCAAACCTGTGACAAGTTTGTTACTTACATTTGTATATATTTTGATTTGGTATTACGTTGTTTAAAAAGTACTCATGCATTTTTGGAGAGAGAATAAAAAACAACCATTCAAATGTTAGAAAAGTTCAGTTTTCATCATCAACACTAACAATACCATTACCATCATTTTCATTCTGTATGTATTTTTACACCAGTTTTGACTGGTGTTTTTTTGTTTTGTTTTTTACTGATATCTGAGTGACAGCAAGTCTCCTCATTTCTCCAGGACTCTTCTAAGTATTCTAGCTGGTTTCAACAGTACTGTAGTCTTGATGGTCTTGAGTTTTCCTCTCATCTCTAATTTCATTTCCAAACCCTTTGGAACCATTCTAAACACACCAACTATCATTGGTGGTGGTGGTGGTGGTTGTTAGTAGTAGTAGTAACAACAACAACACACTATATGTCGCATGGCTTTGCACCTAAGTGAGCTGTTCATTTTGTGACAAGCTCACTCCACTCATGCCCTTAATTATTATATCATTAGAGATTCATATATATTTTGTAATACATATTACCTATTATAACCCTTACCTATTATTGTTTACCTTTTACACATCACCCCTTTACTTTAAACCTTTTTATTCATCAATTCACTGTAGATGATAGGGACATTTAGTGGAAAAAGATACTAAATTTCCCCTGACAAATAAGCTGATTTATATATCATTATTACAAGTTTTTCACATCAGCTTTAGCTGATGGTCTTTCACGGGAGCCTGAATGACAGTAAGTCTCCTCAAGTCTCCAGGACTCTTCTCAGTATTCTGGCCGTTCTCAATAGTCCTGTAGTTTGGGTGGTCTCCACTTGTCCTTCAACCTCCAAGTCCTCCAGTCCCTTTAATAATCCTTTAGTTAATGTACCAAAAGCACCAATCACAATTGGTACAATTGTCAGCTTCATGTTCCATAGATTTTTCAATTCCCTAGCAAGGTTGAGGTACTTATCCTTTTTTTTCACATTCTTTCAGATTTATTCTGTGGTCAACTAGGACGGCAACATCCACAATTTTGCAAATTCTCTTTTTTTTTCTTTATTATTATTATCAGCATCAGCATCAGCAGCTGGAGAAGCAAAGACAAAAGTGTAGAATAAAACTAACTCTCCAATTCATTTTTAACATTCTGTGATTTCAAATAAAAATTTGGATAATACTTTTTATCAACACACACACACACACACACACACACACACACACACACACACACACACACACACACACACACACACACACACACGTGTTTGGAAAGTAATATCATGGAATAAAAATGGATTCAAAACAAAAGTTAAATTTCTTCATAAAGCACATTATCCTATTAGCAATGATAAAATCCCATTACGAAAATAAATCTTTTATTTCTTGCTGCCTGAATCTAGAATTCTGTACCCAAACACCATTTTAACATTTAAACTGAAGTTTTATCCCTTTAAGCTCTTTGTGAGCAGTTGGTGGAATATGTCATCTTATATTATGAGCCACCACCACCACCAAATAAGGCAAGACAATCACACAAAACTTTCATTGTCAACAATAAATGAAAGTTGATGCAAAGACTATCCTAATTTGGTCAACAGGAATTGTTATTCTTCAGAATAGCAATGCAAGTTCATACTCAGCAAAATAAACTTAAATAATCAAATTTGGAAGTGATTTACCCGAGTATCCCTATTCACCTTCACATTTTTTCATTCATTCTGTTCATTGGAAAACTTTCTTAGTAGCAAGATCTTTAAAAGTATAAAGGAGATCAATTCAGATTCTTAGAATTCTTTCAACAAGGAATAAAAGAATTATGTTTCCTGGCATCAAAGATGTTTTTTCTTTTCTTTTTTCCTTTTATTTTGCCAAAAGGTGTCTAAACAATGTGTCCAGTATCCTATAGGTCAAAGGTTACATTTTTTGTTATTTTACCTAATTTTATATACATTTGTTTTTTCCTGCCCAAATTTTGTCAATCAAAATTGGGATGTGCCTATTAGGTCTTGATAATGGGGAAACACAGTAATTAAAGATTTAGTTTTACACTGGATTTTTTTTATTGCTAATGAAGATGATTGTGTTCTTTATCAATAAGCTTAACTTTTATTCTATTCAAATGTGATTCTATCCCATCTCCTAAAATTAAGCATTTTTTTTTCAAACAACTAAATATCCTTAAGGAAGGCATGGAGCCCCTTATTCCCCCAGCTATGTGTTAAATAGTACCACTACTGTTCTTCTACAAGGATGGCTTTGGCATTAAATAACCCTCGAAGGCTAATATGCCATTACACAAATATAAAAATCAACCCAACAAACAAGTACTTATCCAGGATGTCCTAAAAGCCTTTGTTTCGTAATGCCCATAAGTAAATAAGAGAAGATGGACGAAAGAAAAATAAATTTCAGAAACAATATCAAAAAGCTGTAGCCTGTTCCTTTGAGATGTAATCAGCAAATAAAGAGCATTTTCTTTTTCTTAAAGTATGTTTTGTTCAAGTTTGATAAGGATATAGTGGCAGACAGATTGGGAAAAGTTTGATCTTAGATGCCTCTTAGATTTGGAAATGTGATCAATCAAACAGTTAAGATATTTTTTGTAAATGAACACGCACACACACACACACACACACACACACACACACACACACACAACCATTAAAGACAACAAGCCTGCAAGTATCATCATTGTGCTGAGAAAACAGGTGAAGAATAGAAATGAAATGGTATAACAAAATGGTGAAAAGAGAAATGAACTTGAGATAAAAATCTAGAGAAGGGATTTGAAAATGTAGATTGAAGAGGTGGACTCTAATGTAGCATTAAGACCAGAATGCAGACAAATTGAATCCGGAGATGTTTAACTAGACAAATGTGAAAATGTAATATAGAGGAAAGTGAAGGCAGACAGGTTACCGAGAGAGGAATTGAAACTAGGAAGACAAACTATGAAAAAAAGAAAAAATACATAAAAGAAGGAATGTGTAATTTGGGTGAGAGTGAGAGAGAGAGAGTAAAGTAGAAAAAGGTGTATTATTTAAGTCAAGAAATTGGAAGCAAGTGGTGAATGAGAAGTATATAGATAAGAGAAGCCAGGAAAACTGAGACATATAGACATAGAAAATTCATTTTGGGACACTTTTTTTTCTACAGAAATCTTCCCTGCACAACTAGATTGCATAATCTAAACAGAAATTGCTCGAAAAGATATACAGAAATAAGAGATAAAGAGAGAGTGGGGGCGGGGGGAATTAGCTTAAAAAGAAATGCTGAAAAGAAAGAGAAAATCAGAAAAGAAAAGCAGAAAGAAGAGATAGATAGTGGAAATTTACTAAGCTTTTTTGCTTAGATGTGGCACAAGGCCATATGAAAGGGGCACCCAATGAGACTCAAACTCACTCGTGTAGGTTTGCTAGCCGAACTTGCTAACCATTACACCACCAGAGGCGCCTATAGAAGAGATAGATAGTGAGATGTACAGAAATGAGAGAGAGAAAAAACTTGCACAGAGACAAGGAAAAAATACTTTTTCAAAAGAAAATACAAAAAGAAAAGAAAGAAGAAAAATTAAACAAAATAGAGAGAGAGAATGAGAGAGGGGGGAGAAATGTAAAAAAAAAAAAAAGAGAGAGAGAGATGCTAAAAAAGAAGTTTATAAAAAAAGAGATAATTTGCACAAAAAGAAAAGAGAGAAAACAAAACTTGTTCAAAAAGAAATATGAAAAGAAGAGATGTTGATAAAAAGAGAAAGTGTATGAGGGAGTGAAAGGGATAGAGAGATAAAGAGAAATTTCTCTTAAAAAGAAATACAGATAAAAGAGAGAGATAAAGAATCCAAAAAAGATTGGGGAGAGAGAGAGAGAGAGAGAGAGATGCTAAAAAATATGTACAGAAAGAAAATTGAGATAATTTGCTTGGAAAGAAGAGAAGGAAAAAACTTTTCAAAAAGATGTAGAAAAAGGTGAGGTGTATATATATATATATATATAAAAAGAGAGAAAGAGAGAGATAAAAAGAAAATGTTCTTAAAGAGAAATGTAAAAAAAAAGAGAGAGAAAAACTCTAAGCAGAAAGAAAAGATAGAGAGAAGATGCTAGAATTAGAGAAAATGCTCAGAAAGAAGCGAAAAAAATTTTTTTCAAGAAGATATTTAAAAAGAGGAGATGCAGAGAGAAGGTTGTTGGAGAGAAACAGAAGCATAAAATAGAAAAACATGACAAATTTTTGAAGAAGTAAGCATTGTATAAGTGAGTAAGAAGAGGGGGATAACCATTGTAGAGAAAAGAAAAGAAGCAGAGATTGAAAATAGAAAAAGGGGGACAAAAATGGTAGCGAAGGAAAAAAAAAAGGAAATTGAGAGAGAGCAATGGAAGTAAGTAATCAGAAAATATTGAGATCACGCCTAGTGGTTTATTAATGTTAAAATAAAAACAATGGTGAAAGGTAGACAGGTTGGTAGTTTATCTTGCTTAAAAAGTTCCCCTTCACCCACTCTTCTCTTGCCAAAAATGGTCAGGTGTCAGGTAATGGAATGAAAGTCTTTATTCCTTCATCAACTTCTTACCTTTTAGAAAAAAAAAGAAATGATTTTAATCAATGCAAAGAAATAATAAAAATATCAAGAACACAGCTGTGCATACAGAATCAAAGATGCAATCACAAAAGTTGTTTTGTTTTATCAAGTCACCTACCTCATCTCATACCCCAACCCTTTTTTCTTTTTTTTTTTCCTCCTTCATCTTCACTGAAATCAACCATTACTATTGTGATTAAAGAACAGGAATGGACATTCAACATCATTACTTGTTTTTTTAAGAGTTTTCTTCAAGAAAGCAAAACAAAAATTCTATTATCTTTGCTAGGAAGAAAAACAAGTGTTCAGTTTTTTCCTACTATTCAGCCTTTAAATGATCATTTTTAAATGATCATTTTCATTCATTTTCAGCTGAAGAGAGGGAAATAATAACATTGATGAGATTATTCCCACTCATGTTCTTATCTTAGAATTAAATTAAGATACTAAAATCCATTTCATATCTGATAAAAAAAATGTTTTTTCTTTTCATTCCATAATCATGAGTCAAGCATAATACCAATAAAAACTGATTGGGTTATTTTCATACAAATCAGCACTTGTGTCTTGGATAAGTACAGCATCTGTGTACTTTTCAAGGATCAATATAATATCTGCACACTCTACTAAAAAAAGTCAGTGTCATTCTAAACCTTGCCTTGGATCAGTATAGTATCTGTGCTCTTTTCAAGGATCAGTATAGTATCTGCACACTCTACTATTAAAATTAGTGTCATTCTAATCCTTGCCTAGGATAAGTATAGTTTTTATGCACTCTGCTTAGTATTTATATGCTATTCATTGATGTCATCAATGTACAATACATTAAGTGGTTGATCTTTTCTTGCAATTTACTGAGTTTGTATCCAGATGTGCATATCCTGAGGATGTGATTGAGTGACATCATCATTATTACAAATAATAATGGTGATAGTGCATCTCCCTGGAATATACTTCTCTGGATCTTTACCTCTGCTAAGGTTTTTCCTCCTGCTGTAAATTCCACTCTCTAGGTTTCCATGGTCATCTCAATAAACTTTATGACTTCGTTGGGTATTTTATACATTTTGAGACAGCGTAATATCCAGATTTGGGGGACTTTATTGTAAGCCTTTTTGTAGTCAATCCAGGCTATAGCTAAATTTTTCTGTCTTGTTTTACTCTCATTGATGATGTGTTGATCTATATATAGTAGTTCTCCTGTGCCTCAGGTTCCTTTGTGGCATCCTTTCGAGGAAGAGTCCACTGCTTATCAATGAGTTGTAGATCTCTTCCCTAATTTGTGCCGTTAGTATTTTCCAAATCATCAGTAGGCACATTATGAGTCGATAGTTATTTGGGGTGATTCCTTTGAGGGAGCCTTTCTGGATCAGAGTGGTCTTCCCTTTGGTCATCCATTTGGATATCTCAGTTTTCTGTATGCATTTATTCATTTCAGTAGCCAGTTTGTTGTGGATAGAGGTGAAATTTTTTAACCAAAATCTGTGTATGCCATCTAGGCCAGGGGTTTTCCAGTTATTATTATCTTTATGTGACTGAAAAATATCATCCAAAAGAGCCAACCAAGAACATAAATACATAGAATGCATATAATCACAACCTTCCCTCATCCTAGATTTTAGGTAAAGACCTAGTGAAGGAGTATAAGAAACTAAAAATCAAAAATGATAATCTTAATGAATTATATAAAAGAAATCTTTATCATTAAAGGAAGCATAATGGGGTATAATGTTCATCATTGAGAAAATTGAAATTGTTGAACCGAGTTCAAATTTCAAAGGATATTGTTTGAATTTCACTTCAAACTAAAACCCTTGGGAAATGCATGAGTTCATCTTTTCTCTTACCAATTGTAGGGCAAACTGGGTTCTCTAGCCTTGGTAAAGAAAGGGAAATTCTGAATTAAAACCCCCTATCAACACATTACTGGCCAGTGTGATGGGTAAACACTATTACTTCCATGTCTTACTGACTTTAGAAAAACCCTGAGTCTTTCTGTAGGCTGAGAAAAAAGATAATGGAATAGTATGAAGCTGGTATAGCTTGAGATAAATAATATACTAAAGTATTATATTCTTTCTGTGTGACTGAATCATATCTTATTAATTTTCTTAAAAAAATTTCCAGTCCTTTGTGAACAGGTGTGGGTGGAGGCATGATGCCAGTAGATGACAATTTTATTTGCCTTCCTGATAAATTAGACCTTTGTGATCAGTTTTAATCTTAAATACTCTGGGGAACTCCAGAAGCAGGGATTTCGCTCTGCTCTTCCCTTCATGTTTCTCTTCACTTCTTTAATGTACTCCTTGAGACCAAAGATGTTCACATGCCACTTTTCATCAAGATTTGCCCATTAGTCAAAGAGTATGAAGATTGATTGTTCCCCTTTCAGAGTAATTTTTTCTCCCAGAAGTTATTGTACATATCACCCAACAAGGGCAGTGTTCTTGCAGATGTCATATTAATTTGGTTTCTGGATGAATTAGAAATTTGTGATCACTTTTTAGCTAACATGTTCTGGGTACCTTTGCGAATTAGGGAGGGTCCTCTTGCTCTGCATGCCCCTATTAACAAATGCTATTAAAACACTCCTTGATGAGAAATAAGTTCATATGTCAAATTTCAACAAGATTAGCCAAGGAGTCTATATATAGCAAGTAAGCAGTTAACCAAACAATTGCCCAGTTGGTTAGGGCTGTAGAATACACCGACTGCACCTCTGCAGAGGGGTAAGATCCCCCCAACGAGTATTCTGGACATGACTCTAAACAATCTGATGGTGAGGTTCCAGTAATACTGGAGCTTTAGGGAATGCAGAGTACCCCTTTATTGCCATTGCTCCCAGGTTCACTCTGGCCCGGAGTGGTAGCACCCGATAAGGGTCCTATCTATGGGTTAAATAAAACTAACGGCATACTTATGCTAAACTGAATTGTTTGAAATAGAAATGTTTTTGACAATTAAACCGTACTTACATTTAAACCGTGTGCTTATGGTAAACTGAAACCATACTTACATTTAAACTGCCTGCTTATGCTAAACTGAATTATTTGAAATAGAACTGTTTTTTGACATTGGAACTGTATTTACACTGAACTGAATTGTTTAACATAGAACTGTTTTAATATTTAACTGTGTGTAACCAAAATCTGTACTTATATTTAACTGAATTAGAACTGCTTGACTAAACAGAATTGTTTGAAATAGAACTGATTATTCACATAAAAATAGATTTGGCGTTAAATAACCTGCAAAGGTTGATCTGCCATAAAACCCAACCAACTAACCATTAACCAAACAAATACATATATATATATATATAGCTTAACCAGTAGACATTGTACAAATTAGATATTGACAGTATCACTCATAATTACATTGCTATCAATTTTTTTATCAAGTTAATTTTTGTCTAAACCAAAATTTTATTGTTTCTCATGGATCATTATATAATCAAAATGGATATTACTAGTTATTATTTATTACCAAACTCTACTGCATTGAAACTCTGTAGCCAAGGTAAACATCATGGTTAATTTGAAAGAATTTTGTATTAGAATGTAATTATTTTAGGACTGCTACACATTCTTATTTCTTATTATTGAGTTTCAGTGTTGTAGAGTTTGGCAGAGGTAATACATAATAATATCAGTTTTTACTTCCACTAAAAATAATAAAATTATGGTATCTTTGGTTTAGAAGAAAATTAACTTTTTATAAAAAAATTGATCAGAGAAATATTTTAGTTATATTCTTTTCAGATTTCTATTACTATGTCATATTGTTTGTAGAATTAGATGCTGCAGTTGTAAGTTGTTCAAATTTGATTATATGAATATTTTCATTTTCAGAAAATATTTTAATCCCAGTCATAATACTTTTAAAAGAAGGCAAGAAGACTATTTAAAATTTAAGGTTTATAATTTTTTTCCTCTACTATTTCAATAAAAAAGTTGCAATAATTTAACTTGGGAAACGGAAATACTTTCAGATCACTTGAGTAAACACAAGAAAGTTATAGGAAATAGGCATGGTGAACCAAATTCAAATCAAAATGGAGATCAGTTCTGAAGTAAAGTGTAAATTAGTATAATTTCCAGTTTGATTATGCAAATGAATATTAACAATTATGTGATTCCTGGGATACAACTTCAATTACCTAACTCAAAGTAAAGATATAACCTCACAGTAAGATACTCATTGTGTTGCCAATGACAAGTTTATAAAGTCACACAAATATGCAACATATGCCCATTGGCTTAGTGGGTAGAGTGTTTGCCGATGGCCCAGAAGACTGGGGTTCAATCACAGGTTGAGTCGTCATCATCATCATCATGTCGTGCCACCGGCACGGATATCCCTGACCCTCTCTCGCCACTTCTCCCTATTATTCATCACCTCTGGCAGGTCTTCAGGGTTACATCCTGTGTCCTCACATAGCTTCTGTATGTAAGTTCAAGCTGGTTATCCTGCTTTTGCTTGGCCATATGTGGGGGTCCATAGGAGTACATCACTTATGAGCTTGTCCTTGCTTCTCCAGCAGTGTCCTGCATGTCTGGTTTGTCTAACTTGTATAGTTTTCGTGATGGGAGGCAAGTGGCCGTATAGTCGGTGTCTTGTTGGGTGTTGTTGCCAGGACTTGTTCAATATTGCTCTCAACATTCTTGTGTAATTGCCGTCTAGTTTCTTCTCCAGCCATTTAGTTAGCGTCATACCAAAGACTAAAAAAATGATACTTGATGCCACTGAACATTATAAGGTACAAATCAAGGGTAAAGGGAAGCAATTCCAAGGAAAGGAGTAGCACCTTCCTCTACAGCTTGGTGTTTTAGCTATTGAAAAGACTTTACTAGCTTTTTATATATATATATGATTTGGGATGTTTTTGTGTAGTCTTGCCTAAGAATTTCCCACTTGGACATGAATTTTTGGCATTCAAATTTGCAAATTATTCAAATTGATAAAGGAGAAAAAATATCTGATTGACACTGAAGAATCACTTGATATTAAGGTATATAACTGTGAAAGGGAAGGAGTCGCCATGGTGTAGTGGTTAATGTGTTCGACTGTGACATTGGAGTAAGCAAGTTCAAACTTCAGTCTTACGATGACATTTACTTTTGGTCTTATACTCTTGTAAATAGTATGAACCTGCTTATCCTCCCAACTATGGGTTAAATAGCACCACTGCTGTTCTTCAACAAGTATGGTTTTGGTATTAAATAACCCATAAAGGTGGATATGCCATTAAACTTAGAAGCTAAACCAAACCAACTGTGTAATGCTTAAGAAAATAATGATAAAAGCCATGAAGATCATGATACAAGGAAAAATTAAGTGTGAAATAATAAAAAATACTTTATTGTAGTCTTATAAACAAACCTTTAATGTCAACAAATTTGATTTTTTTAAAAGCTACACAAAAGATAACATAGGGGTGCACTTTCTTCATAGGAAATGGAATTATTGATTTGAGTTCAAATCCTGAATGAGGCTGTTTGTGTTTCACTTCATGGAAAAGGCCTGAATCTCTTCTCCCTCCAGCTATAAGTAAATACTTGGACAGATTGGATTCTTCTAGGAGAAGGAAAACTCTGATTTCAAGTCAGGTTTACTCCACTTAAAAATTGACTTTGTTTCACATCCTGCCTGTGGCAAAAAGATTGGGTATATTTATACTCAAAAGATACTGCTAAGTTAATATCTATATCCAGTCAAAAAACCAGAGCCAGTTAATTTATTCTATTGTCTTTTCTCCTTATAAAGTTGTACCTGTTTTTCATTAATGCTTGTAGCTTATTCTTCTTTCTATTTTTGTAACATTAAACAAAGTTATCTTTTTATTTGTATTGTTTCTGACTAACTTTAAGTCTTTTTGTTATTGTCACACACAATGACAATGACAATAATTGTTGACTCCCAAAGCTTCACTTTCTCTCATCTCTGTTGTCCTGGATTTTCTTTTCTTCTTCATCAACAATTTAGTAATGATGTATTCAGCAAGAACGATGATGAAAAGGTCCAGCTTTGTGATAAAGACTAGGACTTCAATAAAAAGATGGTGTTATCTTTTTTTTTTTTCTCCCAAGACAAAAGACTCATTGACTTGATTGGAAAGCTTCTTAAAAACAAAACAAGACAAAAAAAAACTACATAATAATTTTTCTCTCTTAGTAAAGTGAAATAGTAGAATTCAGCTCACTTTGACTCAAGGCCTGAATTATGGAGCACCCAGTTAAGAATAAACTTAATTTTCAATGAACTAGTATGATAATTTCTGTTCTTGAGCAAGTCTTCTTTATTGATCTCATAACCTAGCTTGGTCAGGGGAGTGCTATTCATATAATATGTCTTGGACAGAGCCCATCCGTCTCCAGGTTTACAACTGGTTTAAATTCAGGGTTTTCTTTCTACTAGACTAGTTTTTATACCAAGGTTGAAGAACCCAGTTTGCCCAACTATTTTACTCATAGCTAAAGGGAGAATAACTGAATTCCTACTTTTCCAAAGGGTATTAGCACCGTGAATTGCAAATAGCCCCGTCCAAGAATTGAACTCTTGTACATGAGTTCACTTCCTACAATAATAAATGTTGTACTATTAATTTCTCTTTGAGCAAGTACTTGTGCTTTGATAGAGTAGTAAATTTGTTTGTTTGTTTTGTTGTTTAATGGCATATCAACCTTCTTGGGTTATTTACTGCCTAATCCATCCTTCTTAAAGAACAGTAGTGGTACTATCTAACCTATACCTGGGCGGATAAGGGGGTTAATACCTTTCCGAATGATATTTGTCTGAAAGTGAATATAATAACGGAACTAGAGTTCAAACTTGCTTACAACAATTCTGAAGTTCAGCGCTTTAACCATTACACCACAAGGATCCCCCCCTCCACTGAGAAGTGAATTTGTAATTAACAAAGCAAGAAAGCCCATACTAAGTAACCAGTGAGTTACCCTTATAGATATTTACTTAGTCTGATACAAGGTCAATCTGAATAATATATATATATATATATATATTGTCATCTACAGACAGACTGTTTCGTTGTATCACAACTCTTCAGTGTGGCAAGACATGCAGGACACTTGAAGCTGGGATCAAAACCCACCTAACTTTATGTTGGACATGGTATCTAACCACTCAGCCATTTTGGCGACATACATCAGCTCTGGAATTATAATGTTTATGTATAAGCTTTCGTTTATTTACATTTCGTGCTATTGGATATGCATAACAGTGTAACAGTTATAGGCATTGGCTCCCTAAACTTCTAAGTGACAATCATCTGGAAGCTGCAGGTTCAATCCTGACTGCAAGCAAGTAACAATACAGGAATACTTAGCACTTGTACTTAGTTATGGTTAACCAAAACAGAGCAAGTGACCCCATGAATTAAATAAAAGACACGGTTCAAAGTTCCAATACCAATGTATCTAGATATACGTATAAATCTTTACTAAGCTTAGTTTCCACATAAGTGAAGATGTGGTGTAATTGTTATCATCTAAGGAAATGGTTTGGTTTCTTTATTTTATGGTATATCAACCTTCAAGGGTTAGTTAATGCAAAAACAATCCTTGTAGAAAAACAGTAGTGGTACTGTTTGACTTATAGCTTGGAGAGGGGGATAAAGCGGTTTATACCTTTCCCAAGGTAAGGGAACATTATAGCACAGCTGGCATTTGAACTCACTCACTAGTTTCACAGTCCAGCACTTTAACCATTACTCAATGGAAACACTTCCCTTAGGAAATGGACTCAATGAGAGTGGGTTTAAATCCTGGTCAAAACTATTTGCATTCCAAGACTAATGCTTTTGGAAAGGGTATGAATCCATCTCTTCTCCCTCCTGCTATAGGTAAAAACCAGGACAGACTGGGCTCTTTAGCCTTGCTTAAGGCTAAAAGTCTACAAGAAGAAAAACTCAAACAAACTGTACCCAACAAAAAATGACCTTGTGTTACATTCTGCTTATGGTGGAGGGTTTGTATAGATGGAAACAGTTCCACATTAAAGACAGAAAATACTTAGGCCATTCTGTCTAGAAAATCAGTATTCAAAATTTTGATTTCTAATTAGGAGTGTTCTGTTACTGACCACAGGTGAAAGTGGATAATATGAAACTATCTTGGCCTCAAAGCAGGCTCTCAGATAGATCTAGACTGATAGGAATAGGTTTAGATAAGCAGTAAAGACATCTGAAACTTCTTGCCTGAACCAGCTGGTTTCAGAAAAGTTCAAACATCAACTTGAGTTTCATAATATTCAACTGATACAAGTTTTTATCTTTACTCCTATCAGTTCACTGTCCAGTGATTTAGGGGAGCTAACCCTTTTAACCTGAATGGCTACAAGTCAAAATGCACCTCAGGAAACTTAAGAAAGCAGCAGATTACTTCAAAGATATTTTAAGATAAGGCTGATTTGTAAAGGAAGAAGGTGAAACAGTAAATAGATTAAGAGGTTTCTTTTCAGGAGAGAAGATAGAGATGCTACGCAGGTACCTATTTGCATCATTTCTCTTGGCTATGTATTGTAGAATGAAGAGATATACTAGCAAATGCTATTTGTTGTTAAGGATTACCTCCCTTCCTTCAAGTATTGATTCTTCAAATTATGCCTGCAATCTATAGAGTGCACACTCTTCTAAACAACTGCTTACATTCCCTAATGGGGAACAGAATTTAGGAATTGATTGCTTCGATTGATGGGCCTGTTTATTTACCTGTAATTTTACCTGAAGTTTCACAGGATCATGAGTGTCAAAATATAAGATTATTCATTGGTTTTTGCTTTGAGATATTTGACCTTTCTATTTCGAGGTCTTGGGTTGTTCAGGAATATTCCTTTTTTCTCCACCAAACATATATTAGACAAGTTAACAGTGTTGATATGATGATGATCATCATCATAACTGTGTTTTCTCAAAAAAAAACCAGGAATAATTTAATTCTGCTAGATCTGCCACTTAAAATAGGATGTATAACTCAGAGATATGTCAAACTATCAGACTAAAGACCATGCAAAATATGGTTCTTTGATAATCACTAGATTCACTGATATTTGTTTTTACTCACTCACCAGAGAAAAGTTAAAATTATACACTGACTAGAGCAAGACTTCTCAAAGTGGTCCATCTAGATCCTTGAGAGCCAATGAAATGTTGGCAGGGTGAATAAAACATAAGTGTCCGCAGGAGGTGAATTTACTAGTTTGCATTTACAAATGTTTTCATAACAAGATAATAAAAATCACCGTATCTTATGTAAAATAATTAGAGTGATTAATTATATTAATCATTTTATTTATTTGGTAAAATTGTAAGTTAGCTAAGGACTTTGAATGTAAGTGTAATTCATCTCAGAGGTCAAATGTGTGCACAGGTGGCAACCAGGTTTAACACCAAAATAACATTGGATAAAACAGGATATGGATAATAAGCAAATCAAGAAAAATAAGGGTTTAAGATGTATGTGATAATTCTAGAAAGCATGATGCAATAAAAGTAAGTAAAGTTGGCCACCATAGTCGAGAGCGACCCGAAGGTTCCCTTTTCATTAGCTGCTACACCAAGGTGTAAGGGAGGGCGCTACTCCATTCCCTAGATTGCTCCACTTGATCCTTACCTCATAATGCTGAGTGTTAAGCAAAGTAGCATCAAGTACCATTTTTTTGAGTCTTTGGTATGACTTTGGTACCACTCAGCCAACAAGCAAACCCCATCAGCTAGGTAATCATAAGGCATTATGTAATAGCTTTCATTTGTTTACATTTTTATACCTTACCAGATACCAGAGTGCTCAATTCATTGGAAGAGCTTTGCATTATGCGAGTGGCAGCCGCAAATTTCTTCGCCAGAGTGCTCAACCCCCATGGGGGAGCGTATATATTGTCATCCACAGACAGACTGTTTCATTGTATCACAACTCTTCAGTGTGGCTATATATATATATATTTGAATTCGAGTTTATAATATTTCTCTAAATTTGCTATGAAAAAATTTCATCATTTCCTGCAGTTTCTTTATATGATATATATCATATCACGGAAAACTGTTGCCGTTGTTCAAATTATTGAATTACATCATTATTTACTTAATATTCCCTTCATTTTTTCCTGTGAGCAGCAATTCTCTGTTTTTCAATCTCTCTTCTATTAAATATAGCCTGATATGTTCTGTTTGTTATAAAGCAATGGACACTGGCTTTTATAAACATAAATACTTTTTGGCTTGTTTTCTCATCTTTTTTACAATGGTTTTATTTCTGCACCCTCCGGTCGTTGATTCAGACAAAGCTTTAACTTTCAACTTAAAAAGTTACAGACTTACATTCATGATAAAAGTTAAAACGAAATGCCTACAGGCTAGAATATCTGTTGATAGAGGCCTTCTTCTTAAAACGTTCACTTATATTTTTATGTTAAAGTCAGCAATAACAGAGAACTAATTTGTGCTACATGATCAATTTTTTTCTAGCCTATCTCCATAATACTGAGATTTTATTTTACAAGTTGATTATGTCGGTATATGTATGTTAATCATTTCACAGGCAGATGATCTTTTTATAAATCCTTATGGAGAGGACAAATTATTTTCTGAAAATTTGCCAAATCGAAGGTATATTCAAACAGATCAATTAATTATATATATAAAATCAGGCAAAATATTATAATTTGATCAGCAATTGTGTGTACAATAGCATGAAAACAATAAAGCACTCACTTTTAATTGTGATATTTTACAAAACAACCTTTACACCATACTAGATCACATTGGGGCCTCCTAGCTATGTTTCTATACATTAATATTTAATTCGTTAACTAACAGCCAGTAAGAAAATGCCTTATAATGAGCTACCATTAAACAAAAATGTTACTCTGCCTGTATACTATTAGTGACAAAAGGGTTGCTCTGCTTGCAGAAGAGTTGAATATAAAAGCAAATGCTGAAGATAAACAAATCATGAGGTATGAAGGCTAAATATGGCTTCAACTAATCAAGCAAGATTTAACATATGTTTTTACCCAACCTCTCTGCATGAGCAGGATGTGACACAAGGTCAATTTTAGAGTGAATTTTAACAGGTTTAGATTCAGAGTTTCCCTTTTCCTAGACTGGTTGCCTTACCAAGGTTAAAGTGGCCATTCATCCCTACAATTTACTCATAGCTGGAGAGAGTTGGACTAATACCTTTCCCAAGAGTTTAGCGCTATGTGAAATGCAAACAGCCTGGTCTGGGATTTGAACCTGGATCACCATGTCCATTTCCTATGATGATAAAAATTATGCCTCAAGTGCTTCTGGTAAGATTTGATATAAACAATTTGCCTAGCTCCTAATGAATTAATTCAGATTGCAGTTACCTTTCTCTCTTGCAAAATAAAGAATATTTTCCAATGCATTTATTATTTTCAATCAAATTATAAAATAAAGTGGTGTGATGGTTATCGTCGTAGGAAATGAACACGGCGACACGAGTTCTAATCCTGGACATGACTGATTGCATTTCACATAGCACTAATACCCTTAGGAAAGGTATGAATCCAATTATTCTCCCTCCAGCTAATGGTAAATAGTAGAGTAGACTGGGTTCTTCAGCTTTGGTGAGACAACTAGTATAGGAGAAGGAAAACTCTGAATTAAAACCTGTTAAACTCCGCTTAAAAATTGACCTTGTGTCATATCCTGCCCGAGCGGAGGGGTTGGTAAATATGATAAAATAAAGTATCAAAGCACAAGGTTTTTGTGAAAAGATTATCTTGAGTTTTACTTATTAACATTATGGGGAACTATTTTGTCTCTCTATTCCAATAATGATTTATGGATAATATTAATGAAGCAGTAAGAAAATATCATAACAATTTCACATAGGCCATCGATATAATTTTAAACAGAATAAAACCAGTGATAAAACTCAGCACCTGAAAAAAAAAATGAATTTGAAAACTTTCAGCCAAAATATTGCTAGCAAAAAAATTGTAGATTATAAAAGATATTTAACTAAATACTGTAGATTAAATTTCTGGTGATCATATTTACCAACCTCTCCGCTTGGGCAGGATATGACACAAGGTCAATTTTTAAGCGGAGTTTAACAGGTTTCAATTCAGAGTTTTCCTTCTCCTAGACTAGTTGCCTAACCAAGGCTGAAGAACCTAGTCTGTCCTACTATTTACCCATAGCTGGAGGGAGAATAATTGGATTCATACCTTTCCCAAGGGTATTAGTGCTATGTGAAATGCAATCAGTCAGGTCCAGGATTTGAACTCGTGTTGTCTTGTCCATATCCTGCAACGATAACCATTACACCACGGGCACCTCCTAAATTTCTGGTGATACAATTCAGCCATTTTTGTTTACTAATTGTTTTTTATCTTCATCCATAAAATAAGATCAAGGAACACGTCTTCTTCGTTTTGTCTTGATTTTTTTTTTTTTCATCCTACATTTACCAAAGTGTGTTGAATAAAAACAACAATACAATTGTATTCTTAAGTTCATTTTTGTTTCTTTTTTTTTCTTCGTTGAGCTGACTGTTTATAAGTATGACATTACAAGTGGGTTTTGCTGGCACTTGCTCTTAAATAAGACTCAAAATCAATTTATCATCAGATTTTGTCTGGGTAACGAAAGAATCTGACAAATAAGGATTTATGTTTTATTTACCCACTTTAACCAGCTCATTGGCCTAGTGGGTAGAGTGTTCACCAATGGTCCGGGAGACCTGGGTTCAATTCCAGGTCGCATCATACCAAAGACTTTAAAAATGGTACTTGATACCTCCTTGCTTAACACTCAGTAACATAAAGTAGGTATCAAGGGTAAAGTGGAGCGATTCAGGGAAAGGAGTGGCGCCCTCCCCTACACCTCGGTGGTGTAGTAGCTATTGAAAAGGGAGCCTTCTGGTCACCAACTAAAACTTTAACTTATCAAGATGCATTCATGGTTCTGAAAAGTTGGTTTGTTTTATACTATCATATCAGGTAGGAGAAAATTCACCATCTGAAATCCACACCTCATCAAAGATAGCCTGGTTAGTTAACTGTTTGCTTTTGGTGTCAGAAGTCCAGCTGACTCAAACCCCAAAATCAGCTCCTTCTCTCATTTTCAGGTCATGTGACATTTTGCAACCAACTAATCAAAGCACATCTATTCATTCATTCTACATTGCATGATATGCACTCATGATTCCAAATTATTATTTTTTTGACACAGGTGTGCAATACATTCCTTGAACTCCCTTAAACCTCACTAACCCTGTCTGACCCCAGGATTGTAGATCAGTTATAATACTTCTGTTCTTGATTGTGCCTTATCTTACACAAGTATTTACATGTCAGTGAAAAATAACTGATTCAGTTAAATAGATAACCTCTCTTCATTCCATGTGTTTATTTGTGCATCTTTGTATCTGTATTTAAGGAGGCATGAATCCTCTTCTCCTCTGCTATGGGTAAATGGTTGAGTTGACTGGGTTCTCTCACTTTGTTTAGGCAACCCATATTGGAGAAAGAAAAAAAATCTGAATTCTAAACCCAAAGAGTGTGATTCTTTGAATCTGAGATACACTGTTGCTCCATTCTTCTGTTATCAATTCATCCAAATAGTGAGGCTGCTTCTACAGAAGTCATGTAATAAGTTTCAGCTTGCTTTATGGTCATCACTAAATTGATGGATGCACATTATTATGTGTGTCTGTAAATATGTTTATACCCATTTAGTTTTCTATTTACACATATTTTATTGAACCACATCACAAATTGTCTTTAATTGGAATCATTTTGAGATGAGGCTTATTAATCTGAGAATTGATTTTTTATTTATTGTGGACTTTTTGTCCTCGTCTTGGTAGGTTTTATTTTGTGTTGTTTCTTCTTCACTACGTTTCGGCCAAATTTCACCTCTGGTCTTCTTCAGGTGATTAACCACGACCTTGGATAGGAATGCTGTTTCTTGTAACCATATCCCCAGTAATTACTGCCTTCCATAGTTGTTGTCTATCACACAAATGTTGTTTTTTTTTTTTTTCGGTTGGGGTGAGGTAGATAATCAAGTTTGAATTAAATTTTTCAGCTTAGTTAATGAATATTGTTTTTTTTTTTTTTGTTTTTTTTTTTTTTGCTAACAGATAAAATCCTGGAATAGTTTCTCACATTTTATGATTAATCAATGATAGAATAATTAATTAATTGAGAAATTGAGTAAAGTTCCTATAAAGATCAAATACTTGTTTTATTTCAGATGAAGGTATAGTATCAAGACAGCTATACTCCAGTAAAACCTGATCCTATTTACCCAACCCCTCCGCTCGGGCAGGATATGACACAAGGTCAATTTTTAAAGCGGAGTTTAGCAGGTTTGAATTCAGAGTTTTCCTTCTCCTAGACTAGTTGCCTCACCAAGGCTGAAGAACCTAGTCTGCCCTACTATTTACCTATAGCTGGAGGGAGAATAATTGGAGTCATACCTTTCCCAAGGGTATTAGTGCTATGTGAAATGCAATCAGTCTTGTCCAGGAATTGAACTCGTATCGCCGTGTCCATATCCTGTGACGATAACCATTACACCACGGGCACCTCCTTAAAAGTTACTTTGAGAGATGTAAGATAAATAACGAATGTTGAAGTGCCTATTTGGAGGAGAGTATAGACCACACAACCATTTTCCAAAGATTTTTATCTTTAATCATATTTACCAACCTCTCCGCTCGGGCGGGATATGACACAAGGTCAATTTTTAAGCGGAGTTTAACAGGTTTGAATTCAGAGTATTCCTTCTCCTAGACTAGTTGCCTCACCAAGGCTAAAGAAATTAGTCTGTCCTACTATTTACCCATAGCTGGAGGGAGAATAATTGGATTCATACCTTTCCCAAGGGTATCAGTGTTATGTGAAATGCAATCAGTCTTGTCCAGGATTTGAACTCATGTTGCTGTGTCCATTTCCTACGACGATAACCATTACACCACGGGCATTTTTGTCTTTAATAGACTAGGTTTTTGGTAACTGTTTATTCTTAACTACCTGCCTGGTACAGGCATGTGAATGGTTGATGATTTCTGGGTCTCAGAGGCCCTTCCTCTCTGGCTATACCCAAAGGTTATTGCTAGGTGCCTGAGGCTCCCCAAAAGGGGAATGCTGATGGAACCAAGCATTTTTTGGTCTAGCCACACAGGAGTTTCAATTTGTGCCTGGCTCCACTCTATAAAATGACCTTGTGTCATATACTGACTTGGTAGAAAGATGGTTGAATACTTTCTTAAATACTTGCCTGGGGAATCTCGGTCACTACTAACCTTTGCTCTTTAGCAACTTACTGTGGCTGAATTTTTATAACTGGAATTTTTATTTTATTTGACTGGACTTCAGAAGAGGGTTTCCCTTAGAGTCTGAGAATGCTGTCCCACATTGTGAAGTGTCTGACTAATTGTATCTTTGTTTACTACGGTCCAAGCTGCCTGCAGTTACTTCTAACATTCTCCTGCAGTAGTGAATAGGATTCAAATTAATCCACAACAAATGAATTTAACTGTTTGTTCCCTTAATATATCTTTAAAATAACCCCATTGCCCTAAGACTTAAGGGAATTACTTTATATGGAACCCAACAACAACATGTGTATTTTTGTGGTGATGGTAGTATAAGTAAAAAACAAATTACTAAATGGAAAGTAGAACTAAGCTTAGTCATTACCAAATGGACTTGTGACTATTTAAAATAAAATAAAAATTCCCCTCTCCACAAAAAAAAAAATTGTTGAAAGTGAAATCACAAAAATGAGACGATCATATAAGAGAATTGTTTCATCTGGAAATCATGAAAGCCATGAAAATCCCTGCTTAAAGAAATTCTTAAAAGGATGTTGCTGTACTGACAGAAATGATGTTTTGATCTAAAAACTCAAATAGAATTTTGCATGTTAAAAAAATATAGTGTTTTGAAAATGAGCTTTTGATGTTGTGAAAAGGTTAATGCATTTGTTATATTGAGAAGCAGTTTGCACTTTGCATGTATTGCTGCCCAAAAAACTGTGTACATTTACCATATAGAATAAATGTAAATGAGATATTAAAAATGAAATGAGTCAGAATCTAGGCAAGGAAATTGAGGCTATCTTGTTTGATTTTGTTAATCAATAAATTGATATTTTTTGCTGATTCATAGTGTGGAAACTCATGAGAGATTATCTTGTAGATTTGAATAAAAATCTGACATCTGGTTCTGGTATGTTCCTTTTCCAACAATATATCATAATTTCTGGCAATATTTCTGAGATGAGACATTATTATCCTCTACTTGTTGCATACTGCTATACTCACAACATTTCATCTGCTGTACTCTCTGACCTTCTTCAGATTATTTGTCTTATTTGATTCAAATAAAGGAAGAGGTTCAGAATTACTTGAAAGTTACTAAGTGCAACAAAAGGCACCTAAAGAAAGTTGGAGAGTTCAATGGTTAAAATGTTGTGAGTATAGCAACCAAGATGACTATAGCAGTCTGCAATACAGAGAGAATAATACATTATAATATAGAAGTATTGGTATAAGGGAAGAAAGAAAGAAGATAAGGAAAGAATGAATAAAGGTTTAGTTTGGTTTGGTGGCCTATCAACCATTGTAGGTTATTAATGACAAATCCTCCTTATGCATATATTTTGAATATATATATTTACCAACCCCTCCGCTCGGGCAGGATATGACACAAGGTCAATTTTTAAGCGGAGTTTAACAGGTTTGAATTCAGAGTTTTTCTTCTCCTAGACTAGTTGCCTCACCAAGGCTAAAGAATCTAGTCCGTCCCACTATTTACCCATAGCTGGAGGGAGAATAATTGGAGTCATACCTTTCCCAAGGATATTAGTGCTATGTGAAATGCAATCAGTCTCATCCAGGATTTGAACTCGTGTCGTTTTTTCCATTTCCTACGACGATAACAATTACATCACGGGCACCTCCAAAATATATTTTGAATAAACACCTTTTGTTGATAATGTTTTTAAATGAGCCTAAGTTCATTCTTTCGCACACAGTTAAGTAGTTCCAAGTATATCTATGTATCACTAACAATTCAATTATAGTATGTCATTTGTTTACACACAGTTAAATGGTCAAACAGTTCTATTTCAAACAATTCAATTTAGCATAAGTCATCTGTTTGCACTCTGTCTAAATGTCAAACAGTTCTATTTGACCCATAGACAGGACCTTATCTGGGCCAGAGGGAACCTGAGAACAATTCAAATGAAGGGGTACTCCACATTTCCCAAAGCTCCAGCATTGCTGTAACTTCACCATCAGATTGTTCAGTGTCATGTCCAGGGGAAGGGTCTTATCACTCTGAAAAGATGCAAGTGGTGTATTCTACTGCCCCAGCCTACTGGGCAAGGAGAGATAGAGAAAACTCAAAAGATGAAGAGAAAATATTGGAAAGGGAATAAAGTTATTGAAATAAGAAATAAGAAGGCAGTTGATAAACAGAGTGGTGAATGAAAAAAAATGGTTTTAAGGCAAAAGGAAAGAATTGCAAAATATTTCAAGATGGACAGAGGAAAAGAAGGCAAGAAATAAGCTAGAGATCAAAAAAAAAAAAATAACTGACGAAGGAAAGTAAAAAAAAAAAAATAGATGAAAAAGAAGGCAGGAACAAGTATGTATTTACCCAACCCTTCTGCCACTGGCAGGATGAGGGATGTCCTCGTGATGTAATGGTTAAAGTGATGGACTGTCAGATCGTAGTAAGCGAATTCAAACTCCAGTTATGCTATTACAGTCACTTTCGGACAAATACCCCTAGGAAAGGTATGATACCCCTTACCCTCCCAGCTATGGGTTAAATAGTACCAGTACTGCTCTTCTAGAGGGATGGTTTTGGCATTAAATAACCTACAAAGGTTGGTATGCCATTAAACAGAGAAATCAAACCAAAACTGGTAGGATGAGACACAAGGTCACTTTCTAAGCAGAGTATGTGTACTTCTTGTTTGAATTCAAAATTTTCCTTCTAGACTGGTTGTCTTAGCATGGCTCAAGAACTCAATTTATTTTACTATTTACCCCTATTTGGAGGGACAAGAGATACTTTTCCTTCTTCTAGACTGGTTGTCTTAACATGGCTCAAGAACTCAATTTATTTTACTATTTACCCCTATTTGGAGGGACAAGAGATACTTTTCCTTCTTCTAGACTGGTTGTCTTAGCATGGCTCGAGAACTGAATTTGTTTTACTATTTACCCCTATTTAGAGGGAGAAGAGATAGCTTCATACTTTTTCTGAGGGTATAAACATGATGAGAAATTCAAATAGCTCTGTCCAGGATTTGAACTCTGGTTGCTGATTCCATTCCGCATGATGATAACCATTCCAATAAGCATAAGAAGGAGTATAAAAAAATGAAGTATAAAACAAGATTGGGTATAAAAGAAAAGTAATAGAAAATATGGAGCGGAAGAACGAGAAATAATGTGGAAAAAAAGAGAAAGAATGAAAGAGAAAATAGAAAGTTAAAAGAGAAATGATAGGAAGAAAAAAATGTGAAGAAAGCTGAAAAAAAAAATAATACAAGAAAAAAACCCCGCAAAGATAAATAAGAAGGAGTGATTCATTGATTGATTTTAATGGTATGTCAATCTGTCTAGGGTTATTTTATATCTGGAGGTTAGGGAATCATATTCATTGTACATTTATAGTTACATTTTTTGTGTAGTTATTTTTTTCTTTGCACACAGTCCTATCAAAGACAAATAATTTTTAAACAGATCTATTTGACCCATAGTTGAGACCCTAACCAGTACTATCACTCTGGATGACCATGAACCTTAGAGTAATAGCCATGAAGAGGTACACTACACTCTCCAGAATGAGACCCTCATAGATACAGTTTAACATTATATTTTTGTAAGAGGGAAAAAGACAATAAATCAAGAGGCATTGAGTCTCTATGGTTCCAGGTGAGCATTGTCAGAAGATAGCGGTTTCAAATCCTACCCAAGCCGGCCAGAGGTTTACTTGGTCAAAAACGTGGTGTGATAGACAATAACTATGGAAGGCAGTAATTACAGGGGATATGGTTACAAGACTCAGCATTCCTATCCGAGGTTGCGGTAAATCACCTGTGTTATGAAATAGGTGAAGGATTTCAGTTTATGCCTTTGAGTTTAGTTAGGCTGAGAACCTTTCGGCTCAGCACATGAGTTGGTTGGGTGTAAGATTGAAGCAGGTGTTAACGCGGGTGCGCGCGAGCGGATGGAGCTGTCACTCAGATGTCATAACAGTCCGAGACGATACTGGGTGACAAGGTGCAGGTGACATCACACACCGGAAGCACGCGGAAGTTTGTGTGAGAATTTGAAGAAAATAAGAGAAAAATGAGAAGGATCGATTCTGGAGCTCGCAGGCGCAAGGTGAACATGCGCCCGATGGGGGCCGCTTGAGTTGGGGGCCAAATGAATAAGACAGCATAGAAGATTGTGTCTCTCCTCCTTACGTCGAAACCTTTAACTCAAAGTTAATAAAAAGGTTTCGTACCTGAACAAGAAGTAGTTACGTGTTTTTGAGATTCCTGTTCTTTATAAATTCTATCGTTATGAACATTACATGTCTATTTCACACATGGCCATATTCGTGTATATGGCTATGCAACACCTGAAGAAGGCTAGAGGTGAAATTTGGCCGAAACGTAGTGAAAGAAGAAACAACACAAAAACTACCAAGATGAGGACAAAAAGTCCGCAATAAATAAAAAATTAATTCTCACAATAAATCAAATTGTGAAAAACAAAGAAAGCAAAAAAAAAAATGTTAAAATTCTGTGGGAAAGAAAGGGGACAGGAAAAAGAGTAAACAGTGAATTTTGGAAGGAAAGAAGGAAAGGAAATAAGAAAAGTTTTAAAAGATGATCATTGAAAAAAGAAAAAAGGACATGATGAAAGAATGAGTTAATAACTATTTTGCAGTATTTACTAAAAAGATTCAGTATATCAAATTAAAAAAAAATAAGCTAATAAAGAAATAGATTTTTGCTGAATGAGGTTTATTCCTTCAATTTTATATTTGTACCATCATCAGTAAAAATGAGAATACTAGTTTGAATGGTTTTTGAAGTAATGAGAATACTTAATTTCCAATGTCTGGTAAATTCTTTGTTTGGTAAATTTATCTCAGGTAAATTATTTGTGGCTAAATTCAGAATTTAATGAAAAGAGTTAAAGGGTTAAGGTGAGAGAAATCCGATATTAGAAGAGCAATTAATCTGATATGATAAATTTACCAAGAATCCTTTATCTCACCACCTGATACAACATTTTTCATGCCTGATATTTGCATGCTTAACTGTGTACGATAATGCTTGAAATGCCTTCAGGTGTAATCAAGAAAAAGGAGAAACATTTCTTACCCAATGTAAACAGTTGTTCAGCTTTTGCATTGTTGAACACTTTTTTTTATTATTTTGAAGACTTGAGTGAAAATCTCATAGTCCTTCTTTCAAAAGAAATCTATTCACTTGTCTTTAATCTTTGTTGGCAGCTTAAATTTCCCTCCAATCTTTAGATCTGTAAATGAGATTTTTATCTTATTGTGATGAAAATTGAAGCAGATAAAAAAAACAGGTGAAACCTTCAGTTCACCAATGATTAAATCTTTCTCTTGAGTTTATTTATTTTACCTAAGGGCTTTCAATGTGATCCTTTTAGTCAATCATTTATGGTTTCTATGATTGCAGTGTTTGTGAAGGAAGGAAAAATATTGCAACATTATACACAAGTCTTTTCTTAGACAGTTTATATATATTTGTGTATGGGTGTAGTACCTTTTACAGAGCACACTGGTACTATACTTTGATCCTAGGCAGAAGGCAGAAAGTCCCTGTGGCTATTGCCCAGTCGGCTTGGGCTGTAGAATACACCGACTGCTTCTCTGCAGAGGGGTAAGACTCCCCCCACCAATGAGTGTCCTGGATATGACACTAAACAATCTTATGGTGAGGTTCCAGCAATGCTGGAGCTTTGGGGAATGCAGCGTACCCCTTCATTGCCATTGCTCCCAGGTCCCCTCTAGCCCAGAGTGGTAGCACCTGATAAGGGTCCTATCTATGGGTTAAATAGAGCTAACAGCATACTTATGCTAAACTGAAGTGTTTGATTAAACTGAATAGCTTGAAATAGAAATGTTTTTGACAATTAAACCATACTTACATTTAAACTGCGTGCTTATGCTTAACTGAATTATTTGAAATAGAACTGTTTTTCGACATTAAAACTGTATTTACACTTAACTGAATTGTTACATATAACTGCTTGAATAGTTTGAAATGGAAATGTTCAAACTCCAGTCACACTATTATGTTCTCCTTCAGACTATGTGTACCATACCTAGATACGGATATGCGAAATGGATATAGCATACTGATGTGAAATATACATATATATATAACATAGAACATAGGAATCTCGAAATTTGAAAAACACTTAACGACTTCTCAGTTCAGGTACAAAACTTTTTATTACCTTTGAGTTTAAAGGTTCTACGACATAAGGAGAGAGAGGCACAATCTTTCTATTCTGGCTTTTTCATCTGCCCCCCCCCATCTCGTGCGACACCTGCCCAAGGCCTCTGCGAGCAAGCGAAAGTCAACCCTTCTCGTCCAGTGTCTAGTCTCAACTTTCCTAACTTTCTTCAAATTCCCAAAATCCTCCGCGCGCTTCCAGTGCGTGACGTCATTTGCACTTGCTAGCCCCGTTTCCCATCTCAGGCTATTGTGACATCACTGCTCTGCCTGCGCGAACACCTGCATTAATGTTGCACCTGAGTAACCCATGTGCTGAGCCGAAAGGTTCTCAGCCTAACTAAACCCAAAGGCATCAAACTAAATGCCTCGGCCATTATATTACATATGAGTTTAATCAGTAATTCCCAACGTGCGGCATGGTAATGTTTTAGTGGAGCATGCAATATTTTGGTGGGATTTGTTTAAAGACCAAGTTAATGGTCTTTTAAGCTTCCTTCATGTAAATTGCAGTAAAATGTTGAATATGTAAGAATCAAGTATTACAGTGGCAGCGGGGACATCAGAATTTTAGAAAAACCAAAGTGGGTCATGGCCCAAAATCAATTGGGAACCACTGGGTTAAACAGTATCACTACAGTTCTTCAACAGAGATGACTTTGGTATTAAATAACCCACAAAGGTTGATATGCCGTTAAACAAAGAAACCCACCTAAACTGAAGCAGAAGACTGGGTAATATTACTTAGATTTTAGATATTATGCACAGATTCTCTAATACTTGGGAAATAGATAATCTTATTATTTCTTACAAATATAATATGCATGTGTGTGTGTGTGTGTATGTATATATATATATATATATATATATATATAGAGAGAGAGAGAGGTGAAACAAAAATAGGACAAATAGGAATATTTATTTGTAATTATCTACTTTTCACTTGCTCTCAAACTAGTTTTGGCTTTAGATCATTGTCAGGAGAAAAGTTTTTATAAATGATGTATATATATATATATATATATATATATATATATATATATTCCTCCTCCCTATACTATTAGCCTTTTTCTCAGTTTACTGTTGGGATCAAGCCTAGAGAGTAGAGAGCCTTAGCCTGCTGTTCATTCATGACATGCTGGTGGAGAGTTTGAATTCAGAGGTGTCCTTCTCCTAGATCAGTTGCCCTACTTAAGCTAGAGAGCCAAGTCTGACCAACTATTTACTCATAGATAGTGGAGGAGAAGTAGATTCCTACCTTTCCCAAGTACATTTGCATGAAAAGAACACAAATAGCCTTGGATAGGATTTGAACTTGGTTCACTAGTTCCATTTTCATCACCATTAACCATTATACCATTCATACCGTCTATATATATATATATATATATATATGTGTGTGTGTGTGTGTGTGTGTATATATATATATATATATATATATATATATTTAGAGAGAGAAAGAAGAGGATGCAAGAAACCATAGTAGTTATTAGTATGGGAAAAAGAATAGTGCTTTGGTAGCAGTAAAACCATAAGGCATGAATCCATTTCTCCTTGAGGTCTATCCTATCACCAGACATTTTAACAAAATAAACCTTCCTTTTGACAATGAATAACTATTGCCAAGTGAGCACTGTGAACATGACCTCAAGGATTGTAGCCTTCATTTCAGTGATCTACTTGTATGCTTGACCTAACAATATTTTGATACCATTTATCTGAAATTTATAAATGCAGACATGCACATCAGTGCAAATGTCTATAGAGATGTTAAATCAGATCTGCTGGCTCAGATATTGTTTTGCAGAAAGAAAAAGAGAGATGAAAATGTGGTTTTAGCAGGGAATTAAGAGCCATCATGGTAGACACACTTTATCACATAGGGTGATTTTAAGGTAATGACAGCATTTTTTGCTTCAGTTTATATTAACTGAAGAATTTTTCATGCAGTCAGGTTGCCTTGTTTGTGTGAGGCAACTTTGGTAAAAGTCTCTTGGAATAGAGCCAGTTGGCTTCAGAAGTCTGAAACACAAATGCAAAAGAAAAATAAAAAAAAATGGCTCAACCGATGCTATCTACACAAAACTTTGAAGTTGACCTTGTTAATTAATTGACATTGACAGACTTAGGATGAAATAAAAAAACTAAAACATCTTTATCTGGATTGGCCCTGATGGTTCAAATGATATCTGATTCTACAACTGATCTGATTCAAATAACACCATTTACTAACACACTTATTACAGGTGATTCTTGGATTCAGATATCTCCATTTTCAAACACGTAATATGGACAAATGATATTAGTACTCTGTAGCAAAATAATCCTGGATCAAATGTTTTAATCTACAAAAATCCTCAAAATTGATTGGACAAATGTCAAGTTTAAATAAAACTTTTTTATAGATTGAGGATCACAATAAAAAATCCACCATCAATAAACTTGATATGCTGATTTTAGTTTCTACCTACAAATATTGTTTAGTTGAAGCTCACATTCAATTGTGTTTATCTTCAGATTCACAGTTACTGACTTATTCTCAGAAACATGACAATTAATCTTAGCACTAAGTCTGCTGGAACACTACAGCTCAGATATCTCCAAAAAAGATCAACTACCTTAAGTTGTATGATTCAATTGTTATTCACCATACACCAGGATCAAATAACTCCATTTACTTGCAGTCTTCAATTGACTCCAGTGCTCAAATGATTCAGCTTACACACAATAGCTAATTCTTAGATTGAGAGTATATTATCAATAGACACACAGTAATTGACATCTTAAATATGAATCTATACATAGACACTACTAAGCTGCATTATTACTAATTCAAGATGGGATATTTTATTTTGTGAGTAGAAATATTGTTATCTATTTTAAAAGCTGTGTTTTTTACAAGTTGCTACTTTTAGTCAAGTCTTTCTGAGTCACTGTCTATTACATCAAGTTTATTTGTATATCTCTAAAGTTTACAATACTCAAGAGTTATGTGTCTATCTCTATATAGGGATGAAAAATCTTCACTTGAAACATTTCTCTTTTTTTTTCTATTTCTCTTGATTGATCTTTTATCTTCTTTATGCTGTGATGATTGGATCCATTAAGACTCCTTTACAAGCAGGATGCAGTCTTCTTCCCATTTGATGTGCATGACTACACGGTACAGTGTGTGGATGTGTGTGTATTTAGGTAAGTGAATAACTAAGATTGAAGAGAATAAAATGCTGCTGTCTAGAATATCACTTTTCTTTTTGCTTGCTGTACATTCATAATAGAAACCATTCACTGAAGAGAAAATAGACAACTCGTGCGTGCAATGATAAACTTAACTTTGGTTAACTCACTTCCAAACTCTTTGGCTTCCTTGAACAAGAACAATTGTGACCATATCTGTATCTCTTACAGATGTAGTTCAAGCCCTGCTTGAAGATCATTCTTTTCTCCATTATTAGGTGTTTACATTTGTTATATATACAGTATGAATTTTGTGAAGATTATCTCTCACAGTTCTGATTAAATTTTTGCACAACATGTTGATATTGAATTAATTTTATTAATTAAAATTTTGCACATGTTGATATTGAATTAATTTTATTAATTAAAATTTTGCACAACATGTTGATATTGAATTAATTTTATTAATTAAAGTTTTGCACAACATGTTGATATTGAATTAATTTTATTAATTAGAATTAGCTGAAAATGACGTACCCAAGTTACGTACACAAATAATAACTAAAATGTTTTTTTCATAAATCCATATTTACTATTTATTGTATTCAGCTATATCTTGGTTCACATTTCAACTTCCAGAAACAGCTTGACCTTGCCTGTTAGTAAGACACAATTCAATACGCGTAACATGAGTGCGTATACATTCTGCAACCTTTTTCTTTCCTGTTCTGCCTTTTCGGTTAGACTTGTTCCAGTCTCAAACACAGCCTCAAGAAATTTCGTCAAACCCCAAAAGAGACAAACAACCAACATGGGAGAAGACACATTCCCCCTACAATACATTGTTATATTTCTGTAAATTGATACCTCGCATGAAGTACTTAGTCAACATACAGTTTATAGTCTACAGGACACTTCTAATATTTAGTCTTTTTCCATAATATCTGTGTTAGTTACATACACACATACAGAAGAATATTTAACAGACTATATTAGAATATTTGTAATATTTCCTTTTTTATGTATCTGTTGATATATAAATTTAATTTTGTTTGTACTGCTTTGTTTTGAATGTTCTTTTGTCCGCGTCATTTTACTTTGTTTGCTTTTCAATCATGAGCCAACATAAATTGTGGCAAGCAAACACCAAACATTCACCACATTGGCTATTTTTTGTTTATTTCTGATTATATAGCAAAAATAAAAGACAAAAAAACTAAAGTAAACTAAAATAAAAAAAAAATGAAAGCGTGCCAATAATGGAGACAGAGTCTATCTATTTATCTAGCAAGCTATCTCTCACGTTTTTACGAACATATTTTACGTATTTACTTAGATATCTTGGTTCACATTTTCATGTCAATGAACAAATAGTTACAAAACTCAATACCACAATGAAAGTATATTTTCAGGGTCAAACCCTTCAACACAGCTATCAGAATTAGAATTAGCAAAGTAAAAATCAAAGAAATTACCTTCTATCATCTTGCTTTATTGTTGATTCATTCTAAATTTAGAAATATATGAATTTACCAATCACTCAACATGAGCAGGATGTGACCCAAGGTCAATTTTTAAGCTCAGTTTAACAGGTTTAAAATCAGAGTTTTCTTTCTCCTAAAGGTTAGAGAGTCCAGTTTGCGCTTCTATTTACCCATAGCTGGGGAGATAATATTGGGATGCATACCTTTTACAAGGGTATTACCACTATGTGAAATGTGTTGTATAGCCACATACATAATACAAACATAAGCAGAAACAGTCAATAATAATGATGAATTTCAATGAACGAATGAACACACTTCTTTATAAAAATATAATCTCTCACACTTTATTCTTGAAAGGGTGATGTTGGTTATGTGTAAGAGATGAGCTGGAGACTGGGAAAGACTGCTATATTGACCCAGCAGTACTTCTTTCTCATCTTAGCTGGGTTGCTCAACCGTGGGTCACTGAGGGCCCAAAGCCCTCAGTCTGCCACTGGCTCTCAGTTTGGCATCTTGTCTCCAACTGACTCAAGCCGTCTGTGCCCTGGTTATATTATTGTTTAACGCCCACCTGCTTCCGCTGTTCTTCTGCTTATTTACACAGGTGCATCTCTTGACTGACGGCTCGGTCGACGGTCAATATATAACAAATGCAGACAGCCTTGTCCAGGACTTGAACTTGGGTCAATATGTCCATTTTCTGTGACAATAACCATTATACTCTATGTGTCTTCAAAATTAGAAATGCACCCAACAAGATAGTGTAACACACTAATCCTTTGCAAATCAGTTCTTGCAACCCTTTTCTATTGGCCAGTAAAAATAAAATGTGAGTACTATGTCCTGAAATATGAATGATTCTATAATATGCCCCATTATCTAAAATGAGTTCACTTCGTTCCTGTGTCTCATGTGCACGTACACAGAATTAAGTATATTCGGTTCCCATTCAGTCAGGGTTAATGTTATGCTGTAGGACTAGTAAGAGAAAGATGAAAAACTTGTTCAAGAGAATGAAGTAGTTAAAGTTGACTTAGTTATAAATCAATTACATATGCAATCCCGTAACTTGCCCATTTCCTGCTAGTCCCATATGTAGAAGGATTGTTCAAAAAGTTCTAGAGCTCATCCAGACTTTAAATTTATCGTGCACTGGTCATCTTTGGATGGGCCTCATCTGCACTGCAATTAAGACTGAAATATGAATTAGTGGTATTGTGCTGCCACAACAAAAAATTTCAGCTATGGCTCTTCTTTATGGGTGAGGCTTAGATATCAAACATTTGGACAGATGCTAAGAAGTATAAAAAGTTTTTTTTTTCATGCCTACGTTAGGAAATAAGTTTGGATTTGATGTTTAATAAACAGTCTTGATCAGGAAAACCTAATTTTGGTCAGTTTAACTATAAGTTGTACCTCTTCCTTATTATATATATATATATATATAAGGGTCATTCAGAAAATAAGGGAAATCTTTTGAAAAAAGGAAAATAATTTGTTTTAGAATTTTTTTCCATAAATGGAAAATCTACATTGCTTGGAATTGGTTTATAATAAAAATTATTTCAGTCTCACAAAAATATCTGTTTTGAACATTTTTCAAATGGTGAAAAATCAGAGTGCTGCAAGCTTGAACAGAGTACTGTCATCAAATTTTTGGTGGTTAAGAAGTGCAAATTTTCAGAAGAACTTGTGATGTGTACAGAGAAGCATGTTTTAGTAAAAAAAAAAAGTTTACAAATGGGCTAAACATGGGTTTGTAACTACAAACCTGAGTCAGAATGATAGTCCATGGACTCTTTGGTATAGAAAGAGTTCTGTATGCAGTGGTCAGTAAAGAAGGTCATGCTGACAATCTTCTGAGACTTGAAAGGACCTATTACTGTTGTCTTCCTTGAAAAAGGTGCTACTGTAAACTGTGCTTCCGATAGGTAACACTTTAATAAAAAATTCCCCTTATATCCATATATATATATATATATATATGAGATAATGCTTAAACTTACATTAACTTACTTCAAAGTATAATATCCTAGTTTGGAAATTGTGGCTTGTTCTTTGATTATTATAATGGATTGTAGTCTTCCTCACTTCCTTACCAGAAGAAAGAACCCAGTTTTTCAGCTGTTAGAAAAATCAAAGTCCAGTCTGCCACTCATAAATATCATAGGATAGCTTCATCAATAATACCTTTGGTAATTTAGAAGGACTGCTGACTGCGAGACATTTTGTGTATATCTATTTTTTTTATATAACAGGAAGGTAAAGACTTGAAAGCATATCTGAGAAGCCACTGTAATTTTTTATTTGAATCTCACTCAAGTGGAACAAAGTGTAGGGATTGTTGGATCTTTGCCTTTCTGAAAAGTGGGAATGTACCATCAGTAGCAACATTCAGAATTCAAGGTTGGTTAGTCACAGACATTCTGCCACCTACTGTGCCATTCTGTGCCTTTTACTTACTTATATAAATATATATATTTTAAAACAGGAAAACAACACAAACAAGAAATCCCTAGCAGTTTGCTTTATTTGTTGAGGTTTACTGCTAATGTTTCAGAACAATTTGATTATTTTCACAATTCCATTGACCACATAGAAATATTTGTATTCTCCTCAGATTTCTCTGATAAAAACAAGAAAGAAAATGCTGACATCACTTTACAGGCTAAAGATTTTTTTTTAGTTTTTTTTTTATTGCATTTTAAACTAAAAATCTTTGCTTGGTACAACAAATAATTGACCTTGTGTACAGAAATGATCATGCAACACAGTATCAATTTTAATTTTTTGACTTAAAAGTACATTTCTTTTCTTTCTAATTTACTTTTTTTAAAATGTTATAATCAGTTATAGAATCTTAGAGGAAATTGTCTGCTTTAGGATATTTGAGAATTTTTGTTCATATAACAATATATAAAATATCCATTTGGGGTATGAAATATCGGCTTTGTATATTTGAGAATTGCTTTCTTTTCTAATAAGATTTGATCATATGACAAATATGGTTTCTCTTGTTTTCCTTTTCACTAATGACTTTGATTTTTATCTATACTTTAACTCAAACATATTCTGGATATTTATTGAGCTTAGTATAAGTAAAACAGAAAATGAAAAGAGTGGGATAAGAAAATATTATTATACCAGTTGTTCAAATGGATAGGACTTGTCAGTTTGAAAATTGAACTTTGAAAATCTTGGATTTTCCTGAGTTTGAACATTGGGCTCTTTCACTCCAGTTGAAAATGTGTCATTATTCCAGCCCTGAAGCAGGCCACAACTCAATAAGATATCTATCTATCTATCTATCTATCTATCTATATATATATATATATATATATATATATATATATATATATATATATATATATATACACACACACACACAGATAGTGTTCATATTCAGAATACATGGAAACTTTCCTAGAATCTTCCTTTGAAAATCTAAGATTTGCAGAAGGTTTGACTTTGGAAAAAGTCAGACAGTTAGGATTAGATCTTTGTAGCAAAACCATGTGTGTACCATAAAATGAATGAGAAACTCAGAATGAAAACATTTGAATTCTACAACTCCAACATTTCCAAACTAAAAAAAAAGACTAGAATTTTTTTAGAAACTGGAAACATTGAAGTGAATGATTTTGTTCAGATTATTTTGAACACTGAACTGATGATATTAAAGTCCTTTGATTTGGTCTAAAATTTGCCACAAAAGCAAAAACCATGATATAGCAAAGTTAATAAACATAATAAACAAATTAGTATTCAAAGTTCATCATAAATCCACTAATAAAAGTGATTATATATATATTTTTTTTTTTTTCTTTTTTTTTTCTTTATATGATCAAAGGAGGAAATCCATGGTATAGGAGTATGCAATATGAGGGTTCAATTCTAACAGCTATTGATGTATAATTAATTTGGGATTAACAATACATCAACACTCAAAATGGAAAGCTAAAAAATCTTTTACATAAAGACAAAAGAAAAAATTTACTTTCTTGGTATCATTATAAATTCATTATTTATAAATATTATTTCAAAGAATTTGTAGGAAACTGAAATAAATTTATAATGATACCAAGAGAGTGAATTTTTTCTTTCATCTTTATATATATATATATATATATATATATATATATATATATATATATATATATATACGTGTAATAAATAAATATGTATATATGTGTAATAAATAACTTAGATTGCCCAGTCAGCTGGGGCTGTAGAATGCACTGACTGCATCTCTGCAGAGGGGTAAGAACCCCCAACGAGTGTTCTAAATATGACACTAAACAATCTTATGGTGAGTTTCCAGTAATCCTGCAGCTTTGGGGAATGTGAAGTACCCCTTCATTGCCAATATATATTCATATATATATATATATATAAAAGTAGTAAAGCTTACAGTCAAACCAACCTACCTAGGTCTCACAGAGTTTTAGGGGAGGGCTTGGCATCACATCACTATTTGATTATTTTCAAATAGTACAGGTGCCGTTTGTCTTTTCTTTTTTTATTGAATTTTTTCCTAGATATCAGTTTGTATAATTTTTATTTGCAAATTGTATCATCTTGGTTCTTTCACACTATCAGAATCCTGTAGGTTAATTATATATATATATATATATATATATATATATATGTATGTATGTGTGTGTGTGTGTGTGTGTGTGTTATAATTTGTTAAAAAATTTTTCTTTATCTTTCTATTAATTCATTTATCATTCTTTATCAGAGATTTTTATTTCAGAAAAACATCCTCTCAATTTCCTGTGCGATTGTCAAAGTATTCATTTTAATTTATTTTGATGTTTATTTTCTTCAATAATTCACACCAAGTACAGGAAAATCAATTGTTTCTGTCATTTGTTCAGTGTAAAGATTTTGTTTCATGAAAAGGGAGTTTTTAAGCTTAAAAAAAGAATGATGCTTACATTCATTTTTTATGACATTTATATATAGGCAATATGTTTTGGGTATATATTCTTCTCTTTAAATTTATCTTCATAAAGTATTGAAAGAAAAAAGTTATAAAGTCATTTTTTAAAATATTTTCCCCCTCTTCAAATACTATTTTAATTTTATCCATGTATCTCCCAGAATTGAGTTTGAACTTTTCTTTATATTCTGTTTTCTTAAGAACACATTTTTTTCTTTGTCTGTAAAGAAAGTTTTTTTTTTTAATATGTCTGAAAAAGATTTTCCTATTGTTCAGGGTGAGATAATTGGTGTTCTTACTGAATGCCAATTCCAAAGAATGGAAGAAATACTGGCAGTGATTCCTTAAAAGCAAATAACACAATGTTGGTTATAATTCTTTCCTTTTATTTATTTCTTGTGGGTGTCGTGATGCATCATAGTTTTCTTCAACTTTTTCTTCAATGTAAGTACAGTGAATTCTTTTTAAATTATGTTTTTTTATAAAATGTTGCATTGTGGAGTAGAACGCACTCTTCTCATCAATTCCTTTCCTGTGTTGGGCACCTCAGCATGGTGTAATGCTTAGTAAGTTAGTCTTGAAGAACAATTATTACTGAGTAGTAAGTTTAATTCTTGCTGGGTTTCCCATACTTCTGGCCTTGTGCCAAACCAAGTAAATAACAATTAGTAAACAACAACTTCTTTTAATGTAATGTTTTTTTTTATACTTATTATATTTTTTCATACTTATATTTATTTTATACTTATTTTATCAGGCATAATATTGATATTATATCTTAAGTTATTTTTTAATTCTGAGTGTATATATATTTGTGTGTGTGTGTGTGCGTGTGTTTATAGAGAAAGAGTGACAGAACAGGATAATTAACTCTTTTAAACTATCCAAAAGAATATTGTTTTTATAATAAATGTATTAATATATTAGCTTCCTTCTTTACTTCTACATTATCCCATGTATATATATATATATATATATATATATATATAAAGTTTAGTTTAGTTTACCACTGGAACAGAAAGAGATGACTAAAAAGAAAAAGATTTTGTTGCACCAGACATTTTAACAAATGGGAACTTAAGAATTTTTTATTATTTTTCATCCTATTGCTTACCTTGAAAATTCTGAATTTAGCCTTGTCTTCATCCCAGATCACATGTGTGAGCAGAAAAAAGGCAAGTACCTGAACCAATATAGATCTATAGTGTTCCATGTCTTCATTAATTATAGGGTTAAGCGTGTTCAATATCAAGGTAAATATCTATATGAAAATCTAAACAGTTTAGAAATACTGAATAGAGACTCAGTTTCATTCTGTCTTCAATCTTCAGATTATATATATATTTATACATCCACATGTATTTTGGGAATTTAGAAAATATAAGAGAGTTGAATTAGAGTAATGGTAAAATGGAATATGAATTCTTTCAAAATCCCAAACATTTTGCAATCGCTACCAGGTCCACTCTGTCCCGGAGTGGTAGAACCTGATAGGGCCCTATCTATGGGTTAAAAAGAACTAAACTGCATACTTATGCTAAACTGAATTGTTTGAATTAGAAATTAGAACTTTTTGACTAAACTGAATAGCTTGAAATAAAAATATTTTTGACAATTAAACTGTGTACTTATGCTAAACTGAACTGCTTGAAATCAAAATTGTGTACTTTTGCTAAACTGAATTGTTTGAAATAGAACTGTTTTTGACATTAAAACTGTGTTTATGCTAAACTGAATTGTTTGAAATAGAACTATTTTGACATTTAATTGTGTGGACAAAATCTATACTTAAACTAAACTGAATTGTTTGAATTAGAACTGTTTGACTAAACTAAATAGCTTGAAGTAGAAATGTTTTAGACAATTAAACTGTGTACTCATGTTAAACTGAATTGTTTTAAATAGAACTGATAATTTACATAAAAATGGATTTGCCATTAAATAACCTACAAAGGTTGATATGCCATAAAACCCAACCAACCAAAACATTTTACATATATAGTGTTCAAATACATTTCATGTTAAAAGATCTGTCTTAATTTCTTCAGATCTATCTATCTATCTATCTATCTATCTATCTATCTTAGTCTGTTCATATCTATCTATCTAATTTTAGCCCTAGATCTTTCTTTATTACTATTTTCATTTGCTTTGTCTCTTAGTTTAGTCATCAATCTAATTCTATTCATATCTATCTATCTATCTATCTATCTATCTATCTATCTATCTATCTATCTCCTTCATGGTAGCTACTAATAATATCTGCCAATTTGATGAACATGTAAACAGAAAACTCAGTTACAGCAATTTAGCATGGTGTCCATTTTAAAACATCAGTTTTTTAAAACAGCTCTGACATTTTTAGCATGGTGCAAATCTTTTCAGAATAGGTGGTTCCTCTCACCTTATTGTTGAGAAGACCATCTTGTTTACAGTTATTTTTAATCTTATATATATATATATATATATATGCATAGATCTATCTCAGTATATCTATATCTGTATCAATGAAGAAGAATTAAAACTATCTTATGTGAATAAATATATAAATTCCAAATATATTTTTCTTTTGTTTGAAAATTTGACATTACCCAACTGTTCTGATTAAAAGCGTTTGTGAATTAGTCTTGTTTCCATTACGGGAACAAGGGTTAAGAAAGGATGTGTTTTTAGTCTCCCTTTATATTTTCATCATTTTGTCTCTTATTTGGATTTGAAAGTTTTTCCAATACTTATTTGGCTACAAGGAAAAGTTTTAAAGATTTTTTTTTGTATGGTGGATGCAAGAAAGGAAAACCTGTTTCTTCTGATGATGAACTGTTAGCACAAATCCTTGTGTACTTTGTAGACAAGAGGAGATAAAAGGTCATTCCTGAGGTTATCATGAGATCTTGCAGATATTAGAAAGCAACAAAAAAATGCTGGGAAGAAAGGATAAAAAGAAAGAAAAAATGTAAATAAAAATCAATGGAAATACTGGACAACAATATTGAAAGGACATGTTTTAGTTTGGTAAAAATTGAACAAAGAATCTATCAACAGCATTGATTGACAGCAGAGAGCAGATACAATCAAGTAGATAATATCTACTGAAAAGATTATTATAACTGAGAATTTATCAATATAATGTTATCTTGTATAATAGATTATGACAATAATCCACATATATAAATAAAAATGTTTATATGTATTCACTGAACCCTCCTATCACAGGCAGGATGTGACACAAGGTTAATTTTTTAGTGGAGTGAAGCTGATTTGAATTCAGGGTTTTTTTTTTTCTCCTACACTGGTTGCTTAATCTAGGTTAAATAACCTTATCAATGCTACTGTTTACTCATAGCTGAGGGGAGAAAGGATGGATTCATGCCTTTCCCAAAGGCATTAGCATGAAATTAAATGCAAACAGCATTTTCCAGAGTTTGAACTCTGGTCTCCAGTTTCATTTCCTGAAATGATAACCATTATGCTAATTATAACACTTTTCAGAGGGTACAGATACTTTACTCTGATCTTAGGTAGTGGTGACAGTGTGCAACATCTTGATCCTTAGCTGAGTGCCTAGATACTACACTGATCCTGGACAGAAATCCTGATCCATATATAAATAATGCAATTATATTTTTTTAATTATAACCATGTTCCCATCTCATCTCATCAGAATTTTCTTCATCTGCTGCAGAACACAACTTTTTCCCAAGGTCTGTAAAACATGAAGAGTAATGGGCCATATTCTGCCATGCTGGACTATGATGTGTTGGTTAGAAAATTGTACTATCATTTTCTTAGGTGGGTTGCATCAGCAAGGTTAAAGAAAAGAAAGTGATTCATGTCTTTTCTCAGGCGATTAATACAAAGTAAGTGCAAAATAGCTTCAATCAGAATTTAGACTTATCTTGCCAATTTGATTTTCCATAACCACTATGCCACCCTTGCCTCTATTTAAATTATTAGCATATAAAGATAACTACTATAGTGTGAGAGTTTATAAGCTTGAGTCACAGATTAAGGTTTTGAGTCGAATCTCCATTACCATATATTTCTAAGCTTCCAACAAAATAGCTGCTGTACAGCCATTTAACTTCCATCTCACAAACCATCCATATCAGATGGACAAGATTGCTGGAGAAGTTCGGACAAAATCATAAGTGACGTTCTCCTTGTGGACTCCTACACATAGACACACCAGTGTTGTCTGACCAACAAAAATTTACATTCATCAGCTCTGTGCAGACACTGGATGCTGTCTAGAGCAGTGCTTCCCAAACTATCTGATGTGGCACACTAACAAGATAGTTTTTGAATGAGTCATGGACCAATACCATATTTGTGTTTTATTATTTCAAGTTTCTAGTATTTCTATCTATTGTATTGTATCTTAGCTTATGAAGAGAATATTATTAAACTATGCCAAAAGATTTTGTGCATTTTTATTTTTTCATTATATGTTATATTTATTAAGATAATGTGAAACTGGAAAATCACCAGCAGTCAATGACTAGCATACAAGCACTGGTACTCATACCACCACTTAGAGTAGCACTGGTCTTGAGGACTTACCAAGAGTAATAGCTGATAGGGATGGATGATGAGAGTGAGTCAAGGAAACCTGTACTGTTGGCATACCTTGATAACGATGTTTGTAATATAGAGGAATTTAAGGTGCTTAAAATGTACTTAGAGTGAGTCAAGTGATTACAAACTGCACTCTAATAACTCCTATTCTCTTACATTACCCCATCTCCTAACTAAAAATTCTCTTATTCCCATCTCCTGACTAAAACTAAGGAGACAGAATTCTCATTTGCGGAGTTATAGCTAGATTTTGATTCTCTTTGCTGCAAGTTGAAACATGTGATTTGCCTTCAGCTCTTAACAAGTATTTTGTATCTGCTGAGCACTGTGCGTTTCTCTAATGCACAACAGAAATACCTTCTATCCCCAAGTTCTACCTGACTTCCCTGGGGTCAATCATGAGCTTTTGTTGTGTTTGTTCCATGATAAGGAAAACAGAAAAGGTGAACTTTTCATACCCTTTGGCTTAAAAGGTATGAAATATCAGAAAATGAACTTGTAAACAGTTTTGATATTTGATTTTCAAATGATCATTTTTGTCTGGAATTCTGATATGAATCATTGCCCCTATTCCACAAGCTATTCACATGCATGTATCAATTCTTCCTATTTTAAAAACTCAAGGAAAGTTGAAAAATACTTCAGCTGAAATGTTTTAACAAGAACAATGGAGATGTTAATTCAAATAATTCAACAGAGAAGAATAACAGTTTCTGTTAGAAGTTGTAACATATTAAACAGTAATATAGAGAATAAACTTGTGAAAAGAGCTGAGTTCCAGTTAACTCACAAATGATTATCAAGTCCCAAGTCAATAAAGATTGCACAATCCATTTCAGCATTAAATCCAAAAAGTGAAGAGTTCCAAATAGGCAAATCCAACATTGGCAAGGTGTTCTTTCACCCTGTAGGAGATGATATATGAAATCTCTTGCATAGGTTAAGATTTTTATACTCATTAGAAGATCCATTTTTCCCACAATGTAACATTGGTGGTAATTTATTTCCAAAAAGAAGTTGTTTATGGCTTATACTCAAGAATAATCCAGCTGTTTCATTTTGTGGAAAGTCATTCAGAAGGTACAACTCCCCAAACTCCACCTATGGGCAAACATATATTAGGGTCAGAGTCTGTATCCAATCATGTGATTCACTTTTAGAATCTAGACAGTGAAATTAGCCTAATTGACTTGAATTTACTAGGGGGAGTCAAAAGTTTTGCAATATTTTGGTATCATGAAGCACAATTCAGCAGCTCTGAGAGCTTTTGCCAAGCTTGTGATGGTGACAAGCCACAATGGACTGTGAGATGCCAAATTCGCCTGATACTCTTCCAATGCTACTCGCCAGATTTGCTTCAATGGTTTAGAGCACAACCTTGGAATCTATGGTTGTAGGCCTACTTGACACTGCCTGTTTGTCAAGATTTTTGCAGCCTGAGTGAAATTTCTTGAATAATCTGGTTACTGTACTGTGATCAACTGTGCCTTCACTTTTCACACATCAAATAATTTTGGTTGCTTCTGCAGCATTATGACCCAATTTGAACAAATAAAGTATAAGAAAAGTACTGCACAATGTGTTAGTGGACCAACTATCATAATAACATGAGTACCTTTCACAACTTGAACTGTCATAGTCATGTTCCACAAACTAACATGAATCAAAATATTGCAAAACTTTTGGCTCTCCTCTAGTATATTTTATCAGTTGTAAAATAAGTTTGGGCTTGAATATCTGTAGCAATAGTTTTTAAATTTTTCTGTGATGTACTAATGGTTTGAATTTAGAATTTTTCTTCTCCTAGATTGGTTGTCATACCAAGCCTTAAGAGCCTAGTTTACCAAACTATTTTTGACATCATTTCTCATTATACTATTTTTACCTTAAATAAAAAAGTAAAAGTTGATGATCGTAGTCAAGGAGGACCCGAAGGCTCCCTTTTCAATAGCTACAACACCAAAGTGTAGGGAAGGGTACTACTACTTTCCTTGGATTGCTCCATTTTACCCTTGATCTATACCTTATAATGCTGAGTATTAAGCAAGGAGGCATCAGGTACCATTTTTTGAGTCTTTGGTGTGTCTCAATCTGGGATTGAACCCTGGTCTCCTGGGCCTTTGGCGAACACTTTAACTGCTAGCCCAATGGACCTTAAATACTTTAGGATAAGTATTAGCTCAAGTTTTTTTCTTGGATAAAAAATGAGTAGGGGGAAAGAAAAATTTTTAGTCCTTTTTTTTTTTCTCTTCTTCAGTAATCCACACAGAAACTGCGAGGAAATTCTCAAACAGCTGTTTTAAAGATATGACGAATTACATGATGTCTATTTGCTTAATGCATATAATGATTTAAAATCTACCACTGTGAACTTCTAGATATCCTTCATTTTATCTATGAAATCTTGTTATTAAAAAAAAGAAGAAAAAGCAAAATAGAATTTTCGAATTAGGAATTGTACAAATGATGCTCCCGAGAAGATAATGTGCCCCTGTGCTAAAATACAAGGGTACACTAAAAAGTTCATATGATGATGTCATATCTGCTGTTAATGACTTTTTTTTTACCAGTGGGATCCAAGCACTGCAACACTGATGGAAGAAGTGTGTGAACTGCAAGGGAGATGGGGTTAAAAAATAAACCTCATATGATCATATTCTATGAAGGTATCTTGGTCAGCCTCTGAACATTTTGGCCAACCCTTGTATATGTGAATAAATGCAAATTTCTGTGTGCATTTCCACATGCATGCTAACATTAAAATGGCCTACATCATGTTAAATCATTAATTTGCATGATCAATGTGCAATGTGTATTATATATACTAACAAATGGCATTCATCACAGTTATCAGATATCTAATTTGCATTATAAATTTTTTATATCTAATTTGCATAATGGTTCTAAAAAGCAAGTTTTAATGAATAACTATCCTGTGTTTTTCATTTGTTATTTTATTCATGTATTTTTGTATATATAAGCTTTAGTTTTGTGTAAAATTCTCATGAGAAAGACATTACAAAAATGAATAAACTTCTATAATGAAAAATTAAGAACATTTTTTTTGTCACAACTATAATGGCTAAGTGCTGGACAGCATACTCGGAATAAGTAAATCATGCTATTATGTTTTCTTTTAAGTGAATATCCTTGGGAAAGGTATGAACCCCCCTTAACCCCCCCATTATTGGTTAAATGAATGATTGTTTTGGCATTAAATGACCAATTAAGTTTGATATACCATTAAACAAAGAAACTAGACTAAAATGAATCTCGGTCAGTTTTTTTTTTCAACCTTTAAAAAAGTGCTACAATGAAATACATGTATGATAGCAAGTATATGAATATATGAAATATAAAACCTATAACACAATTTCAGGAAGTGTTTGCAATGGTAACTGTTGAATATCATGTATTTTACTAATATTAAGTTGACACTTGATAATAAACTTCACCTACCTATCAGAAATTAGACCTTTAGACCTCACACTATTTTGTCAAGAATTGAACAACTTGCAGAAAATGCTGATTCTTTGTGGAAGAATAGGAGTCAGAACTTTGAATTCCTTTTCCTCGGTTTGCATTAGAACACTATTATTATCCTAACATTGGTTTAGAGTCTGCTGTCCAAACTAGAGCCCTCATATCATAGCAGAAAGGGCCTTACAGTAGAGAGCAAACACTAAGTTGCTGTAGAAAAGCTACGAATATTCAGTGAAAATATAAGAATAGATGTGTGGGAAATGTTTTGTTTATTTTATTGCTTTTGTCTGGTAATATCCTGAGTGTGGGCGGTAAAAGATACCATAGTGGTGTTTGAAGGAAAGCAAGGAAGCAGTCAAGTTAAAAGTTACAAAGAAGAATGCCTGACAGACCCATCATGCATGAATATGAACGTGAATAGCTTTCGTAATTGTTAGACCTCTATGTGAGCATGAGAAGGAAGAGGAAAAAAAAAAAGAGAAAAAAAAGGCTGACTTAACTACATAAATAGTGGTAGGGTCTTTCTGGACTTTAAGTATTGCTCTTTTTCAATTTCTCCCTTCTCAGAATGTGATAGTAGATTTTTTTTTTTTTTTTTTAAGGGGTGGTGGGCTGGAAAATGGAAACATGAGGAAGAAGTGTTGAGAGTAACTTTTAAGCACATCACTCTATCTGTCCATCTCTGTCTCTCTCTCTCACACACACACACACACACACACTTTCCCTCTCTAGTCGGCTTTCTCTCTGACCAAGATGGCTGTCTTCTAATTATAGCAAGAGTACAATTGACACAGATATGACTAAACAGGATTGAGTGTACTTCCAAGAATTTCCAAAAACCAACCAACCAATTTATCTTTGCTCCTCAAGAAAACAAAATTACATTTGAGTATCAACATGAGAAAGCAGTTTCAATTGAATGGCAGAATCATTTGCTTTTTTTCAAAAAAAGATACTTTTGTTATTTATTCAACTTGTTTTTCTTTTAATTTATTCTATACAGCATTTAGTTTGTTCATAGGACAATCAGTGTTTGCAGTTTTACCACTGATCATTTTCTGTTGTGAAATAAATTCTATAACTTTTATTTTTTTCATGTTTTATACGACTTTCTCTTCATGTTTACACAGCTTTATTTAGTCTGGTGCAAGGCTGTGAATTCTTATCTCAAGTGGTCAATGCAATAATCTAAGTTCTATTTATTTACTAAGATTTACCTAGTCTGTCACAAGGCCAAAAGTTGTTTACAGTATTTTGTTTACTTAAGTGGTCAATGCAATAATCTAAGTCCTATTTATTTACTAAACAACACCCACAAAGCAGCAGCTATACGACCACCTACCACCCATCATGAAAACTATCAAAATTAGATGAACCAGACATGCGGGACACTGCTGGAGAAGTAGGGATGAGCTCGTGAGTGATGTACTCCTGTGGACCCCTTCACATAGATGAGCAAAGGCAGGACGTCCAGTTCGAACCTACATATAGCAGCTCTGTGCTGATACAGGATCTAGCCCTGAGGATCTGCCGAAAGCAATGGATGATAGGAAGGTGTAGCGAGAGAGGGTCAGGAATATCCGTGCCGATAGCGTAGCATGATGATGATAATGAAATGGTCAATGCAATAATCTAAGTTTTATTTATTTACTAAGATTTACCTAGTCTGTCACAAGGCCAAGACTTGTCTACAGTATTTGTTTACTTAAGTGGTCAATCATCCAAATGTTTATTTCCTAAACTTGGACTAGTTTTGTAAAGGTTGTGTGTTGTTCATTTAAGTGGTCAGTCATACTAAGCATTACTTAGTATGTCACAAAGCCAAGGATTGTTTACAATATATTGTTTACTTAAGTGGTCAATCATCTAGATACTGTTCATTTACTAAGTTTTACCTAGTCTGACGCAAGGCCAAAAATTGTTTACAGCATTTGTTCTCTTTTGTGTTCAATCATCTAAGTGTTGTTTATTTACTATGCTTTTAATTGTTTTTCAAAAAAGTCAAGAATAGTTTACAGTATCTGGTGTATAAATGGTCTGTCATCTTAGTACAGTTTATTTATGAAGCTTTGCTTAGTCTGACACAAGGATATGTGTTTTCCTAAGTGGTCAGTCATGCAAGTGTGAATGCTTTGTTCTTTCTTTAATTTCCTTACTATGTTCATGGCTTAATATTTTAACATTTCCATAATTTTTCCTTCTTCTTTCCTTCATTCATTTCAGTTCACATTCCTCTTTTTCTTTTTCATATTTGCTAATTATCTAACTTGATCATCACATATCTTATCATCTTTCATTTAATAAAACTTCTCTTACTTTCAAAATATGATTAAACTTCCTTGATTAAATTAATCCAGTCATTTTTCGGATTAAGAAGTTTAATCAAAGTTTGGACAGAAGACTTTGAGGACAGGCAAAGCTTTATATAATTGATAATATGAGTTTTATGTATGGACATATAAGAGAAAACTGAAACTAAATCGGACAATATGAAAATACACAAGGTCTTTAGGAGATGATTTTATTTTTTGCCAACATAAAACATTTTGGATTCTAAATGTGAAAAGATTCAACCTTCATCAGGGTATGTGAATTTTAAAAACTATTTTAAAAATTCACACATTAAACCTTAAGTGTATATATATATATATATATATAGTTCCTGGCTATATTGATCCTAGAAAATAGAACTTGTTTTAATTAGAATATAGATATATGAATTTCTGTTGTTTTACTTTTATCTAACTTTGGCATGAAATAAAACAAACAAAAAAGTCAGTAGATAAAGTCTGCTATCAGGTAGCACTGACCCAAACCTTTCAAAGTTGAGATTAATTTTGAGAGCAGCTAGAATTAAGTGTAAAATTGTTAGAAATTGTAAAGTGTCTTAAAAAGACAATAGTTTTGTCAGTAGCAATTACCTTATTTCATTTGTTAATACCCAGGAATATCTACTAAGTGTCAGTGGAGTAATGCTATGATCAAAACAAATGAAGGCCATTTCTATGTCCTTATAAACCTGTCTGCTGTTATCATTGTGTGTGTTTTCTTTTCTTTTTTTTTTTTCAAATTAATAAAAAGACATTAAAAGATGTTTTAATTTCTCCTTTGGAGTTGCCTTAGTGATATTTGTAGGAGAACATATATGTACAAATATTTATCCTTCAAATTTGTTTATTATTGCTAACATTGAGAAATATTAGCAAATCAGTTTTTTCCTTGTTTCAATATCATCATTAAGGCATGCTGACAGCATGAATTCCTTTTACCCTCCTTATCAGGTATCACTCTTTGTATGCTCTCTTGACAGCACTTTGTGTCTGTACAGCGCTGATGAATATAAGTTTTTGCTGGTTAGCCAACATTGGTGTGTCCATCTATAGGAGTCCATCTGAGAATGTTGCTTATGAGTTCATTCTTACTTAATCAGCAGTGAAAGTATGTCTTGCTTATTTTACTTGGATGGTTTGTGAAATGGGAGGTAAGTGGCCATACAAGTGCTGCTTCCAGGATCTGATAAAAACAGCATGCAGCATCCTTGTATAGTTCCCATCTAGCTTTTTGTCTAGGCATTTAATTAAAGTCTAAGTGGTGCAACCATACAGTCATACTTACATTAATACAGTTTGGAAGAATTCTCATTTCATTTTATCAGAGAGATCAAATTTTTATGTGTTCTTTAACCTTTCAATTGCAGTCCATGCTTTAATTGGCCTTCAAATTTGATTATAGCTGAAAATGCCGAGAAGTATCAGTAATTAGGTCATTTACTGCTTCTAAATGAATACGTGAATTGTCAAGATTAGTTTAAGTAATTGGTGAAAAGTGGCTGTTAAGCTTCCTGTTAAATTGCTTACTCTTTATCGAATATGAATTGCAGTAGTGAGGGAAAACTGACAGACTTTTATTAAAAAACAAAACGAAAAATAGCTCTTGTATGGCCACCAACTTCCCATCTTACAAACCATCCAAGTAAGATGAAGAAGATATACTGTGCACGACAGAAGAAGTAAGGACAAACTCTTCAGCAATGTTCTCCTTTTCATGAATGTGCCAGTGTTGGCTGACCAGCAAAAACTTACATTTATCAGCTCTGTACTGACACTGGGTACTATCTAGAGGATTAACCAGGAGCAATGGCCAGTAGAGAGTCAAAAGAATCTATGCTATTGGCATGCTTTGGTGATAATGATATTTCCATCTTCACTTTCCTGTCATTCTTTCTATTCAGTTATTTCATCTCGTGGGGAAATCCCTATGGCCTTGTTGCTAACAAACTGGACTGAAACAATATATTAAGTGAGTTCAAACTCCAGTTGCACTATTGTATTTACTCTCAAACTAATACCCTTGGGAAAGGTACGAATCCCCTTTTTAAATAGTACCACTGCTGTTTTACAAGGATGGCTTTGGCATTTAATAACCCACAAAGGTTGATATGCCATTAAACAAAACAAAACCAAACCAAACCAAACTTCATCTCTTTGCCATATCCTCTTACACCTGATTAATCAGTAATTTGACCTTCCTTAGGTTGAAACTTAGTATTTGCTAAAAACTATTGACCTATTACCAAAACAATCTAGTGTTGTTTTTATTACAATTTCTCTGTGGCCTAATCGGCTGGGGCTGTAGATTACAGCGACTGCATCTCTGCAGAGGGGTAGAGCTCTTCCTAATGAGTGTCCTCAATATGACACTAAGCAATCTGATTGTGAGGTTCTAGTAATGCTGAAGCTTTGGGGAATGCGGAGTATCCCTTCATTGCCATTGCTCCCAAGTCCAATCAGGCTTGGACTGGTAGCAACAGATAGGGTCCTATTTATGGGTTAAATAGAACTAAACTGTACTTGTACTAAACTGAATTGTTTGAAATAGAACTGTTTATATGTATAAAAATGGATTTGGCATTAAAATAACCTACAATGGTTGATATGCCATAAAACTAAATCAAACCAAGCCATTTATCTGCAAATAACACATGACATTTAACTTTTTGGTCTACGTTGAGTGAACCCTAACGATGATGGATGAAACATGAGTGCTGATCTGTTCTCTACTTTTTAAAAACTTTATTTTAGAAAATTTTTCATTCAATTAGGAATTTTGTCATTTTGTTTGTTCACTTTTGAAATTTACCATGTGTGCAAGGAGTGTTCCACAATATATTTTTCTATTTCAACATTCTGTCCTGTCATTTCAATTGAAAGATGAAAAAAAAAAAAAAATTCATGATAAAAGAGGAGAAAGGAAAAGAAAATAATGAAGCTGTTAAAATAAACGTATCATTATTTTATGAAACAACTTGTAATTTTTTCATTTCTTTTTCTCTTTTAATGTTGATACGATTTTCTTTTCAAATTTTAATTACGATTTTTTAAAAAATTATAGTAGTGCAATATACATTTACCTTCAAGTTTAAGTTATTACCCTGTAAACTTCAAAGACTTGAATGAGGACCATTTCTCTCTCAGCTTGTAGCATTTTGGAATTTTTAACTCATAAAAAAAGACTTAATCATTCACATGAGGTGAAAACATTTAAGCAAATATCTAATTGTCCTTCAGATTTGATTATCACTGAGAAATATTATCAATTAGGTCCTCCATTTCTTTCAGATATTATTATTCAATTGAAAATAAGACTGGGAAGTTGTAGTGTTTAATACTATTGCCCTACCAAAAATCTGGCTGTGGTGTGCTATTTTTGCTGTAAAATATATACACAAATTGGATCCTTACAATATAAATTATCCAGGTTAATATAATTTGAAAGCAGTACATACAGACATCTATGAGTATGTATTTACCCAACCCCTCTGCTATGGGCATGATATGACACAAAGTCAGTTAAAGATATATATATATATATATATTAAACACATTTGAAATCTAAAAAAGAAAAAATTAAAGAAGCTTTCCTGAAGACATAATGGTCACATTCATTATATGTGAAAATAGATCAATAAATCTATAACCTGATAGTTATTAGCCACACTTTTATTTAAAAATTTTCTCTCTATATATTTAATTAATCCCTCCACAATAGGCAGTGGAGTACAGCTGGTTTGAAATCAGAATTTTCCTTTTCCTAGATTAGTTGCTATACCAAAACTAAAAAACCCTGTCTGCTATACTATTTCAACTCCAGTGGAACTGTCACATTCACTTTTGTACTAATGCCCCTGGGAAAGGTATAGAACCCCCTCCTGCTGTGGGTTGAATAGTATCACCGCTGTTCTTCTGCAAGGATGGCTTTGGCATTGAATAACCCATGAAGGTTGATATGCCATTAAACAAAGAAACCAAACTTTAGGGGTCATCTTGAAAATAAACACATACATAAATAATTACCTATTTCATGCTGTACATTTTGCTGTCTTCAGTGTACATTCAACTTAAATATTTGATATTTTCCTCACGTGTGTTCATATCTTTAAAATCCAAAGCTATGAAAATATGCTGTCAATGTTATTGTTTGTTTTGAATCAATAACAGTGTAAAACAGAGCAAATACGTTTTTTTGTTTTTTTGGTTTTGTTTTTTTTTAAATAGAATTCACTCTCTTTGCCAATACAATCTATCGCTTTTCTTTTATTTGAACCCTGTTTCTCTTACAATTCCCCACTCATCCCACTCGCTGTTAATCGCTTTTTCTTCTGCTCCTCTCTTTCCTTACCTTGACTGTCTTCTCAGTCTCTTCCCTTATTATTTCTTTCTCTTCCTTGCACAAAAAAACTCTCTTTTCACTTTCTTCCTTACCTCTCACAACTTGGAGTGCAAACTTTCATTTTCTTGTCTTTATATGTAAAGATGAAGTTTCAGAAGGAATAAGCTCCAAAACAGTGTGTGTTCATTTATATTGATTGACATTTAAGATTTTCCTTTTTGTCCAATTAACAAAGCAGCACTTGTTTCAATCTGTTCCCTTCTTCAACAAAGTTGTTTTGTTTGTTTTTTTTGCAGTTTCAGCCATATTCAAGAATATGCGTTAATAAAAAAGTAAGTAAAGTTTGCGACATTAGTAGAGGGTGACCTGAAGGCTCCCTTTTCAATAACTACTACATTGAGGTGTACAGGGTGGGTGCTACTCCATTCCCCGGATTGCTCCTTACCTTATAATGCTGAGTGTTAAGCAAAGCAGCATGAAGTAGCATTTTTTGAGTCTTTGGTATTACTCGACCTAGGATTGAACTCTGGTCTCCTGGACCATTGGCAAACACTCTACGCATTAGACCAATGGCCTAGTTAGATAAAAAAAGAAAAAAGTTAAGAATCGAAATTTATTCTTTTAACCACTTTAATTGTATGTATTTACCAAACCTGTTGACCATGGCAGCACACAACACAAGATCAATTCCGTAAGAAGAGTATAAATAGTTTGAATTCAGTTTTTTCCTTCTCATAGACTGGTTGCCACCACAAGATTAAAGAACCCAGTCTACTCTACTATTTATGCATAGCTATTTATCACTTTCATTTTATGCACTTTCTTGTATGAAATGCAAAAAAAAAAAAAGATTATAATATTGTTTAAATGATTTAACTTAGTTTGTTTTTTTAATTCAGTTTATTTATTATTCATGTATTAAATTGCTTTACACCTGACTTAATTATTCATTTAGTGTCAGTCAAGTGTCATAGTACTGATCAGTAATCTGTTCAGTCTTGCCTGCTGACTGACCTGTCCACACATTGTGTTTACTTTTTAATAAAAAGAAAGATGATGGCCACTGACTTTAATTGAAATTTTAGAAGCCATAGGTCAGTTCCTTAAAAAAAAAAAGAGTAATAAAACAAGTCCAAGAATACAATTGTATTGTTGACTTTATTTATAAGGATATTTTTTTTTTTTTGCAATGACTCTCAGCAGACTGTGTGTTTGATACTTATCAGGTCATTGCAGACCCTAACAATATTGCTACGGATGGTGGATGAAACTTGAATGCTGGTTAGTTCTTTGTTTCATTTTGTCTTGCTGTGACACACTGCTTGCCCTATTGGTAATTTTCCTGGAACTGTTTTAAGCGCTTACCTTGGCCTGGTGGTCCTCTTTCTCCATGTGTAATGATCAATTGCTCATGACTGACTTTTTCTCAAACTGCTCTAGGAACCCCAGCATCTGCTGAATATATGCATTGATTAAATACTCTTCATCAGTAGAATGTGACTCATAGTCAATTCTTTTAGTAGAGTTTAACAGGTTTGAATTCAGAGTTTTCATTCTCCTAGATTGGTCACCATACCAAGGTTAAAGAGCTCAGTCTGCTCTACTACTTACCCATAGCTGGAGCGAGAATAGTTGAATTCATATGTATTAGTGCTATGTGAAATGCCAGCAGTCTCATGTAGGATTTGAACTCTGGTCATTGTGTCCATTTCCTACAATGATAACCATTACATTACTAGCACCTCGATAAAGCATCTGCTGAATATATGGAGTTCGATGACTCAACTCCCCCTGCTTTTCCATCTTTGATCACCCAGTACTAAAGTCATAAAAAAATGAGATTCTTGTTTGCTGACCTGACCATACTAGTGCCAAAGACATCAGCTTATTTTGAAAATTTAAAAAGATAATCTTTTATTTCCATCAAGAAATCCTTCTCTTTCTATTTTATTATTGGGAAGTCCCTCTGTCATTGCAGCTAATGTGCTGGACTGCAACATCATATTTAAGCAAGTTCAAATTCCAATTACACTTACATTGACTTTCTGACCAATACACATAGGAATGATATGAACCCCCTTATCATCCCAGCTATGGGTTAAATTGTACTAAGGTGCCATTAATCAAAGAAACCAAACCAACCCATTTTGTTAACTATTAGGACAATTATAGCTCATATCTTACCAACCTTGGAGGAGTTCTAAAACAAAAAAATTGATGAGATAGGAACTGAATAAAATGAAAGAAATACATGTAAAAAATACAATAATAATTAATAATGGCAGAAATTTGAATACTATTACTTTAAAAAAATTAAATTTATTGCAGAAAAATGCATTAAATTTTACAGAGCCAATTTTTAAAAACTATTCTCAATTGAAAGGGAGGTTTTAATTGCAGAAAAATAATTTGATTAAAAAAAGTAAAAAGAAGAAACATCTGTAAAAATTACCCGAAATAGTTTCTGTTGTTAAAATAGTTGTGCCATTCTGGGCTGTATTTTTTAAAATGATGAACTATTCAGTCAAATTAGTGTTCATTAAAACACCAATGAGATAAGTGGTTAGCTTGGTAAGTAGCTTGATAGGTATGTAGGTAGGTAAGATATACTCACCAACTAACCTGGAGATCCTTTAAGTTAAATACTCTATGACCTATCAACACATTAACTCTCACAAGAGAGTTACATATAAGCATATATCAATATACACAGCAATGTACATAAAATTATTTATGTAATTATATTTATGCATGCACACATTTATAATGTACTGAAATATTACAATGTGTATGTAGATATTCCCTAATAAAATATTCTATTTTATAAAAATTTAAATTGTTAGTATTATGGTAATGGCAACTGTATGATAATGATAATAATATAGTAATTAATAAAGATAATGATATTTCAATTTTATGAGAATTTTATAACACACCTCTTACCTGTGCACATATATATATATATATATATATATATATACACACACACACACATGATATTTCAAATATGAAATAAGACAAAATAAAATTCACCCCAATATTCAGTTGGGTTTGTATCTACATATCTAAAGTCTTCTGAATTCAACAAGAATGATCAGATACATGAAACTCACAGTCATGGGTGATATCAACTTGTTTTATCTTATAGTTAAACTATAGTACTTTTTCTCTGAATTCTTGTACATAGAGCACTTTATTTTACTGATGTGGATTGTTTTTAGTGGAAAATTTTAATTATATATATAAATAAGTACCCAATATCATAGAACATGTATATTTTAGGAAAATATAAAAATAGATTCATCGGTACTTGGTGACTGTCAATTTCTTGCCTCTACAGTGTATATCTATATATATATATATATATATATATATATATACACACACACATACAGACTCAAGTAATTTACTAAACTCCTACTAGATTGGTATGAAAGTAAGTGATAGATTTTACATGTATGCAAATATTAAAGTGAACAGGCTAATCTGAGATATACCTTGGTTTTCAAACATATTTGAATTTACACACACTAACACATGTAAAAAATTGTATTCTTATAGATTCTTAGAATTATGCTGTAAATATTTCTATATACTTAACTTAACTTCTCTCTCTCTCCCTCACACTGTGAACTATTCAAATATATGGGGTTCATTTCATTTGACACATACATAAATTTGTAGGCTCATGAATAAACTTTGTTTGGTATACAGCCACTTGACTGACACACACAAATTTGTACTCCCTCTGAGTTACACAAATTGTTTGCACTTCTACTTGTCCCCCCACTCGAATGACAACCTCTACCTCTCTCTTCCCTCTCTCCACTTAAATATGCACAATTGTTCTACTCTTTACCCTTCTCTCTCTCTATCTCTCTCATTCTAATCAATTTGTTTGCCATTAGCAGTTGTTTTTGTGTGCATTAAAGAAAAAGTGTGTGTATGTGTGTGTGTGTATATAAAGGCAATACAAGAGAGGCCAGAGGAAAGAACATCAACTTTAAACCAAAAACAGTACATACATTTATATATACAGAAGAAAAAACAAAGGGGAGAGAGAGAGAGAGAGAGAGAGAATTCTATATATTTTGACTTATTTTTTTAGAGCACCTATTGTTTTTCGAATCATGTCTACCTTTTTCTTCTGGCACTTGTATATTTTTGTGCACCTTCTGAACCCAAATATTTATGACTGTTAGCTAATGCTGCACTTGATGAAACAAAAATATTTGCGATGCTGCAAAATAAAAAAAATATCTCTCTCTCTCATATATATATATATGTAGATATATAAACTAATGCTGCACTTGGTGAAAAAAAAACAAAAAAAAATTTGTGTTACCAAAAAAAAAAAAAAAAAAAGAAATTATCTATATCTATATATGATATATGTATGTATGTGTGTTTGTCGTAGTAGGAGGAGGAAGATGAAACAAATAAGTAAATGGTGCGAGTGAACCAATGATATGAAGTTCTCTAAAAAGTTTTTTGCAATACACCAAAACATACTTTCTGGTTACTAAAACTGCTGCTGGTCCTGTCTGTTCTTTTTTCTGCTACTGCTGCTATCTTTCAAGCCCATAGGCTGTTGTTAATACTTTGCAAACTTTTCATGAAGGAAATACCCTGGCTGTTTAACATTGACAAGAGAGAGAGAGAGAGAGAGAGAGATCTTCCCCACCTCCCTACTCCTTACCACTTTTACCTTTCCAGACTTTTCCTAAGATTTATTTTTTTGTTGGGGAAAGGGTTCTGTTCTACTAGTTACTACCCTAAATGTATACACCTGTACTAGTCAACATTTTTAAAGAAGCCCCTGTTTTGCAATTCTTTAAAACTTATGAAGAACACACACACACACATACACACACACTAAAAACAAAAGGATAAAGAGTATATTTTTTTAAATATATGTTGATGTTGACCAAAATCATGAAGAATGGCACCTAAATCTGGATTCTTTCATCTACTTAACTTATCTCAGTGGACCTATTTCTACTTCTTTCAAACGTGACCACTTCTACATGAGAACTAACTACCTCATAATTACTGATTTACCAAAAAGAAATACCAGGTATGTATAAAGAATATCCCTTTGTCTATGTTTCTATTACTGTGAGTTTGTATGATAGTGAGAAAGTCTTGGGAGTTTATTCTTTCTCAAGACCGGCACATTGGGCTTATTTTGCTTGTCACCATGGAAACCGACACAAAGTGATCAAGATAAATAAATAGCAAGTGAGAGTAAAAAAAATAAAAAAAATCGTGAATAGTTAAAGCATAAATAACTCATTGATGAGACTGTAGAAAAAAAAAAAAAAAGACTTGGATGAATCAATCGGGTGGAGTGTGATAGTAGCAATAGCTTGAGTGGGAAGCAGCTGGATGGAGAAAAAAGTATATGTAGCTAAGAAATGTGTTCATTTTCTTACTGAAAAGCATTTCATTTCTGATGTATCTCTCAAATACAAAAATAAATGTTAAAGAACCAAAGTTGCCTGCTTGGATTTATATGTTCTGTTTCAGATAAAAATCACTGTTCACAGCTATTGAATTATTAGTATCTCTGATCTTTATCAAGTGTTCATTAGAAAATTAAACAGGCATGTAAATTGGAAAATCACTGTTTATAATTTCATCTCTTTTAATTTCAATTTGAAGTTACTTGTTGGGAAGACAAACTTTTTAGAATTCCTTCTTCCCTCACAAAAAAACCCCAGGAAATTTCCATAGTGTTTGGGTTGGCTTCTTTGTTGAAATGGCATGACAAGTGTTTGAACTCAGTTACTTCAAGGCTACAGTCCAGCATTTTAACCATTATGCCATGGGGACTCCTTTGGAAATTTCTCATCTCCAGATTTTTACACTGTAGTGTCAACCAAATCCAAAGCATTTTATGATTAATGTGGATATTGTGTCAAACAGTTTTTCTTCAAAGATTATGTTTATTTCTTATATTAACTAAGTTTAGCTTGAGGGCACCTTGACATGGTATATTTGCTTACAAATTAGTCTCAAAGATTAATTACTATTGAGAAGTGAGTTTGATCCTCACTAGAGGCTTCATATTGTGTCAAATCTAAGCTCTGCTTAGATTCTAGGGTGCCTTGCATTGAGTAATGGTTAATGAGCTTATCAAGCAGACTATCATTGCTAGTGTATTCAGTTTTCATTGGGTGCTCTACACTTCTGACCATATGTCAGTATATGCAAAGTTTCGTAAATGACTACTAAACTAAGATTAATACAAAGCCAAATGAGGGTAGAAAGATTGTGTTGTGCCATTTTCCAAATGGGAAGGGTCAGCCTACTTTGAAAATCAGCATTTGAAATTCTAGTTTTTGATATTTATTATGCTTAACTTAGTATAGTACAAAGCCATTTGAAGGTAGGAAGATTGTGTTGTGCCAGTTTTCTAAGTGGGGTGAGTTTCCTTGTATTTCAGTCTAGAAAATCATTATTACAAAGCTTGTTTATTTTTTTTCTTATTTGGATTTGAACAGTCTTTGAGTTTGGGATTCTAGTAACTGAGTGGTTTGTGCCCTGGCAGCTAAAGTGGTCATGTAACCTGTAACACACCACTTTAACCCTTACTGGTCTAGATAAGTCGTCAGAGAGGTCTGATCCAATTAATCGAATAATAATGTGAGTCCCTAGCACCTATATGATTGTTCTGACCATTTTCTTCAAGGTCAGTTCTGCTGAGATAGCAATACTTAAAACCATTTAAACTGTGTGCAAACAAATAATTAATATTAAATAGAATTATTTGTGTTAGATAGGAATACTTGTAACCATTTAACTGTGTGCAAATATATGATTAATATTAGATAGAATTAGGGGAGTCCCCTTAGTATAATGACTAAAGTGCAAGACTGTGCCCTTGGAGTAAGTGAGTTTGAACTCCAGTCATGCGATTGCATTTATTTTATCTTATCTTCCCGGCTATGGATATTTAACCTACATCACTCCTGTTCTGTAATGATGGTTTTGGCATCAAATAATCCATGCTGGTTTATATGCCATCAAACAAACAGATAATAGATGAAATTATTAGTATTTGCCATACTTGAAACCATTTAACTGTGTGCAAACAAATGATAGATATTAAATAGAATTATTAGTGTTAGAAAACAATGCTTGAAACCATTTAATAGTCTGCAAAGTAATTAGCTCTGACTCATTTAAGAGTAATGTTATCCACAAATTATTCATTTATAAATCTATATATATATGTATATAAACATAATTTGGCATTAAATATCCCACAAGAAGTGATATGCCATAAAACACAAACCAAACCAACTAATCATTGGCACCACACAGAAGCAGCGATGACTTTACCAAGCCACACACATTCATATTAATAGCTTGATTATGAAAAGAAGCATTTATTTATTTTTTTACTATTACTATTACCTCCAATTTTGAAATTGGACTTAATTCAATGATGGAACATTATGCTGCAAAACTGTTATCATTGTAGGAAATGGAGTTGCCAACACAAGTTCAAATCCTAGGTGAGGCTGTTTGTATTTCACTTTACATTAGTGCCTTTGGGTAAATGCATTTTTATTCAAACCAGCGATACTCCATTGAAAAACTGACTTTGTATCACCTCCTGCTTATGATGGAGGGTTTGGATAATTACAAACACAACAAAAGTTTTTAATAAAAATTTGGCTAATAACAATAAGGCTACAGACTGATTGGTCTACCTTAACATCTAATGAATGTAAATATCAGTCTTTAGGAAAACTTTTTCAATTCTTTTGTTCATTTTTTAGATTTCAGATGAGTTTAATCTTTATTGATATATATTTACCAACCCCTCCAAACTGACCGGATGCGACACAAGGACAATCTTTTAGAGGAATTAAACAGGTTTGAATTCAGACTTTTCCTTCTCTTAGACCACTTACCATACCAAGGTTAAAGAGTCAGTCTACCCTACTATTTACCCATAACTGCCGGGAGATAAGTTAAATGCATACTTTTCTTGGCTATAACGCTATATGAAAAGAAAACAGTATCATCTAGGATTTGAACTTGGGTTGTCATGTATGTTTTCTCTAATGATAACTATTACATCACAAGCACCTCTGAGGGAATTCCCAAGGTGTAGTGGTTAAAGTGCTAAGCAGTGATATTGTTGTAAGCAAGTTCAAACTTCAGGCACACCATTACATTCCCATTCAGACAAATACCCTTCAGAAAGGGATAAACCCTCTTTTCCTCCTAGCTGTGAGTTAAATAGTACCATGAATGTTCTACAATCATGATTTTGGCATTACCCCTTGGCATACCCAGTGATAAACAAAAAAATCTAACCAAACTAACCTTAAAACTCTGAGTCTCCACCTCATATCAGTACCCATCTCACCTGGCTCCTGACTACAATAGAGCTGAAAATGCTGTAATCTGTTTTTAAATCTATTATTTTAAAAATATATAAAATGCTGTCATTTGTTATTTAACAGCCTAACACAAAGTTTAATATTTTATTAGTAACGGTGATGTAGACATGGTACTAGAATTCAGAGTTCCCATGTATATATACATCAAGGTGATACCACAAATACAGGCTGCTCTGGTTCTAAGGGTTAACTTAATTCTATTTGTAATATCCAATCTTGTCCAAGTTACATTTGTATAAATTACTTTATAGTATGAATATAACCCCACCGAAAAAAAAAAAAAATGGATTAATTTAAGTTCACCTGGTTTTAACTGGAGTATATATAGTTAAATGGTAAACAAAATCTGTACTTATACTAAACTGAATTAGCCAAATTAGAACTGCTTGACTAAACTGAATAGCTCAAAATAGAAATGTTTTTTACATTTAAACTGCGTACTTATGCTAAACTGAATTATTTGAAATTGAACTGTTTTTGACATTGAAACTGTACTTACACTAAACTGAATTGTTATATATAACTGCTTGAATAGTTTAACATAGAAATGTTTTTGACAATTGAACTCTGTACTCATGCTAAACTGAATTGTTTTAAATAGAACTGATAATTTACATAAAAATGGATTTGGCATTAAATAACCTACAAAGGTTGATATGCCATAAAACCCAACAAACCAAATCAATATAGTTAAATACCTCTGTCTGATGCTTCCCATTTATGCACGTCTACATTTTGCTAATCTTCAAGAAATCTTAACTTCCCAACATCGGTCGTTTATAAGATATCACCTGAAGATCTCCAAAGATTTCAAGTAACATTACAAAATAGCTTAGAAAATGAGGAAATTAATAAAGTTAGGGATACTTAATCTTCTTTTCTTCAATTAATTGTTTAAAACATAGATTAATTAGAAATACTTTGAAAAGTGTTTGGGTTATGAAAAAAATAAACATTAATTACAGGATATTGATTTTTCTGATTGATTTAAGATTTAAAACAAACAAAAAAAAAACCCAAAGAAACAGATTTGTTTTCGTAGTTGTCAATAGCAAATGGAAATCTTGGAATATCAGTTACTGAAGAGGTTTTGCTAATTGCAGATAGAACTCAGTGGTCACAGCATGAAAGTGCTGGAAATGTCTGACATTCTTTTCTTGCTACCAAAATAAATTACATGGTCTGTTCCCTTGGTATAATGCTTACAGATCATTGTTAGTGAATTTGATTCTCACTGAGTGTTCTATAATTCTAGCTCTGTGTTAAACTAAGCTGAGCTGAGTCAGTGAATACCAAAATGATAACATTTATTAAACCACATCTCAGTATATAAAAAACCAATATAATATGAAAAGATATTTGTTATTGTTTTAATTAATTGATTTTAATGGTATGACAACCTGTCTATAGTTGCTTTATGCTGCAAGGTTAGGGAATTGTATTTGTATGTTTATATTTACATTTTTTGTGTGGTTCTTTCATAAGACTTTGGTTTATCTTTTTTTGCACATGTAGTACCTGTTAGAGTACCATATATAGGACTCTAACAGGTACTACCACTCTGAACCTGGGAGTAATGGCAATAAAGCGGTACTCAACACTCCCAAGATCTCCAGAACTGGAGCCTCACCACCAGATGCAGTTTAGTATCATACCCAGGAAGCCTCTTTTTGGGAGTGTCTTACCCTTCTACTGAGAATACAGTTAGCTCTGCCAAAAATACGTGTCATTGTTTTGAAGTAAAAGATCCTTTCTCCATTTGTTTGTTGCATTTATCATTCATGGGGTATTTCTATGGTATATAAGCTAACATGCTGGACTGTGACATGATTATAAGCAAGTTTGAACTATATTGGCACTATTATGTTCACTTTTGGAAAGTGAATATAATGATGAACATAAAAGAAAGTGAATATAATATTCATTAGAAAGTGAACATAATATTCTTACTTATGTATCCTCTTATTCTCACAGCTATGAGTTAAAAAGTACCACTTCTGTTCTTCTACATGGATGACTTTGGTATTAAAATATCCATGAAGGTTAATATGCCATTGAACAAAGAAACCAAACCAAACCATATATCACCGTCAATTATAATATACAGAGAAAAATATTACAATACAAAAGTATTTCTTATTAAATGAACTATTAAAATGTTATATGATAGAAAGCTAGTAAATTTGTTTTAGGTTGTTTATGATATTATCATTTTTGTTGTTGTTGATGTATGTCGTATAAAGTGCAGAAAATAGAAGTAATGTTATATAAATCTTTAAAAGAAATAGTCTCAATCATGACATGTAAAATATCTCTGTCTAACTTGTTAAAAATTTTTGTGATATCAATATTTTTTTTTTTTATCTGATGGCTCTGCTGTATGATGGTTCTTCTTAGGATCAGGATTTATATTTATGTGTTCTTCCTGGTACTCAAATGTTGATCCCTGACATTTCTACCCAGGATCAAAATGCAGTAGCTGAATCAATTGAAATCCAATGATTTTTTTAAATCATAAGATATGACTACTTGAAGATTATAAAAAGAAATAAATTAAAGTGATAAATTTATAGAATTAAAATCATTTTCACATATTTTGAACTGAAAAAATTTGGACCAAAGATTGATAATATTATGACAAACACAAGTACTACATGACTATAACAATGAAATTTTTCATTACTCTGAAAAGTTTGCTTATACATTGTAAAAATTTTATAATTTTAATTATATATATATATATATATATATAATGTGTGTTTGTGTTTAGAAGAAACTAACATACAAATGCCTAATGATTACTAATGCAATTAAATTTCTTATTATTCTATGGTGGGGGGGTGTCCTCAAGGTGTAATGGTTAAAGCGACTCACTTTCGGACTCATATACTACGATTCCGAAAGTGAGTCGCGCTATTATGTTCACTTTCCGACGAATACCCTTGGGAAAAGTATGAACCCCCTTATCCTCCCAGCTATGGGTTAAATAGTATCAGTACTGTTCTTCTAGACAGCTGGTTTTGGCATTAAATAACCTACAAAGGTTGATATGCCATTAAAACAAAGAAATCAAACCTTATTCTATGGTGATGGAAGCTTATATGCTCAATAAACACAGAGATTTGGTGTTTAAAAAAAAAACGATATCATTTCATAAACTAACAACTTGACCAATTCTTATTCAGATGATTTCAAATTTTAACAGCTTGTGTAGAAACAACATAAAATCCTATGTTTAATGTTTAAATGCTTTTTCTTTTCCAGAAAATGTCATTTCTACATCTGAAAAGAAAAAAAAAACATTGTTAGGTGATGTCTAGTACCAAATGCAAACTTTGGTGGACAAATCACATCTGTAGAAAAAATGTTTTCAGTTTCATATATATATATATATATTTTCAGTTTCATATATATATATATATATATATATATATATATATATATATATATATATATATATATATATATACTCTCATATATATATATATATATATGTGTGTGTGTGTGTGTGTGTGTGTGTGTGTGTATATGTAAGTGAATCTGTATTCATGTATGTGTATGTATGTATCTATATTTATATATAAGTAAAGTATATTCAACTAAAAGTAGCAATTTTGATAGTTTATGTTAAGTAATTAGATTGGTCTATCACTTTGATACTGACCAATTTAGTTTTTATAGATTGCTGGTCTGTTAAATTTATTTTTTTCATTGACTGTATTGTGAATATATATACATATATATGTATAGTATGTGTATGGATATTGATATATATATATAAGTATTTTATAATTTGTTCGAAGCATTGCACAAATTATTTTATTTTATAGTATTGAATTTAATTTAGAAGGCTATTGCAATGTGAAATAATAATTATTTGAGTCTAATTAATTTCAAAGTGAAACTTCATTGTCAGAGACATTTTTTTATGAATGAACATGATATTGGAGGTTCAGTTTTTTTTTTTTTAAATTTGAACCTCCACTATCGTGTTCATTTATAAAAATAGTCTCTGGCAATGAAGTTTTACTTTGAAATTAATTAGACTCAAATAATTATTATTTCACATTGCAATAGCCCTCTAAATTTATTCAATTCAATAAAATTATATATATATATATATATATATATATATATATATATTTGTATGTTAGTGTGTTATAGTACATGATAGCATAAAGGATTAAAATTATTCAACTTGGAAAATGAAAGAATTTCCAGACCAATTTACAACTTAATAATAATAGTGTAGGATTTCCGTTTCTTCTCACCTTGGTAATCTATATTATAATGGTCCAGTTTGTCAAAAGAGAAAAGTTAAGGTATAATAAATGCTAATTATAAAGTAAAGTTTCCCTCACAAATTTATTTCTTTATTTGAAAAGAATTTTCTGTGTGTTTGTTTTTCTAACACACAACATCATAGTCAGATTTTTGTCAATGCAATATGATTAAAGTGTAATTTTCAATTCTATTTGTTATTTAGTAATAACAATATATTTATAGAATTGCTTTGCTTACTTATTTCTTTAGAACTAATTGCAATGTAAATTTTATGACTACTCACTTTGCATCAAGCTTAATGGCTGCTTTATATAAAAAATAAAGGAGCTGATGTCAGTTTATGGGTCTTTATAAGTTAGATTATATTCTAAAACAAATCATCAATATCAGTAAAATAAGTTAAGAGAAGCAAAAAGACTATGTTTTCATTTTACTAGTATTATTTGACCACCAAATTCATGTGGCCTCTCTGGTTGATTGATAGAGTTTATTTTTTGCAGGATAGAAATGTATTTTTTATATTTAGAAAATATTTTTGCGTCTCATCGTGTGTACAAGGCAGAACTTTCATAAGACGGGCTTTATTTTTTTTTTTTTTAAATTTGTCACCTGCACATTGTACAATTATTAATACATTCATCTTAGTTAAGGTAATCTATGTAAATTGTGTTTTCTCATGATGTGTATAAAAGGGGTTAAAAAAAAAATATATATATATATATATAAAAACACACACACTTGTTTATGTTGGATTTATGGCTGGAAGCTCCATGTATCAAAAATATAATCTTCAGATAAAACTGAAAACTCTTGAGTTTAATCTGATGATCAGGTTTTATCCTGCTTTACTGACCAGTATTTAAGAAAAATGTTTTTAGATGATTTGTTTGTTCACATCTATCTATCTATTTATCTATCTAACTAGATATAGATGTGGGGGAGTGATTAAATAGGGCAGACACTTAATGTCTACCTATTTTGTCTTTGATTCGTCCAAGTCTTTGTAGCAGTTATTTGACTTTTGGATGGAATGAATTTAGAATCGTGCCATATTCTTTCAGCCCCAAGCGGAGCCATCTTTAGGGGAAGTAAATAATAAAAGGACAAACTCAGTGATGAGTCATATACATTTATATAAAGATTTAGAGGAAGAACAAGTGGAAAGGGAATTTGAAGAAGAAAAGAATTTTACTTGAGGTAAGAGGAAGAATTGACAGGAAAAGTGTTAAAAGCATTTTAGAATGTGGCTTCTATATTCAAAGTTGATCTTTAAATATGTGGAGTTTCAAGAATTCAATCCATTCTGAATTCAAATGACTTATGAAGACTTGAAAGAATCAAAATTAGAATAAGCAGACATGAAATGTCTGTGTTATTTCATCAAACATCATTAAAAGAAAACATACTGCCAATATATATATATATATATATATATACATTGTGTTTTATATATGAGTAGATTATATTTTTACTGTTTTTTATTATAGCTTGTTTCTGCATTTTTTATCATATCTGTTTCCCTTTATATTAGCTGAGACCATAAGTTTTTGAAAATACTGCACATTTCCCATTTTCTGATTTCATAAAAAAAAGTTAAATAAGCAGATACTGATTATTTCTCTCTAACAATTTACATTTTTTTCTCTTTGTTTTATATTGGAATCTTGAGACATTATCAACTTGTCAACTCAAGGCCCACTCTGTCCCTTTGTCTTGCCAAAACTAACACTTCCTACCATCCCTATCTTTTCCAAATATCTTTTGAGTAACCTGTCACCATTTTGTCCTTGTAGAATGAATGTGGGATGCCAACCAATGTGTGATGTGCTCTTGAGAAAGTGATTTCCATTTTATAAAACTTTAATGAGAGACCTTGGCTAAAATTTGTTGAAAATACAAGATCTGGCAGATAGATCTCTTGGGTTTGAATATAAATAAAAAAAAAAAAAAGCAACATAGATCCTATTCAAAATTTAATCTTACTATTAGAAAAAACAGTGTTTACCATTTTAATCTATTATTGTTATCCTTTTGTTTCAAAGATTACATCATCCAAATACTTGCCCTTTACAAACTGTGCTTTTAGCATATTTTATGTAATGATTATCATCATAGAAAATGAAATGAGAGACCTGAGTTCAAATCCTAGATGAAGTTATTTGTGCTTCACTTTGTGCTAATGCTCTTAGAAAAGCCATGAATTCATCTGTTCTCCTTCCAGCTATGGTTAAAATTGTAGGGCAGACTGGGATGTTTAGTCTTAGTAAAACAACCAGTCTAGAAGGAAAACTCTGAGAGATGAAGCAATCGTACTCTACTTAAGAACTGACCTTGTGTCACAATCTGCTCAAGGCAGAGGAGAGTTGGCTAAGTACATACTAGATATACATATTTACCAACCCCTTCACTTGGGCAGGATATGACACAAGGTCAATTTTTAAGCGGAGTTTAACAGGTTTGAATTCAGAGTTTTCCTTCTCCTAGACTAGTTGCTTCACCAAGGCTGAAGAACCTAGTCTGCCCTACTATTTACCCATAGCAGGAGGGAGAATAATTGGATTCATACCTTTCCCAAGGGTATTAGTGCTATGTGAAATGCAATCAGTCTCGTCCAGGATTTGAACTCGTGTTGCTGTGTCCATTTCCTACGACGATAACCATTACACCACGGGCACCTAGTACATACTAGATATACACTCTTGAAGTCTCACCCTGAAGTTCTGCATTGTTTACCTTGTTATTGCTTCTATTATTACTGTGATTTCATGATGAACAAAATCTTTCAATTCCTTAGATTCTAGCCATCAAGTATTCTTAGAGGAAGTAAAACAAAAAGGATGACTTTTGTGAGTGAATTGACCATGGGATTTCATCATGTAGTGAGATCATTTTCAATCACAATCTTGTCCATCTATGCTATGATAGCAACTGAAATGCTATGGGAGTCTTTGGTTTGACACTAAACTGCATGTGACGGTGGACCCCAGTTCAGGACAGCCCAGTCTGCTGGGGTTGTAGAATATGCTGGCTGCATCTCTTCAGTATATGATACTAAAAAATATGATGGTGAGGCTCTAGTCCCAGAGCTTTGGGAAATGTGGAGTACTCCTTTATTGCCATTACTCCCAGGTACACTCTGACCTAGAGTGGTAGTATCTGTTAGGGTTCTATCTATGGGTCATATAGAACCATTTAACTGTGTGCAGACAAATGACTGGTATTAAATTGAATTGTTTGTGTTTTATAGTAATATTTAAAACCATTAAACTTTGTGACTGGTATTAAATTGGATTTTTAGTGTTTTATCATCATCATGTCGTGCCACTAGCACAGATATCACTGACCCTCTCTCACCACTTTTCCCTATCGTTCATCGCCTCTGGCAGGTCTTCGGGGCTACATCCCGTATCCTCACATAGCTGCTGAATGTATGTTCATGCTGGTCATCCTGCTTTTGCCCGATTATATGTGGGGTTCCATAGGAGCTTGTCCCTGCTTCTCCAGCAGTGTCTTGCATGTATGGTTCGTCTAACTTGGATAGTTTTCGTGATGGGAGGCAGGTGGCCCATGACTGGTATTAAACTGAATTGTTAGTGTTTTATAGTAATACTTAAAACCATTAAACTGTGTGAAAATAAATGAGTTCTGGCTAATTTAAAATATTACCAACTAACTATTTGTGTACAAATATCTATCTATCTAAATAAACAGGATTTGGTATTAAATGATCTCCAAAGGTTCAAACAACATAAAATCCAACCAACCAACCAATTCAGGAGATCTAGGAAGTGTGTAGTATTCCTTTATTGCTATTACTCCCAGGTCCCCTCCAACAGGCAGTGGTAGTACCTTATAGGGTCCCATCTATGGGTCAAATATATATGTATTTAATAGGTGTGCAAAAAAAGCCTCCTCTGAAATAATTACACAAAAAATGTAAATATGAATGTACAATGGATGCAATTACCGAGCCTTTAGGCAGAATGTAATGCTAGACAGGGTGACATGCTGTTAAAATCAATCAGTAATAAGTCTGATATGATATGGCTGTGACTGCTGCTCAAAGACGTACCAATCGCTTGCTTACTGCATGGTTACAATTTAAATCCAAGAGATCACTAAACTGGACTCAGTATTTCCTTCTGAGATTATTATGACCATTTTGTTTGTAGCTTTCTATTGCTAATTTTGTTATCATTGCACCATATTCATCAGAAAGAGTTTGTATTGTTAATCAGTCATTTCTCGATAAAATTCTTCACTTCTTAATTTTTCATCATCAAATCTTCTAAAATGTTTTGTATCATTTTTGGCTTTTTTTTTTGCTCATTAAAACCTTTTGAAGTTTTTTTAATTAAAACAAAAGAGTGACCTCAATAAATAAATCTGCTATTCATATAAAGGAGAACTGATGAATATTTGCATATGTAAAACCAATTTCAGAAGGAAAGAATTACTTACGTTGAAAATGAAATTTTTATTTTCTTTTTTGAATACCACAAAACAATCATCAAATGATGGAAGTTAAGCATTAAACTTTGCAGCTACCAATCCAGTGGATAACTGTTTTGTTGTCATATTATTGGATATAGAACACCTAGTACTTAGAGATTAGTAGACTAGTGATATGCCAGAATTGACATCCACTCAGATATCTAAGTAATTGGATATGAAAATAATATGTTTTCTGAAATTCCAGATATCTAAAAATAAGTCTTAAGTAGACATATTCCCCATCCAACTAATCAAAACTGAATACTCTCAATGAAGAAATAAAACAAAAATCCTCCATGTAAGTTATCCATACCTGTTCATGTTATTTATTAAGCTGTGTACTTACCCATCCCCTCCACCACAGGCAGGATGTCACACAAGATCAATTTTTAAGTGAAGTAATACTTATTTGAATTCTAAGTTTTCCTTCTCCTAAATTGGTTACCTTACCGTGACTAAAGAACCCAATGTGCCCTACTATTTGTCCATAGCTGGAGTGAAAGCATATGGATTTATGCCTTTTCCAAGGTTATTGGGATGAAATTGACCTCAAACAGCTTTGTCCTGGATTTGAACTCTGGTTGTTATTTCCATTTCCTACAAAAGTAAGGTAAGCTAAGTAAAGCAAAAAGACAGATTGAAATCAAGCAAGAAAGATTGTGTTACACAATTTTTTCAAGTGGGGAGGGCCAAACTAAAAACATCAAAATCCGGATTCTTTGTATTTGATTGGACTTGAATTCATTCTTTCGGCATTGGTGCTCATTCATGAGTGAATATTAACTAATGATGATGTGTTAGGGCTCTTTGGTGAGAGAAATTATCAGCAAATTTTCTGAAAATGCAGTGTTGACTACTTGAGAATCAGATGGTAAGCACGTTTTATCGAAAATCATTGCAGCCAATTGAGAGGAAAGGGATAAATGACCTAAAAATAATAACTACCCACTTATTTCTTTTGATTTCAATGATTTAATTCACTACTAATTCACTGTCTGCTAAACTAATTGTTACTCATTTAGCACAGCTGCTCTTCCATTCTTTTTGACATTTGTGCCTTTATATTTCTTTTCCAGTCTACTTCTTTAAGAATTAATCCGATTAAAAGACACAAATATTTGCCATGCCTTATTGGAGAGGCTTGATTACCTTCTATCACATAAGTGTCTGTTCTAATACTGTTTAAGTATTTATTCATTTTCATTTAGTGTGTTTGATTATTCCAACTCTGTCAAGGTTGAGTATGAGAACAACAGCTTTTTTAGGATTGATAGCATTATTTTACTAATCATTGATGCTATCATAAATTTTGACTAATATTATCCTTCATCTTAATTTTAGTTGCAATTAGCAATAGAAAGCTACAAACAAAATGGTCATAATAATCTCAGAAGGAAATACTGAGTCCAGTTTAGTGATCTCTTGGATTTAAATTGTAACCATGCAGTAAGCAAGCGATTGGTACGTCTTTGAGCAGCAGTCACAGCCATATCATATCAGACTGATTACTGATTGATTTTATCATAACTCATTCCGGTCATTATTTCTTCAACAGCTCAAAACAGTGTATGTCAGAAATTTGAATTCACATAGGCATCCTATCAGGTAGATCTATTACTACCAAACAGTGAGTTTGAATCTTACTGGATGCCCCCTCACTTGTGGCCCTGTGCCAAATCTAAGTATTGCTTATTTTTTTTAGGGCATCATGCATGGTGTAATAGAAAGCTAGATAAGCAAATCATTACTAATGGATTTGAGTCTCACTGGTTACTTCCTGCATCCAGCCTTGTCACAATTTAGGTAAAGTTTACTAAATAGCAACTTGAACTCACATCCCCTTTGCCTTGATAAAGCTTTGTTCTCTACACCAACTGCTTTACAATCCAAGCTCTCAGAGCAATGGATTGTTGGTTGGTTTCTTTGTTTAATGGCATATCAACCTTTGTAGGTTATTTAATGCCAAAGCAATTCTCCTAGAAGAACAGTAGTGGTGCTATTTAACCCATAGCTGGGAGGATAAGGGGGCTCATACCTTTCCCAAGGGTATTTGCCCGAAAGTGAACGTAATAGCGCGACAGGAGTACGAACTCGAATACTACGATTCCGCAGTCCATCGCTTTAACCATTACACCATGAGGACACCCACTGAGAGCAATGGAATTACAGACCTATAAAACCATCCAGTACCCTCATCTATGACTTGTTAATGTGCATATAAGATGATTATGGAAGAAGGGTTTTTCAAAGTACTCTTTTCTTTGTCAAAAGGACTATGCCATGGTAGATTTAAGATTCCATGATTTTAGCATTATATTTTAAAAAATACTTGTATATATTTATATATTTATCATAGATTATAATGCAATTATATATTATAATACTTCATAGCTATAAGAAATGTGTAACTATATTATAAGCTATTATATAGATTATGTATTTATATATTCATAAAAGCTTATAGTGCATTCATATATTGTAATAACCAGTAATATAGCTATTATGAATATGTAACTATTCTATGAGTTATAATTATATAACTGTATTATAAGCTATTATAAATATATAACTATATTAGCTACTATGACAATGTATAATAGATTATAATTTAGTTATGTATAAATGATAGCTCAATATAGTTATATATTTATAATAGCTCATAATATAGTTTTATATTATGAGCTATTGTATATGTAATGGTGTTAGGTAAAGTAAAAGTAAAGTTGGCAACCTTAGTTGAGGGTGACCTGAGGGCTCCCTTTTCAATAGCTACTACAGCAAGGTGTAGAGAAGAGCACTACTTCTTCCCAGGATTGCTCCACTTTACTCTTGATCCTTACCTTATAATGCTGAGTGTTAAGCAAGGCGACATCAAGTACCATTTTTTGAGTCTTTAGTATGACTCAACCTAGGATTGAACACCAGTCTCCCAGACCATTGGCAAACACTCTACTTATAAGGCTAATGGCCCAGTAATGGTGTTAAAGCTATCACACACAACACACACACACATATATATATATATATATATATGAGAGAGAGAGAGTTTTCTGTTGATAAATATATATAACTCTTGATGATGATCATATAGGCAATAAACTAACTGGAATCAAACACTGGTGATTCTACCCTGGCCCTAACAACTTTGAGAAGTAAATCATTCATGATATAGTTATATATTTATAATAGCTACTGCCTCTGGAATGTATATTTTCATAATAATATTTGATAATATAATATCAATATAATTAAATTATGATATGAATATAATTCTGCTTCATAAGATAAACCCTCAAATACATTAATATATTTATTATCGTTGCTGCCTTTGGAATGTTTTAGCATGAATTCTGCCATATAGAATAAGCCCTTAAATATTTTATAAATAGATTATTAAGCAGCCAATAGTGGTTGTAGTATTAGAAAAACAGAACTTGCTTTATTTAGTGGTTGATAGTCTATGCTTTATTTGTGATGTTGGACATAGATTGGAGAGAGAAAGAGAGAGAGAGAGAGAAAGAGGTTAAACAAAGGACAAAGTTTCCTTATTTCAAAATGTTGGAGTCAACAAAGTTCCTTGTCTCAAATTGTCTGACCACTTCTGAGAATATGAAAAGGCTGGAGAGAAGGTGCTGAGAGTGGGTAGCTTTAAATACTTCTTTGCTGTATCTACACCAACACCTGATGATGTGTACTTGATTGAACACATGGTTCTAGGATATTTACTTAATCATCAGAATAATGACATTTACTTACTTTGTTATAAGTTGTGTCTCCTTTTCATTAGATTGTTTTATTTAATATTAGAGACATGTCCTTTGATCATATCATCCATGACTCCCTTTGATCAAACCATGTTGCTGAATATATTATAATATTCATAACCTAACTTGATGATGGCAGAAAATGCTTAATAATTTTTAGAACTCCTGCAGGGGCTAAATGATGATTTAAAGAGAACTGTCTGAAATTATTAGAAAAATGCAATGTACAATATCCCTCATAAATAAGTACACTGCCGCCATTCATTTATAAAAAGTTAAATTTCTTTTAATCCAAGAAAAAAGATGGTTTGAAAATACGCTTAGTATATATGAGGCTCACTGAACATTTTTGTCATGGTAACACACTACCACTTCTTATAAAACTAGAAAAACCTGAATGAGTTTTTCCAGTTTTATAAGAATGAGGAAAGTGTTGTCACAAAAAATATCCGGCCAAGCTCTTCCTTCTAATTGAGGCTTAGGACTTTTTGAACGACCCTTTTAGTTATTTACTTAGGGGTATATCTATTTTAGAACTGTCACAAATTCATATTTTTGGTTTCAGAGTTTCACTATTTGGTATTAAATAATACCTAATAATATCCATTTTGACTGTTTAATATTCCAGTAGAAATAATAAAACCCTGGTATCTTTAGTTTAGAAACAAATCAACTTTTTATGAAGAATTGGTTGGTGTGCAATTTTTTATTGGTCATATGGAATTTTTGAAAAAATGTTTACAAAAGATCTTGCTCTCTCTATATTAACTAATTTTTATGTATCGTTCATAATCCTCAAGGCATACTTACAGCATGGATCGATTTGACTTTCCCTCACCGTCCATCCCCATCATTGCATTTGGTAAGTCCTCTTTATTGCATCCAGAATCCATACAGAACTTTTTTTCTTACATAATGCAATATTTCATCTTTTGACAGACTCACAAAAACAGGTTTTTTTTAAAGATTTCAGGTTAGTTGTTTAGTGGTTTTGAAATATAAACATACCTTTTAGTCTGTTCTAAGCATCAAAGTACATCTCTGGGAAATCACTTTCTTCATTTGGAGGGAAATCATTCCCTTGGTTTCCACCTTTTTTATAGGAGAAGGAAGGCCCGGAGTCACATTTGATTGGATGTCCCACTTGTGCTACTTTATATAAAGCCTCAAGGGGTTTTTTTTTGCTGCCATTAGACTCCCTGACTACTAACTGCTGGCTGATCAATGCTAGCTGGGTCACCCAAGTGAAGGTGTATGGTGTTGAAAAACCTGAAACACTTAATGATCCTGGGAAGACCATCACTAACGATGTGGTCAGAGGCACCTTAGGGTGTATTCCTTGAAATGAAACTATTTTTTACGTATGGTTCATAATCATCAAAGCATGTCTACAGCATGGGTCCTTTTGACTTTCTCTTGCCATCTGTCCCCATCAGCCATTGCATTTGGTAGGTCCTCTATATGGCATCCAGTATCCACACAAAACTTATGAATGTAAGTTTTTGCTAGTTGGCCAGCACTGGAGTGTCCATCCTTTGGAAGATCTTGCTTTTGAGTTTGTCCTTACTTCTCCTGCTGTGGCCAGTATGTCTTGCACACCTTCTTTGGATGGCTTGTACAAGGTGCATACGATAAGTTTCCAGACTTTTTTCGTATGGACACTTTTATTGATAGTACACACATGAAACTCTAGTCCCCTTTAAGTAATCTCCTCTGGCTGCAATTCACTTGTTGTTCCATTCCAACAACTTCTGAAAGGCCCCATGGAAGTCCTCTTGTGTGAGCATGTCAATGACCTTCATCACAGCCTCTTTCATCTCCTCAGTTGTCTTATAACGACAGCCTCTGAACTTGGGGAATAAGCAAAAGTCACAGGGACCAAGGTCTGGACTATAGGGAGGGTGACAAACCGTCTTGATACCCATCTTGGTCAAATAGTCTGTGACAAGGATGGAGTTGTGGACTGGTGCATTATCCTGCTGGAAATGCCACTGACCTGATTTGAAGAATGCTGGCCTCTTCTGACCGAATCTCCTCCTGAACTCCCTTAAAACCTCAACATAGTAACCCTAACCTTTTAGCCAATCAACTTTGGTGTATTGACTTCCTTACTCCTTCCACACCTCTCATCATCCACCACAGACTCCCTGCCTTCTTTGAATCTCTTATGCCACTCAAAAACTGATGCTCGATTCATGCAAGATGGTCAAAAAGCAGTCTGAAGCATTCCATACATTTCTGTGACATTTTTTCCAAATTTAAAACAGAATTCTATTGCATATCATTCTTCTAAAGTGTCAGATTGCATTTTTGAAATTTACCAGCTGTGGCAATCACATTTTAGTAGGGTGTATTCCAATTCCTGCTGTAGCTGAGTGAATTTTCAAGAGTCTTTGACAATTTTAAATGCCCATACGAAAAAAGTCCGGAAACTTATCATATGCACCTCATAAGATGTGAGGTAAATGGTCATACAATTGCTGCTTTATAGAGTGCTGGTTTGAGTAAAGAAAATGTTGTTTAATTGTGTACAAATAATTTAAATTATATTTCAAATTTTTTGTATATTTTTTTCATGTCTAAAATCTTACCAATATTTTTTTTTTTTTCAAATTAAGCTCCCAATTTTTAAAGATTTAGAAATAATGTTTTTAAGATTTCACACTACAACATCACTTTGCAGTGACATAATTCCATCATGATATCCCAATGATATAAGCTGGGGCAAGACTCTGGGGTAGCCTTATAAAAGATTGGCCTAAGGACTTTGGGGTTGATAAACAGTCACTGCCAAATGCATTCATAGTTTCTACACAAATTGTAAAACCAAACTTTTTACTCTTTTTGATTTGATGTCTTTTTCTTTACCTCCACAGGTGTTTGCATGCTTTTATTTTTATAAAAATGTCATAATTTCTGCTTTTGCTTGTACATTGTTTCAGCATAGATTGGTTATCATCAAGCAACGAGTGTAGTTATTATCATTTATTAAGCTTAGCTTAGTTTGTCATCAAGTAATAAGTATGTGGCTGCCAGAAAGGATCAAATTTGATAGCAATGACCTACTGGTTTTGCTTCTTAATCATTATACCACTGAAGATGTAGCTATATGTTCTTCATGTACATACCACTATATATACATATATATATAGGCATCTTCATAGTAAGTAAAGTTGCCGACCATAGTCAAGGGCGACTAGAAGGCTCCCTTTTCAATAGCTACTACACCGAGGTGTAGGGGAGGGCACTACTCCTTTCCCTGGATTGCTCCACTTTACCTTGATCCTTACCTTATAATGTTGAGTGTTAAGCAAGTTGGCATCAAGTACCATTTTTTGAGTCTTTGGTATGACTTGACCTGGGATTGAACCCTGGTCTCCCAAACCATTGATGAACACTCTACTGATTAGGCCAATGAGCCGGTAGGCATGTTCATACATGTATATATATATATATATATATATATATATATAGAGAGAGAGAGAGAGAGAGAGTGAGTGATAGAGGTATGTGGCCTAACGGATATCATTGTAGGAAAAGGACACAAATGTTTTCCTTCCATGCTAATGCACTTAGGAAAGCCTGAATCCATCTACTCCCTCCATCTATGGGTAAAATGTAGAGCAGACTTGTCTCTTTAACTTTGGTATGGCAACCAGACTAGGAGAAAGAAAACTCTGAATTCAAACAAAAATGTTGCTGGGGACACCAATCCCTAAGAGACTCTACATATGAATACACATTTTAAGCTGGTTTAACCTACATCAGGTGAATGCCATTTGATATATATATATATATATATATACATTGACCACATGTATGGTATAACAGTTATTAACTTAGGGAAATGGATCTGATGAGCTAAGTTCATATCCCGGATGAGCCTGTTTAGGAAAGGCATAGCTTCCTCTTTTCCCTCCCCAGCTATGGGCAAAATAGTAGGACAGACTGGTCTCTCTAGCTTTAGTCAGGTAACCAGCCTCGATGAAAGAAAACTCTGATTCAAGTGTTGTTGAGGAGTTTCTGTGGCACATTAGTGCTCCATTCTTCTGTTACCTGCTTATCCAAAAAGTGTATATTGTTTTGTCCTGACCTTCACAACTTTAAACTAATCACCTGTGTCATTTCTTCAGCAGTTTAATTGAACTGTTAGATTCTCATACATTAAGATCAATGGGAGAAGCCATCATACATATTTTTATATTTCATCACACAATCTGTGTAAGCACATGCAGTACCCTGTCCTCATCCACCACCAACCTAGGCTGATGTCATATTTTTGGTGGCTAAGGTACTACCACCTCTGGCGTCATCAGCAGCTTTTGCGTCTGGACTGGGTATGAAGACAAACACACCGAAAGTTCTTTTTACAAGCTTAAGTTTGTAATGATATTAAAGCCAGCATATATATATATATATATATGTATATATAACTCTTGATTGTGATCACGTAGGCAATAAATTGATTGTAATCAAGCACTACTTATTCCATGTCTTCTATATTCTAACTTAGATCAACATATACTCTATTATATTTACCAACCCCTCCGCTCGGGCAGGATATGACACAAGGTCAATTTTTTTAAGCAGAGTTTAACAAGTTTGAATTCAGAGTTTTCCTTCTACTAGTTGCCTCACCAAGGCTGAAGAACCCAGTCTGTCCTACTATTTTACTCATAGCTGGAGGGAGAATAATTGGATTCATACCTTTCCCAAGGGAAATATACTCTATCATCAATATTTAGCACTCTTATATATATAAAGGTCATTCAATAAATAAGGGGAATTTTGCCAAAAGATTAGGCAGTAGGGAGCAATATTTACATCTGCACATTTTCCAAAGAAATCTGTTGTGATAGGATCTTTCATGTTCCAGAAAATTGTCAACATGACCTCCTTTACTGACTGTTGCACCCAGTATTTTTTCTTTACTACATTGTATACTACTGCTGGGTCTTGCCAAACAACGAGGAACATATGTATGTATAAAATATATTTTTATATTTTTATTCATCGATGGTGACACTTATGTGGAGCAGGACAGCAATCGAAGAGGGAGCTCATAAACACAGAGGAGCCATTGGCAGTAGGGACTCCCAGTCAAAATTGTAGACCTTATATAGTCTTAAAACTCCCATGTGACCCACATGCAATGCTTGTTTTCCATTGGTCATGGTTTACACCCATGCAATGCTTATTTCCAGTAATCATTTTGTTGATTTTATCTATGGCCAGATATATCTGTCAACAACATCCACTGAGTTCATTGCAGGTCAAGGTGAAATATTACAACTGGAGAGTCAGTGTGTTTACACACTATGGATTGTCTTTTCAATTCAGGCTTGTTGTGGCAGACTCATGTTTATTTTTGATTTAAAAATGTTTTTCCATACACATTCTTCTGTAAATTTCACATGGTTTGCTCTTCCTAGCCACTATAAATTTAATGACAAACCTCTGTTCAAGTCTGGTACACTCTGATTTGCTGTCATTTTGTATAGCCTCAAAACAAATAATTTTTTTATAATTAAAATAATTTTGGTTATAAACCAATTCCAAATAGTGTAGAATTTACATTTATGGAAAAAAAATTCTGAAAAAAAATTGGCCTAATGAGTAGAGTGCTTGCCAATGGTCTTGGAGACCAGCGTTCAATCCTAGGTGGAGTCATACCAAAGACTTAAAAAATGGTACTTGATGCCACCTTGCTTAACACTCAGCATTATAAGGTAAGCATCAAGGGTAAAGTGGAACAATCCAGAGAATGGAGTAGTGCCCTACCCTACAATTTGGTGTAGTAGCTATTGAAAAGTGAGCCTTCAGGTCACCCTCGACTAAGGTAGCCAACTTTACTTTATTTATTAAATGACTCTTGTATGTTCCCAGATGACTGTTTTCAATTGAAGACTCTTAACTATATTGATCAAAACTTCAAAATTTTCTCACACTTAGAAGTGAAGAATATCAGAAAATACTACTTAAGTATACAAAAAATACCTATCTTTTCCGTTAGTGTGACTTGTTCATTTCTTTTTTCTATCCACAAATTCTATTGTGTGTTATTGGCAACACCCTTCTCCTGTAATTTCCTTCATGCTTGCTTATTCCCTCACTATCCATTCCAAACCTTGATGGTAGTGCTTTTAAGACAGAACAAAAAAAAAAAAAATTGCATTTTTAAAAAAATTCCTCTTATTTTTTTAAGTGACTTTTATATATGTTTGTATCCAACTCAGTAAAATTAACATTTCCTATTACAATCTAAGATGGAACCTCAGCTATTTTGGCTATCATTCCTCAGCTATACACCTAAGCTGAAACAAGCATAAGTGTTTTGTAACTCTTCCCAAGAAGAGAAGTAAATCATTCACCATTTGAGGAGTGTAACAGGTTAAATAATTTTCTGCATCATTATTTATGCCAATGGTGTTATTAATATATTCATGAATCGGTGTGCTTAATTACCCAAAACGAATACTTTTATGCTATGTAACTAATTATCTTTTACAACCAATAGAGTCTAAGCGTAAATGCATGTGTATATGCATGTCTCCTTACAATTTGTGTATAACTAATGATGATTGTAAGTGTGTAATGTTTTTGTTTCCATGTAAAAATGTATGCTTTCTTTGTCTGTGTGTGTGTAAGAGAATGGTAGACATTAGAATATAAATGTGCATAGATATATAACTAGACTAACTTTAAAGGGGAGTTATGTATTTTTTTTTACACATATCAGTGTTCAATCTTAGGTAATAGTCAAGATTGCAAATGTTGATTTTCAAGGTTGCCAGACAGGCATTTCCCACTTAGAAAATTGGTTCTACATAATCTTCGACCACTTGATCCGAACTACCCAATATATATATATATATATATATTAGGATAACTCAGACACACAGTCAATGATGCTTGGAGACTGTCAGTTTCATACTTATGCGTTCATCAGACCAAGTGCATAACACTTGGTCCAATGATTGCATAGGCAAAAAATTGACAATCACCAAGCACCATTGACTAGGTGTCTGCACTGTTCCAACATAGATCTAAAAATGCTCTATCACTGATATTGAGCGCTCTTTATTAATAAATATAGTAAACTACATTATATATAGGTGGGTGTGTTTATATATATATATATATATATATATGGGTGCATTGTTATTTGTATGTATGTGTATTCATATTTGTTTCACTACTGTATTTCCCCAGCATTCATGTGAGTTTTTTTTGTTTTGTTTTTTCTTGAGAAGCTAGGAAGTAATTCTTGCAATCATAGAAGTCTTACAGCAAGCTATGTGCACTTGATAAAACATGCTATTATCTTCAACACAATGTAGGGAATTTGCATAGAATTTTTTTTTTCACAAAAGATGGCAACCACTGTTAGAAACTAAAAGGAGAAACACTGATGATATATGCAATCTGCTGTGCCCTTCTTTTGATAAATTCTGTTGTGCATTTATTGTTAAGTATGAAGTTGGTTATCATTCAGCATTACTGTTAAGAAAATCATGGAATGTATGTAATTCTCTTGAACAGATGTCCAACCTGTGTCATTTTACTAACTATCACATAAGGTTGATACCAGTTCAATTCTTTCTATTTTAATCTCAGTTTCTCTTAGCTCAATTCAGATTCTTATTTATATGATTGTATTTTGAGAAAGATTAGCATTTTATTCATTCTTTATAGTTCACTCCAAAATTGGTTCCTTTTTTTTAACCGAGAAAATTAAGAAAGAGATACTTAACCTTCATATCAAAACCTTTGTGATTATGTAGAACATTTATAAGATTATATTAGCATTCAGGATTTAAGTTAACGTTATTTGTTCTTGCTTTTTTTGTTCTCTTTTTTTAGAAATATATTTGCTGTACATAAAGAGAGGTATCTTTTTTCAGTACCAAATTGATTGCTTATTTTATGTTTTATAAAATTCATTCTACCTTCTACTATTATATTAAATTGTTGCAAAAGTTCCCTGTGCCATATTTTGAAAAACATTAGGGAAATCTTAGAAGTGTCTTAAGTTTTACCAGTTCTTTATTGCTTGTGAAATTGGTTAACTGTGGTTATTCACAAGGAAAAAATTTCAAATAAGAAAATGGGTTCCACATGAATTTATGGAAATAAATATTAGTCAATATTTAGATACATTACATAGCTAATTTTGGACTAGTATTTTGAAATTTTCATCCAAGTTGCTTTATATCTTAACTATATCTCCAACCAGCTATAATCAGTGCAAATCAGAAATAAAGAATAAACTCTTGATGAAATTTTTTATATGAGCTTTTATGGTTGGTTATTTTTACCTAGGTTGGGAAAAAAACATAAACATTTACCTTTCATGAATGATTTTATTCATAAATGAATAAATACAAAAAAAAAATTATTGAAATCAAATGATTTTTTATATATTTAAAAGAATCTGGTTGATTTTTTATATATTTAAAAGATTGATTTTTATCTAAATATTTTATTTAAATATTTTATACATTTAAAAGGTTGATTTTTATCTAAATATTTTCTTGTCAAATTATTTTATTTAGAGTAAACAACTTTACAAATCCAAATAATTTTGATATCTGTATTTTATCTTATACTTTTTCTTGCTAAAGATATGAACATAATAATGATAACACTACTTTCATATAAGTTTTGGGCATTTATTTATTATATATAATTTTTTTATTTTATCTGCAAAAGTGCAGACAATTGCTATTTGTATAGGTCAAAGCTCAAGAGGAAGTCTTAAAAGAGAAAGAAGAAAACTGTTTCTACGGATTAACACCATTTTGTTGAGGCAACTGACTTTTGTTAGAATGTAACTTATACTAGCACAATAGCCATCCCAAAAAATCCAATTGTCCATTTTTTAACGCTCTTCCTGCAGAGAAAGATCTAATTTCCACTCAGCACAGGTGAACAAGTATTGTATCTCTGTTATGTTTTTTTAGACTCCATACTTTTATCTTTCTTTGAGCCCATTACTTCATTTATCAGGAAATCATTTTGAAACTTAGTGACATCTCTTCTTGTATATATATATATATATATATATATATATATAAAGAAAGCATGATGTACATATTGGTTTTTATGCATATAGGAGCTTCATTCAATAAATAAGGTGAGTTTGCAATAAGAAGCACTTGTACTTTTTTTTTTTCAAGGAAATCAATAGTGACAGGCCGATTTGTGTTCTAGAAGATTGTCAGCATGACCTTCTTTACTGACCACTGTGTTTGGAACTTTTTCTTTACCAGTCAGTATGTTTCTACTTCATTGACTATCTTTTCAACTGAGGCTCATTGCAGCAAACCCATGTTTTGCCCATTGGTAAAGATATATGTGCAGTGTGTATGTTTATATATATATATATATATATATTAAGAAAGTATAATGTACATATTGGTTTCTATGCATATAGGAGCTTCATTCAATAAATAAGGAGTTTGCAATAAGAAACACTTGTACTTAGCTCATCACAGCAAACCCATGTTTTGCCCCATTGGTAAAGATTTTTTTGACTAAAACATACTTCTCTGTACACATCACACTGCTATAAATTTCACATGGTTTGCATTTCTAAGCCACCAGAAATTTAATGACAAACCTCTGTTTAAACATGGAGTACTCTGTTTGATTTGCTGCCTTTTCAAATAGCCCCAAAACAAACAATGTTTAACTATTAACCAATTCCAAAAATGCAGAGTTTATATATATTAAAAAAAAAATTTCCCTTCATTTATTCAATGACCGTTGTATGTTCACAGATGATTGTGTTGTTTCCACTTGAGAATACTGACCTATATTGACAAATTTTTCCAAATTCTCTTACACTGAGAGTAAACAATGTCAAAGAGTACTGCTTAAGTATACAAAAAATACCTATTTTTTCCTTTAGTTTGACTTTTTCATTTTCTTTTCTACCCAAGAAGCCTGAAGTGATGGTTTGGTTTAATAGCATATCAACCATTATATCAAAGTTCTCTAGTGTCAGATTTCACCTGTGTTGAAATGTAAAGCTTGGTAGCTATGAGTTAGCACTCAGTTGTATAACCAGATGAGTTACCAGTTGAAGTGAGATGCAGAACTGAGAAAGGAGAGATTCTATGGACATTGGGGCATTCCATTATGTGCATGTAGTTAAGTCCATTCTCTGGACAGTGATTGGTTGCTGGCCCAGTGAATGGATATATTAGTATATATATATATATATATATACATATATATATACCGGCTTCCTTCAGTCATGTCATGGGCTTGGTATTGAGTTACTGCCCGTTTTATTTTTGTCTGCCAGCTGGATGCTAGCTGGGGCCGCTGAGCCAGTAACTGTTGTTATTACTGTTGTTTATTCTGCATGTTAGAGCAGTGACTTCTACACATTGCAGGTTATTTAATGCCAAATCCATTTTTATACATATAAACAGTTCTATGTATTTCAAGCAATTCAGTATAAGTACACAGTTTAAATGTCAAGAACAGTTCTATTTCAAATTATTCAACTTGGTCAACATGTAGTTAAATGGTTCCAAGTATTGCTATGTATCGCTCACAATTCAATTAGATATCAGTCATTTATTTACACACTGTTAAATGTCAAAACAGTTCTATTTCAAACAATTCAATTTAGCATTAGTATGCAGTTTAAATGTCAAATCAGTTCTATTTCAAACAATTCAGTTTAGCATAAGCTCACAGTTTAGTTCAATTTGACCCATAGATAGGACCCTATCAGGTGCTACTACTCCAGGCCTGAGATGACCTAGAAGTGATGGCAATAAAGGGGTACTCTACATTTCCCAAAGCTCCAGCATTGCTGGGGCTTCCCCATCAAATTGTTTAGTGTCATATCAGGACACTTGTTGGGAGAGTCTTATCCCTCTGCAGAGATGCAGTCGGTGTATTCTACTGCCCTAGTGGACTGGGCCAAATCCTGTAGTGAGTTACTGGCAACACCCTTCTCCTGTGATTTCCTTCATGCTTGTTCTTTCCTTTGCTATCCATTCCAAACCTTGATGGTGGTTCTTTTAAGACATTACAACTTAGAATTCACTGACAGCATCCTCTACAGAGGAGTAAGACTCTTCTTCCTCCTCAAAAAAAAAAAAAAAAAAAAATGGGGGTTCCTGCATATGATACTAAACTGCATCTTGTGATAAAGTTTCAGTTCTGGAGCTTTGAGGAGCATGGAGAACTCTTTTGATATTTCTCACAGGTTCACTGACCTGGAATGGTAGTACCAGTTTGGGTTTTATAACATAATTTTGTTAGAGCTTTGTTTGCTAAGGAATGTTAGTTATAATTCCTCACTCCTTTCTAAATGGAAGCATTAATATCGTTATGGATAGCTGTTACAATGAGAAACCTATCCATCCAAAGGTTAACTAGTATATGTTAAAACCAACAAAAACAAATCTTAATATCTGAAAGACTTATAAAATTGAAAAATTCCTTGTAAGTATGTTTTTTGCTTGTTTTGCAGCTCTATAGTTTGTAATTTATCTCATAAATCTTCAAAGGTGCATAGAAATGCAATAAATCATTGTTGATTTGCTTAAGTAATTGAAAAATTGGACTTAGCCTTTTGCTTCTGTGAGAAGATCTCTGACTTGAGTAGATATTATTACAAAAGGTTCTTTTTGGAAGTATCTTCTTTCAGTCTATCTTTTGTGTTGTTATTTCATTTGGTTATAGTTGTTGCCACATTGGGAAGAACGTCTTTGGTGAGAGAGTAATCAAACGGTACACAAAAAAAAGTGTGTTGTCCTTGTTTGCTTGCTGGCATCAGACCAATTTTAAAACATGGCTGGACACTGACCAGTCTCTTTATGACGCATGGACAAAACCAGTTGCTTTGACTTTTATCCCTGCCAAATGTTTGTCAAACAAAGAAATGGATATAGTTCATGATAACACAAACGGCTTACACATGTTCAAATGAATAGATGGTTGAGAACTTGTTTGCTTAACTATGGAAACTGTAAAGGAACAATATTGATTTATTTTAATGACTTTTTGGCAAGGGTTTAAGAAATGCTAAATAATTGATCCAAAGAGAGAAAAAGAAGGACCTGGTGGTGATGATGGTATCTTAAAAAGAGCCTATGTATTCAATTTCTAATGTGATGATCAAATAAAATCAAAATGCACATATTAGGTAGGATCAAAATAATATAAAGATTAAAGCCTTAAGTTTTAAAAAAATAATTTAAAATCTTCTTCTTTTACTCATGAAACAGGGAATGGATTTGCGCCTCTCCCAAGAGAATTTGTGCTTAGTGGGTACTAGCAACCTTGGCCTGAATTTGAACTTTGTTCACTGAATTCATTTTCCATGCACATACTGTAAATTGCCACATATAAGTTGACCTTTTAAGCCTAAAAAATCTCTGCAAAACTAGAGATTGACTAAACCCAAAACTCTAACTCTGGTTGACCACTCTGGTAAAGATTTAGATTTTAACCCTGTTGGATAAGTTGACCCCTAGTTTTGTAGAAATCTTTTCAGGCTTAAAGGGTCAACTTATGAATTACAATTTATGATAAACATTTTTCCATTTGGAGTTTCTGTCTTTTGTACGCGGTAAAATTTAACTTACTATACTTGTTATAAATTGAGTTTTTAAAAACCCAATTTCTATGCCGAAAAAAAGAAAAATCAACAAAATGGGCATTGACAATAAGTAAGTGAAGTTGGCGATCATAGTTGAAGGTGACCAGAAGGCTCCCTTTTCAATAGCTTCTACACTGAGGTGTAGAGGAGGGTGCTACTCCTTTCCCTGGATTGCTCCACTTTACCATTGATACATACCTTATATTGCTGAGTGTTAAGCAAGGAGGTATCAAGTACCATTTTTAAAGTCTTTGGTATGACGCAAGCTGGGATTGAACGCCGGTCTCCTGGACCATTGGCTAATGAGCCGGTATGGCACAGTTGAGAAACTGATATAATAAAGTGATGTCTTGATGTCTAGTTTTTTGTCTAGATGAAATCAAGAGTAGTTAGTGCCAGTTTGAAAAAATTAGGAAAAACTGTCTTAACTGTAGACTGATTTGCATACTTCGATTTCTCCCAGTATTTCTTTTAGAAATGCAAATTACAAGATCATTCCTTAATTTTTTTTTCAATATTGGATTATTCCATAATATTTTCCTCTGCAAGGCTGGTAAAATAAATTATACCATTTAGATACATTTATCCATCTCTCTGCCTCTGATAGCACCTATTAGACATAATCTATAGATCAAATAGATCTGTTTGAAAATTATTGATATTAGATAGGAATACTTGAAACCATGCAACTGTGTATAAATCATTTGTACTAAGAATACTTGATACCATATAACTGTGTACAAAAAACTTAAAAAAAGAAATAACTACACAAAATGTAAATATAAACTTACAATTTACATAATTTGCTCACTGCTACACATAAAATACCCCTAGATTAGTTGACATGCCATTAAAAAGAATGAATCAGTTTATCAACTCTAATAAGATCTTATATGCAAAGTTATAGTATCTGGTCGGCTAATATTTATTCAGACATCCGATATTATTACTATTACTTGAATCTAGTTTAACTCTCTGATACTGATATTAAATATAAATAAGTGGAGTGGTCTAATATACTATCAAATATGGTATATTCTGTGGAGGCATTTATGGCGTAATTGTAAGGGGCATGGTGATTCTGATTCAAATCCAGGATGAGGCTATTCACATTTCCCATAGTGTTAATACCCTTGGGAAAGGTAGGAATCTTCTTATTTTCCTTCCTGCAATGGGTAAATAGTTGGGCAGATGGAGCCCTTTTACTTTGGTATGGCAACAAGTATAGGAGAAGGAAAACTTTAATTTCAAATTTGCTGAGCTCCACATAAAATTGATTGTTACATCCTACTTGTGTGGAGGGTTTGGTAAATAGATAAATATGGTATATTCTCTCATTGAATAAATTTAGTTAACTCCCTTAAGTTTCTATGACAACTTTAGACCATGAAAAATGGAATTTTCAGATATTATTTAGACAGTGTTTTAACTGAAATGTTTTTTTGTTGTTTTTTTTTAATTAAATATGTCCTCTGGGCTGGCCCATCATATTCGTATTGGATACATGATAAGCACCACTAAACTAATGATACTTCTTGCTTTAAATGACTTTATATTTTTAATTCCCAAATGACAAGAAACAAATGTCTGTATTGTTTGTGGATGGGTGAGGATATATTGATTACTTGAGTGGATAATTTTGTTGGATCCTTTTGCAATAAACTATGAGACCAAATGAAGCTAATCCAAATCGACTAAAACCTTCACAAGACTAATATATCTTACTCGGGAATCAGTTCCATTTCTCAGAGGTGGATAGATAGATAGATGTATTAATTCTAATTCAGACATCAGTAGGCAAAGAAACTACCGACTCAGTGCTCTTCACTCCTGACTTCAGTTCTCCCTTACCATGTTAGCACACTAAAGAAAGAAAGAAAGGAAGGGAAGAAAAAAGACAAAAGAAAAATACTATATATCAACAACAACAAAAATAAGTCGTTCTTTACAAAATTGCAGACAAGATAAAGAAAGAAAAAAAATTAGGTGGTGGGGTGCTTAAAGAAAAGAAAAGACTTTGAAAAGCAGAGAGCGTTGAACCACCCTGAACTGTGTATGAAAAGCTCTCTAAACAATTACGGCAAAAACGACAAAAATTTTCCTATTGATTTGTATTTTACCGTTTGAATTTGACTGGCAACAAATTAGCTCTGTTTCTACAGAACAGGAATGTTTTCTTTTCAAGGCATGCTTTATATATATATATATATATATATATATATGTGTGTGTGTGTGTGTGTGTGTGTGTGAAATTGTATAATAAGCTTTATTTTATTATATATAGGTTATAGTGCATGACTGTAAATGTTTGTGCTAGCGTGTGTGTATATATATATATATAACAATATCTGTGTGTGTATGTGTAATATATATATATATATGTGTGTGTGTGTGTGTGAGAGAGAGAGAGAGAGCGAGAGAGATTAGGCTGTTGTTTCATCGTTATCTCTTAGTGTGTAGTTTCATAATTCAATGTTTATGTGCTTGTGTCAATACATATACATCTGTGAATGTATCAATCTGTTTAACTATATGTATGTGTGTATGCATATATATATATGTGTGTGTGTGTGTATGTATGCATATTTGTATTTATGTGGGTGGGTTTTTATATATATATATATTTGTGTGTGTGTGTGTGTGTATTTCACTTTTAATCATTAGAAATAAATATATACTTGTATCTATCTGCATACAGATCTGTGGATATTTATTTGAGAGAAACGTGTATAGGTTCATATGCTTGTATACATGAACCGCACACTTATATATACACACACAAAAACACAAAAACACACACACACACACACACACACACAAACACACACACACACACACACACACACACTTGTCTCAGTTGTATGCGTAAATGCTTTTCTTTAATGTGAATATATTTATAAGTTGAAAGATATACAGAAAAATTGAAAGCATGTAAATGTCGGTCCATTTGTCATAGAAACATAAATTTGAGCAAAAAAAAAAAAGAAGCAAATAATTTTCTTGATCATATCCTTAAGAAAGGCATGGACACTAATTTCCCTGGTTTCTCTCTGGCTAATAGTTGTTTTCACATGTTCTTATGCCAGGCTTGGCTTGAAGATACAGCAGAAACAGAGAAAACATGCTTCTCATATTCTTCACTATAATCCATTTCATGCTCTTGTTTGAATCCCCCAAGAGAACCGAGGTTACACACACATATAAGCAAAATTACTCAATGAAAAAATGTAATTGTGTGTATGTATATGAATATTGTTATATATATGGGTGTATGCAAATAATTACAGATGTATATGTGTATAGGAGTGTATGTGATTAATAGAGAGAGAAAGAGAGAGGTTAGAATAGAGAGTGGATGCAGTGAGAGATAATGTGAAAGTAGATGAACATTTAGGTAAGTTATATGGGGGGAGGGATGAGTGAATAGAGAAGATTGACGTTTTGAAATAGGGAAAGCGTGAGTTGTTAGAAAGAGGGATATAGAGGATTATAATCAAAGAATTATCTTCATGGCATCAATGTTCATGTTGATGATGATGCTCATCTTCTTCTCTCTGAATTTAAATTGTCTTTTATAGTTTTTAATCCCTTCTGACTTTTCTACTCCTGCAATTGTTACAACCACCACGGTTAATGCTTATATTTACCTTACTTAAAGTTCATTCATACATCTGTTCATATTCATCTCTCTCAGTTGGTTAATATCTATCTATCTGCACTCTATATCCATCTATATTTCTATCAGTTCATATCTTTCTTTCTGTCTCATAGTGTTCATATCTATCTATCTATGTCAATATCTTAGTCTGTTCATATCTATCTCTGTATCTCCCTCTGCTCATATCTTTCAATCTACCAATCTCTAGCTACCTATTTCTGTTAACTCCTATCTATCTATCTATCTATCTATCTATCTATCTATCTATCTATCAAGCTGTTCCATCTATCTATCTATCTATCTAGCTGTATCCATCTCCTTATCTTTTTTTTTTCTCAGTCAATTATTTTTTTTCTCTAACCATTTTCTTTTCTTTTTTGTATGTTTCTTTGGTAGTGATAACAAGTAGTACCACTGCAGTGTAAATATCTTCCTATATGCTGTTCATTAAATGAATGAATGAATGAATGAAAGGGGCAGGGAAAACAAAGAAGAAGAAAAAGAAAAAAAGAATATAGAGGAGTGTGAATATGAAAGGAAAGATGGAGCAGGACATTGTGCCTTTTCGTCGGTGGGGGTGCTCTGTGGGTTTTTGTTTCTTTGTTGATTTTTTTTTCGCATTAAACCATTCCTTTTTTGTAGCCACCCCCACACTCCCTAATGTAACCCCTGCATGCCACCTTCTTCCATTGCCTCATCTCCCCAGCCCTAGCCACACTGCTCTATGGTCCTTATCTAGTGGCTTGCAAAGTTGCCAGACAATATTCTCTCTCTCTCTCTCTCTCTCTCTTTGCTTCATAACATAAACACAAGGAAATGCTTCCATTAGAAATCATGCAATCACAATAGCGTTTGGCACACGCACGTGCAGTGATCAGCTTCGTGCAGTTCATGTGCACAAGTGTGCAAATACGCACAACACATATGCACACAACAGTATAGGAAAGGCGTTGTCGACATTTGGCTTATACCAAACATGGATGTTTTACTGGGGTGCGTGTGCTCAGGGATGCCTGGCTCCCCTTGCAAAGTCAGTGTCAACACTGAGAAAAATTTACACTCCATCCTACACTGTGATTGTATATCTAAGGTAAGAAAACACACATACACACACACACACACACACACACACACACATATATATATATATATATATATATATATATATATATATATATATATCCCTCTAAAAATGTTAGGATATTGGACAAAAATGTAAACATTGAATATTTTCATTATTCATTATTATTTTGTTGTACTATTTCACTTTATTGACAAACTAGAAATAATTTGCTGCCCACAGAAAAGATTTGATTAATTTTTTCCTTTTTTTTTTCTCAAAAAATAAACAATAAGATTTCACTACTTCCTATTTTTTCAACTTTTATTTGCAAGTTATAGCAATGATAATTTTTTTTCTGTACTCATGCAAGGAAAAAAAAAATCTGGACCAACTATTTTTTATTCGTGCTAAAACATTAAATTTGAACATGCTTATTTAGTCAAGTTTTTTTACCTTCATTTATACTCTTAGTTTTCAACATTTTTATACCAAATGTTTTGGAAAAATTAATATTTCATTATCTATTAACTTGACTAATTCTTGTTCACATGTTCTAAAATTTTAACAACTTGTGAAAAAACAACTCAAAATTTTGTTTTTAATGTTTAAACACCTTTTTCTTTTCTAGTGAATGACGTTTTTATTGCTGAAAAGAAAAAACCTAAAACATTAACCAAAGAATTTATGCTATTAAAATTTAAGATCATTTGAATGAAAATTAGTCAAATTTTTAGTTTATGAAATGATATCAATTTTTCTGAAATACCCTGTACATTGCAAATGATATCATTTTTCCTAAAACATCTTAAATGATATGAATATTTCTGAAACACCCAGTATATCTCATGCTTGAGCCTTCTATGGGTATATAAGTCAATGCAATTTAGTGGGTACATTGATAGTATGGTGGTTGCTATTGGTTGCAGTCACTGTTCAATCCAGGTTTTAGCTAGGTGGTAAAAGATAATAAACTTTTTTATCAGGCATGTTTACTGCAAAAGATTTGGTGTGGTACAATATTTCCAAGAATATGGATATATGCTAAACTTGGCTGAGCCAAATAAATGCCATGTATAAATGTGTGCCTGGGAGCATTAATATAAATATTGTTTATCTTTGCTTGGGTTATCGAATAAAAACATTAAAGGTGGAAGTTTCCATATGCTGTGTTTGAATATATTCAACAAGATAAGAAATATTGTGCATGTTTAAATACATATGTACATAAGATGATTCACATCTGAATGAAGGAATTTGTACAAGAAATGATTATATTTATACGGCAATATATTATTATATATTCTCTTTCTTTTATATATACACATTATGTACTCTCTCTCTCTCTCCCTATATATATATATATATATTCAAACAGAGACATATATATATATATATATATATATATATATATATATATATATGCACACACACACACACACACATATATATATATATATATAGAGAGAGAGAGAGAGAGAGATTCAAACATAGACATTAAACACACGCACACACATATATATATTCAAACAGAAACATTAAAAATAGATACACACCCAGACACACACACACACACGCACATATATATATATATATATATATATATATATATATATATAGATAGATAGATAGATAGATATATTCTGAGACTTTATATATAGATGCACACACACACACGCACACACACACATATATATATATATATATATATATATAATGTCAAGATGAACAAAAGGAAGACACAAATAATATTTTTCTATAATTACTTGATTTTTGTTCATTTTTCTCCACTAATTTCAACCTCAGGGCATTTTCAGGAGAATATAATAATTCCATTTTTTTTTTCAAACAATTATTTTTGAAAAATTGATGAACCGCAAAAATTAAAATGACAAAAGCCAATGATGTGGCATACATATCCAAGTGTTAAATGAAGATGTTTTTGTTTTTTTCTTATATATTATATATATTTTTAACACCATTCAATAATATAAAAATACTGAAAAAAAAATCTTCCTTTAATGCATAGATATATAATGTTGGATTCATTCTTGTATAAAGTTTTTGTTGGTGTATAAGACTATATACAATATAGGAATTTTATAAACATTGAAAAATGCAACAAAAGAGACATTTATATACAAAGTTCAACCCCAAAATTCTGAGAAATTCAAACAGATCTGATTATTAATTTATACAGAATTTTGCATATCTTACAAGATATTGCTCGTATCAAATAAAATAATTATAACATGGAAAAAAATTATGATTTTTTTTTTTTTCAAGCTGTTTTGTATTTTGAGTTACAGGAAGTTTTGCTTAACTTCATGGTATATGAATAAGGATGGATTAATCAAGTTACTCAATGATATGTAGGTATTAGCCGAATTTGTAGCAGGTATTTTTTTAATGTTTGGCTAATGTGATTATTATTCACAAGTGAATGAAATGCATTGAAAAGGAAGAAGATACTCACTGAGTATACCAGGATCTCTTTATTTATTTCTCAACTCCTCTGCCATGACCAGCATGTGACACAAGGTTAGTTTTAAGTGGCTGTAAAGCCAGTTTGAAATCATAGTTTTCCTTCTCCTAGACTGGTTGACTTATCCAGGCTAAAAAAATCAGTTTGCCATAGTTTGAGGAAAAAGAGATGGATTCATGTCTTTCCAAAGGCATTAGCACAAAAGAAGAAGATTATGTTGAAAAATTAAGTGCTTTTTCATTATTAGTTACCAAGATTTTATCACACATACACACACTCTCTCTCAGTCAATCATTCTTTGTATATGTGTGTATGTGTAATTGGTCTGTTTTTTTTTGTCACTTTATACTTAAGGTTTATATATATATATAATAAATAAGTAAATATATATATATATAGTGTGTGTGTGTGTATATGTGTGTTTTCATTTTCACTTGTTTAAGAGAATGAGATTATATTTTTGATATTGTTAAGCTTAATATGGCACAAAAACAAATTTCAAGACCAGAGGGTTTCTTGTTTTCCCTAAAATTTGGCATTTAAATTCCTGTCTTTTAATTGGTTCAGAAAACCAATAATTGATGCTGGCTTGAAATATATAATTATCTAAATTTCCAACCAAGGTATGATATTTCATTAATTATAAATTGTAACATGTTTTTATGTTCATGCCTTGAAAATATGTCTAGCTCGGTTTATATCTCAACTTCATACATCTGGATTTTCCTTAAGGATGAATGATATTGATGTTAAGCATTTGTTTTGAAATTTTTATTTGTTTTTTTAATTATTTACATAATTCATTAGACTTAATGAGAATTTATGGTAAGTAAATAAATTGTTATATGATTGTACATGTCTTTCCTTTAATAGTGTGTAAGTGTTAAGCAACTAGTGAGAATCAAACTCATTACAGTAGTAATAGCCTTGTGAGAACTTTTTTTTTTTTTTAATTTTTTATTTTTTATTTATTACGGACTTTTTGTCCTCATCTTGGTAGTTTTTGTGTTTCTTCTTTCACTACATTTCGGCCAAATTTCACCTTTGGCCTTCTTCAGGTGATTTTACCGTGACCTCGAATAGGAATGCTGAGTCTTGTAACCGTATCCCCAGTAATTACTGCCTTCCATAGTTGTTGTCTATCGCACCACACTTTTGACCAAGTAAACCTCTGGCCGGCTTGGGTAGGATTTGAAACCACTATCTTCTGACAATGCTCACCTGGAACTGTAGAGACTCAACGCCTCTATCCGCTGTGCCACGGGCCTTCGGGCCCGTGGCGCAGCGGATAATAGCCTTGTGTCTCACTGAATAATAATAGGATAATAGCCTTGTGTCTCACTGAATGATAATAGGATGATAGCCTTGTGTCTCACTGAAGCAATGTATAATGATACTTCCTAAGCTTACCATTATATGGCACAAGGACAAAAGTATGAGGTCTCCAGTGATTATTATAATTTATACTAAAAAGCAGATGAACACAAGAGAAGCTGGAAGGATTCACTTTAGTGTAGTGGTTGACATGCTGGACTGTGACATCATAGTCAACAAGTTTGAACTTCAGTCATGATATTACATTTACTTTTGGACTAATTCCTTTGGGAAAGGTATGGGCTCCCTTATCCTCTCCAGCTATGGGTTAAATAGTACCACTCTTGTACTTCTACCAGGATAGCTTTGGTAATAAATAACCCCCAAAGTTTGACAAGCCATTAAAACAAAGAAACCAAACCAAACCAAAGAAGAAAGGCTGAAAAAAAATTTGGTTGAAATAGTTGTATACACATTTCATTTTATGCCAGTAAAATGAATATATATATATATATATATAGTTTTGTTAGCCAACTGTTGTTGAGAATGACCTAAAGGCTCCCTTTTCAATAGCTACTTCACTGAGGTATTGGGAAGGGTGTTACTTCTTTTACTGGATATCTCTACTTATCCTTGATCAATACCTTATAATGCTGAGTGTTAAGCTTGTAGGCATCAAGTATCATTTTTGACTCTTTGGTATGACTCAATCTGTGATTGAACCCCGGTCACCAGGTCCATTGGCAATCACTCTAACTATTATACCAATGGACCAGTGTATATATATATATATATATATATATATATATATATATATATATATCTACTTCTGATCTCTAGTTCCATTGTCTTTTTTTCAGGCTTTAGGGACCATTCCTAGGGCACTAATTACATCTCTTTATATAATGTATGATTATATAACAAGTGTAATATAAAGAATATATGTATACCAAGATAGATATTGAGTAAACTTAGATACCCAGTGAGGATCAAATTCACCATATTATCAATAGTTTAGTAAGCTAGCTTGCTAACTTTCATTTTTTTAATGATGCCTTTCCTATATATATGTACATATAAAACATTATACAGTGATATTTTCTGAACAAAATTCAGCTAATAAGAATATTTCAGGTTATTAACTTAATTATCTCAGCTTGTTTATGAGTATGTGTGTGTATATATATATATATATATATATATATATACATATATATTTTAAAATGAACTTGCATGTGGTACATTAGGCTTATATTTCATATAGGTATGTTATACGAAATAAAACCCTAAAGTACCACTTTCAAATTCATTTGCAGACCTATTCATTTTAAAATATTCCCTTTTCTCTCATTGGACCAACAAAAAGATGTTGTGTATATATATATGTATATATATATAATGAGTGTTTAGTACCTTTCATAACAGCTCAGTTGGCTGGGGCTGTAAAATATACTGACTGCATCTCTGCTGTGTGGCAAGAAACCCCCTCTACCCAAAAAACAACAGTAACTGTTCTGGATATGACTCTAAACTATCTGATGGTGAAGCACCAGTCCTGAAGCTCTGGGGAATGTGAAGTACCCCTTCAGTACCATTACTCCCATGTTGACTCTGACATGTAGTGGTCGTACCTGTTAGGGTTCTATATAGAAAAATTTAATCATTTACTATACATGAAACCATTCAAAGGTGCACCAACAAAATATTTGTGACCGACAAATTATTCTTTACAAATCGTATACATTTAATATATATATTTAAAAAGGATTTGGTATTGAATAAGCTTCATGGGTTGATATGCTGTAAAACACAACCAATCAATCAACATCATGTGTTTAAGTTAAAGTAGCATAGACTCTGAGTCAAGAGTGCTAGGCAATGGCCAGTTTCTCACCCATGCATTTTTGTGTGTGTGTGTATATATATATATATATACACACTTTTTTTTATGTATTTATCTATGTCAAGGGTATGCAGATTTTTTTTAAGTATGTGTTTTTAAATAATTTCAAGCACTATCAATTTTGATATAAAATTTTTTTAAATGTCATGAATCTAAATATGAGTCTGAGTAATAAATGTACAAAAAAAATACAGTGTGGATCACCAAAAACAGTATGGAAAAAGAATAGAAAAAAGAATTTCAATAAACAAATAACTAAATGAATGTTTAATTGCCACTGAATTCCGACTATCTCTGATTCTCCTCAATTACCCTGTTGGAGGTAATTTCTTTCTTTATTTTGAAACTGTTAAGTTAAAAAGCTAAAATTATCAAACCTTTCTTGTTTGAGAATATTGGGCTAATAAAAACAACTCATAAAATACAGATTTAGGTACAGATTAGCATAATTGGAAATAATCAATGTTGAAAATTTGTAAGATAGAAAAGTTTGTGCACTGCTTTTATTCTATTATCATTATCATTATGAGAACATTGATTGATCTGGAAAAAACACATGGGTGATGTAGTAATTGTAGTATCTTTATTTAAATTGTTTTTCCACATTGAAATAAAATGGGAAATTTGTCTAAACATTTAGGTATGAGTGCAGTAAGAATCTTTATAAGATTAAATATTTATAATTATTTACTAATCTTAGCTTAGATGTCGTACAAAGCCAGAAGTATGATGCATGCAGTAAGAATTGAACTCACAAACAATAATCTATTAATCCAGCTTGCTAGGAATCACACTATATGAGATGCCCTAAAGTAAATGCGTATATCAGTTTAAATATTACTATGATTATCAATATGCTTGTAAGTTTATATATATATATATATATATATATATAGGTGCATAGTAAGATGTCTTGAAAGGGTCATAGTGGTTTGAACATATTTACAACATTCGTCTTATCAAGAAGTTGAGTGGACAGGTAAGATTTATTGGAAATAATTAGGTTAGAAGTTTTAGATTTGTTGTAGTAAATGATAAGTCTTATTTTTTTGGTTGGATCAGTAGGGAGAACATTATTTTTAATAAAGTTTTTTTAGTACATGTTTATCTGTCTTATAATTATCATGAAATTATTTCTTGTAGTAAAGGTTTATTGGTTGTTTATGGTTTAGGGTATTGTCTATGTTCTGTTGTTCAGTTTTATTAATGAAATGTTTAATTTCTGTATCAACAATGTTGTTGGGAAATCCATTATTAATAGTTGTTTGTTTTATATTTTTAAGTTCATTAAGGAAGATAGTTTGAGAGGAAGAAATTAGTTTAGCTCTGGAGATAAGTGTTTATATGATGGTTCCTTTATAACAGAAGGGGCATTCACTATAGAAATTAAGGGTACAAGGTTTAATGTTGGTAGGTTTTTCGTATGTAGATGTGGTTAAGTTGTTAATATTGCTTGTGTCTATGGGATTTTATTGTTAATATTGAGTTCTTGTGTGAAGTTAAGAATGGAGTTATTTTGAAAAGTCTCTTGTATTATGTTGATTTCATCAGTATATATATATATATATATATATATATATATATATATATTATACACAGTATTTCGACTACAAAATAAGATAAAACAGGGTATTTAATTGACTTCAGATGTATCAATATGAGCCTACATGAGGATCATATGAAGCAAAATGAAAAAATGTGTTGTGAGGTTTTACTTGGTTTTATTTTATTTGATTTTATTAAGATATTGTGATATACATGTGTGCGTGTGTGTGAACAAAAGTGATAAATCAAATAGAACCTTATTTTGTTGTTATTTATTCTTTGATTGTTCTCAACTAGTTTCAACCTTAGGTCATTGTCAGTAGAAAAGTTTTTAGAAAGTTGTTGGAATAGTTTTTAAAAGAGTTGATATGCTATAAAAGAATCGACAAAAAATGAACTGGTAATATAGCATATCAATTCATTCAAGGAAAATTATTTTCTGGTATCCAAGTGTCTTTGATTAACCATTATATGATCTCTGCTATTGTAGAGACCTGGTAGTGAGCTCTCCATTTGGTAGATATTTGTCAAGTATGTGTAAAGTGTGTTTCATACTAGTGGTAACTGTTTTGATCAGATATTTAACTTCAGCATTTGTTTATTTAGGTATTTATGTATGAATCCATACCTGTCCATCCTGTTTCAAAGCCATGTTTTGAGGATGGTTTAATTTGATGTTAAAGCTATTCAGGATCAGTTTTTTGAGATGTTTTATTCATTCATCTTTGTGTGTTTCTTGTATCACTGTGATATTGTCAAATACATTTTTTCAATTCTTTTTATAATAAGGGGTGTCCTCGTGATGTAATGGTTAAAGCGATGGACTGCGGAATCGTAGTACGCGAGTTCGTACTCCATTCGCGCTATTATGTTCACTTTCACGCAAATACCCTTGGGGGAGGTATGAACCCCCTTATCCTCCCAGCTATGGGTTAAATAGTACCACTACTGTTCTTCTAGGAGAATAGATTTGGCATTAAATAACCTACAAAGGTTGATATGCCATTAAACAAAGAAACCAAACCAAACCTTTCTATAATAGTGAACTTTACATCTAATTAAGATAGAACTTGAGAAAACAACTTAGCTTGTATCTTTAGAAGTTTATAATTTTAAGATGCTCTGAGATAATGATTAATTTTTTTTACCCTTTACCTACTTGATGAGCAAGTGTCAAATGCACCACCATGAAATATGCTCTATATCCTTTGCATGTCTGAATATTAGAAGCAACATGATTCTTCAAATCATGAATAAATGAGCAGTAGTTTCATTGAAGCTACAAGTACAGTAGATCTCATTATCACAGATTTTTTTAAAAAATCTACTTGATATCAATAGGTAAGAAGTTAACACAGACACATTGATGTGTGTGCGCATATCTTCTGCATGCTTTTCATTGGATCAAACAAATCTAAAGAAATTTCCCATAATTCTTAGCAAAATCAAATTAAGAACACTGGAACTATCTGAGCAGATAAACCACAAAAAGAGAAAATAGTTTTCTTTTTTGAATGATTAACTTTGTCATTTGTTCAATATGTTTAACATGAGAAAAGAGGAATTCTCATCTTAAATATATATATATATATATATATATATATATATATACTAGATAAAATAGATATTACTTTTCATATTCATAATTGCACTATCCATTAGTTTTTTCATAAAATACAATAAATAATTTGTGATGCCATTGATTTGATGTTCTTAGACTTGCTGTTTTAATTTGATATAGAGTCTTTGATAAAACTGGCATAGAACAATTTTTGTTTTAAGTAAAAGAACAAAGTTTAATGAAAAAATATTAATATTTGAATGAAGATGTGGGCACAGCTAAGTAACTTGTATCGTCAAGTGAGGAGATCTAGATTAGTTAGTACCAATTCCCAATACTTTCGTTCAGCACTTTTTGATGTAACACAGGATTGTACAAGTGCAACACCCACCATACTCACCAGAATTAAATTCATGTAACATTTTCCTGTTTCCTAAGTTGGAAATTCATTTCAAGGGAAAGATGTGGGGATGTGGATCCCTGTTAGGTTGACAACAAAAGTAACCAAAAATAAAAGTGGTTGGCAAAACAATGACTTAAAAAAAGAAAAAAGGTAATTAAGAAATAAGATTGACAATGGATAATTAAGGATATTTTTTCATTGTTAATTTTAATTTTTTAAATAACTTGTTTTCTTTTATTTTCTTTTAATAATAACACCTGCCTCCTCTTCTAAAAGGGCAAGGATCAAGCTCATTGCTTGATGCCTCTCCCAAGAGGGGAATACCAATGAAGACCAAATATTTTTTGACACTACTCTTGTATATACATTTGTATGCAGAAGGACCTCTACCAAAAAATTTGACCTTGTGTCACATCCTGTCTATGATGGAGAGGTAAGATGAATAGTGACAACAGAAAGAAGTGGTTGTTTTGACATAATTTTATGTAGAACCTGTACCTGGATAAACAAACAAACAGACTGACAGCAGCTTTGTATAAATATAGATGTCAAAATTATCATCTCTTTTTATATTGTTAAAAAACCTAAGTGATTTTTTGACTTTTAAATAACAGCTACAAAAGTGTTTCTCTCTCCCAATTAACAAGGGTTCATATCCTCAGATTATATCTTAAGATTGCACTTTGAAAAGATAAAAAGCACTAGTCCCTCCTTAATGCTTTTCGCTATTATCAAATGCCATAAGTCATTTGGATTTAAGGTTTTAAGACTGACATTTTTATAGACTTAGTTCGTCTTGCTTGTTTGTTTGTTGTCTGACTTAAAAAAAACTGATACATTCTCACTACAGATCCCTTCCATTGATATGAGAGTCATTCAATAAATAAGGTGAATTTTGCTTACAGAGTTGACCGTAGGATATGGTGTTTACAGTTGGATCTTTTTAAAGGAAATCAAAAGTGATTGGTCCTTTCATGTACTAGAAGACTGTCAGCATGACCTTCTTTACTGATTGCTGTTCTTGAAACCTTTTCTTTATTAGAGAATCAGCATGTTTCTACTCCATGGACTGTCTTTTCAATTTGAGCTTGTAGTTGCAAACCCATATTTAACTCATTTATCAAGATTTTTTGATGAAAACATGCTTCTTTGTATATATCACACATTCTACTGTAAATTTCACATGGTTTTCCCTTCTCAGCCACCCAAAATTTACTATCAGGCTTTTTTTTAAGCCTGGGGGATTCTGATTTGCTGCCATTTTGAATAGCCTGAAAACAAATATTTTTCTGCAATTAAAATAATTTTTGCTATGAACCAATTCCAAACAATACAGAGTTTAGATTTATGGATAAAAATTCTAAAAAAAAACAACTAATTTTGCTGTTTTCCAAAAAAATTCCCCTTATTTATTGAATGACCCTTATTTATTCGAAGTGACTGATTCTTGGAAATGTTCAACTTCAGAATTTGGTATTTCCATTGCATCCACAATCGATTTATCTTCACTTCTTCTTATGGTAATTAGCTCTAAGCATCACTTTCACCTTTGCCATTCTTGCAAATATCAAAGAGGAATAACTCAAAATGTATATCTTGGAGAAATATACACAATAAATTAAATACATGTTTATGTATGATAGCTGAAGGTGTGTGAATGAGTGTGTGTATGTGTGTGAGAAAAAAAAAATAAATGTAACCTGCTGTGATGGCTGAGGATGTTGAATATTTCTCACTAGAGCTTAATATTCAAATCCAGACCTTGATTGTAAATGCTGATTTTCAAAGCAAGTGCAACACATTTTTTCTGCTTCCATGTTCAACTTTCATTTCCCACCATTTGGCTTTGGACTAAGTTGAGTAAATATATAAATACCATTTATACTCGTATATCATACAACTTTCTGAGACCTAAATTTTAGCCTCATATTCGGGGGTTGCACAACAGTTGAGTTTGTAAATAATTAGCCAGTGCTAGGTCTACACTGTCAATAAGCTGACAACTGTAAGACAACTTTTGAAAGTTTTAAAAAGTCATTTCTAATTAGGATAGTAATAACGAAGTATTGCAATTAGGTTAGTGTTAACAAATTACCTTTCATGACCCTAGTTTGTTAGCTGCCGCTGCTTAGCTTAACTATCAGTAATTTACTTTTTTCCCAATAGGTGGTCTATGTACTAGTATCTTATCTGCTGTGTATATAATGCCTTAGTATTTTCCTTACAACCATTCAAAAATTATGGAAAACCTTGGAAGTTGAAGAGAAAATATTTCCATAAACATATGAGCCTTAGCCTAGCCAATTGAACATAGAACTTGCATGATACATGGGATGAAATCATCTTTTGGAGATCAAATTTGAGCAGTTACATGATGCGTGTGATTGGATGATACACAAGTATATACTGATGGAAAATGAATTCTTAAAACCCTGAAGGATAATGCTGATTTTAGCTGGATACAGTGTGTGCATGAAAGAGTCTGTGTTCTATTGAAACAGCCCTTATTTTGGAAGCTGCGCATACATTGATTTATATATGTGATCATTAACAGCAATCCAGCTGTACTAACTATATTATTGATCCAGCCCTTATTTTGAACCTGTGCACTTATTGATCTATATATGTGATCATTTACTGCAATCCAGCTATATTAACTATATTGTTGATCCAGCCCTTATTTTAGGACCTGTGAATGTTTTGATCTATATATGTGATCATTTACTGCAATCCAGCTATATTAACTGTATTGTTGATCCAGTCTTTATTTTAGAACCTGTGAATGTTTTGATCTATATATGTGATCATTTATTGCAATCCAGCTATATTAGCTGTATTATTGATCCAGCCCTTATTTTAGGACCTGTGAATGTTTTGATCTATATATGTGATCATTTATTGCAATCCAGCTATATTAGCTGTATTGTTGATCCAGCCTTTATTTTAGGACCTGTGAATGTTTTGATCTATATATGTGATCATTTATTGCAATCCAGCTATATTAGCTGTATTGTTGATCCAGCCCTTATTTTAGGACCTATGAATGTTTTGATCTATATATGTGATCATTTATTGCAATCCAGCTATATTAGCTGTATTGTTGATCCAGCCCTTATTTTAGGACCCGTGAATGTTTTGATCTATATATTAGATAATTTACTGCAATCCAGCTATATTAGCTGTATTGTTGATCCAGCCCTTATTTTAGAACCTGTGAATGTTTCGATCTATGTATCTGATCATTTATTGCAATCCAGCTATATTAGCTGTATTGTTGATCCAGCCCTTATTTTAGAACCTGTTAATGTATTGATCTGTATATGTGATCATTTACTGCAATCCAGCTATATTAGCTGCATTGTTGATCCAGCCCTTATTTTAGAACCTGTGAATGATTTGATCTATATATGTGATCATTTACTGCAATCCAGCTATATTAGCTGTATTGTTGATCCAGCCCTTATTTTAGAACCTGTGAATGTATAGATCTGTATATGTGACCATTTATTGCAGTTCAGCTATATTAGCTGTATTGTTGATCCAGCCCTTATTTTAGAACCTGTGAATGTATTGATCTGTATATGTGATCATTTATTGCAGTTCAGCTATATTAGCTGTATTGTTGATCCAGCCCTTATTTTAGAACCTGTGAATATTTTGATCTATATATGTGACCATTTATTGCAATCCAGCTATATTAGCTGTATTGTTGATCCAGCCCTTATTTTAGGACCTGTGAATGTTTTGATCTATATATGAGATCATTTACTGCAATCCAGCTATATTAGCTGTATTGTTGATCCAGCCCTTATTTTAGGACCTGTGAATGTTTTGATCTGTATATGTGATCATTTATTGCAGTTCAGCTATATTAGTGGTAAATTTTTATCTTGAGTAAATTCAAAAACATATTTAGAGTGCAGCAGTTTTATTTTCTGTTAGTGTACATGTGCATAAGAACATTTGGAATTAAACATGATAAAATAATGACACGAGAAAAGGAGATTTTTTCTTTGTTTTATTATAAAATACAAAATTACATCTTTTTCCATTACTGTAAATTGCAACATATAAGTTGACGTAACATGTAAGTCAACCTTAAGATTTTTAGCTCAAAATTTTGGGTTAGACCTAGACCTGCTGTACTGGTTGACCTTCCCCCAACATACAGTTGTTTTCCGTGATGTTCCACTCAGTGTTTACTGTCAATGCATCAGCTGTTGGAAATGGCTTGTGATATAGCATTGATATAATAATATCTGTCAAAGTTTTATCATTTTATGTTTCTCTTTTTGTTAATTTGTTAAAATATGTTCACCAAACATGAGTTTAAGTTGGAAATGTTTGTGGCAATCAGCTGGAGTTACGTTAAGTAGTATATATTGATTGTTGGGAGTAATGTTTCTCTGGTTGACTACTCTTTGGTAAAGGCTTAGATTTTAACCCTGCCATATAAACTGATCCTTTGTTTTTGTAAAGATTTTTTCAGTTTAAAAAGTCAACTTGTATGCTAAAATTTAAGGTAAATTTCTTTTTTTTCAATTTTAATTTTTACATAATATTACTGTAAGCAAACCTTACTTGAAATATTTCAAGTAACTTTTCACTACTTTCCTTACTACGGAGGGACAGGTGATTTAACTGTTATTTTCATAAGAAATAGGTTAAAAAAAACAGAGTTCAAATCCTGGTCAAAGCTATTTGCATTTCATTTTGTGCTAATATTCTTGAGAAAGGCATGAATCCTTCTCTTTTTCCTCAAGCAATAGATAACTACGAGGGTTGACTGGGCTATTTAGCCATTGTAAGGCAACTAGTCTAGAAGAAGGAAATCTATCAATTCAGAACTGGATGGCATAGTATTTGCAGCACTTCTTCATAAAAACATATTTGAACATAATAGCTAAAGAGTTAAACTAAGACCCTGAAATAAATGAGTTTAAACTCCAGTGTTGCTATTACGTTCACTTTTGGACTAATACCCTTGGGAAGGGTATCTGAACCCCTTATCTCTCTCACTAAAGGTTAGATAGTATCACAGCTGTTCTTCTACAAGGATGGCTTTGGCATTAAATAATCCATGAAAGTTTACACTATTAAAGAAAGAAAAGTTTACACTATTAAAGAAAGAAAACAAACCAAAAACCGACTTGGTATTGAAACTGCAGTACACCATTATAGACATGGTGTAATGGTTATCGTCATAGGAAATGGACATGATGACTTGAGTTCAAATCCTGAACAAGACTGATTGCATTTCACATAGCACTAATACCCTTGGGAAAGGTATGAATCCAATTACTCTCCCTCCAGCTATGGGTAAATAGTAGGACTGACTGATTTCTTCAGCCTTGGCGAGGCAACTAGTCTAGGAGAAGGAAAACTCTGAATTGAAACCTGTTAAAATTCGCTTAAAAATTGACCTTGTGTCATATCCTGCCCGAGCAGAGGGGGTTGGTAAATAAGATAGACAATGTGTAGCTGCAGCCCTATACTCCTCAAAGAGTCAGTGGGATACAGTAACTCTCCTTGCTATGTTTTCTATCTTAAACTTGTACTCCTATTCTGTGCTGTTAGTTTCCATCAATGTGTATGTATCTTTGCCTGATAGCTAAGCTTCCACACAATCTTTCTTTGCTTCTAAGTGATGACAGTTGTTGAATGCATGGCATTTGGATTATGTTCAGAAGGAAAATCGGACCGTCAAGCAAGACAGATTATAGATAACATTATCTGTAAATGTTGGGGTCTTCATCGAGTCTTTTGTGGTATTTTTCAATACTGAACGAATTTAATCTTAAGTATATTTAAGTTGGAGGCACAGTTGGCATTGTGGTTTTCACTGAGGAAAATGGAAATAACAAACAGGGTTCAAATTCCTGACAAGGCTCTTTGCATTTCACTTTGTGATGATGGCTTTTGTGGAGATAAGAATCTGTCACTTCTTATCACAGTTATGGATAAATAATTGGGCAGATTGGGCTCTCTTGTCTTACAAGAGTCACCAGTATAAAAGGAAAACTTTGAATTCAAATCCACTACCAATACAGCATGGGCCACCCAAGATAAGGTCTATTACTCTTCAAGTTTTACAGGTCTGAGTCCTGTATGGGCTGAGAAAAAGGTTTATAAGATAGGATTGGGATATTTGAGATGCAAAGTGGTTGGTTGGTTGGTTTCTTTGTTTAATGGCATATCAACCTTTGTAGGTTATTTAATGCCAAAGACATTCTCCTAGAAGAACAGTAGTGTGACTATTTAACCCATAGCTGGGAGGATAAGGGGGTTCATACCTTTCCCAAGTGTATTTGCACAAAAGTAAACGTAATAGCGCGACTAGAGTTCGAACTCGCTTACTATGATTCTACAGTCCATCGCTTTAACCATTACACTACGAGGACACCCCCTGCAAAGTGGCATAGTGCTTAATAACAAGAGAAATAGAATTAGTGAACTGAGTTTCAAATAATTAATGATATTAATCTTTAGTAAACAGTTATAGCTTCATGTAACTTTGCTTTATACTAATAATTTGCATATACATGGTTTCAAGTATTCCTATCTAATATAAATAATTTGCTCACAATTGTATGGGAGGAGGACTCTCTGTGGCATAGTGGTTAATGTGCTGGACTGCAACATCAGAGTAAGCAAGTTTGAACTCCTGATGAGCTAATATGTCTACTTGGGAAAGGTATGAACCCCTCTTATCCTCCTAGATATTGATTAAACTGTACCACTATTGTTCTTTCCCAAGGCTTTGGCATTAAATTACCCCCAAGGGTTGATATGCCATTAAACTAAGAAACTAGACCAAACAGTTATTCTTAATGTTAATAACTTTCAAATAGATCTATTTAACCCATAAATGTGACTCTAACAGGTTCAACCATTCAAGTTCAGAGTGGCCCTGGGAATAATGGCAACAAAAGTGTGACCGCACACTCCTCAGAGCTTCAGAATGAGTGAACTGCATTTGAATTTTGGTCATGGCTGCTAATATTCATTTAGCACTCATTCTCTTGCAAAAGGCATGAATTCACTTCTCCCTTTATTTATTGGGTAGTTGTATTCCTTTATCTCTGTAAGTCAGTCCAACTTAGGTATGGAAAAAAAAACTATACTTTGGAAATCTCTAAGCCTGATTGAGAAATGAGGAGGTTTGAGCATCCTGGCCCTATAAAAAAACAACAAAAACAAAAAAAACTATAATTGCTACATAAGCATTAAATACATCTCCAATGAATAAACCTCATATTTTTGAAAAAATGAACATACTGTTCAATATGATTTATTGGATGGAAGGACCTATTTCCACAATATTTTTATTTGTACAATAATAGAAAATTATTGTGATAATAAAACTAAAGATGTTAATCTGATTAAAATCTTTGAGGTAACTGAATGATTGTGTGTAAGTGGGTTTACTATCAGAAATTGGCATCTGAATTCTTTAGTAGCCATTGATGAGAGAGTGAGAGAGAGAGAGAAAATAAAGAAAAAATTGAATTTGATTTGTATCAATTGGAAGAAATTTGAGTTTAGATTTTTGCAACACGTTAGTTTTATTAAATTTTCTGATATGAAAGTCTTATTTCTTAAAATTCTCTTCTGTTTTTCTTTTGAGATAAAAATATCATTTGATAATAGTCTTTTTTGTTGTTGTTGTTTGTTTTTAGAGGTAAAGGAAAATGTATTGGTTTAGATTTGATGCAGGTAAATATATTGTAAAAAAGAAAATCTGCAAGATGACCTTTTTTTTTTCTTTTCTTTTTTTTAATCATATACAGACTTGAAGGAAGATATTCCTACTAATTATTTCCGAAAATATATTCTTTTTTTATTGCAATTTATGATAACAAAGAAATAAGCTTTGCTTCCCTTTTTACATTATTTAAGATCGATAGTCTCTGATAAACAAAATTTTGGAAAAAAGAAGGGATTTTCACAGAGCTTCTGTGATGACCACATTCTTTCTAAAGCTATTCAACAAATCCTTTGCTGTATTCTGTTGCTTAATTGACGTTAAGAAAGAGTCAGCATTTTAAGCCTTTTTAACATAATTACATTTAGAATAGATTTAGCTCGTAGAGTTTTGCTATTATTTCAAAGATTTATTGATTTAAATGCTAGATCAAGGCCAAGATATAGCAGAGTAGACATTGAATACACATACAGCCAAACCTTGCTTATTAGGTAGTTTTAAAATATAAAGGATAAAAGTAACTTTTGAAAAAAAAAAAATCAGTATTTCATGCCAGAAACACCTTTCTTGATTTCTCAAAGAGCCAAGGACAGTCTTGTTTATCTTAATATCTTTTTAACTTTAGAATTATCTTTGCAAAGTCTGTATATAATGACCAAATCTCTCTGCCATGAGCAGTTTGTGACACAAGGTCACTTTTTATGCAGAGTACAGCTGGTTTGAATTCCAACTGGTTACCTTAGCAAGACTAAAGAACTTAGTTCATCCTACTATTTATGCTGGAGGGGAAAGAGATAAATTCATGCCTTTTTTTACAAAGGCATTTATGCAAAGTGAAAAACCGCCAGTTCTGTCTAAGATTTGTACTCTGGTTACCAATTCTGATTCTTATGGCTAAAATCATTAAAACTCCTCCAAAATATGTCAGTGATTTTAGTAAAAGTAAAGTTGGCGACTGTAGTTGAGGATGACCCGAAGGCTCCCTTTTCGATAGCTACTACACCAAGGTCTAGGGGAGGGCGCTACTCCTTTCCCTGGATTGCTCCACTTTACCCTTGATCCTTACCTTATGATGCTGAGTGTTAAGCATGGTAGCATCAAGTACCCTTTTTTTTAGTCTAGAATGACTCAACCTGGGTTTGAACCCAGGTCTCTCAGGCCATTGGCAAACACTCTGATCATTATGCCAATGCTCTTATCTGTCTGAATTTTTTAGGTGAGTCTTGATGTGTGTTATTTTGGTTGTGATTTTTCATGCTGTTGTCTTCATCTTTATTTTGGTAAGTTGAAACACAATGTTTCAGCTGCTGTATCCTCCAGCTTTCCTCAGTTGTCACTTGTTTATCTGGGCATAGAAATGATTCAACCAGGGAAATTTTTTTAAAGTTTGACTATTGATCAAACTTTAAAAAATATTTCCCTGGTTGAATCATTTCTATGCCCAGATAAAGAATGGACACCTGAGGAAGGCCAGAGGATACAGCGGCCAAAACGTTTCAAATATGCTATTTAGAATTGTTTTTATACCCCCTACTGTGGAGTTTGCTTGCTGAGAGGCACACCATATTAAACCAACTTTGTGTCATATCCCAATACTCTGGTAGGGGCGTTAGATAACTGCTTGCGAATATAAGTAAAGTGATTTTATGTCATATCTTTAGTTATAAACATTTAGTATGTATTCATTTCTAATATGAATGTGCAGTCCAAACATAAAACTTGTTACAATGTTATAAGGTTAGTCTTTGAGAAAATATAAAGGAAAATTGAATTCATTGTTATTTTCCAATTTCTTTTCCCTCATTTCTAAAAGGGAGAACTAATTGAGCTTTTTGGTACTTAAAGTCTTCCATAGTTACCATTCACATTTAATAACATCTATCACTTGAGATAAATATCGCTTTCTAAAAGATAGCAAAACTCTTTGTTTGTATACCAAAACTTATGCGTTTCCTTACATTTCTTTTTTGCCCCTTCTTTCAAAGCCAAATGATATTACTGCTTCTGATAATTTTTTTTCCTTTTTTATCCAGAATTCATCTTGGGTTTTTACTTAACTGAAAACTACTTTGTAATAAGAAGATCTATAAACAGCCTGCAGTTAGTTGAGAATATATTAGATAAATTTTGGCTCCACTTGTGTACATGTAAATTGAAATTACAGTAAATCTAAACCTTTTTCTGCTTTATAGATTTTTTTACAGTATTGGGAATATTTTGGTACTTATGTATATACATTGGTCTAAATTAGATTATATATGAATATTGTATAGATGAATACACCTCAGTGCATATATAGAAACACCAGTCCATTCTACACAAACACATATTAATATATACATACACACACATATATATTTATTTATATATATATATATATATACTTTTGCATTCATATATATTTGAGTAGAGCTATTATGTAGTAATTTTGTTGTTTTGATCCAATATTGCTGAATAAGAAAGCTACTTCAAATACTATTAATTATCTACTTTATCACTTTTTAAAAAGATATTTGAAGGATAAACAAAAAAAATTAAATTAAAAGGTTAGAGACCCGACATCTATTATAAATACAGAATATTTTTATTGGACAGAAATACAAACTTAAAAGAATAGATTTTTTAAAAATTCTGAGCAATAAGAAAATCTATTTTTTAATCCTTGAATTGATCATCATATTATTCATAAGATTTCTGACAAGGACTTTAATACATTTGAGAATCCTGATGTATTCAGGAAATATAATTGAAGGTTAAGATTTAGATTACTGATATACATTCATCACTAATACCCTTGGGAAAGGCATAATTTCAACTCTTCTCCACCTCCCAGCTATAGGTAAATAGTAGGGCAGACTGTTTTTTAGCCTTGGTTAGGCAATCAGGCTAAAAAGAAAACCCTGAATTCAAATCAGTTTTATTCCAATTAGAAATTTACCTTGTGTCACATCCTGCTCTTAGTGGAAGGGTTGGGTAAATACATACCTTTAATCAAAATATAGATTTCCTTATATATTGAACTCTGCTATATTGATTCGTATAGGTGTGTTAAAAATTATTTTAATCATTAGGTTCACTTGCAGATTCATGTATTAAAAGCTAATTTCCATAAGTCTTGGAGTATTAAATTTTAATATTATCAGTTAATGTATTTTTTTCCATTATATTGATCTGTTTCAGTTTATCTATTTATTGGAATATTGACCCCTTACAGGTTATTTAATACCAATATTTGATGTGAATAATTTTCTCACAATTATATGGTTTCAAGTAAAATAAGTGTCTCTAACTTCTTTTAGACAACACCCTTCCGTTGCACTCAAAGTAAATGAACAATGCTTTTCTTGATGTTTCCAAGTTAACCAAGGTCTTTTTACAAGGTCAGCATTAAATAAGTCTGTATGATATAAGGGTATGAATTCTCCACATTGAATAACCAACACTGCATCAGATTTGAATTTCATGGAGGGGCAAATAAATAGGTTTTATAATTTAATCAATTTGGTTTTTATGAGTGAACTTAGGTCATTATACATCATGGTTAATATCTTGTTTTCTTTGCCCCAATCTCCCATTTCATAAATATCCCCAAATGCTAAATTCAGCCTGGAAAGCCAGTTGTTTGAAATAGATCCATTTATAGGCAGGTAAACATACAAAATCAATCTGAAAGTTGTTTTTTTTTGTTTTTTTTTCTATCATAGTAAGTGGAGAGAGAAGATGGAACAAGATCTATTGATATTCCCACAACACTCTTTCATCTATGCCAGACATCTTCAACTTATTAATAATAATAATGGTTGGTTGGTTTTATGCCATGTCAACACATGCTGGATTATTTAATGCCAAAAGAAGAAGAAAAATCCTCCAAAGAAATACTTTAAAAGAAAATGGTGGAAACTAACAAGTAGGTTCACAAAGAGTCTTTGCAAAAGTTTGTATTATATTCAATCCAGACACACTTCAAATTCATTAATATTTTTGTAAGTACTTGGTATGTGTGTGTGTGTGTGTGTACATATATATATATTTATATATATATATATTCATATTTACCAACCCCTCCGCTCGGGCAGGATATGATACGAGGTCAATTTTTAAGCGGAGTTTAACAGGTTTGAATTCAGAGTCTAGGAGAAGGTCCTAGACTAGTTGCCTCACCAAGGCTGAAGAACCTAGTCTGCCCTACTATTTGCCCATAGCTGGAGGGAGAATAATTGGATTCATACCTTTCCCAAGGGTATTAGTGCTATGTGAAATGCAATCAGTCTCGTCCAGGATTTGAACTCGTGTCGCCGTGTACATTTCCTACGACGATAACCATTACACCACGGGCACCTCCACACATAAATATATATATAACCCTCCAGATAAGCAGGATGTGACACAAGATCAATTTTTAAATTGAGTTTAACAGGTTTGAAGTCAGAGTTTTCTTTCTCCTAGACTGGTTGCTATACAAAGATTAAAATGCCAAGTCTACCCTACTATTTACTCTTAGGTGAAGGGGGAATAGTTGCCTGCAGGGTATTTGCATTTGTTGAAATGCAAACAGCCTCAACCAGGTTCTAAAAGGTCACTGTGTTCATTTTCTTTGGCAGTTACTACTATACTATGAATACCTATATATATATATATATATATATATATATATAGGTGCTAACCACAAGTTCAGGGAATATAAGGCTTGAACTGACTTAAAAGAAAGATAAAATTATGTGAAAAAAGTTTTTTTAGTCCAGCTGTGCATAACATGTTCTTTTACTTGAATAGTTTATAAGATGGGAGTAAAGTGGCCATACAGCTGCTCTTTTGTAGGACACTGTTTGCAGGATTTATTCAAAACACTACTGGAGAGTTAAAAATTAACTCATAAGTTATGTTCTATGGACTCCTGCACATGGACACAAGAGGGTTGGCTAACCAGCAAAAATTTACTCATCACCTCTATGCAGACACTAAATGCCTTCTAGAGAACTTACCAAATGTGATGGCTGAGAGAGAGAGAGAGAGAGAGAG
>OY757921.1:81995731-82390731 GCA_963585895.1 Sepioteuthis lessoniana | reverse complement strand
TTTCTTTTCTTGTTTCTGATTGGATTTACATTCTTCAAAAAGGAGACAATTCACCTCTTTTTTAAGTCAATGAAAAGGCAGACAGTTAGCTGCTCCCACTTGTATTCAAAGAGGTTTACTTTCACTATTTTTTCTTACTTTCTTCCAAAATTTGTGTGGTTGTAGGTTTTTGTCATTTTAAATAGGCTGGGAAATGTTCTGTTGTAATTTTTCATTGATAATTAGCTTCACTTATTTACTGTTAATTTATATTGGAATGTATATGTAGGTACATCTGTTTTGCTATTTATATATGAGTGTGTGTTATGCCCTTGTTTTGTAAGAGCATGTGTTTCTGTGGATTGTTAACTTCTCAGCATTTATATGTGTGTGTGTGTGTGTGTGTGTGTGTGTGTGTGTGTGTGTATTGAAGCTTCATTTGTGAATATATTTGATAATGTGAGTATTTATACTGCTGTATCATTACAGATTTTATCAGCCTCGATGTTTCAATATATATATATATATATATATATATATATATACTCACACACACACACACACACCATAATTATTTGTGTATGACATGCACTCCTAACTTTGGAGTTTGAATTTTTGAAAAAAATTCTCACTGACATTTTAGAATTTGTAGCAGCTAAATTTAACCTGAATTTAACATTTGTCCAACATTTTTATTGGTTCATACTAACTAAAAATACGAATTTATATAGCTTACATTATGTTTTACTAGCTCATTGGCCTAGTGAGTGGAGTGTTCACCAATGGTCTGGGAGACCTGGGTTCAATTCCAGGTCACATCATAACAAAGACTTTAAAAATGGTACTTGATACCTCCTTGCCTAACGCTCAGCAATATAAGGTAAGGGTCAAGGGTAAAGGGGAGCAATCCAGAGAAAGGAGTAGTGCCCTCCCCTACACCTTGGTGTAGTAGCTATTGAAAAGGGAGCCTTCTGGTTGCCAACTTTATTTACATTATTTTTTGAAATGCAAAATTTACATTGTATTTAGGGCAAATGTGCAGGCAAAAATGCAACAAGCTTGCTTTGGAAATAAGCTCATATTATGAGAAACAAAATTATAAACAAACACTCCATTAGATATTTCTCTGTAATTGCATAAAACACATTAGTTTGGATTGTAGATAAAACTTACTTTCACTCATCCAATCCTGAATATGATGAGGCATGTAGCTGGAAAAAAAAAAGCTTACTATATAGTTTTCATGTATACTCTGCACCTTTCAATCTAAAAAATCTGTAAAAATAGTGCATTTAATATACAGATAATTACAATATATATATATTTATATATATATATAAAAGCAGTATAACCTCAGGAATCAAAATCACATATTATTCCTCATAGTTTCACCTTTTCACAATCCTCAGACACAATACTACATTCAAAATTACCATATCCCTATGGTACACAGAATATCAAAGAAGAGATACATTACCAAAGATCTGGGCACCTCTGGTGGTGTAACGGTTAGCAAGCTAGACTAGCAAACCTACACGAGTGAGTTCGAGTCTCATTGGGCACCCCATTCTTTTGGCCTTGTGCCACATCGAAGCAAAGAGCTTTGTAAATTAATACATTACCAAAGATCTAGAAGTTTATATAACAGTTGTCTGAAAAAAATCCAGTCTACATTATGACTTATTAAATCATTCAAAATTTAATGGGGGAATATTTATTGAATTATCTTTAAGAGTTAAAGAAATGTGATTCACAATATGCTAAGTATGTTGAACACACTTAGTATGAATATGTGAAACATCATCTATATTTTATGGTTCTTGTTTATTCTCTTCTTTGTGGCCTAGGTATGGGTTAAATATATATCAGTCCTTATTTTTTTTGTGGGGTTGGGGGTCCCATGAGGTAGTGGCTAACATGCTGAATTACAACATTGTAGTAAGTGAGTTCAAACTCCAGTCAGGCTATTATGTTCACTTTCAGACTAACACCCTTGGGAAAGCTGTGGAACTCCCTTATTCCGTACTATTATGGGTTAAATAGTACTACTAGTGTTCTACTTAAAGGATAGCTGTGGTATTAAATAAAAATTAAATTGAAAGTTGATATGCCATTTAAGAAAGAAACTAAAACTGAGTTTTTTTGGTTGAGCAGAGAACTTATCAGCAACCTCTCATATAAATAGCAAGTTCTGAATAAAATAAAAAAATGCAGACCAAACTGAAAGAAACAAACTTTTTAAAGCATTTAAGATTATCATGGTTTTCTTTGATACAAATCTCTTCTTTATAAATATTTTAAATCAACTCTACTTATGTGACTTCCTCGAGTGGAAGCAGATTTTTTGTTAATTAAGATCTTGGCACCAGGCGGACACTTTAGTTATTTGTACTGTATTAGTTTTTGATATGACCTAAAGTTCTAAACCAACGGTTGTGTCAAGTGGGTGAATTTTTTTTGTCTTAATTAATGGAACCTGACATGATGTGTATAGCATCATCATGAGGGAATGTCTATTTCTAAGAATAAAGCTAAACAACTTGGAGAGAATTTCCATCATTTTACTCTTGCAATATTTTACAAGTATATATTTACCCAACCCCTCTGCTGTGAGTAAGATGTGACACAAGTTCAGTTTTTAAGTGGAGTTAAATAGGTTTAAATTCAGAGTTTGCCTTCTTCTAGACCAGTAGCTACTACAGGGTTAAAGAGCCTAGTTTGCCTCATTCAGAATTTGAACTCGGGTCACTGTGTTCATTTCCTATGATGATAACCTACAATGTGATTTTATGAGTACATGAACAATTACTGGCTCAGTTTCTTAATTTTTGCTTTATGTTTAGGAATAATCCTGTTGATAACATTTGTTTGGGATTGAAATTTTGATCCTGCAAAAATTAAGTGTTTCTATTTAATCTATGTGTGAAAAAGTTCCTGTTAAACTTTATAAAGCTCATGACTAAAAATACACAGTATTGTTGTTTTAGAACCGATTGCTGGAGAATTTCTGTCAAGTATTTCTATTTGTCTTTTAGTACCAATTATTCTGTTCAGCTTTTAGGCATATATATATATATATATATATATCTGAGGGTCATTCAATAAATTAAGTAAAATTTGCCCAAAGAGCTGGCAGTAGGAAGCATTGTTTACAGTTGTATATCTTTCAAGGAAATCAATATTGATGGATCCTTTCATGTCCCAGAAGACTGTCAGCATGACCTTATTTATTGAATGCTACACTGGGAACCTTTTCATTACTAGAAAGGCAGTGTCTTTCCACTCAGGCTCACAATGGCAATCCCGTGTTTAGCTCACTTGTATTCTTTGACTCAACCATGCTTCTGTTGTATATTGACCCTGGCCGAGCTGTCAAAATAGGAAATGCACCCGCGTAAATAACAGGTGCATCTGGTCGAAGGTATCAAGGGAATAACCTTGACTGTCGACAGGTTGAATTGAGTGGGCGTAAAACAATAATATAACTTGGTGCACAGGAAGTTGGAGTTAGTTGGAGAGAAGATGCTGGAATGAGGACCATGTCCCAGAGAGGCTGGGCCCCCAGGCCCCCGGGTGAGCAGCCCAGGAGAACGGGAAAGAAACGCTGTTATGGCCATAAGAGTGGGGTCAATATGTTGCAGTTCTGTTCAGTCTCCAACTCACCTCTCATACAGTAAAACCTTTAGTAACCCTTTCGAACCCTTTCAAATAAAGTGAGAGGTATATTTTTCTAAAGAACTGTGTCCGCTCGTCTTTATTGTGTTGACTATGTTTATGTGTATAGTTGCATGTGTATTATGTGGCTATAAAATACTTCTCCATACACATCATACATCTTTCTGTAAATTTCACTTCTTTTGCACTTCTCAGTAACCACAAAGCCTGGAGCAATCTGTTTGATTTGCCACCATTTTGAATAGCCTGAAAACAAATATTTTTGTGAGGTTAAAAGAATTTTTGCTATAAACTAATTCTAAACAATGCAGAGTTTACATCAATGGAAAAGAAAATTCTGAAAAAAAATTATTTTGCTTTTAAAAAATTCCCTTATTCATTGAATGACCCTCATATATATCTTCTGGTTTTGAAGTGAGGTTTTTCCTTCTTTCAGACTCTTTGACTACCAAAGCTAGGGAGCTTTGTCTGCTATACTATTGTGCCCGTAGCTTGTATAGTGAAGAGATGGATTTATGAATTTACCAAGGGTATTAATGCAAAGTGAATACAAACAACTTTAGCCAGGTTTTCATTTATGCTTGCTTTTTTCATTTTTTACAACAATAACCATCTCTTCATCTCAAACTTGATAGGAATATAGATAAACAAAATTAATCTTGATTCCTTTTATATGAGGAAATAGATAGTGAAGAAGATAAAAAATGATCTCATTCTTTCTATATGTCATAATTGAAGCAGGAAAAAAGGCTGGTATCAGCAAAAGGTAGCTGAGCCTTTAGTGTTTTGAGTTTACCCATGAAAAAAAGGGTTGACTTATTCAGTAAATGTAACCCCAAATCTTTCAGAATTTTAAGGTGTGACTTAAAAAGTAATTGAAACCTGTGCAAAAATATACCTGACGGATTTACTGCATATACTTATGTTTTTAAAAGCAAATATGTAAAAATCAGAAGTTGACCAATCTGAAGATAGTGTTTGAAAATTGAAAAGATGTTGCCATAAGCAATTTTTGGAAGGTTTCCAGTTTTCAAAAATACAATATTGCAATAATATTCTGTCCTCTATCAATAAAAAGCCAATAAAATCAAGATGAAAGAAAAACTTATTCTAGTCAAAAACTGTTGTATTTCAATGATTTGAATAAATACTTGAATAGGAAAATGTTTTCCTCTTGTGATGAATATATATATATATATATATATATATATATTCCCTATCTGTGTCAGAAATAGGAGTAAGAGCTAAGTCTAGATAAAAGCAATTATTTCAGCTGCTGATTTTCTAGGCAAGCAGACCCCCCTACACATTAGATACTATCAGATGGATTACTGTATATGAGTTACACTTTTGTGTAAGTTGAATTTTTAAGACCAAATTTTTGTTTAAAATTGGGTGTTAATTTGTTTACATGTATAATTGTTTTTTTAGTTTAAGGCCCTTGCTACATGGTAAGGGCCAAGAAAAACTCTTGTCTTCAGACCTGCAAAATAATTACATTAATAATCACAAAATAATCACATTAATAAAAAAACCCCAAAAAAACAATATAAGAAAAACTGTTATATTAGAATAATATTCAATCTTAATTGGCAGCATGAATATTATTATTATTATTATCATTAGCATCATCATCTCCAACTCTTCAGAGTTTTTTGTTTTTTTTTACACCAGTTCAACTGAAATCTGGGTGGCAGTAAAGTCTCTTCAGATCTCCAGGACTCTTCTAAGTATTCTTGCTGGTCTTAAAAAAGTGCTGTTGTCTGAATGTTCTCAGCTCTTTCTCTGATCTCTAGTTCCCCCAGTCTCTTTTACTGGCCTTTGAGGGCCATTCCAAGTGCACCAACTACAATTCTTATCATCGTTGCTGTTATGTTCCATGTCAAAGCAATCTCTAATTTTCTGATATGCATGGACATAAGTTATTTTTTCTTTGTTTTTATTTTCAAATGTCAATTTTGAAATTGTGCCCATGTCATTTTCTTTCTCATTCCTTCAATTAGAGAGTTTTCTTTAATTAGAGAATAAAAATAAAAGTTATTGAAAAGAATGTCAGAATGATAATAAATAATTATTTTTGATATTTCATGTTTCAGGTTCGTTAACTTGCAGTTTATAATTATTTTCCTAAAATTTGTTTTAGATGCCATAGAAATGATTTGACACCATGTGTTGCTCCCTTTAACACAAAAATTAGGTTTAGTGTATCAATGAGGCATATGATAAATTCATGTATTGACTTGAAAATCTAGTATCAAGAGATATCTGAAATCATCATAGACTTATATACAGATATGAACAAAGGGTTATACTTATCCTGTATAAGAAAAGGCATATTGGGGTAGTTAAAGTGGCCTGATGGCTAATGTACTGGACTGTAGGCAAGTTTGAACTCCAGTCACTCAATTATATTTACTTTAAGACTAATAGTTTTGGGAAGAGTATGAACCTCCTTCTCCCCCAAGTTATATATTAAATAGAACCACTACAGCTCTTCTAAAAGATAGCTTTGGCATTATGTTGTACTCCCTACACAATTCACTCACCCTCCTCTATAAATACATGTCAACAGAGCGTTGACCAGAGTTCACCAGAGTTGATCCAAACCCATGTGACACTATCAAGTGAGATACCAATTGCATAGTGGACAATAGTCACTATCTGACTGGACTCTCAGCTAACTACTGTCTAACCCAGTTCACTTGTATCTGTTTCGGTTACTTGAATATATGTTTTTCTATCTACTTTTTTGTGTTCCCCGTGTCTTTCTTTTGCCAGCATTACAACACAGTTGATATGCAATTAAAACAAAGAACCCAAACTAAAAGGTGTTGATTTTGCTACCATTTATTGTATATATTTACCAATAAAATCAACTTAGATATAAATATATACAATAGTTTGAAGCCAGTTCAAAATATGTTTTTTTTATTATGAAGGATAGAGAGCCTAGTGTTACGCTACTATTCAGCATATATAAGAAAGAAAAAACGGATACATATCTTTTCCAAAGGTATTAGCACTAAGAGAAATACAAGTAGCATTATCTCATTGAGAGATTGCAGATTTTTCCATTTTTCAGAATTGTGGATTTTGCAAGAATTTTAAATGCTTATTTTGGGAAAGAATGGTACCATTTATAGTAAGTTATAAACTTGAAAATTCTTCAAGCCATGTCAAGTTTTAGAATAACCAAATTCCTAGCATCATACCATGTGCAACAATATTCAAATTTTTAGTGCTATGTGATTTACAGATATAAAGTAAAGTAAGTAAATTTGGCGACCTTAATCAAGGGTAACCTGAAGGCTCCCTTTTCGATAGCTACTACACTGCAGTGTAGAGGAGGGCACTACTCCATTCCCTGAATTGCTCCACTTTACTCTTGATTCTTACCTTATAATGCTGAGTGCTAAGCAAGACGGCATCAAGTACCATTTTTTGAGTCTTTGGTATGACTCGACCTGGAATTGAACCCCAGTCTCTCAGACCATTAGCAAGCACTCTACTTATTAAGTCAATAGCCGGTAGAATCTAATACTGTGTTTTGTTTACTGGTCTGTATTTTCCACTGGCTGGGGAATTTTTCAAACTAGTTTTGATATTTATTGTAACAATTTATGGTGATTTATAAGTTTTAAGCTAACATTTTTTCCTCATCATCAACAAGGCATGTCAACAGCACAGATTCCTTTGACTCTCTCCTGCCATTGCTCTTAGTAAATCCTCTAGACGGCACTATGTGTCAATACAGAGCTGATGAATGTAAGTTTTTGCTAGATGGCTAAAACTAGTTTGTCTATATTTTGAAATTCATCAGAGAATGTTTATGAGTTCATGCTTATATCTCAAGCATTGCCCAGCATGTCTTGTTTGTCCTACTTGCACGGTTTGTGAGAAATGAGGTAAGTAGTTGTACAACTGCTATTTTGGTAGGGTGCTGCTTCCAGGATCTGTCCAAAACAGCATGTAGCATCATTTTATAGCTGCAATCTAGTTTTTTTCCAAGTGTTTTGACCATACAGTAATATTGATACAGTTACATCTTGGAAGAATTCCTGTTTTATTTTATCAGGAAAACAATTTTTGTTTGAAAATGTGTCTGTAAAAGGGTTAAGTACCCAGCCAGTAGTTCTTCCTATTATTTAAACTTTGCGCAATGAAATATCTTCCTTGAATATTTCAAAGATCAGAATCTTCTTTTTTATTTCTTGTATCATTTAAAGGTCTGAAGAATATATCAGTTATAAAATGTTTTGATATAAAGCAACAAAACAAATAGATAGGTGGAATTTACTGCAGACATATTCTACCTGGATATTTGTATGTTTAAAGCAAAATATATGTAAGGAAGGCAGGCAGTATTTATTAAGTCTTTTTCTTTGTGTTGGTTGAGTGTATCTGTGTTGAGTTTGTCCTTTTAAATAACAATATTTTTACATACAATAAGTCTACACATCATTTTTAATCTTCTCACAGAAATATATCAACTTATTCTACATGTAGATAATAACAAGCAACCACACAACCATTTGTGTACAAATAGATATATAATGTGTGTATTTTGTGTATGTATAATTGCATATTATATAATGTGTATATATATTTGTGTATACAAACATACTTACAGGGAGGGTGTATATATAAGTGTATACTATATAATGTTGACATATATTTGAATATTCAAACATGCTTACAAGGGTGTGTATGTGTATATTATATATAACAGAATATACCTACAAGTGTCGGGATATTATATATACTATATCAATATATACATGCATAGGTACAAATATATATCATCATCATCATCATCATCATGTCATGCCACTAGCACAGATATCCCTGACACTCTCTTGCCACTTTTCCCTATCGTTCATCGCCTCTGACAGGTCTTCAGGGCTACATCCTGTATCCTCACATAGCTGCTGAATGTATGTTCGTGCTGGTCGTCCTGCTTTTGCCTGACCATATGTGGGGGTCCATAGGAGTACATCACTTATGAGCTTGTCCCTGCTTCTCCAGTTGGTCTAACTTGGATAGTTTTTGTGATGGGAGGCAGGTGGCCGTATAGTTGGTGCCTTGTGGGGTGTTGCCGCCAGAACTTGTTCAATCGCAGCATTCTTGTGTAATTGCCATCTAGCTTCTTCTCTAGCCGTTTTGTTAGCGCCCATGTAGTGCATCCATACAGCAGTATCAATACGACAGCTGCCTGGAAGAAACTGCATTTCATTTTATTGGTTAGGTGGGTGTGTGTGAGTGAGTCCCTCTTGTGTCATGGCTAACATGCTGAACAGAGACATTGTAGTGAGTTCAAACTCCAGTCACACTATAATATTCACTTTCAGATTAATACCGTTTGGAAAGGTATAAACCCTCTTACCCATGAACTATGGCTTAAATAATACCTCTACTGTCCTTCTACCAAAATAAATGTCTTAGATGCATATATATATATATATATATGTATATATTCAGAGAGAGAGTAAATGAGGGGTAAAGTAGACTAAGAGAAACACACTCTAAGAAAAAAGAAAAAGAAAAACCCATAAGCAACTGAAAACCATTCAAACTGCAAACCTGAGGATGATCAAGTCACATTGAATACCCCATTAACTAGGCCTTGTGCCAAACATGTTCTCTGATGAAAGCATCAAGCTGGAAACATACACATATGCAAGAATAAAATAACTTAACAAATTCTAAAAAATACAAATCTCTTCGTGGACCTACTCATTTTGAAATATTTTTATTCTCTCTGTAGACCAACAACAAAAAATTATATATACATACATATATATATATATATATATATATATATATATATATATATATATATTCCAAGTGTACTAATACTCAAATACAGATAGACTAACACTTTATATTTAAATACATGTGTATGTATACACAAACACCCAATGTATTTAAATACATATCTTCAGAGTATACATGTAAACACACTCATGCAGATAACTATATTTATATAGCATATGTTTGTGAGACTGATTTTTATCAGGTCTAAAAATGTAATAGAAATATTTTCCATCAATATTTAGCATAAAGAGTTATTACTGATTGCATGCATTCATATGGAAAATCCGTTATGCAAATGTGTAAACATAAATGTCCCCACCAACTCTCTCTATGCATAGGTGTGTCACACTGTGAAGTTTTGTGTGGGTGTGGTTCTAATGCCATTTTATCAACCAATTATATCATCTCCATCTGCACAGCATGGCAGTGGGAGACATTTTGAATCATTTTCTGACTTCATCTAATGGATGGGGGTAGATATTATTGAATTTGAAATATCTATGTAAATTGAATTTATACATGAAGATTTCATTAAAACCTCTATATTTATTCGAAAGTACTGCCACTAAACGTTTGTATTTATCTGATTACTGGTAATCTCTCAGATCTATAATTATCTTCATTGATTGTTTTGTGTCTCTCTCCTCAAAAGATTTTAAAATATCACATTACATATTCAACTAATGCAATGATAATCTTGACTTAGCCTGCCTTTAGGATATCAAAATTAAATAGATAATTAATTTTATTTATTTTTGCTTATCAGTTATTTTTTATTTACTTATATATATATATATATATATATAAATTGATACTGCTATGAGTTTAAAATTCTATCCGGAACAGCATCATTTCAACATAACATGAAGTGAGCATGAAAAGCTCTCTGTGTAGTAATAACAGATTCACCACTTTTAAAAAGTGTTTCAACAGCAAACACTTGGTGTACATCATTCAAAGTCATGATCATAACAGATGATATCTAAAAAAGAAAAAATTGTTGAGGCATTAGCTAAATCGAGCTACCATTGTTATATGCCTAAATTCACTGGCACCACACAGGTGGTAGATAATAATGTGTCAGGTTTTTCTGCTGCTTGCTATAATGGTAAAATTTATAACTATAAACTAGCAAGAATAGTTCATCATATCAAAATTTTTATGAGAGCAGTTTACTTAAATACTCTGACAAAGTAATTTCAGTTTAATTCTCAGTAGTTAGATGATTTTAATGGGTTCTGCTTCTAAACTTGGCATCATTTTTTAATCCTCATCATCATCTATTAGATAAATAATTAGGAAACTTTGTAGGAAATGGACACAGTGATACGAGTTCAAATCTTAGACGAGACCGATTGCATTTCATATAGTACTAATACCCTTGGGAAAGGTATGAATCCAATTATTCTCCCTCCAGCTATGGGTAAATAGTAGGGCAGACTGGGTTCTTCAGCCTTGGTGAGGCAACTAGTCTAGGAGAAGGAAAACTCTGAATTCAAAACTGTTAAACTTCACTTAAAAATTGACCTTGTGTCATATCCTGCCCGAGCGGAGGGGTTGGTAAATATGATAATTAGGAAACTCCTTCCAAAATAGAAATATCATGATCGTCATGGACCACTCTTCCAATGGAACTCTGTAAGGTTCACAGGTCATCTCTTATTAATGTAATATATACTGATGTATGTATTTACCCAACCACTTGACCATGTGCAGGATGTGACACAAGATCAATTTATTAAGCAGAGTACAGCTGGTTTTAATTCAAAGTTTTCCTTCTCCTTGACTAGTTGCTTTACCAAAGCTAAAGAGCCCAGTCTGCTCTACTATTAACTCATATCTGGAAGGAGAATAGTTGGATTCATGCCTTTTTTAAGGGTATTAGTGCTATGTGAAATGCAAAACAGATTTGAACACAGGTCACCAATTCTATTTTTTTACAAAAAATGGGCTTTATACCAGTTGTCAGAGTTAAGCATTGAACAACATCTCACCGCCTACATTTCACTTCTTTGCTAAACATTAAAAAAAAGATTTTTGTAGAAGATTATCAGTGGAGATGAAAAGTGAGTTTGCTACTGTAATCCACAGTGTCGGAAATCCATGGGTGGATCCAGTATTGCCTCTAGCATCAACAGCCAAACCTTTTTTATTTTTTATTTTTAAAGGAAACGAAGTTATTATTCTGTATTTGGTAAGATATGAAAGACACACTGTATTTTGAATAATTGAAGCCTGGGGGAAAACTGTTCCTGCAGAGTATTTCAGTTGCTGTTTTCAATGTTTGAGCGTTGTAATTTAAGCAGAGAAAAAAAACAAACCATTTACCAAATTGAGAAGCAGAAAAGTCACACTGCTGCACTGCATGACAATACTCATTGATATGATACTTTGTCAACTAAAAAGAAAAATCAAATTGGGATGGGAAGTTCTTTCTTAAATTTTGGAAGCAGCACCTTACAAAACAGTGGCTGTACATCCACTTACCTCTCATCTTACAAATCATTCAAGCAAGACATTTTAAGTACTGTTAGAGATGTAATTATAAACTCATAAGCAGCATTCTCCTATGGACTTCTACATATAGACACACCAGTGTTAGCCAACTGGCAAAAACCTACATTCTTCAGCTTTTTGTAAATATTGGGTGCCATCTAAAGGATTTACCAAGAGTGAGTGTCAGTTACTGTCAGTCACTGAATGGCAAGAAAGAGCCACACAAATACATGCTATTGGCACGGCATGATGATGATGATGATGATGATGATGATGATGATGATGATGATGATGATGATATATATATATATTTTTTTTTTTCATCAGACTTCATCATTGAATTATTATTTGTTTGAATCAGTGCAACATTTCTTATCTGGTCAAAAATGTAAAGATGACTTTTAATGTTTAATTCAAGTGAAAACTTTATTACATCTAAACCAGAATAATTAAGGAGGTGCTCATGGTGTAAGAGATATATCATCATAGGAAATGGATATGGTAACCTGAGTTCAAATCCTGGGCAAGGTTGTTTACATTTCAGATATAGCTAATACTCTTGTAAAAGGTATGAATCCATCAATGGATATTCTCTTTAACCTTTGTATCACAACCAATCAAGGAAAAAGAAAACTCTGAATCCAAACCTGCGAAACTCCATTTAAAATTAATTGACCTTGTGTCTCATCTTGCTTGTGGTGGAGGGGTTGGGTAAATACATAAACTGGAGTCACTTTATCAAGACAGAATTTAAAAACGTCTTCAATTAACAATTAGTTTTTCATAAATTAATCTGAGGTTAATATGCCACTTTTCTCTACTGTATTTGAGGAATATTATTATATAACTGGGGATATCTTTAAAATGTTTAAAACTTTTAAAATCCATTCATGGGGTATGTTATAAGAAAAAATTTTATCATCAATCTAAGTAATACTAAGATTTTTCTGTTTGGATAGACAGTTCTCCATGATCTGCTTATCTTTATTTATCTTTGCAGCCATAGGATTCTTTTTTTGCATCCCTTTTGATCTTAAGTGAAGAATTTGTCTATTCTCTTCTTTAGAATCAATGCTATTCTATATGTTGTGGGAAGGCATTTGATTGTTTGGCAGTTTTTTGCATTTATTATTTCTTTTGTTTTTGGTAGTAGGTATGTTATTCCTTCTGTGATCTGGCATTTAATGATCCACAGAGGTTGATATGCCGTAAAATAAAACTCAAACCCAATCAGGCATTTTTTCAGGTTCTCTAACAATTTCTGAAATACATTTCATCATGAGTTGATGTGTTGAGGATAGATGGTGGCACCAAATGTTTGTTATTTAATTTATTTCAGATTGTTACATATTGGCCCTTGACAGCATGTTAGCTGTGGATTTCAAAACAGGAAATTGCACTTGTGTCTTGGGGTAAGCAAGGTACAACAGAAATGAATCATGTGCATTAAACAAGAAGGAAAAATGTGAGGGTGTCCAGTAAATTTAGGATGTGGAAGTTTATCAAACCTAGGGAGTCTGGTGGTCTGGTCAGTCAATTGGAGAGTCATCAGTGAATAGACATCAGCCCAGAGGAGGGGGGGCAGATGGTTCCCTGGCTGAGAAATGGCTCTGTATCAACCCTCCCATCAAAGAAGCAAGGCTCTGAGTATGTCTGTCCCAACATGTTGTCAATCATGGCACTTCTTTGTCTCTCTCCCATATACTCACAGCAATCACAAGATTTTGAATAAAAGACCTTATATTTTTATTAATGAGTGTTATTGCTTCCTCTCTTCATTGGTTATACAACAAGATGACTTCCCTTTATGTGTGCATTAAAGTATATTCATGAAAAAATCTAGTTAAATATTTTGATTATTAGTAAATGTGTGTACTAGTTTTTATCAATTAACTAATGTCTAAAAAAAAAAAGTTCATCTAGAAACTTTTGTATATATTTAATACATATATTTTTAAAGAATATGTAGAGTCATTATTTTTTTACTGCTTTTAGGTCATATGAAATCCATTTAAATAGACTGCCCTGTCGGTGGTGTTTAGAATACATCGGTTGTATACCCCAGAAAAAAGGGGTGTCCTGGGTATGACACTAAACTGCATCCAGTTCTGGAAAATGTCAAGCACATTTTCATTGCCATTACTTTTAGGTGGTAGTAATTGTTTAAGTCTCATCAATCGGTCAAATAGATATATTTAAAAAGGATTCATATTTGATAAGACTTTGTGCCAAAAAAAAAAAACACTCTTAAGAAGGAACTGCACAAAAAATGTAAACATGAATGGACAATTAATGCAATTCACTAACTTCTAGGTATAAAATAACCTTAGACAGGTTGTTATGCTATTGAAATCAATCAAGTAGTTAAATATTTGGTGAGTTCCCATAGCGTAGTGACTAACATATTGTACTACAATGTCATAGAAAGCAAGTTCAAACTCCAGTCGCGCTATTACATTCACATTTAGACTGATACTTTTGAGAAAGGTATGACTCCCCTTACCCTCCCCAGCTTACTGGACATTGGCCTAGGGGGTTAGAGTGTTTGCAAATGGCCCGGGAGACCTGGGTTCAATCCCAGGTCGAGTCATACCAAAGACTCAAAAAATGGTACTTGATGCCTCCTTGCTTAACACTCAGCATTATAAGGTACGGATCAAGGGTAAAGTAGAGCAATCCAGGGAAGGAGTAGCGCCCTCCCCTACACATTGGTGTAGTAGCTATCGAAAAGGGAGCCTTCGGGTTACCCTCGACTACTGTTCTTCTACAAGGATAACTTCGGCATTAAATAACCCATCAAGGTTGATATGCAATTAAACAAAGAAACTAAGCCAAACTAAACCAGTTAAATAATTTGATCATCTTTATCATCATGTCATGCTTTTGAGCACGGATTTCCCTGACTCTTTCTCTCCCTTCACCTCTGTCATCCATTGCATTCGGCAGGTCCTTTAGACTACATCCTGTATCTGTACTGAGCTGTAGTAAATAAGTTCTAGCTGGACATTCAACACCTGCTTGTCTGTGTGAAGGAGTCCACTGGAGAATGTTGCTTGAGAGCTTAGCCTTACTTCTCTAGCAGTGTCCTGCACGACTTGTTCATCTTATTTGAGTGGTTTTAGAAATAGCTGCTATTTCCTACCAAAAAGCAGTTATATGATATTTTGATAATTGATAAATATATGTACTAGTTTTTATCAATTAACTAATATTAACAAAAAGAATCCCCCTCACCTATAAACTTTTGCACACGGCTAATACATATGTTTGTTAACAATGGGTAGGGCAGTTATTTTTACTGTTTTTTTTTTTCACGACAGTAATTATAGTGATAATGTATTTTGCAATCATACTTATTCCTGTTCTCTTTATTTTCCATGCATCACTGATTAGAAGACAAAGTCAAGGACAACTTTTCTCTAAGTATTCAGCTATTAAATAATACAAGTTCTCAGCAAGTGGAATTTGAAAATGTTTTGTAGGTTTTATTTTTTCTCCATGAGGTAATTTGACTTTTCATTGCCAGTTCGTTTTTTTTTTAAATCTGAATGTTTAAAATTGAGATGAGTTATTGTCATTATTGTATGAGGTGTATCCAAAAAGAAACTGTTATCAAAACTATACTACTGAAGTAGAATTTGTTTTTCTTCTCTCTCACCAACAATATCAGATACAACTTGTTTTCTTTCGAACTCAATCCTGTGTTGCTTTAGATCAATTATTATATACAAAATCCTGGACCTGACTGATTGCATTTCACATAGCACTAATACCCTTGGGAAAGGTATGAATCCAATTATTCTCCCTCCAGCTATGGGTAAATAGTAGGGCAGACTAGGTTCTTCAGCCTTGGTGAGGCAACTAGTCTAGGAGAAGGAAAACTCCGAATTCAAACTTGTTAAACTCCACTTAAAAATTGACCTTGTGTCATATCCTGTCCAAGCGGAGGGGTTGGGTAAATATGATTACATACAAAATAACTTATGTTTATTCATATGCAATATAAAGATAGGAGCTTGGGCATGTGTGCTCCTCACATTATGAATTGTGGCTTACGCAAAAGACTGCATTCTCTTTGCTTCTGTTAAGTGAAGGTCATCACAGTTGGTCTGAGGGATAGTCCACCGATCTTGTAGCCCATTGTTTTCTATTTCATAAATTTCTTAAATTTACAGAGTGGATTTTGGCTTTAGTAACATAGCCAAATCCGTAGAGAAGGGTATTTAGTAGGCAAGAATTGTCTTGTGTTTTATGAAAATTTCATGGTTAAAGAGTAAGATGTGTACTGGTGTTTATATGATAATAGTTGGCGACCAGAAGGCTCCCTTTTCAATAGCTACAGTAGGGGTGGGCATTACTCCTTTCCCTGGATTGCTCCACTTTACCCTTGATATGTACCTTATATTGCTGAGTGTTAAGCAAGGTGGTATCAAGTACTATTTTTAAAGTCTTTGGTATGACACAACCTGGCAAACACTCTACCCACTCCATTTGCATGTGTAACTCTTTGCAAACCTATATCATTTGACGCTGATTTTTATAAAAAAAAAAATCAATGTCATTGCTACGCATCATTTCTATATACATTATATAATGAAAACATCCTGTCTTACAAAATTCATACAGGAACAATTATTTACTTTTTTCATCATCATCATCATCATGTGCCAACAGCATAGATTCCTTTGATTCTCTCTTGGTGTAACCCCTCTAGACAGCACCCAGTGTCTGCATAGAGCTGATGAATATAAGTTTTTGCTAGTTGGCCAACACTGGTGTGTCAGTGTTTCCATGTTTAGAAAACCATTGGAGAATGTTGCTTAAGGATTTTTTCTCATATCTTCAGCATATCTTGGACGGTTTGCAAGATGGGAGGTTAGTGGCCATACAACTGCGATTTTGTAGGGTAATGCTTCCAGGATCTGTTTAAAACACAATGCAAAGTCTTTATATAGTTCCTATCAAGCTTTTTTCCGAAATCTTTTTGTTAGAGTCCAAGCAGTGAAATAATACAGTAATATTGAAATGGCTATAGCTTGAAAGAATTCCTCTATAGTGACAAATAAATAGCTTGGAAATTTATAGTTTTCTATATTTTATCTGGTAGTAAAAGCTCTGTTTTGCATAAATTTTTTTGCAAGATTTATAATGTTTATAGAAAATCAGGAAAAAAGGGATTATCTATAGTCATGAATTGGTTTTATTTTGTTTGGTTTCTTTAGTGGTTTATCAACCTTCATGGGTTATTTAATGCCCAAGCCATCCTTGTAGAACAGCTGTGATACTATTTAACTCATAACTGAGGGGATAAAAGGGTTTATACATTTGCCCAGGGTATTAGTCCAAAAGTCAATGTAATAGCCTGACTGGAGTCTGAATTCTCATACTAGGTTTGGTTTCTTTGTTTAATGGCATATCAACTCTTTTTAGGTAATTTAATGCCAAAGCCATTCTCATAGAAGAACAGTAGTGGTACTATTTGCGGGGGACGCCGACTACGCTGATGACTTGGCGTTACTAGCGAATACGCCTAATCAAGCAGAGACACTACTACATAGCCTGGAACGAGCTGCAGCTGGCATTGGCCTACATGTCAATGCAAACAAAACCGAATATATGTGTTACAACCAAACAGGCAACATTGCCACACTAGACGGAGCCTCTCTGAAACTAGTCGACAAATTCACCTACCTAGGAAGCAGCGTCTCATCAACCGAGAAGGACATCGACACACGACTGACGAAGGCATGGACAGCTATCGATAGGCTCTCGATCATATGGAAGTCGGACCTAACAGATAAAATGAAACGCAGTTTCTTCCAGGCAGCGGTTGTGTCGATACTGCTATATGGATGCACCACATGGACGCTTACGAAGCGGCTGGAGAGGAGGCTGGACGGAAATTACACAAGAATGTTGAGAGCAGTATTAAACAAGTCCTGGCGACAACACCCCACGAGACTCCAACTATACGGACACTTGCCCCCCATCACAAAAACTATACAAGTTCGACGAACCAGACACGCGGGACACTGCTGGAGAAGCAAGGACGAGCTCATAAGCGATGTACTCCTGTGGACCCCCACTCATGGATGTGCAAGTGTGGGACGACCAGCACGAACTTACATACAGCAGCTATGTGAGGACACGGGTTGTAATCCTGAAGACCTGCCGGAGGCGATGAGTGATAGGGAGAAATGGCGAGAGACGGTCAGGGATATCCGCGCAGACGGCGCGACATGATGATGATGAGTGGTACTATTTAACCCATAGCTGGGAGGATAAGGGTGTTCATACCTTTTCCAAGGGTATTTGTCCGAAAGTGAACATAATAGCACGACTGGAGTACGAACTCGCGTACTACGATCCCGCAGTCCATCGCTTTAACCATTACACCACTAGGGCATCCCTCTCATACTAGGATCTTGCAGTCCATCACTTTAGCTATCACAACATGGGGATACCCCAGTGTCATGAATTAAACCAAACAATGACAAAATATTATGTATAATAATTCATATTTATCATATGCATTTAAGATTCAAAACTGATTTGTCTAGATCTATAAAAACTGGTATAACTTTTACCACATTAACATTGGGGTGGGGCGTATACTAAAGATGGTTTAGATCAAATTAGGTTATTTGATTTAATGTTATATCAACCCTTGATAGTTATTTAATGCTAAATCCTTTTTATACACATATTACATGATTTTTAAGTGAATATTTTGTAGGTAACATTTTTTAATGAGACAAGCCGAGTTGTTTGCACACAGTTAAATTGTTTCTAATACTGCTAACACTAATTGTTCTATTTTCACACAGTTAGTTGCAAGTATTGCTATCCAACTCTAATAGTTCTATTTACATACAGCTAAATGGTTTCAATCATTGGTAAAACTAATAATTCAATTAAATATCAGTCATTTTTTTGTAGACAGTTAAATGGTTTTGAGTATAGTAAATGATTAAATTGTTCTATTTGACCCATACATAGGATTCTAACAGATCAGACTAGATCTGGGAGTCATGGCAATAAAAGGTTACTCCACATTCTACAAACCCCCAAAACTGAAGCCTCACCATCAAATGTTTTAGTATCATATTCTGAACACTTGTTGTTGTTGATGGTGGTGGTGGGGTTATGCACTCTCCAGAAATGAAGTTGGCATATTCTAGAGCCCCAGCTGATTGGGCTCGGTTTAGATCAGAATTAACAAATTATCATTTTATTGTAAAGACGACATTTTTTTGTCTTGATATAAAAAAATGTTTCAATGATCTTTCTTAGGGGTTAAATGAAATGGGTGCCTGTCTAATTCTCTACTGATGTAAAAAGGAAAACATTTTTTCCTCTTTAAATGCATTATGTTTTATTCTTTCTGAATAGTCATTCAAAAAAAATCCTATCACTATCATTATTATCTGAATAACTGTCAGGAAGACAACTTTTGGCAATATTGCCTTAATTAAATGAACATCTTGATTATGTAACAAACAAAAGAATTTGATTTAGTCATGGACTTTACAAAATGGCTTCTTGATGAGATGACATCAAAATGTTGCAATTAGGAAATTCACAGCAATGGTAGACAAAATAAAATTCAATTAAGATTAACTTTTGCCTTGAGTGTTGTGAACTTTTGGTTTAGAATTTCAATTTTGTTTGGAAGTGGAAAACTTCTTTTCCAATCTTGGGTTTGTTATTCCAAACATTTTGAACAGTTCTGTTACTATTTGTCTCTGTTTCCAGAGTTCAAGAAATAGGAAACTTTAGAATTTTATGAATTGCTTTTCCATTTGAATCCAGGGAAGAGAGAGAGAGAGAAAGAGAGAATTAAAAACAGGATCATGGATTAGAAAGGATTTTTTAAACTATTACTTCACACTCATTAAATGACATTGTTCTTTAGAAATGATTTCGATGAAAAATCATTCATTAAAATGTTTTACTAATTATTTTTTAATCAAAGTAAACATTATTTTGATACTTTATCTATGTGTGTGTTATAAATATACATTTTCACATCAGTGTTTTTTACCTGTATGAGAATTTCATTTTATTTTAGTCATAGACTAAGCTTATCTTAGTTTGGCACCAGGCCAGAAATATGAAGTACCCAATGAGAGTCAAATTCACTAACAATAGTCTGCTAGCCTTGCTTTCCATTTAAAAACTAAGCCTAGCTTAGATTTGACACAAATCTTCAAGTATCAAGCACCCAGTGAAGAATAAACTCGCTACTCATTGATCTGCAAAACTAACCATTACACTATTACGGATTTCCAATTGTTTATTGCACTGATCATAGTGACATCATCAGTCATTATTATCATGATAAATATTCATTTATTTTTGCTAATAATTATTTAAGAAGTTATTTTAAAAGCACCAATAGATATCTGAATTTGGGATGGTTGCTGCTACTCTTAAAAAAACTATAAAGCACTTTTCCTTTTTTTTTTCTTTTTAATTATGTTGGTATGCACAAGCTCATCAGTTGGCATGTCAATTATTCCTCCGTTTTTCCCATCTGCCAAAAGAATTTTACACACAGACATATATTTCCTATTTATTATTATGCCTGATTTCATGAAAAAGATTTTATTTTTGTAGATTAAACTATAAAGATAAATTAAGACTACTATGTTTTGTAGCTTTAAAAAAAAAGATCTAGATATTTTACTCCATCCATTATATCATTATTATAAATAGGAGACTGGTTGGTGGTGAGTGTGCCAAAATTATTTTCTTATTTTTTAAAGGTAGTTGTAATGAAGACTCAACAGTACCTTATACATCAGAATTATAGGAAAAATCCTGTCTACCCAATTCTCTAGCCTCATTCTCAGTCCACTGCTGAACTTAGGTCTACTCCAAGGTCTGTAAGACATGAGGAATAATAGGCCTCACTTTGTCACACTGACCCATAACATGTATTTACCCAACACAAGGTCAATTTTTAAGTAAAGTACTGCTGGTTTTAAATCAGAAGTTTCCTTTTTCAAGACTGGTTGCCATACCAATGCTAAAGAGCTCATTCTGTTGAACTATTTTACCCATAGATGGTGGGAGAAAAAATGAATTCATGCTGTTCTCAGTCACCCTCTTCCAGAATTTGAACTTGACTCGCTGAGTCCAATTTAAATGACAATATGCAACACATGCCTCCAACATGTATAGAGGCTTTAAATTCAGAGTTGTCTTCCTCTTAGACTGGTTGCCATACCAAGGCTAGACAGCCCAGTCTGCCTTTCTATTTGCCTATAATTGAGAAGAGAAATTTGGATCCATACCTTTCCCTAGGGCATAGAGAGAAATGCAAACAGCTTTATCTAGAATTTGAACTCTTTCTGATTTTATTTTCCTCAATAATAAACCTTACCCTACCTGTATGTATACTGTATATAGCAATTATTATATCGCACTTTGAAACCAAAATCAGTGGTTTATAAATATTCTAAGGAAAAATCTTTTTAGATATATAAATTTTTGCTTTTTTTATTTGATTTGTTTATTCATTTTTCTTTAAAAATGTGTTTTTTATCTTTACCTTCACTGTATTGATTAAATTTTTTCTCACTCATATGCAGATACTGAATTAATTTATTAAAATTGGCTGAAATTGATATTCTGTCTAAAAAGACTTGCCAAGCATAATGGCCAGTAGAGATGGATAGTGAGAGAGAAAGAGTTATCTCAACTGGTGGGATGTCTTGATGATGAAGTTATGTACACAAATAATAACTAAAACATCAGGAGGTGCCCGTGGTGTAATGGTTATCGTCATAGGAAATGGACACGGCGACACGAGTTCAAATCCTGGACGAGACTGATTGCATTTCACATAGCACTAATACCCTTGGGAAAGGTATGAATCCAATTATTCTCCCTCCAGCTATGGGTAAATAGTAGGGAAGACTAGGTTCTTCAGCCTTGGCGAGGCAACTAGTCTATGAGAAGGAAAACTCTGAATTCAAACCTGCTAAACTCCGCTTAAAAATTGACCTTGTGTCATATCCTACCCGAGCAGAGGGGTTGGTAAATAGGATAACTAAAACATCTTTTTTAAGCCACTATTTATAATATTCACATATAACTCGGTTCACTTAACTCAAGACAATATTTTCATGTCACTGCATAATCACTAAACTCAACATTATAATGGAACAATGTTTTCAGGGACAAAACCTTCCAATTTGCTATCAGAATCAGACTTAATGGAGGTTATGAATTGAAGACCAGTAAGAAAAGAAAAATCCAAGTGAAATTCATTCCTTATATGTAGAAGATATCAGCAAGTATATTTTAAGAAAGTAAGCCAATCTATGATTATCAAAACCCTACTATTCATACACACACAATCTCCCAAAAACTTTTCATGGATATGCTTGCAGCCCAAATATTTAAAAATAGCTATGTTATTCAATAATGAAGTTAACTGATTTCTTGATGTATAATCTCTCTCTCTCTCTTTCAGTGAGAGTGTGTGTATATATATATATATATATATATATATAAAGTGATTTCAATAACTGTTGAGAACATATATAGTTTGGATTTGATACTCATAACATTCCAAACATGTGCTCAAATTGATTGATTGACCATAGTGAGTGTGCAGTGTGAGATGCTTGTCCAAACTTTTTCCCAATAATTGCCTCAGACATAAATTGTTCAGTGCCATACCAATATATATTGTTTTCTTGTTATATAAATTATTCCAAAAAAAGGCATTTTTTTCTTCTTAGAAAGAACAGTTTTATAGTTATAAACATAGAATTATGAATTATATAGATATCTATACACAGCCCATGAGCCTATTGGATTTGAATTCTGATTGTAACAGTGGTCCATGATTCTCATTGTAACAGTGGTCCATGATAATATTGATGCTACTGTTTAGGAAGGAGTGAAAAATTACCATTCCATAGTTATCTCGATAATTTAGATGATTAAAAGATTTCATTCAGCACAAAGAAAACAGAAAATTATCATTTGGTTGCAAATTGGACTGAGAATTGCTTTGTTCTTAAAGAGCATATTGTCTTGCTCTAATAAAAATTTCATTTATGATATGCTGTTTTTACTGGGGTATAGTATGTGTGTACACACACACACGTATATATATATATATAGGGTGAGTCAAAAGTAGGTGGTGTTATTCTCATTATATATCTCATTAGAATTTTAGTAATATATAGATATATCATGAGAATTTTAGTAATGTGTGTGTGTGTGTGTGTGTATATATATATATATATATATATATATATATATATATATATATATATATATATAATGAGAACTTAAGTTATGTATAACTCTAAATATATTTATATGTAAACACTTTAAACTTTGTAATTATATAGAGTTTATAATGTTTTTCTGTTGTTTTAGATTTAATGTTTTCAATGTGAATCTGCGATAAGAAAATTTCATCATATCCTGTAGTTCCTTATATAAAAAACATCATCATAGAAAACTATTGCTGGGGTTCACTTTCTGGAAATACATCAGTATTTACTTTACCTCTAAGCTGTTTTTTAACCTTTCTTCTATTGAATATAGCCTTACATTTTTTTTTGTCTTTTATAAGATAACAGAGTTTGGCTTTTATATGTATTTACAGCACCAAAGTATCAATGATGTTTTAGTTAAACAAATATTTAAACTTGTTTATCTGTTGTCACATTCACTTGAACAAGATTAGAGAATCAAACAATGAAAAAATTAAAAAGCATCAAGATTTTTTTTTTTTTTTAATGTCACAATAACAATATTTCAGCTTTAAATTTTATACGAAAATGAAAATGAGATCCTAAACAAAAAGAATGAAAATTTTAATAATCCTCTCTTTTTCATACCTCAAGTCATAAACAATCACTAAGTCCCAAGTAGCCAAGGAACATAACTTCTAATGTTAGTATTTTACTCAGTAATCTCCCAACTGTGATAAATACACATGATTAGTTATCTTTTCTCAGCTATATAGAAAAAGAGAAAAGGAAAAAAGAATGATAAACATTATTCTTGACTGAAAATCTTACAGTCTTTGCTGGTGGCTGTTTGCCTGAAATTTGAAATAAATGTTCAACATTTACCAGATTATTTAATTAAATGGACACATCTCAGTTGGCACAGACAAAAAGCAAAGTTTATTATAGAATGAAATATTTTGCTTGATTAGAAAACATCAAGAAAATCTGACATGGCTAACACTGATAAAGTGCTTCTCATAAAACAAAACTGAGTTAAAGAAAATCATTTTGTGGCATTTTTCTTCCTGGTGGAGGCATTTTATTTTCAGTTCAAACATTTAATGTTATCTTTGAAGCTCATGAGTTATAGGTTTAAACTCATGTGGAAAATAATGTATTGATTAATATAAGAACTGCTTGTATGAGGGGGTGCAGAAAAGTTATCAGCCTGACCAAGGAGGGGCTAAAGCAGTGATATGTAAATACTAAGGTGAGTCAAAAGTTTTGCAGTATTTTACTCACGTGAGGTACAATTTAGTAATTTACTAAGCTTTTTGCTTAGATGTGGCACAAGGCTGAATGAATGGGGCACCCAATGAGACTCAAACTTATTCTTACAGGTTTGTGAGTCAAATTTGCTAACTATTAACTTCAGATGCTTTTGCTGAAGTTATGAAGGTGATGAACCGCACAGAACTCTAAGATGCTGAACTTACTACTCACTGGATTTGCCTCTCTGGCTAGGAGCACAACCTAGGAATTCATACCTTTTTGGCCTACCTAACCTTGCTTGATTGTTGAAGGTCTTGCAACCCAAGTGAACTTTCTTGAACCATCAGGATAGTTACAGTACTGTGATCAACTGCACCTTCATCTTTTGCACAGCAAATATTTTGGTTTCTTCTGCAGCATTATGGTCCAGTTTAAACTCATAAAGCATAAATTTCTAAATTAGACAACATTGCATCTAAATCATAGCAGCTTTCAAAGTACTGCACAATGTGTCAGCACACCAACTACTACAATACTACAAACCATAGCGGTTACCTTTCACAGGTTGAACTGCTTTGGTCATGTTATACGTAACTGCAAACATTGCCAAAATTTTGTAAAACTTTTGACTCACCCTCATTCTATGTCATGTATTCATCCTGAAATTTAAAAAAAAGACTTTGTTTATCCTTTTTTAAGCTTCTCTAATCCTTTTAAAATGAATTAAAAAGTAATTCCTATCTTGGTTAGACCATGTACTTTTCAGCAATCTCTTGTATGTGGTAGTAGCTACTAACAGTATTTATTGTATTGACTATCATAGACATAAGTATTTAGACAGTTGAGTTGAACACCATACTTATATGTTGAATCAGTCTTCAGAAGGGGGGAATGCCTGCCAAAAAAATCAGGTTTTAAAATTCTGACTTATTGAGCAGGGCTGTCAAATTGATATAGATATTTAAAACAAATTACTCTTGTCTCAAGTCACATAGAGTAATAAGAGATTGTGTTGCCCCATTTATTCTAGTGGGAAGTATCTTTATGACTTCAAAGTCTTCAATTGCATTTCTATTTTTTTTTACTAAGTTCTGTATGGTATTAAAGGTTATTACAAACTTTTGGCTAGTTTATCTTTTATCTTATTTCTATTGCTTTTTATTGTAATACTCAGGTCATGTTTATATTTTATAACCATTAAATAAACAGGAAAGATTGAAAATATATTTTTAATGGGATTTGAACTCAAACTTCTTTTGTAAAGGAGTCTCATAATGAAGACAATGGTTCATTTAAGAGATTTTGACAACTTAAATATGTAAAATGATTGTTGTGTTACAGTGTCTCTTGCAAGTGACCAAAAGTGAAAACATTTGTACCTAATTATTCTCAAAAAAAAAAAAAAAAAGTCAATCAAATAGCAGAAAATATTTTGATAGGTTAAAATGTTACTTTTGAGCTTCAATGTCAGCTGATCAAAATATAGAAATTTTAATGTTCTAGAACTGTCCAAAACATTTCATAAAACTTGATTGCTGAATTACTGCTTCTCATTAAAAAAGCAGATTATCTATGCCCAGATATATTTGGTCTTTGTTTGACTCAGCTCAAGTGCATGAGAGAAAGACATGAATCTAATCTCCCATTATTTGGTCAAATTGTCAGTAGTGACAATCCAGTTCTGGTGCATGTCAAGTACCACATCATTGCCATTACTCCTAGGTCCACTTTGACACTGAGTGGCAGTGCTTGTTAAAATCTTATCTATAAGTCAAATAGATCTATTTGAAAATTATTAGTATTACATAGGAATGCTTTAAACCATATAACTATGCCAACAAATTATTATTATTATTATTATTATTATTATTATTATCATCATTACTCCTTTTCGAGTTTTTCACATCAGCATTAGCCGATAGTTTCTCACTCGAGTTTGAGTGACAGCAACTCTCCTCAAGTCTCCAGGACTCTTCTGAGTATACTGGCTGATCTCAACAATGCAGTAGTTTGAATGGTCTCCCCTCATCCTGTTATTTTCAAGTCCTCCAGTCTCTGTACCAATCTTTTAGTGACTATACCAAAAGCACCAATTACGATTGGTTTAATCGTCACTTTCATGTTCCAGTTTTTTCAATTCCCTAGCAAGGTCCAGGTACTTATCCTTCTTTTCACTTTCATTCAATTTTACTCTGTGGTCAACCGGGACAACAAAGTCTACAATTCAGCAAGTTGACTAGGCGGGCAAGGTTATCCACATAATTTTCACACATTTATGTTTTTAAGAACTCCTAACTTGCTGAATTGTCTAGTCTTATACTCTTTTTGCTCTAATTTGCTTTATTTGATTATATGATTGATTGTTTCATCTCTTTCACCACATAATCTATATTTGCTGTTTTGTTGCATCTATTTTTGCTTTAACATAGTTGGGCCTTATGGCATTGTTTTGTGCTGCTATTAGAAAAGATTCCATTTCTCTCTTAAGGTTTCCCTTTCTTAGCTATGTCCAAGTCTTCTTGTGTGAGATTTTGCTTGTTTGACACTTGAAATATCCGTACATATTATTATTATTATTATTATTATTATTATTATTATTATCATCAAATAGAACATTTATTTGAAATCAAATAATTTTGTATAAATTATGAGTATTATGAGATTGGTACCGAACATTGGCATAATGGTTAGAGTGTTTGCCACTGGCCTCGTCATACCAAAGACTCAAAAAATGGTACTTGATCCCTCCTTATTTAACACTCAGCATTATAAGGTACAGATTAAAGGTAAAGTGGAGCAATCCAGGGAAAGGAGTAGGGTCCTCCCTTACACCTCAGTGTAGTAGCTATCGAAAAGGGAGACTTGGGGTCACCCTCGACCACGGTTGCCAACTTTACTTTAATTAGATAAGAATTCTTAAAATCATATAACTGTGTGCAAATTATTTGTTTCAAATTTCAGCATTAAATAACCCTTAAGAGTTTGTTATGGAACATGAATAAATAAACTAAATGAAACATATGTTTAGATCTCTACACTGTTCATCTTTTTCTCTAAGTTTTGCTGAGCTATTTATTTTTGTTTAGTCTCATTTGCTGTAATTGAATTTTACTTGTTTGCACTTATTCTTTGTGATGATTAATATTGTTGTGAGAAATGAATTATTGTTTGAGATAATCAACACTAATGACAATGAAAATGGGGGATGCCATCCCCAGCCAACCCTATAAATAAATTCAAATTTCAGAGACAGTATACCTCCTCAAAAATATCCAAAAACAAAGAGAACATTTTTTTTCCTGAGAAACTTCTGACAAGCACTGGCTCTTCAGACATTTGGAAGAATATTTGTTGTTCCAGCAGAAAACACAACTTCGAGTGATTTCTTGATTGATTTTATAGCTAGGAAAGCCAACCATTCTTGTATGGAAGCAAGTAATGAAGAGTGCACACTTGCTGAATGGTAGCAATGGTAAAGTGTGTGTGGGCTTTCTTTCTTTCTTCTTTTACCAGTGTAAAAGAGAAAGAGAGAGACAGATGTGGTGTGTGTGTGTGTGTGTGTGTGTGTATATCTATATGGTAGTAATGGTAATGTGTTTTTTCTTCCTCTTTTGCTGTTGTCAGAGAGGAAGACAGGCATACAGTATTTATGTATCTATATAAATGTGTGTGTATGTATGTATGTGGTAATAATGACAGTGCTTTTTTTCTTCTTTGTCATTGTAAGAGTGAAAGAGAGAAAGACAGACAGATGAGTAATGTATGTGTGTGTATATATATATATATATATATATATATATATGTGTGTATGTATGTGTGTGTGTGTGAGTGTGAGTGTTCTGTGTCTCTGTCTGCTTTACAGACTGATATCTCATTAATCTGATCCTTCCTTTTCTGTTTGTTCAGTGTTCCTAACAAAGTATCAGATCAATGCTTGATTGCTCTGAAGTACTACCAATGCTGGGTGCAGCCGGGTACTGCATTTTTCTGAAAGCATACAGCCCTTCGATAACATAGTGTCAAAGAGTCGAGGTTTCACCTCTTCTCACACCAGCTCAAAAGAAATCACACTGTACATCAGTGTCTACCATAACAGATGCACACACAAACCACTGACCAACAAGAAATTATCAATTTCTATCAGTAACAAACAGAGTTTCAGCCCAACCCAGACAAAAACCCCCCAAAAATCTTTGATCTTATTTTTGTCCAAAACCAAGATAGAACATTGCCCTATCTGCAGTTCTTGTGAACAATTTCCAAACAAAACCAATTCTATGATACTTGCAATAAGTGGAATATTTTTCCTTCATAAAAATCCCTAAGCAACATTTGTATTCACTTTACTCATTGACTATAAATATAAGGCAGCTTAGATTTACTCTGTTTCTCTTTCAAGGATTTTTTAAGAGAGGTGGATAGATTTTTATTCTATCTGAAACTATAAAGAAACTTTGTGTTCACATTTCTAGAACATTCCTACTTTTTTCCGAGAAATACCAGTTGATCCAATTCTTTTCAGTTGTACAATAGATTGCTGATTAAGATTCAGTGCGAAGTGATTCTCAACAAAATATAGGGATGTAAAAGTAAACCATTTTCTTAAAATCAGTTTAAGCAATAATATCTTAGTAGATTTGTCTATTTTTCATATAAATACTTTTGATATATCTTAACTCTTTTGATGCATGAAAGTGAGTTGCAACTTTAATTTCTATTACTTAAAGATTTTGAATCTTTTGCAATATATTCTCTGAAAGTGCCTCTCGATTGATATACCCAGGCCTTAAAATTATAAAAAAACATACTTTATTACTTTTAAAACTCAGTGAATAAAAAAAATGCTCTTATAAACACACTTCTTTGATATAACTTCCAAATGTTATAGTGTATTGTAATTGTGAAACTAAAATAAATTTCTTTATTTGGAAACCTTTCTATTCTATAGTAAAACATGCATTTCAACCATTAAATTCATTGCCAAATGTGCTGCACCAAAAAGTGTTAATAGATTAAATGGCTTGATGTAGTGGCTGAGGTATTTAAAACACTAGAAAAAGATAAGGAATTTCAATTTTTAAAATTGCAGGTAAGCCCTCTTCATTTGGGAGACTAATGCAACATAGTCTTCTTAAGTCATTTGATCTTTCCAAGATTTAGTTGGCTTTAGTAAATATTGACACATTTATAAAATATGTTTATATAATCTCCTAATATAAAATTCAGTGTGACACTTTTGGGAATAGAATATGAGGTTTATTAAAAAACATCAAGACTGAAGCTGTAGCTGCAATGGCAGAAATGAACAATGAATAAAACATTAAATGCAATATACTGGATGCAGCATAAATACCTTCCACATTTTAAGCTGTTACTTCTGTGGTACAAGTGAATTTAAGCAAGTAGTAAAAGTAGCTCTATCTTGCTAATGTTTTTCAGATACAATCAATTACAATCATAACTTGGACGAGTGCACACTGTGCATTTGCTGCAGAAACGTTTTCTAAGACTGGTGAGTCAGTAATTGCCACTCAGAAAGCTTTCAGTGCTCATTTCCTGTTATATCAGAATGATGCTGTTTTGGATAGAAAATCAAGATTGCTTTGGGTGAAATTTCCACCTAGAACAGTATTATTTTGACATAACAAAAATGAACATGAAAAGCTGTCTGTTTAGCAATTACTGATTCACCATTTTTCAAAAAATATCTAAACAGCAAATACACAATGTGCACTGGTCAAAGCCATGATTGTAACTGATCATCTCAGAAAAAGAAATGGTAAGACATTAGCTACTTGGAGATACCATTGTGACTTACCTAAGTTCACTTGCATCACACAGGGGACAGTCTAAAATATAAGAAGTATTTTTGTTGCACCCTCAGTGTGTGTGTATATGTATATGTGTGCGGGTGTGTACAATCGCCTATTATAGTACATACCTACCATTTTCTTATTAAGAATTATTTTTGTTCTATACAAAAGATAGCAGGATATTATGTTTTCTTATTGAATATAATACAACTAAAGTAAGTAAAGTTGGCAACTGTAGTCAAGGGTGACCAGAAGGCTCCCTTTTCAATTGCTACTACATTGAGGTGTAGTGGAGGGTACTACTCCTTTCCCTGGATTGGTCCACTTTACCCTTGATATGTACCTTCTATTGCTGAGTATTAAGCAAGGAGGTATCAAGTACAATTTTTAAAGTCTTTGGTATGAAGCGACCTGGGATTGAACCCAGGTCACCCGGACCATTGGCGAGCACTCTACCAATTAGGCTAATGAGTTATTTGGTATTATTTATTAACAAATACTACAGGACTAAAACTCTGTATCTAAAATGAAATTCCATGAATATATATAACATAGAGGATCAATTATTTTTGAACTGCAACATATTTGGTTACAGAATTTCAATTCTGTAGTTTAGTTAGTGAAAATAGTTAATTATATACATTTTAATTATATAATGTTTTGTTTGAAATCTTCTCTTTATAAAAAAATTGTGTGTGTATATATATATATATATATATATATATAGAAGTAAATTATGGAAATAAATCTGGCAGTGTGAAGAAAATAGAAAAATGAAGTATTCCAAATGTGATAAATTTATAATGATGGAAAGTTAACGTTAAAATGTTTCAGTTTTAATAAACCTTCATCATGACTTTTAGACAGTGAAAAATATTGCTTGAAACAATAATGGATGTATGCATCCATTGTTGTTCAAGCAACATTTTTCACAATCTTAAGTCCCAATGAAGTTTTATTAAAACCAAAATGTTCCATCATAATTCATCACATTTGGAATACTTTGTTTTCCTATTTTTTCCATATATATATATATATATATATATATAAAGTAAATAAGGTTAATAACTCACAACTCTGAATAAAAAAAGGGGTTAGTGATAAAATGTCACCATGAAACTAAGTATTTACTTTGTAATTTGGTGTCAGATTAAATCACGTGACCTAAATTTTGTCAGTTGGCCTAAGTTATGTATCTCCCATATTAAGAGAGTTCTATAAATTCATTTGGCAACAGACATCGTATTTTGACAAATTTCACCTGATGATATGACTCATCAAACTCAGAGTTGTGGATTATTAATCTTGTTTTTTTTAATTTTTTTGATATTGTTATATTTGCTCTACACTTTCTGTATATTAAGCACTATTATATTTTGCTGAATTTACAACCAATTTAGTTTATATATATATATATATATATATATATCTTGTTTTTTTCAAAACTGATTGCATTTCACTTCACATTAATACCATTGGGAAAGGCATGGATTCATTTCTTCTCCCCCAGCTATAGGTGGATAGTAGGGTAGACTGAATTGTTTAGGAGGAGAAGAAACTTTGAATTCAAAACCTGAGGAGTACTGTTCTGGGAATCTGTTGCAACATTCTTCTGCTATCAGCTCATCCAAAAACTGTGGTTGATTCTGCACAAGCCTTCAACTCTTTAAATAAATCATTTGTGTAGGCCATTTACTCAGTTTTGACCTTGTTAATCTTCATTGAATATGATGTAAGAACATTATCTTTTAAATTCTTTGTTGTGCATTTTGGTCTTATTATAGAGTAATGTGAAATTTTGTTGTTATGGTAACACAAGTCATTATTAGCCATTTGAATGTCAGTTTTTCTAAATAGGATTAAGATTCTTATCAGTGATAGAACATGGAGTTAGGAATGGGTGGGAGATAAACCATTCTAATCCTGTAAAAATACAACTGATTAGAACTTTAGGTATTCAGTTCTTAAAAACTGGAACTTCTCATTTTTATTGAATTAAAAGCTCTTTGAAAGCTCAAGAATAAAGTCTCACAGTGCATCTAAGGCTTTATAATTACAGGTATTCTAGACATTTTTTTCAGAGAGTCACCATGGCATAGTGGCTAACTTGTTAGACTGCAACATTGTAGTAAGCAGATTGGAACTCTGGTCATACTATTATGTTCACTATGAGACTAATATTCTTGGGAAAGGTATGAACCTCCTTTTTCCCCCAGCTATGGGTTAAATAGTACCACTAATCTTTCTTTAATGATGGCTTTGGCATTAAATAACCCACAAAGTTTGATATGCCAAGCAAGTCCAAACCAACCAAGACATTTTCAAAAGTGTGCTTTACATCATATAGCTAATTTAAATGAAAGAAATCCAGAGAAAAGACAAAAAGTGAAAAGATGTTAGTTTTATGGCACATCTACATTCTGTTGGGTTATTTTATGCTGAAGACAGTTGACCATTTATGATCTCCCGTTATGTACAGCACAAAAAGCTATCTTCACAATCATTTTAAACAGGTCATAGTAGAAACCCTAACAAGTACTATTAGTCCAGGTAAGGGGTGACCTGGGAGTAATGGCAACAAAGAGATGGTTCCACATTCCTCAAAACTTCAGGACTGGAATCTCTCCTTTGGATTTCAACTGAAACTGATAAACCCTTCATACTTAGTTGCAGTATCAATATTCTAAGAGCTAATATATTAAAATTTTCAAAATAATTTCAAACATTATCTCAAACAGATGAATTTAAAACGGATGTCACTCCAATTCCAAGGCAGAGTTGGCTGGGGTGTAATGTAATTAAAGGTGTGATTCCTCACCTTCCAAAGCTCCAGAACTGGATCCTCACCAATGGGAGCAGTTTAGTGCAATACCTAAGTCACTGAAAATGTTCCACACTTGTTTTGCAAAGTGCTGTTAAAAGGACAAGAAGTACCCCAAGAGGTGAGAGTGGCACTGCTAAACCCATTCACTGGGAATTACACACAGTATCAAACAACCAAAGCTTTGAACTGTGTCTGTGAAATTCCGTGATTTGAGTCGATTTATTTAGTGAAACCATTAGCAAGAAGTGTCCTAAGGTAACAGAAAAAGCATAAGACTGCATGTAATGATGTTAAGCTTAGCATAAAATGAGACATAATTGTTTTGACCCTGATGAATGTGAGAAAGACATGATATGTCCTCAGAACATGCCTTAGTCCACCATTCTACATTTGAAAGGGCATATAGGCTTAGGGCAGGTTTGCAGGATGTGTTGACTGTTTACAAAAAAAAAACTGCATGATAGAAAAAGAGAAAAAGGCCCTGGCCAAACCAGAGGTGGGAAACCTTTAGTCTTAGGACCATACGTAGCCTCCTAAGTCATTAGTGCGGCTTTCTATGGACTTGTCAAAAGACCAATTAAAATCGCATCTCCACCTTGACACCTGATATCTCTATGTTTTTTCATAAAAAGCAATCTAAAAAGATATTAAATAATTAGAGTTTTTAAGTGGTAATTTTGGTCAGAATTATTAACTTAAAGTTTAAGCTTTAGATTTGGTTGTAAACACATTAAAAATTCATTGAGTACAGCCTTATTGATAGACAGTGATGGTCTTTAAATATAAAAAGGTTCCCCATTTCTGGGCTAAACAGTTAAATATACTTTCATATTTCAAACGTTTCTCATGAGCCACAGTAGATAATGAACCTTGACTTTGACATTGAGACGGGTTATTTTAGGGGTTTGAAATGCTCCATTCTTAATAGCAGGGGAAACCTGCTATTTTCACAACTTTTTGGTTAATATGTTTTCTCTCTTGTAAGTGTTCAAGAAATGATTACTTTTATATTATGTCAACAATTTTTTCATCTTAGAAAACTGAAACAAGTTCATGAAAAAAGTTGAACAACGTTTTGCCCAACAGCACAAAATGAGTAACCATTTCAACAGAATGTAAATTATTGTAAAAGATGTTTCACCTTAAACAATCTATTGTTAAATCTGCATAAATTTTAATTATTCAAGTATGTACTTACCCCTCCCCTCTACTATGAACTGGATACGACACAAAGACTTTAGTGCAAAGAAAAATGTACCAGCCTCATTCAGGATTTGAACTTGGGTTCCCATTTCCATTTTTTATAATGTTAACCAATACACTAATCATGCTTCCAGTCGTAGAAGAGGATCAGGACCAGTAAGTTGTTGATTTCTTATTTTTCTATGGTATATACAAATATGAAAAAATGACAGGCATTATTGATATAGTAGTAGGACTTTGAGACATCTGAGGTTCTAAAATTAAGTATTTTCATAATTCCACACATATTCTTTTATTTTTCAGTAGTAACTTAATCTTTTCAGTTGAAAGTTGTGTATGTAGGAAAATAATGAAAATGCTTCGTCTCAGAAGCTCAGACAACTTTGACAACTACAGCTACCACTCCTAAGTCAGTAAAAAGAAAGTGATGTGGGTTAAGTCTGTTCAAAGCCATTGGGAATAGAATTAAGAATACAAAGTGTTCAGAAAGTATCAAGTATGAAGCTGTAGCTACCAAAACAGAAATGAACAATGAATGAAACATTGAATTTCTTCAAAATAGTCCCCTTGGCATTCAACTCCTTTATTCCATTAGTCAAAACATTGAAACTCCTTTTTTATGTTCTGGATATGATACTAAACAATCTGATGGTAAGAATCCAGCCTTGGAGATTTGGAGAATCTAGAGTAACACTTCATTGCCATTTCACCCAGGTCCACTCTGACCCAGAATGGTAGCACCTGACAGGATCCTATCTATCAGTCTAATAAAACAAACTAAGCAAACAAATGACTGATGTGAAATTGTGACTGTTATATAGCAATACTTAAGGCCATTTAACTGTGTGCAAAAAAGAGTTCAGGCTCATTTAAGAATGTTATCTCTAACATGTATATATATATATTTGATATATATGAATAAACAAGATTTGACATTAAATAATCTACAATGGTTGATATGCCATGAAATCCAAGCAAACCAAACCAAACCCTTATTTTATACTTTGTGAAATTGTACCATTGTATTTCTTTCAATGTCCTCTATGTCTTCAAATCATACCATTGAGATGAATTATCAGTTTAGGAAACAAGAAAAGGTAACAGATATGCCTGATGAGTAAAGAGGGTACTGTTCTTATACAATCCTGTGTTTTACTAAGAACTACTCATCAGAAGGTAATCAAACTTGTCACTGACACAAACAGTCTGTTATAATTGTGTTTTCCTCCTCATCAAGGCATGCTAATAGCACAGATACCTTTGAATCTTTTTCACCATCTGTCCCTAATGCTATCACTCTTGGCAAGTCCTCTAGATGACATCCAGTGTCCATGTAGAACTGATGAATGTAAGTTTCTGTTAATCAGCCAACACTGGTGGGTCCATCTATAAGAATCAATTAGAAAATGTTGCTTATGAATTCATCTTTTCGTCCCCAGCATGTCTTGCTAATCTTACTTAAATAGTTTGTGAGATAGGAGGCAAGTGTTTATGCAGCTGCTGCTTTGTAGGGTGCTATTTCTAGGATTTGTTCAAAACAGCATGGAGCATCCTTATGTAGTTCCCATCTAGCTTTCCTTCCAAGCATTTTGTTAAAGTCCAAATGGTGCAACCATACATTAGTACTGACACAACTACTGCTTGGAAGAATAACCATATCATCTTATCTGAGAAATCAGATTTTCAGACAGTTACTACTGTCAAGATAAATGAATAACATAAAACAAAAGTATGAATGACTTTCTCTGAGAAAGTAAATTTTCAGAATGTAAAAATTTTACAAAGATTTTGAGGATAATTTACCTGTTAGTTGATTGATTTAATGACCTTATTGACATATCAACCTATCCAGGGTTATTTTATACCTTCAGGTTAGGAAATCATGTTGATTGTATGTTTATATTTAAATTTTTATATAGAGGTTTTTTTTTTGCACACAGTCTTCTTGAATACGAACAGTTTTTAAACAAATCTATTTGACCCATAGACAGGACCTTAACAGGTACTACCACTCCAAGTCAGAGTAAGCCTGAGAGTAATGGCAATGAATGGGTGACTCCACCCATCTCCATAACGGAAGTCTCAAAATTAGATCAGTTTAGTGACATACCGAGGATACCCCTTTTGGTGTTATGTGGGATCTTACCCTTCTGCAGAGAATACAGTGGGCATATACTAAGTACTACTGTTAGGACTTTTACCAATTAGTGATAGAAGAATAAAGGGTTGTTGATTTATTACATTAGTGTGGGTATACCATATAGTAAGTAAAGTTGGCAACTGTAATCAAGGGCAACCAGAAGGTTCCCTTTTCAATAGCTACTACACTGAGGTGTAGGGGAGCGTGCTACTCCTTTCCCTGCATTGCTCCACTTTACCCTCAATACATACCTTGTATTGCTGAGCGCTAAGCAAGGAGGTATCAAGTACCATTTTTAAAGTCTTAGGTATGACACGACCTGGGATTGAACTTAGGTCTCCCGGACCATTGGCGGACACTCTACCCATTAGGCCAATAAGGGCATCTGTCATACTTTGGTGTTAGCAAGCTCATCTTATGGATTAATTAGTTAGCATTGTGAGTTTAGCTTTCATTTGCTACTCTACTATTATAGCACTTGTTCTATTCTAAGTTTTGTAAATGATTTCCTTTGCATTAATTAGATCAGCTATTGTTTTGCTTTACAGTAAACTAAATGTCTTTTGTGTTTCTCTGTTTTTATTTTTATTTTTACAGCTAAGGGCCACTAGTTCAGTTTTAAAGAACAATGTATTGATAAGGGTCTTCCTTTGGTATTTTTGGTGCTAACCATACTTCCTTTGAAAACCAATCAGACTTTCAGTCTGTCTAATCTTATTTCCACTGTCAGGATACCAAGAATGGTGTAATGGTTAAAGCGATGAACTGCGGAATCGTAGTACGCGAGTTCGTACTCCAGTCGCGCTATTACGTTCACTTTCGGGCAAATACCCTTGGGAAAGGTATGAACCCCCTTATTCTCCCTCCAGCTATGGGTAAATAGTAGGACGGACTAGGTTCTTCAGCCTTGGTGAGGCAACTAGTCTAGGAGAAGGAAAACGCTGAATTCAAACCTGTTAAACTCCGCTTAAAAATTGACCTTGTGTCATATCCTGCCCGAGCGGAGGGGTTGGTAAATAGTACCAAGAATAAATTTGCTTGTGTGTAGGTACTTGTATATATATATATGTATGCGTGTGTGTGTATATGTAGAGATATGTATGTGCGTATGCATATAAATATATGTGTGTGTGTATGTAGATATATGCATGTGCGTATGCATATAAATATATGCATGTGTGTGTGTTTATATATATGTGTGTGTGTATGTGCTTGCATGTGTACATATATATATATATATATATATATGTGTGTGTGTGTGTGTGTCCGCTTGTGTGTGTTTATATATATGCAAGTGTGTATGCATATATATATATATATATATATATATATATATATATATATATATATATCCTTTCCTCTCTCTCTCTCTTTCTGTACATGCACTGTCACAAATGGAGTATTCTTTATCCAACAGTTTTATTATACAATGGATAAAGTTAATTCCAAATAATATACTTATATTATTATCATAGGTAAGAAATATTTGATGAACAGAAAATAGGAGTGGATGATGAAGTTACCTTTGTTATCATTAGAATTTGTACTTTGATAGTGATGTAAATAAGCTTTGAAATATTGATTATATATTCTGGTATTAATTGAATTGCCATCTACTCTTGTTTGCTAATTAAACATTAATGCTAAGTTTTATCTTTTTTATATATATATATATATATATAATGGTGTATGGTTGTCACTATCTTGGTGGGTTTGTGGCAGACCAAATGTATAATTTGGAGAGTACTCAATATCTTTGATAGAGCTATTATATAATCATCATCATCATGTCGCGCCGCCTGCGCGGATATCCCTGACCGTCTCTCGCCATTTCTCCCTATCATTCATCGCCTCCGGCAGGTCTTCAGGATTACAACCCGTGTCCTCACACAGCTGCTGTATGTAAGTTCGTGCTGGTCGTCCCACTCTTGCACATCCATGAGTGGGGGTCCACAGGAGTACATCGCTTATGAGCTCGTCCTTGCTTCTCCAGCAGTGTCCTGCGTGTCTGGTTCGTCGAACCTGTATAGTTTTTGTGATGGGGGGCAAGTGTCCGTATAGTTGGAGTCTCGTGGGGTGTTGTCGCCAGGACTTGTTTAATACTGCTCTCAACATTCTTGTGTAATTTCCGTCCAGCCTCCTCTCCAGCCGCTTCGTAAGCATCCATGTGGTGCATCCATATAGCAGTATCGACACAACCGCTGCCTGGAAGAAACTGCGTTTCATTTTATCTGTTAGGTCCGACTTCCATATGATCGAGAGCCTATCGATAGCTGTCCATGCCTTCGTCAGTCGTGTGTCGATGTCCTTCTCGGTTGATGAGACGCTGCTTCCTAGGTAGGTGAATTTGTCGACTAGTTTCAGAGAGGCTCCGTCTAGTGTGGCAATGTTGCCTGTTTGGTTGTAACACATATATTCGGTTTTGTTTGCATTGACATGTAGGCCAATGCCAGCTGCAGCTCGTTCCAGACTATGTAGTAGTGTCTCTGCTTGATTAGGCGTATTCGCTAGTAACGCCAAGTCATCAGCGTAGTCGGCGTCCGTGATTGTTTTTGCGGGGTACCTTTTGCTTCTTCTCTTAGTCAGCTCAAAGCCATTTTCTCTGATTTTGTCGATCGAAGTCCTAAGCACATAGTCTAGACAGATGATAAAGAGGTACGGGGCTAGTGTGTCTCCTTGTAGTACTCCTGCAACAATGTCGAAGTATTCCGTGTCTCCATCTGGTGAACGTACTTTTACTTTGGTGTTTCTGTAGAGAATCATTATCGCTGCTACGGTTTCTTTTGGTAGGCCGTAAGCTAGTAGGATTTGCTCCATCTTCCCTCTGTGTATGGAATCGAAGGCCTTGGTAAAGTCGACAAATAGTAATGTCGCCTGTAAGTTTTTTGCCCGAACGCCTTCCAGTATTCTACGGATGGTCAGTATTTGTGAGGTTGTGGATCTATTTCTCCGGAAGCCATTTTGGTTTTTCCTAAGGATGTTTTCCATTTTGGGTTCTATGCGGTTTCGTAGTAGGGCATTGTAGATTTTGGCTGCTATGGATGTAAGTGTTATCCCTCGGTAGTTCTTGGCTAGTCCGAGGTTGCCTTTTTTAGGGAATGGAAGGATGCATCCCTTCGTCCATCGTTCTATCCTATTTTGACTATAGACTTCGTTGCATTGCCGGAGCAGTATATCGTCGAATTGTCTCGTCTTCCTCCTTCTGGGGGGATCTCGTCTAGCCCCGCCGCTTTCCTATTTTTAATTCTTCTGAGAACCGTGTCGAGTTCTTCTTTGGTGAAAGGACCTAGTTTTACGTCTAATTGCTTACTAATAATTCTGGTGATCGGTTCATCCGTTATTTCCGGTGGGTTTCCTAGTAGATTTTTGAAATGCTGTTCCCACAGTTTTATTCTTTCTTGTTGGCTTGCAGCTTTCAATTTTGCTTTGGCTGTGCTCTTCCTTCCACTTACTTCGTTTATTGTTTGCCAGGCTATCCTGGATTGTCTATCTTCCACCGAGTCTCTAATCTTATCTATCTGATTTTGTACGTATTCTGCCTGTTCTTTTAGGTATATTCCTGTTAATTGATGTTGCGCCTTTTCTAGTTCTCGTGCATTTGTATTTGTTGGGTTCTGTTGATAGTTTTTGGAGGCAGTCTTCACAAGTGCACGTTTTTCTCTAGCCGCTAGCGTTTCCCAAGGGACTCTATATTTAGTTCTAGGTTTTGTTGGAATACACTTTTCTGCCGCCTCCAGGTGTGCTTCTACAAAATTTTCATATTCGTCATTTGGGGTGCCTATTTCTACCTTCTCTTGTAGTGCTTCGAATCTGTTTCTTAATTCTAATGCATATTTATCTCTAATATCTCTGTTGTTGAGTAGGGCCCAGTCATAGTGCTTGGTCGTCGCTTTACGTGTGGCGTTTTTTCTTAGGCTTAGTCGTACTTTGGCCATAACTATTCGATGATCGGAGGACACACCCTTGAAGGAGGAGTATGCCTCGCAATTCATCGCACTGTTTTTCCATTTCCTGTTTATAAGGACGTAGTCTATCTGTGCTTTACTCTTATTCGCGTATGTGTAGGTCCATAATTTCCCCTCCCTTTTTTGAAAGTTTGTATTGAGGCAGGTTAATCTATTTTCTATCATGAAATCTATTAAATGCTGTCCATTCCTGTTAGACGCGTAGTGTAGGCTGTATTTGTTGTGTCTGTTTTTCCCGATTTGTGCATTCATATCTCCGCCAATGACTAGCAGGTTGTGTTTCGGAATGCTACGTACTAGGGAGGATAGATCTTCGTAGAAGGTGGCTATTTCGTTTTCTTCGCTAACATTGGTAGGGCTGTAGCAGGAGATAATTGTTGCTTTGGGGTTGCTATTAAACGTTGCGGCCATCATCCTAGGTTGTATTCTCTCAATGCTGTTCAGTGTTTTTAACGCTCTCGGTCCTAGAAGTATTCCCACCCCTCCTACCGATGCATTGACAGAGTTTTTCCATGCCGATACAGTCACCAGCATCCATCCATTTCCAGTTTCGTGATACTTGATATCTTCGGTGTGCGTGTATCGGTGCTCTTGTATGCAAATTATATCTATCTTATGTTCTACGGTTGATGCAGTTAGCTCTGATAGTTGACCTATTCTATTTAGGGTTCTCACGTTAAATGTCGCTATCTGTATTGTTCGTTTGCATTTTAGTAGTTTTTGTTTGTGTTTGAGCTCTGTAGCTGATTTTTCGAACACCGAGGCCAGGGCTCCAACCTCAGCAGGACGCGCCCCTTTTTTACCCGCGCGAAGAGCGATGCGGTTTATGGATCTGGTTTGAGTACTAGTCATGGTTATCTTTCGATGGCTGTTTTTGTTCTCATCTATAGAAGCCACTCTTATAGATGAGCAGCAGTAGTTCCCCGATCGAACTGGCAATCTTGAGCGTTAAGCCGCAAAACTCACACGTACAGCATGCTGCTTCCCATGTGTACGCGGTAGTAAAAAAAAAAAAAAATTCTTTTTTTTTTTTTATCTTAAGTTTTAACTTAGTTAAAGTCCAGGACTGCTGGATGTTAAAATTCAAAGAAATTTTGTGGTATATTTCATGGTTATCTAGTGGTGGACAGACAGAGAGAGAGAGAGAGAGAGAGAGAGAAAGAGAGAGGAGGAGTCAACTCTTTTATGGCTTTCGTCTTTAGCACGTGTTAGACTACATTTGAGGTGTTTTGGATTTTTTTTTTTTTTCCTTTCTTTTCAGGGGGGGGGCAATTTTGGGGGTTTTCTTTAGCAAATTTAGAAGTTCGCCTTCCAAAAGTAAAGTTTTCCTGAAAATTAAGTCGCATAAGTCTTCATTCTTCATTTAAACAACACATAATACAGTTGAGATTTAAGACATTACTATTTTAAATCAAATGTGCATTTTTAAATGAATAGTTTAGTAGAATAAATTTACTGACCTCTGTGAAAAAACTTCTGGAAACGGAATCACTTCCAAACGTATGCATACTATTTCAACAAATGAAGGATTAAATTATTACTAATTTTAGTATTTATATTAAAGGTTCCACTCCTATATGATGGTCAACTGGTGGTGGACAGAGAGAGAGAGAGAGAGAGACAGAGAGAGAGAGAGAGAGAGAAAGAGAGAGGAGGAGTCAACTCTTTTATGGCTTTCGTCTTTAGCACGTGTTAGACTACATTTGAGGTGTTTTGGATTTTTTTAACTAATAGCATGGATGCTTATCTGTGACAACTGTTTTCATGTCGTCTTATCATGACAATCATCAGACAGAGAAAGAAAATATTGGAGAAATCGAAAAAATCAATTTTTTTTTATTTCTCCAATGTCTTTTTCTGCCTGATGATTGTTGTAATAAGACAACAGGAAACCAGTGGTCACAGATAAGCATCCATGCTATTAATAACATATAAAACCTAATATATATATACATATATATATATATATATATATATATATAGCATGTTTTATTTGGTACTTATATTTTTTCAATATATGAAAGTCTTTGTAATGAAGTCAATATGAGAAGGTGAGTTAATATCTTTTTTTTTATCCTGCTCACGTGGACAGTGTCTGAGCACTTTGTTGACTTAAAAAAAAGTTTTTTTTTTTAAATTTGTTCATTCACATACATACATAATATATCATCATCATCATCATGCCGTGCCGCCAGCACAGATATCCCTGACCATCTCTCGCTACTTCTCCCTATCATTCATCGCCCCCGGCAGGTCTTCAGAATTACATCCTGTGTCTTCACATAGCTGCTGTATGTAAGTTCGAGCTGGTCATCCTGCTTTTGCTTGGCCATATGAGGGGGTCCATAGGAGAACATCACTTACGAGCTCGTCCTTGCTTCTCCAGCAGACATAATATATATATATATATATATATATATAATACAGCAAGTCCTCAGTTTAAGAATATCCAACTCGCAAACAAGGAAGAACAAATTTTTCTTACATACATGCATGTATATATGCATCTGTCTCTTGATCTATACACAGAGCAGTTGCCTTGTAATGAAATAAACCAACACTTAGTGTTCTGTTGAGTAAAAAAGAACAGACACTGCCCTTTTAGAGGTCATCCTATATCTTAGGCTACCCTGGTAATAGACTGGTTTCCATTCTCTGTTTCTTACCCCCATTTAGCTGTCAATTTGTTCTTTTCTGTTTTGTTTTTGTTTTGTTTTGTTTTTTGTTTTCATTTTATCTTTAATTCATTATTTTGTTAATTAGGTATGATTCAGAATGAAATAAAACTATCAAGCTTATTCTCAATTCTGAACTAAATTTTATTAACCATACTGATATATAACTTTACCTACAGCAATGCACAAACATACACATGCAAACATATATATATATATATATATATATATATATATATATTTACTTACTTAACCCCTTTTCATTGAGCAGGATGTAACATCAGAACAGTTTTTATTTAGTACAATTGGTTTGAATTCAGTTTACCTTTTCCTAAACAGATTGCCATAACTTGGTCAAAGTGCCCAGTTTGTTCTACTATTTACTCACTGCTAGGGAAACATAGTTGAATTCATACTTTTCTCAAGAATGTCAGGACTTTTTGAAATGCAAACAGCTTTGATCAGTATTTGAATTCGAGTCACCAAGTCCATTTTCTATGACAATAACAGTTGCACCTCCACTATATATACTGATGAAGTTTGAAGATCTTTTTGAGAAAAAAGGAAAACATTGACTTATATGTGAGTTATAAGTTTGTAAGTTTGAAATTAAAACATGATTAGGACTAGAAGCAATTTGTACATCTTAGAAGCAGCACCCTACAAAACAGCAGCTGTGTAGCTACATAACTACCATCAAACAAACCATCTAGTAAGAAGAATAGGACATACTGAGTACTAAGGACAAACTTATAAGCAGTATTCTCTAATGGATTCCTACACATGGACAAACCAATGTTGGCTCACCTGTAAAAACTTACATTCATCTGCTCTGTACACACACTGGATGCCATTTAGAGCAGTGCTTTTTAAACTAGCTGATGTAGTGTACTGGCAGGATATTTTTAATGTATTACAGACTGGTACTTGGGGCTGTAGAATACACCGACTGCTTCTCTGCAGAGGGGTAGGACCCCACCCCCCAACAAGTGCCCTGGATATGACACTAAACAATCTGATGGTGAGGTTCCAGTAATGCTGGAGCTTTGGAGAATGTGGAGTACCCCTTCATTGCCATTGCTCTCAGGTCTACTCTGGCCCGGAGTGGTAGCACCTGATAGGGCCCTATCTATGGATTAAATAGAACTAACAACATACTTATGCTGAACTGAATTGTTTGATTCAACTGAATAGCTTGAAATAAAAATGTTTTTTACAATTAAACCGTACTTACATTTAAACTGTGTGCTTATGTTTAACTGAATTATTTAAAATAGAACTGTTTTTCAAAATTAAAACTGTATTTACACTTAACTGAATTGATACATATAACTATTTGAATAGTTTGAAATAGAAATGTTTTTGACAATTAAACTGTGTACTTATACTAAACTGAATTGTTTTGAATAGAACAGATTATTTACATAAAAATGGATTTGGCATTAAATAACCTACAAAGGTTGATATGCCATAAAAAACCCCAAACCAAACTGACTGGTACAACATAGCAATAGAAAATAGGTTTGTGCATAGCTTTTACTCTCGATCAAGTTCAAAGTATTTCTCTCTGTATTTTATTGCTGCATGTGAAAAGAATAATATCAAACAATACAGAATGATTTTATGCATTTTCCTTTTTATATTATATATATTTTGATAATGTGAAACTGGAAAGTCACCACATACTGGCAGTCAATGACTAGTATACCAGCACTGGTAAGCATACCATTCCTTTGAATAACACTAAGGACCTACCAAGAGCAATAGCCAATTGGGATGGATCACAAGAGAGAGTCCAGAGAATCCATACTATCTGCAGGCCTTGATGATCATGGTGGCTCCAAAAATTATTCCACAAATTCATAATTTCACATCATTAAATCTAGTGCTGTATATATGTATGTATATACCTAGTTGAAGAGTCACCTACGAACACATAGAATTTAAGGGAGGGGAGTAAGGGAGGGGGGAAGACATGAGACAAAGGAGGTGGTCATGCTCAAAACCAAGAGGACAGCCATCATATATACCTAGTGCTGTATAGTGTATGTATGTATGCATGGGTGTGTATGTATATATGTATATGTATGCATGGGTGTGTATGTATGTATATGTATGCACAGGTGTGTACATATATATGTATATGTCTTTATGTCTATTAATAAGTTTTTAACCATCAATAATTTGTTCAAATATGTATATGTATATATGTAAAATAAACTTATACCAGGATTATATTGGGAAGCTGTTAGTTTTGGTTTGGTTTCTTTGTTTAAAGGTATAGCAACATTTGTGGGTTATTTAATGTCAAAGCAATCCTTGTTGATGAACCGCTGGGTTACTATTTAACCCATAGCTGGGAGGATAAAGGGAGTTCATATCTTTTCCAAGAGTGTTTGTCCGAAAGTTAAAGTAATAGCACTATCCAAGTTTGAACTTACTTACTTGGTGGCTGTAGTTCAGCTCTTTAACCATCATGCCTCTCTCTTGGAAAACAGTTTTATGAAATGTAATATACCATTTTTACTACAGGAAATGAAAATTTTTAAAGGTAGCTTTCCATTTTCTTGTTGAACTGTTGATATTCTGAAATTCAATAAAGAAGTTATTGATTTGAGGATTAGATTTGCAAGAGTTGAGCCATGTAGCAAGTGCTTAAACCAGAAACATTTAATCCTTCACTTGACTCTTACATGGTCTGCTGTTTGTACTGATTGGCTCAGGCCTGGGGGAGGTGGTGTCAAGTAGAGGAACAACATCAACCCAATATTGAAAGGCAGTTTGTACATTACTTTGAAATGAATTTAATCTCTTTTTTCTTCTTTTAAATTCCTTACAAATGTTAGGACTAACTTTAACATTGGAGAGGGAGTCCCCATGGCATAGTGGCTAACATGCTGGACCGTGACATCTTAATGAGTTTGAACTCCAGTTACCCTATTATGATCACTTTTGGACTAATGTCCTTGGAAAAAGTATGAACCACATTATACTACCAGCTATGAGTTTAATAGTACTGCTATTATTTTTCTATAAGGATGACTGACAAAGGTTGATATACAATTAAAGAAATCAAACCAACATTTAACTTTGGATATTTATTCTCTCTTTGTTATTTATTGACCAGTTTACAATATCTATTTCTTACAAGATTTTTTTTTTCAGTTTCTGATTATCTGATCTGACATAAGGTCATTTGTATTTTCGTGACGTACAACTGATTTAAATTTAGTTTTCCTCCTTTTTTTCCTTGCCATACCAAGGTTAAAGTTGCCCAGTCAGCTAGGGTTGTAGAATATACCAACTGTCCCTCTGTAGAGGATTAAGACCCCCCCCCAAACATCCAGGATATGACATTAAACAATCTGATGGTGAGTTCACAGTGATGCTGGGGCTTTGGGAAATGTGGAGCACCTCTTCATTGCCATTGCTCTCAGGTCTACTCTGGCCCGGAAAGGTAGCACCTGATAGGGCCCTATCTATGTGTTAAATAGAACTAAACTGCATACTTATGCTAAACTGAATTGTTGGAATTAGAACTGTTTGGCTAAACTGAATAGCTTGAAATAGAAATGTTTTTGACAATTAAACTGTGTACTCAACTATTGTTTGAAATGGAACTGTTTTTGATATTGAAACTCTACTTACACTAAACTGAATTGTTATATATAGAACTGTTTTGATACTTGACTGAATGTAAAGAAAATCTGTACTTATACTAAACTGAATCAGCTGAACTAGAACTATTTGAATAAACTGAATAGTTTGAAATAGAAATGTTTTTGACAATTAAACTGTGTACTCATACTAAACTGAATTGCTTGAAATAGAACTGATTATTTGCATAAAAATAGATTTGGCGTTAAATAACCTACAAAGGTTGATATGCCATAAAACCCAACCAACTAACCAACTTGAAACTATATGATGATTAAATCATTATTATTAAATAGAAATAGTTTCTTGAAACTATATAATAAATAAATTATCAATTATTAAATAGGAATATTTACTTGAAATTGTATAATTATTAAATTATTATATTATTAATAGTTACTTAAAACTATCTAATGAATAAATCATTATCATAAAATGGGAAAACTTGTAACTGTATAACAGTGTGCAAATTATTTTTATCAAATTTTGGAATTAAATAACTCAAAAGAGGTTGATATGCCATTAAACAAATAAACTAAACCAAACCAGAAAAAGACATATAAATAAGAATATATTTCTTTCTGTTTGTTCATAATATCACTTATATATTAAACTTATATGATAGAATTCTTATAAAAAAAGGTATGCATTTCTATTTACAGTATCACCCATAAATGCTTCCTTCCATTCTTCCTATCAATTTTTTTTTCCTTTGATAAAAAGTTAATTTTCTTCAAAACTAAAGATACCAGGATTTTATCATTTCTAGTGGAACAGACAATCAAAATGGTATTATTTATGAATGAATTCTACTGCATGGAAATTCTAAACAAAATAGAATTGTATAAATATATATGCAGTGGACTTATTTTTAGATCATGACATATTTATATTTATAGTTTCAGTACTGTAGAGTTTGGTCGTAAATGATGTCTAATAATATCTATTTTGATTATATAATAATCCACTGGAGAAAAAAATTGTCAGGAGTTTACTTATTTATGAATGATATTGTATTTATAAAAACAATAATGTGAATTTCTACTTAACTCTCACTGTGTATGTTTGTGTAGTTTTTTATTCATTTGACTATCTAAATAAGATGAAGGATGGCAAAAATTCAAAACTAAGATCCTCTCCATGAATAAGTTGGTAATTGAATGACTAAAAAAAAATGTGTTGATTCTTCAGTTGTTAGAAAAATTTTCTTCTGCTTGAGGGAATGGACAGATATTTTCTTTTTCTGTTGTTTTTTTTTTAAATTCTTTTAGTATAAACTTAAAAACAAAACAAATAAACAAGTATTGTAATGTAAGACAGAATATCACTCTAAGTTTTCTTTTTAACGAACTTTTTTTCTGTGCATATTTTGACATTTTGATTAAATTTAAAAGCAAAACTTTCTTTGTACCAAACATTAAGAGTGTAAAAGAAGTTGTTTAAAATAGATAAATTTAAATTTAATTTCTCTGTGTATCAACATATCTCCTTTTGCAATGAGTGACAGGATAGGGTGAGGGAGACTCTTGCTGATTTCCTCACCAGGAAGTTATTTCCATTACTACAGATAGAAATAATTTGCATAAGATTAAGCATTTCAGAGGAAAGAAAACAAAAGATAATTTTAATTTGTGGCTATTGTTGTTTGCAAAATGTTCATGTATATGTGAAAACTAAATATTTGCATTGCCCACTCGGCTGGGGCTGTAGAATACACCAACTGCATCTCTGCAGAGAGTAAAACCCTCTCTGCAACAAGTGTCCTGGATATGACACTAAACAATCTGATGGTGAGGTTCCTGTGATGCTGGATTTTTGGGGAATCGCTTCCAGGTCTACTCTGGCCCGGAGTGGTAGCACCTGATAGGGTCCTATCTATGGGTCAAATAGAACTAAACTGCGTACTTAGGCTAAACTGAATTGTTTGAAATATAACTGTTTTGATATTTAACTGTGTGTGGACAAAAATTATACTTATACAAAACTGAATTGTTTGACTAAACTGAATAGCTTGAAATAGAAATATTTTTGACAATTAAGCTGTGTACTCATGCTAAACTGAATTGTTTGAAATAGTACTGAGTATTTGTATAAAAATGGATTTGGCATTAAATAACCTACAAAGGTTGATATGCCATGAAACCCAAACAACCAAACTAAATATTTGCAGAATAACATCCTTGTTAAAATATATGAAGGTCAGCTGAAAAGTGGATAGGTTGAGCAAGATACTGTTATGGGATGTAATTAAATAAAGGTTATGTTTCAACATAGTTCCTCTTTCAGTCCACTCACCTCTTACATCAGTGATGCAGTACTTGGATTCCAATAGTAAAAAGTCGACAACAACAGATATGATGTCATCATATGAACTTTTCAACCTATCCTTGTATCATGTTTTGTTTGGCAAATTAAAATCTTCATGAAGAAATTTTAAATGTAATACTCTAATTTGGTTATGTTACATAAATGATAAAAATTTAAAAGGTATTTCTTCTCTTTTTCCAGGTTAAATATGTAGCCTGAATATGTACTCTTTTACTCTTTGAATATCAAAAGGAATGTAAAAAAAAATTGTTTGTATTCATGTGGGAAAAAAATGATAGGATTATTTATATATTAATCAACACTTCTTTCTCAGATCAGTGAAGTATCTGTGCACTCTACCAAGGATGAAAATCTCCTTTATCAGTATTTCTGCCTCAGATCCAAATGTACTACGTTTATTTTAAAAAAAATATAAAATATACAGTTTTATTGAAATCATCATTTCCAATCAAAATTAACATAATTTTATTTCTAGTATATAAAAAATATTTAGATATATCAATTAGGTTCTGTTCAGACTTCCATCTTACATCTTAATTTGTATTTTACAGCCATATAATCGATGATTATTAACTTTAGTCAGGCACAAGGACATAACGATTAGACACTCACTATACTAATTAATTCTCTAATAAACATTTCCCTTAGTTAATTATTTAAAAGATGCATATTATCTTATGTATCAATGGTATATTTTTAATTAATCAAAGTTGATTAACCAAGAGAACAAATCATTATGAAAGTGTGTATACAGCATAGATTACTTTGAGTCTTGCCATCCATGCTTGTCCATCATCACACTTGGTAGGTTGTCAAGACGGCATCCAGTGTGCTCAGAGCTGATAAATGTGAATTTTTGCTGCTCAGCCAAAATTAGCATGTTCATGTTTAGAAGTTCAAAGGAGAATGCTGCTTATGAGTTCACCCTTACTTATTTACCAGTAGTACCCAGCATGTTTTGCCTGCCTTTCTTGAATGGTTTGTGAGATGGGAGGTAAATGTCCATACAGTTACTGTTTTGTTGGGTACTATTTCCAGGATTTATTCAAAACAGCATGGAGCATCCTTATGTAGTTCCCATCTATCTTTTTCTCCAAGGGTTTTGACCATACAATAGTACTGACAAGTTACAGCTTGGAGGAATTTCTATTTTATTCCATCAAAGTGATCAGATTTCTGTATGTTCCATAACCTGTCAGTAATAGTCGATGCTTTACCTATGAATATGTTGACATAGCTCTATTATGATTTTTTTTTTCCTGTGAGACAATTTCTTTTTCTGTTGGACAATATTCCCAATAGAAATATCAATATAAAAATAAGTAAATGCCTTGTTTATTTATTGTCTGACTTCTTTTGCCTTATCTAAACTTAAAAACAGATTACTTCTAAAGAATCATAGCCCTAACTCTTGTGACCATGGAACGTTATCAGTGCACCAAGTATTGTCGGCACAAATGTTACAACTTCCTTGTAAGTACACAAAACTAAAAATGCTTTTCTTTGTGAATGGCTTGCATCAACAAAACGCAAAGCAATGCTTGATTCAAGATGTCAGTAATATAGCTTTTTTCTGTTCCGTGCTTAATTTTTCATGGTGATCCTCTTTACTACTTAATTATGAAAGCTAATCTTGAGAAGAAAAACATCGATGTAAAACTTATGGGAGTGCTAGAATATTAAACAGGCTGAACATAAGCAAAACTGTAGAAAAGAAACAAACAAAAAAAATAACTTGCATGTTGTGAAGCAAAGATTTATTGGTAACCAGAATGTCATTAATCATTTATTGGTAACCAGAATGTCATTAAACAATTATTAGTAACCAGAATGTCATTAATCATTTATTGGTGACCAAAATGTCATTAAACATTTAATGGTAACCAGAATGTCATTAAACAATTATTAGTAACCAGAATGTCATTAAACATTTCTGCAAAGCAAAATCAACCAATTATATTACAATACAATTCTGTAACTCAGCTTGAGAAGTTCAGCATTTTTTGTGATATTGGCACACCATACAGTATTGCTCTTGAAAATCCTCGACAGAAGTTCTGATCTGATTCTCAGGAAAGTATTTTTATAATCTTTGGCTAAATAGCCTATGTTAATGATAATCATACTGACAATAATGGTATATCAACCTTCATGGGTTTTTAATGCCAAAACCATCCTTGTAAAAAAACAGTAATTGTACTATTTAACCCACAGCTTAGGGGATAAGGGGGTACATACCTTTCCTAAGAGTATTTGTCCAAAAGTGAATGTTATAGCATGACTGGAGCTTGAAATCACTTACTCTGATATCGTAGTCCAGTATGTTAGCCATTATACCACAGAGACTTCTTTTTGTATCTGAATGTGTGGAAATCTAATTCAAATGATAAGTAAGATAATTTAGCTCAAGTAAACCTGAGAAACTGTAGAAAATGTGTTAGCTGAAGGAAGTCACATGAACAGAAAGAGGAAAAAGAAGTTTTTAGTTGAGTTACTTGGGGTTTTAAGAGTGATAGACAAAGTCAGATTTGTTTTTGAAGGTTTTAACATTCTAGATGCCCCTTTGAAATTGCTTCAACAGAAATTCAGATGAAAAGTCTTTTCTCCTCCCTGTGAATGATGGTTAGAAATCCACCGAATAGATTGTCTTTATCAAATTAAAACTTCAATAGACATAGAAACCAAATGATAAATGCATGTTTCTCAACTTCTTTCATCACCCAAATAGAAGTGATGATCAACAGCTATTATGTCTTTTCCTGAAGCAAGTGTCAGCAAGATAACTCCAATTATATTACATATTGGAATATTGTAGTTTTCTGATAGTTCAAGTTTACTTCAGCTTTGTTTTTTTGTCAAAACAAAGGAAAGTAGCTTTTCATTATTTAACCATATCTCCTCAGGGGCAGTTTAATGAGAATCCCATATGCACAGGTGGGAACCAAAAATAGTTTTATTCTCACAACTAGTCACGCCAGCATCATACTACTCTGACTCTCTTTATTTGGTTCAATGGGGAAGTCGCTGCTGCAGCAATGTCGGAATCCACAGGAGCAAGCTCACTTCATCTTTATTTTACCATGTTCTATTTGAAGACCAGAATATAGCTGAAGGAGATAATAGATGCTACTCTTTAATCTAAGACTGAATAACAAGGAAAATAGATTTTCTGGCTGAATTCTGATAATTATGCAGATGTATAAAGTTCATTGCTACATTAGTAGAATCTAATGAGTCATTTTCAATAACCAGTATATTTTTCTCATCTATAAATACTTATTTTGGCTAAGACTCAGTAAATTTTTTATTTTATTTTTCCTCCAAATATATAATGAATATCCAAATAGAAACTTAATTTTGTGCATTTCAAACACTTTAATTATTCTGGCTGAGTAGGTAAATTACTTAAAATAGATTTTGGTCAAGAAACCTGATACACACAAAATGGCCATCTTAGCAATGATTATTTTGTGTCTGATGGGTAAATAAATAATTATGTCTTTATGAAGTAATAACTTACAGAAGAAAGTCATTGTATACATTCAGGCCTAGCACAGGAGTTAGATTTGCAGTTTCTTTCAAAGCATTAGCTGGAATTCTTCAAATCAAAGTAGTGCTATTTTTTTGTTTGTCAGTGTAGCCATTTGGAATTGTGTAATTTCAACTGAACATCAGTGAAAAGAAAAGGAAAACATAGTATTCAAAACCAGGATGGAGACACCCTCAGATGTTGTTGTCAATTTAGTTCTGGCATTTCTCAAAACAACATTTGATACCAAGTTGTATTGTCCATTGCCCTTTCCTTAGATAACATTCGTGTCAAGGAAAAAAGAGATCAGCTGCATGGGCAACTGCTGATCTTCCATACATCTTTGCCCAGGCTTGTGCCAAGATCTGAGTGCAGATCCATGGTATTACAAGACTGTTGCATGTCAATAATTATAAGAATAATAAATAAAGTTGTCAACCGTAGTCAAGGGCGACCAGAAGGCTCCATTTCCAATAGCTACTACACTGAGCTGTAGGGGAGGGCACTACTCCTTTCCCTGGATTGCTCCACTTTACCCTTTGATATGTACCTTATTTTGCTGAATGTTAAGCAAGGAGATATCAAGTACCATTTTTAAAGTCTTTGATATGACACAACCTGGGACTGAACCCAGTTCTCCTTGACCATTGGCAAACACTTAGCTAAAAAAGTTTTGAATTGTAAAATATAATTAAATGGCAGTTTAGTTTGGTTTATTTGTTTAATTTCATATCAACCTTCTTGGAGGTGCCCGTGGTGTAATGGTTATCGTCGTAGGAATTGGACACGACGATACGAGTTCAAATCCTGGACAAGACTGATTGCATTTCACATAGCACTAATACCCTTGGGAAAGGTATGAATCCAATTATTCTCCCTCCAGCTATGGGTAAATAGTAGGACAGATTAGGTTCTTCAGCCTTGGTGAGGCAACTAGTCTAAGAGAAGGAAAACTCTGAATTCAAACCTGTTAAACTCCACTTAAAAATTGACCTTGTGTCATATCCTGCCCGAGTGGAGGGGTTGGTAAATATGATATCAACCTTCTTGAGTTATTTAATGCCAAATGAATAAATGCTGAAATAAAAACCAATGAAATGTTTTACTTATGAAAAAAATACATAGAATAAGGAAAATAGATCACTTTTAAAAATGGAAGTAGAAATTCACCGAGCTAAGCTTAGTTTGGTAAACAGCCAAAATAATAAAGCACCCCACCAAGATTCTTTTAGAAGAACAGCAGTGGTACTATTTAACCCATAGCTGATGTGGGGGGATAAGTTAGTTCATACCTCTACCAAGTGTATTTGTCTGAAAGGGAACATAATGCAACTGGAGTTTGAGCTTGCTTACTATGATGTTACGCTCCAGTATGTTAAGCCCTAAGTTAAGTGATGGTGGCTTAATGGTTATCAAAATATACTTAGCTAACTGAGTTCAAAATTCATGCTTTGATAATTTGCATTCAAGTAACATTACTGTTGTGATGCTGGCAAAAAGAAAGACATCAGGAACACCAAAAGGTAGATAGAAAAACATATATATTCAAGTAACAGAAACAAGATACAAGTGAACTTGGTTAGACTGTAGTTAGTTAATAGGAAGCTGAGTGTCCAGTCGGGTAGTGACTATTGTCCACTATGCAAGTGGTATTACACATGAACACATCACGTGGGTCTGGATTGACTCTGGTGAACTCTGGTCAATGCTCCATTGACATGTATTTATAGAAGAGGGTGTGTCCATTATGTAGGGAGTACAACAATTACTGCCCTTTGAAAAAGGCATGAATCCAGTTCTTCTTCTCCTCAAGTAAATGATAGGAGCCATCTATCTTGCTTTGTAAAAGCAATCCATATTTGGCCTTTTATAACAGGTTACATCAGAGATTATTCCTTGCTATTAGTACCATATAACCCCATATCTGCAGTCACTGATTTTGCAGAAAAGGAGAACTGATAGTATTAGTTATAGCACTAATCCTAAGTTGGTTAGCAAATCAGTTTCATATATCATTGCTCATGTATTAAGTTGATGGGATGCTTTAATATTTTGGCTTTTTACCAAGCTAAGCTTAGCTCAGTAAATTTCTGCTTCCATTTTCAAGAGTGATCTATTTTCATTCTTCTATGTATTTTTTCATAAGTAACAATACTTCATTGCTTTTTATTTCAGCCTTTTTGGCCCATCTATTCTTTGAAATTCAAATTAATATAAATCTATATATATATATATGTATGTATGTGTGTAGGATGTTTTGTATGTATGAGTGTATTTGTGTGTGGGTGATGTATTTTTTGTTTATGTGTGTGAGAAACAGATATGGTCAGATTAGTTTTATGTTTTCTATTTGTAAAATCAACATATCTTTATATAGTTTTATCAAAGTATGTATTTATTCAACCCTTCTACGATACTCAGGATGCGATAAAAGCTCAATCTTTAAATTTTTTTCTCCTAGACTGGTTGCCAAAACAAGACTTTAGAACCCAGTCTGCTCTTCTATTTGCTTGTAGCTAGAGGGAGAACAGATGGATCTGTGTTTTTCCAAGGATATTAGTGCTAAGTAAAACACAAACTGTCTCTTCCAAGATTTAACCTCAAGTCATTAATTCCATTTCCTATGAGAGTAAGCATTATGCTAAGTGCGTCCCTAAGTGAAAGAAATAGGCAAGTAAATAAATAAAGCTTTGTTTACTATTTTTTAAAAATCATAATCATTAACTTAAGCATTTTTTATGAACAAATCTTAAAGTAGTCAATGGTTTGATGGGCATTTGAACTATAAGACACCTCTGCAGAGAGGTAAGACCCCCTCCAATGAGTGTCCTGGATATGACACTAAAAAATCTGATGATGAGGTTCCAATGATGCTGGAGCTTTGGGGAATGCGGTGCACCCCTTCATTGCCATTGCTTCCAGGTCCACTCTGGCCCAAAATGGTAGCACCTGATAGGGACCTATCTATGGGTTAAATAGAACTAAACTGCATACTTATGCTAAACTGAATTGTTATAATTAGAACTGTTTGATTAAACTGAATAGCTTGAAATAGAAATGTTTTTGACAATTTAATTGTACTTAGATTTAAAATGTGTGCTTATGGTCAACTGAATTGTTTGAAATGGAACTGTTTTTGACATTGAAATTATACTTACACTAAACTGAATTGTTTAATATTGAACTGTTTTGACATTTAACTGTGTGTAACCAAAATATGTACTTATACTAAACTGAATTAGAACTGTTTGAATAAACTGAATAGCTTGAAATAGAAATTTGTTTTTGACAATTAAACTGTACTCATGCTAAATTAAATCATTTGAAATAGAACTGACTATTTGAATGAAAATGGATTTGGCATTAAATAACCTACAAAGGTTGAAATGCCATAAAACCCAAACAACCAAACCAAACCAAACTATAAGAGGTAGTCTCCATGGGTTAGTGGCTAGCATACAGAGTTGCGACATCATAGTAAGCTGTGGGGAGGTGATTCCTCATGGTGTAGTAACTAACATGCTAAATTGTGACGTCATAGTAAGTGAAGTGGGGTGAGTTTCCAGTGCGTAGTAGCTAACATACTGAATTGTGACATAGTTGTAAGCGGTGGGGAAGTGATTCCCCATGGTGTCCTAACTAACATACTGAATTACTACATCATACTAAGTGAGGTAGAGGCAAGTGTGTCTCTATGACATAATGGTTAGTATACACAATTGTGACATTGTAGTAAACAGTGGGGAGGTGATTCCCCATGGTGTAGTAATAAACATGCTAAATTGCAACATCATCATAAGCAAGGTGGGGCAAGTCTCCATGGTGTAGAAGCCAACATACTGAATTGTAACATCATTGTAAGCACTGGGGAGGGGTCCCTGCAACAGTGGCTAACATGTTGGACTTTGACATCATAATAAGCAAGTTTGAACTCAATTTGTGATATTTGCATTCACCTTTGGACTAATATTATTGGGAAAGGTATAAATTCACTTATTCCTCCAGCTGTTGATTAAATAGTGAGACCACTGTCATTCTACAATGATGGTTTTGGCATTAAATTACCTATAAAGGTTGATATGCCATTAAATGAAGAAATCAAACCAAACAAAACCAGGAAAATCTCTGCAATATAAGATAGAAAACAGTTTTCATATGATTGTGCTCTTCTGAATTTTTGTATTTTGTGCATCAATTTACTTTCCCCCAAATGTCTCCCCCAAAAAATTTACATGGCTATTTGTTTGAGTATGAGAAAATGGATTTTATTGAATCTATTAGAAACCAGCAACTTTCAATATGTTTACAGTGCCACAAGACATTTTCTAACAAAGCAATGAAACCAAGTCTGTTGTAAGAACATCTTGCTGTTCTACATCTGAAAGGTAAAGATAAGCCTATTGAATATTTTCAAGTGTTGTATAAAAGATTTAAAAATTATCTAACTGTAGCCATATCATTTAAGAAACAAAATGCTGAGAATCAAGTTGAACTAATAACAGCTTATTGAATATTGCAATTTTAAAGAATGGTAAAAGCCATAGACTAAGAGGAATTTTGTATAAAAGAATTTATTTCAACATTTACATGTCAGGCTTTAACTGAAATTCTAAAAATATTGCCCCTTAGTGATAGTAGAGGAATATGATACACTGACAAAACTGTTCTAAATGTTCAACATAAACTTCTATTCTCCAAATTCATGATTTTAAATAGAGTTGAAAAAGTATAATTTAATTCATGCATTTACCTAACCCCCTCCACCATGGGTAGGATTTGACACAAAGTCAATTCTAAAGCAGAGTACAGCAGGTTTGAATTCCCAGTTGTTTTCCTGTTGCCCTTATTAGGTCTAGAGAAGCCATTATCCCTATTATTTACTGATTAAGGCAGGGGGATATATCTTTACCAAAGTTTTGAGGTATCAGTCTGCCTCTTCCATGGGGATTGATCACTTGTTTTTACTTACTAGGTTTTGTATAGACTGGCCCGTATGTTGAATGTATTTACCCAACCCCTCTTCCACAGGCAGGATGCAACAAAAGGTTAGTTTTTAAGTGAAACTGGTTTGAATTGAGGATTTTCTTTCTCCATGAATGGTTGTCTCAGCATGATTTATGAAATCAGTCTGCCCTATGATTTACCCATAGCTGGTTAAAGATGACATAGCTGCAGAGGTAATTGAAATGTTCAGTTGTCTCTTTAATGAATTCAAAATAGATATGGATAAATGATATTTGAAGGTGTATGATTGGGTTGTGGATTTTCTTTACTGTAAATGCTACTCTTATTGATATAACATATTAAGAAGAAATGTTAGAATTATATAAACTATGATGAAGAAAAATTGATTTTCATTTAGAGAGAGACTACCAAAAACTCTTCTGTCTTCTTTCCAAATATGTAGATATTGTGACATTGGAACATTTGTGTGGTATTATATAGAGTTAGGTATATATGTGTACAAATGAATGTGTATATGCATATCACAATAGATATATGAGTTGGTGTAGGTATATGCATGCATGTATGTATGTATGTATATATGTATGTATATATCTGTGTGTGTACATATATGTATGGTTACAAGTTAATCATAGATAATTATAAATATATGTGTATATATATATATATATATCTCTATATATATATGTGTGTGTGTGTGTGTGTGTGTGTGTGTGTCTTTATCCATAAAGGGGCCTGGAAATACCTGTGTGGATGTGTTGAGTGTGTGTGGTTGTATGTATTTTGTGTGTGAACCACTCATCCACTTCTCCCAGTCTTAGTGAAGATGGTCAGATAAGGCTGAGTCATAACTTAAATAACTTCAATTTTATTGTTACACTTTTTAGGGTGTCCAAGAGACATACAGTCTGGTAATATTTTTATGTCCAGTCTATGAGTCACCTAAGACCAGAATAGGGAAATATTCACTGTTGCTTATATACAGGTGTAGTCAGAGATATGCTAAGGAGTTGGAGTGCAAGAAAGTCTGCTTGAGAGAATCCACCAGGAAGAAACAGGGAAAATCATGTCAAGCCTGAAAACTGAACTGTTTTGGTTTAGTTTAGGGAATTTTGCTAGCCGTCTACATACCGATAGCAAGAACTCCACACAAACAGTAATTTTATAGTGTCACATGCTGTGCTTCTTATCTATTTAATAATATATCCTTAAGCTTTTTGTCCTTGCTTTTTTCTCATACAAGCTAAAGATTGGATATGGGTTCTACACTGATCCTTAGTAGAAAAGCAAAACAGTTGTACATACACACAAGTTGTTAATAGTTTAGATTCTTGGTCAGAAAATCTAACTTTGAAGAGCTAGGACCAAACAGATGCTACACTCTGATCCTAGTTAGAAATACATAATAGTTGTATGTACAAACATGTAGAACAATGTACAAGTGTCATTTATTAAATAAGTTGAATTTTTCTTTAGAAGTTGGCAACAGAAAGCACTGTTTACCCTGGCACCTTTTCATTGAAATCAATATTGACCCAGAAGACTGTCAGCATGATCCTCTTCATTGGCTGCTACAACTTTTTCTTTGCCATTCGCTCATTGTCTTGTGGGTAGAGTATTCGCCAATGGCCCAGGAGACCAGGGTTCAATCCCAGGTCGAGTCATTCCAAAGACTTAAAAAAATAGTACTTGATACTTCCTTGATTAACACTCAGCATTATAAGGTATGTATCAAGGGTAAAGTGGAGAAATTTGGGGCAAGGAGTAGCGCCCTCTCCATCACCTCAGTGTTGAAAAAGGAGCCTTTGGGTCGCCCTCAACTATGGTTGCCAACTTTACTTTATTTACTTCTACTCCATAGACTTTCTTTTTGACTAAGGCTCAAAGTAGAAAACCCATGTTTAACCCATTTTAAAAGCTTTTTTTTTTAAATTATAAAACATGCTTCTCTGTACATGCAACACATTCTTCTGTCAATTTCACATGGTTTGCACTTTTCAGCCAACAAAAAATTAAATGGCCAACTTCTGTTCAAGCCTGTAGCACTTTGCTTATTTCGCTGCCATTTGGAAGAGCCTCCAAACAAATTTTGCGAGATTGAAATAATTTTTGCATTGATTTAATGCAGAGGGTACATTTAATGGAAAAGAATTTCTGAAAAACAAATATTTTGTCTTTTTCTTTTTAAACAAAACATTCCTCTTATTTACTGAGTGTGACCTTATGGGCTAATTGAACTAACTGAAATAAAAGTAAAATAAGAAAATCGCATTAACCAAGAGACAGGTTAGCAAGAGATGTTAACTGATTTAACTTGATTGAAAGTCATGTGACTAAAGATCTAACATTAAAGCTTGATTTTATCTTTCATTACTGCTTTTATCCTGCTAGAATGATCGCAAAGAGATGTTGATAAAAGACTTGTGTCATGAAAGAAAGTGTTACAAATCTGATTCTTTCTTTTCCCACACACATGATTCTTAATAGAATCAAATTAAACATGTGCATAATTTTTGTGTATAATTTTATTTGATACGATACAGAGACTGCACATACATCAAACAACCAAAACTGCCTGCCCAGTGATGTATATCATATTCAAACATGCACTTTTATGATAATTGGGTTATATGCTCACACATGCATTGTGCCTGTGAAACATGTCAAGATTGATATGTCTGCCTTGGATCAGATTGAAGTATCTGTGAATTCTGCCAAACTTAGTACTACCAAGTTAATTTTACCATGATGATATTCGTCAAATTTGAACAGAATTCAATTGTTAATTCTATATATCTGTTTGAATTAACATGACAAAATTTACAGAGAAATGAAGTCACATATACTTTGTATCATACATGCACACATCCACATATATAACCTAAAAAATTATGGACACTATAAGTTCAATACTTTAACTTTCATGTGGTTTGCGCAATCAACTGATGGAAATGTCTTATGGGCTTCACATAATGTTCCTAACAGACTGTGAATATAGTACATTACATGAGTAGTATTAAAATATCATCCAAAGCAGTCATTTTTGTATAATGACTGTGTAAACTTAAAGCCACAGAATTCCAGTGTCTGTTATGTCTTCCATAATTTTAATGCATGTATATTTTTTTTTGGCTTTATATCTGCTCTGCCATAGCATCAAGCACTTTTTTTATGCAAAAACTTTTCTTGTTTACATTCCTTCTATTGTTACATATATAAATATATGTGTGTGTACATACATATATATATATATATATATATATAAAGTTGGCGACCATAGGCGAGGGTGACCTGAAGGCTCCCTTTTCATTAGCCACAAGTAAGTGTTGGGGAGAGAGTTACTCTTTTCCCTGAATTGCTCCACTTTACCCTTGATCCTTACCTTATAATGCTGAGTGTTAAGCAAGGTGGCATCAAGTACCATTTTTTGAGTCTTTGGTATGACTTGACCTGGGATTGAACCCTGGTTCTCCAGGCCATTGGTAAACACCCTACCGACAAGGCCAATAAATTGTCTTTGACGAACCAGACATGCAGGACACTGCTGGAGAAGCAGAGATGAACTCATAAGAGATGTACTCTTATGGATCTCCACACATGGCCGCGCAAAAGCAGGATGACCAGCTCGAACATACATTCAGCAGCTAAGTGAGGATACAGGTTGTTGTCCTGAAGACCTACCTAGGGCGATGAACGATTGGGAGGAGTGGCGAGAGAGGGTCAGGGATATCCGTGCTGCCAGCACGATATGATGATATATATATATATAAAATAAACCCACTTGTTGATCTTGACACATAAGGGCTAACCAGTTTAGTTAAATATGTCAGCCATTGGACTACCTGCACAGGTGAATTGTTTATAGTAATGAAGGCCTGTGTAGAATCAAGCATTCTTTTTGGGTAAGTTGATAAAAGAAGAATCATCTACCTATGTGCTAGAGATATTCTGAACAACCCTCCTCAGTTTTTAAATTCAGATTTTTTACTCCTCTTAGACCAGTTGCCTACAAAGGCTCGATTGTCGAATCCTACTGTTTTACCTATAGTCAATTTGAGTGAAGTGAAATGCAAACAACCTCATCCAGGATTTGAACTCTGTTTCCTAATGATAATAACCATTATGCCACATAGATCATTAATTTCATGTTATATATATAATTAACTGCAACACACATGTGCAATGTACGCTATATATATATGAAATCAAAGTCTTGATGAAGGTTATTGAAACTGAAACATTTAACATTGGCTTTACATCACCATAAATTCATCTAATTTGGATTATTCTGTTTTTCTACTTTCATTATATATATGTATATATATATATATATATATAAAATCCAGTGACCTCTTGGCCTATATGTAATTTGCTAAATGTGTCAGCATACATTGATTGGGTTTTCTTGTTGATAATTCATTTTTAATCACTTGCTTATGTGTAAACTTCCTTATGATACCATAAACTCTTTGAGAAGAAAATGCGTTAACTCAATTTCAGGAGAGATATATAACACTTATATAACCACACTTTTATTACCACTATATACATATTGCTGATATATACAAAAATGCGGAAGCTAAAGATTAAAGAATATATGCACACACATAGACATGCGCAAAATAAAAACAAAAAAACATACAGCTGATAACAAAAATAATTAGAACAAACTTGTATAAAATGTATAAACATTTTCTGTTCCTTTACAGAACATTGCCCAGTCATCTGGGGCTGTAGAATACGCTGACTGCACCTCTGCAGAGGGGTAAGACCCCCCCTAACGAGTGTCCTGATATGACACTAAACAATCTGATGGTGAGGTTCCAGCAGTGCTAGAGCTTTGGTGAATGCGGAGTACCCCTTTATAGCCATTGCTCCCTGGTCCACTCTGGCCCGGAGTGGTAGCACCTGATAGGGCCCTATCTATGGGTTAAATAGAACTAACAGCATACTTATGCTAAAATGAATTGTTTGAGTAAACTGAATAGCTTGAAATAAAAATGTTTTTTACAATTAAACCGTACTTACATTTAAACTGCATGCTTATGCTTAACTGAATTATTTCAAATAGAACTGTTTTTTGACATTAAAACTGTATTTACACTTAACTGAATTGTTACATATAACTGCTTGAATAGTTTGAAATGGAAATGTTTTTGACAATTAAACTGTGTACTTATGCTAAACTGAATTGTTTTAAATAGAACAGATTATTTACATAAAAATGGATTTGGCATTAAATAACCTACAAAGGTTGATATGCCATAAAACCAACAAACCAAACCAAACCTTTACAGAACAGGGCACATGTTTCTTTAACTTCACAAAAGAATGTCTGTCCCTTCCTGATAGTATACAGGAAGACACAGACCTTACCATGTTTATTCTTTTCTTTAGCTTATGATATTGTTAAGATATACATACCCTCTCAAATTTTTTAAAAAAGTTGTCATGATGAAATGTGTTACCTATATTTGATAGAGTTCCCATGGTAGAGTGGTTCACTTTCTCACTAATATCCTTGTTTAAGGTATGAACCACTTTATTCTCTTCCAGCTATTAGTTAAATAGTACCACTACTGTTCTTCTGCAAGAATGGCTATGTCATCAAATAACCCACAAAGGTTGATATAACATTAAACAAAGAAATCAAACCAGAAAAAAAAACCTATATTATACAGTATATGACAGTATTGTTATTTTCGTTACTTACTTCAAATCTTCTTTCTCTGTCCCAACTTGTAATTTTTCACTCAAAATTAATTTCTTATTCAGTCAGTAATTTTTTAAAGAAAGAATTGAACCTTAAGAGAACTTGGAAACAAGTATATATATATATATATATATATATATATATATACGCACACATGTACATTCTTGTATATCAATATAAGAATGTTCTAGTAAGTAACAGGTTTATGATATACATTATATGATTTAAGCATTGAATTTTTAAAATTTAATTTTTCTTATTTTATACAAGAGTACATATGTGGTTCAACAGAGTGTAAAAATTGTCCATTTTTTGGTTGGGTAGGGGAATTCTGTCCATTGATTCATTCTCTTGTTATAATCAGGAACAAGAACCATATGTAACCTAGAAAGAAAACCTATTGAATTGAAAAAATATTAATAATAATGATGATGATGATAATAAAAAGCCATTTTTTATCTATCATTTTCAACACTACTTATGTATTCATATGTATACTATGAGTACACATCTAAAAATTTTATAAAAAGTCAATTTTCTTCTAAACAAATGCTATCAAGATTTATTTTTAATAATTATAGATTACCCAACTTATTATTATCTATTATTCATGACTAAACTCATTAGTTATTATTCATAACAAAACCCTGGAGCATAAAATTAAAATATGTAGCTGTCCAAAAATAAGTGCGCCTCTTACATATATATTTATGCAATTTTATAGCATTTCTGTAATAATAGATAAAAATATATAAAAACTGTTCTTAATAGTTATATTCATTATTAAGTATTATTTTGTTCAAGTATTGTGATACTTAGTCTATTTCTGCCATTACAATCAATTAATCAATCTTTATTATTAATAATTCTTATAAGTATTATACTTCATATTTTTATGCAAACCTTTTTTTATTTTTAATCAAAACTCACTCAGGTCATCACCAGTAAAAACAGTCTGCATTAGAAACAAAAATTAGTGTTGCAATTCTTTAAGTTCAAATCTATTTCTATTTTTCATGATTCACATTTATGAAAGAAATCTTCTTTTTTTTTTCCAAAAATAAATAGAAGAAACTTGACGGCAACTACACAAGAATGTTGAGAGCAATATTGAACAAGTTCTGGTGACAACACCCCATGAGATGCCAACTGTACGGCCACTTGCCTCCCATCACGAAAATTATACAGGTTAGATGAGCCAGACACGCCGGACACTGCTGGAGAAGCAAGGACAAGCTCGTAAGTGACGTACTCCTATGGACCCCCACATATGGCCAAGCAAAAGCAGGATGACCAGCCCGAACTTACATACAGCAGCTATGTGAGGATACAGGATGTAACCTAGAAGACCTGCCGGAGGCGATGAATGATAGGGAGAAGTGGCGAGAGATGGTCAAGGATATCCGTGCTGGCGGCACGACATGATGATGATGATGATGTTAACCATCCTCTAAACCTTTCGTATGACTTTTGTGGAGATTGTTTATGCTGATCCTCACAAAGATTGAACTCACCGTATTTGGCTAGCAAATTTTGCTGACTCACCCTGTTTCACCTGCTAATTAGAAGTGGGCTCACCCTTTTCCATAAAAACTGATTTGTTCACAGACTCAGAATTCACTTTCCACGATGGCTCCCTGAAGGCTTCCACATTCTCCCTTCAGATTAACTCAGTGTGCCATCCTCCAAGGCATGCCCTGGGTGGGTGGTAAAGTGTGTTTTGTTACATTGGCAGGGTTAAGTTCATAGTTTGGTGCCTGAGGCACCCCAGTAGGAGAATGCCAACTGGACCAGGCATTTTTTGATCTGGACATGAATGGTGGGAAGTCAGTTAAATACCCATTTGCCTCTTGAATCTGTGCTGAACAGCTTCACAACTTGAACAAGTACTATATAAGACAGAATACCTCCATATAATTATATACCAATATTCTCAGATTAGTGTCTTCATCTTGGTTGGGATTATTACAAAATTGGGAACACTCGTCTGAGAATGCATGATGATAAATTATTCATTTCAGAAATTCAGGCAAAACATCTCAATGGTCAAAAAAAAAAAAATATTTTGAATAACATCATTTTATCCATTGTATCCATCAAGTCTTAATTAGTTGTTTTTTTTTTTTTTGGTTCTATGCTTTTAGGCACCTTGCTGGTTATATGTAGGAATCAGACTCTTTGATTATTCAATGTCAACTATTTTTTTAAAATTCAGCTTCACACTAATTAATAGAAACAAAACTCGCTCCAGGTTTATTTCTATGATTATTATTTTCTTTTAATTAGACTCTGTTCTTCATCTCTTTTGAATTTAGTCAGAATTAAGACAATAACAAGAAATGATTTAGAAAAATGTTGGGGATATTATCAGTCTATTCAAGATATTTTACAACTGAAAAGAATTTTCCAGAGCTGAAGAAATTAAAAAAAGAAAAAAATTGGCTTAAATAAACCAGTAAAACATTGTGACAAGTATTAGCATTTTTCAAAATTGTTACAAAAATCTCTTAAATGATTATCTTAGTAATAAATATAATTTATTCTTTCTCTGATTAAAGCATTATTGTCATTTAAAATTATGTTGAATCTTTAATTTTAAGAAGCTCTTTATTCAAATTAGTTCACTTTTTTTTGCTTGATTTCATAAATATTTACAGACAATACTAGAGGGACTAGTTATTGTAATTATATGTGTATAAGCCAATATTTTTTTAGGTTTTTCAACCCAAAAGTTTGAGGTGCGTATCATACATGAGAATTAACTATAAATTTTTTTTCCAAGCCATGTGCATTGCAATCTTTAAAATGGCATGTCCGAAAGTAAATTCTATCTATGGTCCAAACTAACTAATGTGTAACAAACACTTCCATTTCATACTGCTGCATTAAAATAACCACTGGAATGGATATTGATTTAAAATTTGTTTCTTCTCTGGTGAACTTATTTTTTCCAAAAGTTTGTTAAATTTTCATATGAATTTTTGCTTTGGCTCTAAATACTGTGTTTATAAACTATATAAATTCTTATTTTTAGTCCATACAGATTGGATAAAAAGTTGAACAAATGTTAAATTCAATTTCTATGAATTCCAAAAAGTCAGTTACAATTATATTAGAGATTTTTTTCAGAATTTTCTAGCTGAAAGTTAATGGTGCATATTATACATGAATAATTACAGTAGTTATTCAATTTCTAATTAAAAAGTAAAAAATGTAAAACAAAAAAGTAAAACATTTGGAGAAAAATGTAAAACATTTTTGAATAATTACAGTAGTTATTCAATTTCTATGAATTCCAAAAAGTCAGTTACAATTATACTAGAGATTTTTTCCAGAATTTTCTTGCTGAAAGTTAATGGTGCATATTATACATGAATAATTACAGTAGTAATTCCCCTCTTATAAAAATGATAACTCCATTATATCATAGAAGTGGCTTAATAAAAGCTATATATTTGTTTCTCATAATGCCGCATAACTTTTTATCTTGCACTGATAAAATTATCAAATAAACCACCTTCAGTTAAATGTTATGGCAGTGAGAAAAATAAGATAATTTTTCAGATTTTAGTTGCAAAGACTGAAAATGAAAAAGCATCTTAGATATGTGGATCATTCAATAAATAAAGTGAATTTTGCCTAGGGTGTTGGCAATAGGAAACACTGTTTACAGTTGCACCTTTTTCTAGGAAATCAATTGTGATGGGTCCCTTCATGTTCAGAACACTGTCAGCATGACCTTCTTTATTAACCACTACTCCCAGAACCTTTTATTCATTGGAGAGTCAGCGTGTTTTCATTTCATGGATTGTCTTTTCAAATCATGTTAGTTGCGGAAATCCCGTGTTTTACCTATTTGTAAAATTTTTTTTGGCTAGAATATGCTTTTCTGTACACATCATACATTATTTTGTAATTTCCCAAGGTTTGTACTTCTAGCCAGCAAAAAATTTGATGACCGACCTCTATTCAAGTGGAGAGCACTCTGTTTGATTTGGGATCATTCCTCAAAACAAATATTTTTGCAAGATTAAAATAATTTTTGTTATAAATCAATTCTAAACAATACAAAGTTTATATTGAAAAAAAAATTTGCTTTTTCAAAAAAATCTCCGTATTCATTGAATGACCCTCATAGATATTTTAACTTCTATAAAATTGTACTTTCTTTTTCTTTTCTTGCATTTTTTGGATATTTTAAAAACTGAAACTTTTTCAATGGAAAAGATTTATTGATTTTTTTTTATCAGTGCATATTCTTTGGATGTAAGTCATGTGGTGTCAGTCATGAAATATGTCTCCATTCTCATCCCGTCTTCATGTACATAATGTATATAGATGTTATCTAGGTGTACCATTTTTTCCTCCTTTCTGGAACCTTTTCAAAAAGAAGAAGAAATTCAAGTGTCATAGCAGAGAAAAGAAAAAATGTTTTGTGTGAGATGCTTACAACAAAATGGCAGATTCCAACTTGTCAGTCTTTTAGATGAAATGCTCAGAGATTTAAAAAAAATACACTTTCTTGTCTAAACATTGGGATAAAGCAAAAATGAAATGCAGTATATCAATTAATACTTTCAATGTTGAAAATATAAGCACAGAGTTATCTCTTCTGACACCTTTTCTTTGGTTAGTGCCAGCATTTTTCAATAATAACAATGTAAAACTTAGAAAAATTGCTCATGAGCTCTAATTTTTTTTATACATGATTATGATGAATATTTTAATATTTGAATAGTGTATCTATTTATTTATTTATTTTTAATGATTAGTAAAGCACAATAATAACTCTGTCTAAAGAAACTAACTCTATCCTGTAGTAATTGTTCTATTTACATATGACATTTATATACCATATTTGATGGCTTCTAAGATACACTTTATTTTCCAAAAAATCTCTTAGCATCTTATAAGCTCAGGGGTCAGTTTTGAGTAACTGGTTACTGGATTTTTCCCTCTCCTAGACTGTTTGCCTTATCAAAGCTAAAGAACCCAGTGTGCTTTATTATTTACCCATAGCTGAGAGGGACAAGATATGGATTTGTGCCTTTTTCAAGGAAATTAGTGTGGATTGAAATTCTACCAGCCTTGTCCAGTATTTGAACTTGGGTCACTGTGTCCATTTCCTTCAACAATAACCATACAAACCTTCAGAAATGACAAATAAGTTAGTAATTTTCTATCTTTAGCCATCTTCTCTCATTTTATGAATCTAAAATTTCTGAACAATGCAGAATATTAATTGCTGAAATGAACTGGAACACCTTGTTACCTGTATTAATTAAGCCTTTTCCAAGGGCGTTAGTATGAAGTAAAATACAAGCAGCATTATTCAGGATTTGAACTCAGGCTGCTAATTTCCTTTCCTATAATCATAACCATTATGCTAAGTGTATCTCCCATTTCACTTATTTAATTTTGTCCATTAATAGAATCGTAATTTTTTCATTTGTAGCACAACCATGAATGGTGACAAGTGTATTTAACAATGTTTAAACAAGTTCTTAAAATGCCAAGAACAATATTTCCCTGTCAGTGGAGCTTAGAATATGTTGACTATATCCCCTGCAGATGGATAAGACCCTTCCCCCTCCAAAAAAAGGGCTACCCCTTAGGTATGACACTAAACTGCATCTGGTGGTGAGACTCTAGTTCTGGAGATCTGGGAAGTGTGGACTACCCCTTCATTGCTATCCCTGGTCCACTCTGACCTGGAGTGTTTGTACTTGTTAGGGTTCCATCTATGAGCCAAATTGATTTATTAGGACCATGTGGAAAAAACAAGATAAAAGTCTTAAAAAACAATTACACAAAAAATATAAATATGCATGTACAATGAATGCAATTTCCTAACTACTTGACATAAAATAACCCTAGATGGGTTGAAATGCCATTAAAATCAATCATTTAAAGGACAGTGGGGTGCGATGGGTTAAAATGGTTACTTTTTAATTACTTATTCAAGAAATGGGAAATTTGGTTGTATTTTTTAAGATGATTTTTTATCTTAATATTCATTCACTTATGTGAACTTAAACCTGAATTTACTAACTGATTCTAACATTGACAAATTTAATAATAAAAGTGAATACTTCAAAGTAACCAGAAATCATTGGAAAAGCCCATTTCTAATGGGTAGTGTGGTCTACACCTTTCTCTAAAAAGACACTTTAACATTCTTTGTTTAACAAACTGTTCTCAATTACCAAGATATAAATTCTTGTGCCGATGAAATAAAAAAAAATGATTATTTTTACAGTAATCTTTTCTCTAGTATAATATATTCCAGTGGCATCAGATTTCATCATTGAAGTATTTTTAAAACATCAGAAAGAATTATGGATTTGGCAGAGGGTATTTGTGGTTTTATTCAGGATTTCTCATTACTGATATTGTTATTTGTTTATAACAGAATGTTAACTGGCAACAAATTTTTTATGTGCAATTCTCGAAAGAAATAATTTTGAGCTTGTTTTCTATTTACATTATATTAAGTTGGTACTAAAATGATTACAGTTTTAACTGTGAGCTTTAAAGAAGTAACTCTCAGCTTAGAATAGAATAGATTAATTGAAATAAAAACTATTACAATGTAGATATTGTTGCCAACAATTAATTAGTCTATTCATTCAGGTTGCATAGAATTCTTCTAAGGCATTCTGATCTGCTGCTTTGTTATTTCTATTTACGCAACCCTTCTGCCATGGAATGGATGTTACACAAGGCCAGTTTCTGAGCAGAGCACAGCTGGTTTGAATTCAGAGTTTTCCTTCTCCTAAACTCTTTTCCTTACCAAGGCTAAAGAACCAGTTGTGGAGTGACTGGAACTCCCCGCAGAGTGGACTGGTCTGAGGACTATTTAGAGTGGTGCTCACTCTAGGCAGTATGTCAATAAGTAAATCTGCCTAACTGTCTTCCTGACAACAAATGACTAAGGTTGCTTACATTAGTAAGCAAACTGTATTTTTCTCTGTAACCAAATATCTTTTATCTTACATGTGTGTCAACCCTTACAACTCAAAACCTATTCTGCTCTAATATTTGCCCATATCTGGGAGGAAGAGCAGATGGATTCATGCCTTTCCTAAGGACATTAGCATGAAGTGAAATGCAAAGTCTTGTCCAGGATTTGAACTCAAGTTGCAAGTTCCATTTCCTATAATGGTTGCCATTATGCTAAGTGTGCTTTCTTGCTGCTTTGTTGTTGAAATCTTTATCTTTGAGGAAGTTGTTGAGTTTTTTTAAAAAAAAGAGAGTTGATTTGATGTCCGGTAAGTAAGCAGAATGAGGTAGTTTCATAGCCTAGTTCATTCAATTTCTGCTGAGTCATTTGTGAGATATCTACTCAGGCATTGTCATTGGAAAAATATTGTTGATTTTTAATTGGCTAATGTTGAATGTAAACATTGCAGTTCTTGGTGCATTTTGCCAATTTTATGATAATATTCCTCAGCTATGATGGATTTTGCCTGGGTCTAAGATGTTGTAGTGGATGATTCTACTTGTCAACCATTAAACAGTGGCCATAGTATTCTTTAAATGAAGCTTTAATTAGGGGAAGTATTTTGTTGCTTCACCAGCCATTATACTGAATACCCTCCGCTGTTATACATAGCCCATTTTTTGTTGTTGCATGTCTCGATGTAATTAATGAATTTTTTTTGTTGCATCTTCATCTTTCAATGTGTCACTTGTTTAATTAGGTTTTACCTCTTTAGAAAAATCCAACCTGAAAAGTATAGCTTTTAGAATCCAAAGTTTTTGTCAAATTCTCATCTGACAAAAAAAAAAAATTCATATTGGCTTTGTCAGAGAGGAATTATAAGATGCTGAAAACCAAAGACAATTACTTTCATTTGTTTAACATAAATTTTTCTGTAAAGTGTCTTTGATTTGTTATTTTATCGATTCCTAGAGTGACAAGCAGTTTTTCTTTTGTAAATTTCCACTATTAAAGCTTTATGAATAGCTTAGCACCCTCTTCATTCTGTTATTTGGCTATCTTCTTATTTCAAAGAGTTAAGTTGAAACTTGATGAACAATATTTAAAATTGATGTGTCAGAAAGAGACAGAAAATAAGGATAAGGACCATGAGAAAACAGAAGAGATAATATATGCTGTGAAAGAGAGGGGAAACAAAACCCTTTTTTTTTCAGTTCCTCTCCTTTCTTAATCATCCCACCGACCCACAACTCTTTTTCAAGACTCTCACTTTAAATCCAGCATGTAGAAGGGGATTCCAATTGCTTTATAATGGAATTAAGAATGTGGACTTGTATTTGTCAGATGCTTTCAGTCTCCTTACTTTGAATACAGACCACTTCTCCCCACTTCCTATTATATTCTCTTCTCTTAGCCATACACATTGTCTGATGATCAAGAGTTAGTGAGATGAAAAGTGTTGTCAATAAAGAGAATTGAACTGAAGAGATTGAAATGAGGAAAAAAAAGGGGGCTTTACATAAGGATCAATCAGAATCTCTCATTATTCGATTGATGATGTTAATGATGGCAACATTAATATTGCGGATCATAAAGGAAGAGCCTAAAATTGAATTAAAAGAAAAATTACCCTTTCCCTCTTCATAGACTAAAACTTCCCTCTTTTCATTAAACCCCTCGATTTTTACCTCTCTTACTTGTTTCCCTGCTTTTCTAAGCTTCTAATTATTCTCTTCATGGAGTTACTGTATTCACCGTTTGAATTCCTATTTTCTGGTTGTGGCAAAAAAACCCTGTCAGCAATTCTCTAATTAATCATACTATCTTCAGACTTTGAAAGCATTAGATTTTCTGTGATGAGAGAGACATGCCTTTTATTTATCCATTAGCAGTTTTTTCATTCACAACCATATATATGCATTGATTACATGTGTAGTCACATACAAAACCTTTCAGTTGATATGCATAGTACATTTTCTTCATTTTTTAGGTGGGCAATGTCTCGTACATTTGCAAATTTGGTCAAGTGGAAGAATTAAAATATAATAACACAATAATAAGAATTAAAACCATTTATTTTTTAATGGAAATTTTTGTATACTTTACCATTGATTTTATGCCAAGTCAGTTTTGAGAAGCAAGGAGACTTAACAAGTGGAGGTATACAGAGTGAACACAAAAAACGTCCTTGATTTCAAGCATATATAGAAAGGTATCTGTGGTGTAATGGTTATTCGTCTATGATGATAACTATAGACAAGGTGATCCAGGTACAAATTCTGGATGAGGTTGTTTTTATTTCACATAGGGTACTCTTGGGAAAAGGCATTAATTCAGTTATGAGTAAATTGTAGGGTAGACTGATCTCTTTAACTTTGGAATGGTAACTAGTCTAACAGAAGTAAAACTCTGAATTCCAACCTGTTAAACTCTACTTAAAAAAAATGACCTTTTGTTGCATCCTGCTCATGTGAACAGGTGGGTAAATACATATATATAATGTAATGGTTCAGTTCGGTGATCTCAGGGATTACTTGGGGAAAAAACTTGTCATTTTGTCCAGCCTGGGCAGTCCCTCTGTTTGTTAGGGGCTTAGTGAGAAATGGAGTTGTGAACAGAGATTCTGCTAGTGAGGGATGGAATGTTTTGAGTTAATGTATGTAATCCTATTTACCAACCCCTCCGCTTAGGCAGGATGAGACACAAGGTCAATTTTTAAGCGGAGTTTAACAGGTTTGAATTCAGAGTTTTCCTTCTCCTAGACTAGTTGCCTAACCAAGGCTGAAGAACCTAGTCTGTCCTACTATTTACCCATAGCTGGAGGGAGAATAACTTGATTCATACCTTTCCCAAGGGTATTAGTGCTATGTGAAATGCAATCAGTCTCGTCCAGGATTTGAACTTGTGTCGCCGTGTTCATTTCCTATGACGATAACAATTACACCACGGGCACATCCACAGTTAATGTATGTAATGCCACCATATTTATAATCATATTCCACTAAGATTTGATGTCATAACTACTTGAAATCAAGGAGTGTTTTGTGTTCACGCTGTGCATTGGTAATATTTCAAAAATGAGACTTTTAAGGCTCACTGTTTACTCTTGATTATTTCTTAGGGGTATTTAGGGTGGGTTGAATAGCACAACAGAAACTTTTTTGGAAAAGAAACAAATAAAAAAAACCCAGAAAAGCATAATCTTTGAGAAAAAATAAAAGAAAAGAAAAATGCTTGAAGAATTTCTAATACAGAATTTCTTATGCCAAGAAAAATTCCCAACAACAGCAACAACAAAAATTTTATCTGAAAAAAAAAAGAGGAAAGGATATTTTTCTTTCTTTAATTTCATAGCTAAAGAAAAAGATTTAATGAGAGTGGAAAAAATCTTTAAGCTTGAACAATGTTGTTTTTTATTTAACCAAATAATTGGGAATAGAGATTTTCAAAAGTTCCATCCACTGTCCTGGAATGGAATCTATTCTGTTTGTATCATTAAGGAGAATTAGAAAATTGAACCAAGATGAATTTTTCTTGTCAATTGGAAATTTTTACCAAATTCAAAACCTTTGCAGAAGACAGATTTAAAAAAAAAAAAAAATAAGGGGGAGTCCTCGTGATGTAATGGTTAAAGTGATGGACTGCAGAATCATAGTAAGCAAGTTCGTACTCCAATCGCGCTATTACGTTTACTTTCGGGCAAATACCCTTGGGAAAGGTATGAACCCGCTTATCCTCCCAGCTATGGGTTAAATAGTACCACTACCGTTCTTCTAGGAGAATGGCTTTGGCGTTAAATGACCTACTTAGGTTGATATGCCATTAAACAAAGAAACCAAACCAAAAAAAAAAATAAAGTACTGAAGTAAGTGAAAAGTTTTTGCAATATTTTGATAATGTGAAGCATAGTTCACCAGTTCTGGATGCTTTTGCCTAGTCTGGGAAGGTGATGAACCACACTGGACTGTGAGATGACAAGCTTGGGTGCTGTTCACCAGATTTGCCTCTATGGCTTGGAGCACAGCCTCAGAATCCTCACTTTTACGCCTACCTGACCTTGCTAGATCATCAACATTTCTCCAACCCAAATGAAATTTCTTGAACCATCCGGTTACTGTTCTGTGATCAGCTGTGCCTCCACCTTTTGCACAAAAAATATTTTTGGTTGCTTCTCTGGAATTATAACACAGTTCAAACTTGTAAAATATAAGTTCCCAAATTAGACTACTTTGCACGTTCATCTGTGCAACTTTCAAATTACTCAACAGTGAAGTGTGTTATTGCACCAACTACCATGATACTGCTAACCACATCAGATACCTACCATAACTTGAATTTCTTTGAGCACATGATATATGCACTACCAACTAGTGCATACCAAAAAATTGCAGGACTTTTGACTCTTTCTAGTAGTTATATAAATATATACATATACTTTTGACTCACACAAGTATATATATATATATATATATATATATATATATATATACACTCAATCTCTCTGCATAGCAAGATGCAAGACAAGGTCAATTTTTAAGTTGAGTTTAACAGGTTTGGATTCAGAATTTTCCTTTTTTTATACTGGTTGCCAAACCAAGATTAAAGACCCTCGTCCACCCTAGTATTTACCCATAGCTGGAGGAAGAATAATTGGATTCATACTTTTCCTAAAGGTATTAGTGCTATATGGAATACAAACTGCTGTATCCAGAATTTGAACTTGGGTCACCATGTCCATTTTCTGCGACAGTAATCATTACACCATGACCATCTCTAAATACATCATGTGCATCTCTCTCTCTCATATATATATATATATATATATATATATATATATATATATATATATATATATATATATATATGTTTTTGACTCATATTGGTATTGAAAAAAATGTGTGCATATTTTTATTAAGAGTTAGAGAAGACTAGAAAAAAATTTGGGTGTTTTTCTAGTATCTTTTTTTTTTTTTCTTTAGTTTTGTTTTTTATAAAAAGAATAAAAGTTAGGCAATTTTCTACCATTTTTCAGTGCAAAGAGGATCTTACAGTGAAGTGTATTTGATGCAAATCTACTTTCCAAAATTTGCTGTCAATCCAACAGAATGATATAAATGGAAAGATACTGAGTGCATCTAAAAGAACTGCATTGGACAAACAATAATGGCAGCATTTTTTTAAGAGAAAGACAGAAGACAGCAAGGGGACCATTTCTATAAGAATTCTAGGGAACAAACAGGCAAGTCAGCAGACTTAATGAAAAGGGGAAGAGCAGAATTAGGAGGCAGCAGGGGCGCTTCCATTTAACGAAAATCTCCTCATTAGCCAAATATTAAGCATTTTTTTTTTTTTTTTTACATTAATTGATTTTGATTCAGAAAATTCAATGACACATGACAAAGAATTTTTTTAATATTAAGCACACAAATCCTAAGTGTAGTTAATTTATCAGTGAAAGGAATTTTTTATCTTCTAAAATCTGAGTATGAGCTGAACATTTTCATTAATTTCATCTTGGCTTTCTTTAAACTTTTCCCTGTGATGACTGTAACTATCATTCATATGACACTGCTGACGTCAAAGGTAAATACAAAACTGGATTTTTATAAAAAATACAATATAACTTGCACTTTTCTTATTCCTATTAGCATTTAGTGACGACTTTTGGCAAGTATTTTTTTAATCATCAGCATATATAATTTGATTATTAAATTTTCTATTTCATAAAGTAATGTCATTTCTTAATTACTTAATTTTATATATATGCACTGTATTTTTCACCCTCTTACAAATTTTGGTAAAAAGTTTTCTTCTCAACCAGAGATGCTAGGATTTTATCATTTCTAGTGAAACATTATACAATCGAAACTGATATTGTTAAGTATTGTTGTATAGATGGGAGAGAAAGAGACAACACTTGTATATAAATATATTCATCTCTCTTCTCTATTATGAAATGTATGGAATTGGTTATGTGGCGAGAGAGTCGAATAGACCGGGAACCGCTAGGACACGATATCTTACTCTGCTTCCATGAGGCTGGCACAGGGCTGAGTTAAAACATTTAATCATCTTTGTTTCTTCTTCATTCTGGAGTCATACTCGCTTTTGGTATTAGGGAATCTTGTACATTTAGACTTTTCTCCACCTCTCAACCTGGGGTCGTCTGGCCCCTTGCCGAGTATTATTTATTATCAAACTCTACAATATTGAAATTCTGTTACCAAAAAATAAAAATTGTATAAATATGCACAAGAAGTGTGCTTACTTTTAGACTGCCACATATTCATATTTTGGGTTGCTGAGTTTTAATGCTGTACCGTTTGGTAATAGGTAAGTAAGTAAAGCTGGCGACCATAGTCGAGGGTGACCTGAAGGCTCCGTTTTCGATAGCTACTACACTAAGGTGTAGGGGAGGGTGCTACTCCTTTCCCTGGATTGCCCCACTTTACCCTTGATCCATACCTTACAATGCTGAGTGTTAAGCAAGGAGGCATCAAGTACCATTTTTTGAGTCTTTGGTATGACTCGACCTGGGATTGAACCCAGGTCTCCCGGGCCATTGGCAAACACTCTAACCACTAGGCCAATGTCCGGTTTTGATTTCATAATGTATAATGTTCCACTAAAAAATAATAAAAACATGCTATTTCTGGTTTAGATATTTTTACTTTTTCTTAGAAATAGGGGTATGCTTAATTATAGTTGATAATATGTGTGTGTATATATATATATATATATATATATATATATACATATGTATGTATGTATTATTTGGTCCAGTTAAACCGGAGTTGGGAGTAATTCCATCAGGACAAAAAAACTATTGAAAATTGAACTTTCAAATTTTCCTGATAAAGAGCTCAATGTAACAGACATTACAGAGCAATAATTTCATTAAGAAAAAACAACAAACCGGTCACATTAGGATTATAAATTTATTTCCATCCTGTTATGTGTTTTTGATAAAAATCAAAAAACACGAAAACAAATTAACAGGACTTCTTCAGATCTTATGGATAAAATAAATCTGAATAGACACAGGAAAGAAGGGTGGGAGGGGATAGAAGAGGAGTGAAGAGTTATCTCCTCATTTAGCCCACTTCTGTTTTATATTTTATATATATGTATATATATATGTGTGTGTGTGTGTGTGTTATAATTTAATTGTCAAGTAAAAAATTAAAAAGTCCACAATACTCTATATTATAGCAGTATGCAATATATGTTAAATCTAAAAAAATATTCCTACTGTATGTCAATCCTCATGTAGGCAGCAAAAGGAATGGAGTAATTCAATTTGTGAAACTTGAGTTGTAGGAAAATTTTTGTCAGTTTATATATGCTACAAAATAAGCTGTAATTATGAATTTCATATTCTCTACACTTTTTCTTAATACTTCCTCAGTTTAGTTTAGTGTCCAGGTATGACACTAACTTGCATCTGATGGTAAGGCTCCTTTATTGCCATTACTCCCAGATCAACTCTTACCTGGAGTTGTAGTATCTGTTAGGATATAGGAGAGTCTTTATGACACAATGAGTTCAAACTCCAATCACTTTCAGACAAATACCCATGGGTAAGATATGAACCCCCTTATCCCCTTAGTTATGGGTTAAATAGTATCACTGCTGTTTTTTAGGAAGGATGGATTTGGTATTAAATAACCTACAAAGGTTGATGTGCCATTAAACAAAGGAATGAAACCTATTGTGAGGATAGCATCTACCTGTTTAAAATCATTAGTATTGGGTAAGAATACTTGAAACTACATGTGTGCAAACAAATAATTACAGAATAGATATAGACAAATTAAAAAAGTCCAGTCAAAATAAAAATTCAAGGGAACATGGGAAAAGGTTATGATTATAATCAAACATTTCAAAATAAATTAAATTTCAGCATTAAATAACCAATAAGGAGTTGATATGTCATTAAACAAATAAGACAAACCAATCAACTTAGTTTAGTATAAATGCAAGGACAAATTAAAATAAATATGGAAAAGAATAACATTTTTTGCACTAATCTTTCGATTCAGTTCACCTTGAAAATCAGCATCTAAAGTCCTAACTTTCACTTTGCCTGAATACAAATACTGATAGAGAACAAGCTACTATTTCAGTCATAAGGCAGACCCATTGGTATTTACTGAAGTTAGCATGATCTGGGACAAGGTCATAGGTATGGAGTATCATATGACGATTACAAAATAGTCATGGATTATAAGATTAGCATGTTAACAATTGTTCTCTGACAAGACAACTCTTCTTTGTTCCATCTTCTTAATATATATACTAAATTTTTTGAAATAAACTTATGGTCCAAGACAAACAAGAAATGTGACACACTGCTAAAAAAAGTAAGTACAAACTCATTAGTGACGATGTTCTCTTATGGATTTCTACATATAGATGGACCAATGTCAGCTGATCAACAAAGACTTACATATATCAGTTTTGTGCAGACACTGGATACAGTCTAGAGAACCTATCAGGAGTGATGGATGATGCAGATGGATGGCAAGAGAAAATCAGAGAATTTTGAACTGTCAGCATGACTTGATGACGACAGTAGTATATCTTAGTAGACGAATGGATGAAATAACTGTAGAAGACTTTGGTAGCGCTAATACATCAAAACATAGCTTTCTAAGTTATTTGAATGAAAGAACAAAATTTTCTGGATACAGATTTATTGATTTACTCTTGTATGTGTCCATGAGTTCCAGTATTTGATTCTCTGACTTAATGTCAACAAAACTAAAAAGTTGGTTGGTTTGGGTTTTATAGCATATCAACCTTTGTAGGTTATTTAATGCCAAATCCATTTTTTATGCAAAAGTCAGTTCTATTTCATACAATTCAGTTTAGCATGAGTACATAGTTTAAGTGTCAAAAACATTTCTATTTCAAGCTATTCAGTTTATTCAAACAGTTCTAATAACAGTTTCATTTCAAACAATTCAGTTTAACATAAGCATGCAGTTAGTTCTATTTAACCCATAGATAGGGCCCTATCAGGTGCTACCATTCCAGGCCAGAATGGACCTGGGAGCAATGGCAATGAAGGGGTGCTCTGCATTTCCCAAAGCTCCAGCATCACTGGAATGTCAACATCAGATTGTTTAGTATGATATCCAGGACAGTCGTTGGGGCGGGGTCTTACCTCTCTGCAGAGAAGCAGTCAGTGTATTCTACAGCTCCAGCCAACTGGGCAAAAAACTAAAAAGGAAAGCGTCTTGAAATATCAAAATCTGAGTTATAAATATTGCTGCTTTTTTTTTTTTTTTTTTTTTTTTTTTTTTAAACCAGAAAAGGCTCAGTTGATGATCAGCAAACTGATATCTGTGCTTACAGTTCAAGTGGAGGTGTGTTTCATGTAGCCGTTGTCATCATAAAAAATGGAATTAGCAACTTGAGTTTGAATCCAGGACAAGGCTGTCAACATTTCACTTTACATCAATGCCTTTTGGGAAGCCATGAATTCCCCCCTCCACTAGCTATGAGAAAATAGTAGCACAGACTAGGATCTTTAGCCCAGATTAGGCAACCAGTCTTGGAGAAGGAAAACTGAATATCATCATGTCGTGCCATCGGCATGGATATCCCTGACCCTTTCTCACCACCTCTCCCTATCATTCATCGCTTTCAGCAGGTCCTCAGGGCAATTCCCTGTATCCTCACAGAGCTGCTGCATGTAGGTTCGAGATGGGGTCCACAGGAGTACATCGCTTATGAGCTCGTCTCTACTTCTCCAGCAGTGTCCTGCATGTCTGGTTCGTCTAATTTGGATAGTTTTCATGATGGGTGGCAGGTGGCCGCACAGCTGCTGCTTTGTGAGGTGTTGCCTCCAGGACCTGTTCAATATTGCTCGCAGCATTCTTGTGTAGTTGCTGTCAAGCTTTTTCTCCAGCCGTTTACTACTTTAAAGATTGACCTTGTGTCACATCCTAACTGTGGTGGAGGAATTGGCTAAATACATACTTTCCAAGTGTTGGGTTTGTGATCTTTGTTATAATAAAAGAGAGTACAAGCCAAAATATAAGTTTGCAAATCAATTTTTGAGAGTTTATATTTTTTTAAGTATCTGGAGTATGCTATGATTTTTTAAAGTTGGTTCAGTCCAAAAAATATCAATTCTATCCAAACAGTACATGAATGATAATCCATTTTGCTTTTTCTTAAATTTTTCCTTCTTTTTTTTTTTTTCAAGTTTGGTTTGCTACAAAATCTAATCAAAGACAAAACTTACAGAAATATCTTTTTTTTTCCTTTATAGTATTTTGCATTGAAACATTCTTTGTACGCCAGTTTTGTTTTTTATGTATGTGTGTGCAGTGTTTTCTTCTTGTGTAGTAAACAAAACTAAAAGTAACCTAAATAAAAACAAAATGATTAACAAAGGCAACACTGGCAGACTTACAAATTTCTTAAAGGGATTCTGTATAAACTTCAAATAACTTTTGTTTTATCTTGTATAAAATACATATTCACAGTTATCATCTTCTTTATTTGCTTCCCATCTTTCTGACTGAAGCATCCTAATATCTGCTACCTCTCCAACTAAATAGTGAATACTTCTTTCAATAAAGGATCAAAACATTGTTGCAATTTGATTACGTGACCCTGGGGTTAGGAGCACATAAAAGAGATTGCCATTTCTAGTTGACATGCCTGTATCAACAACATTAACTTCACCCTCAGCCAAATTATAATTACTGCCTGAGTTCCTCTATCTTCCACCATTTTGGTTTTAATCAATATCAGAAGGGAATAACTTGTATTTTTGATGTTTTTGGCTGGTTTCTCCACTCCCTAAAAGTGAATGAATCGCAATTCATTACAAAATGTAAGATAAAAATCAATCACATTTATTTGGATTTAGAACAACCCACGGTAGGTTTTTATTTTTTTATTTTTTATTTTTATTTTTTATAATGTCATAACAAATCATATTGGTTAATTATATATTCAAATCAGTATTGTACATTACCTGCTAAATGCACTACCAAAAGTATAATGAGCAGCTGAAAAGTTCTGAGCTAAGAATTGAATGTTCTAGAACCATGGAACTTATATTCTATTCCAAAAATTCATCCCACAGTTCTGCACATTTGGCACATTGTTTCTCAATTTTTTTTTTTAACTCTTCCAAAAAATTCATTAGCAATAATTTTTTAAAAAATTCTTTTCTTGATTGAGCTGAGAATTCATACATTTAAAATTTCTCAATCAGTTTCACTCGATTCTAATAAAATTATCTCCTTTATTGTATTGGAAGAAAAGTACAGTTTCTCAAACTATTAAAGCCTGTGATAAAAAATATAGACTCTCTACTCTTTTGAAAATGCTTCTTCAGTTATTTTTAATCCACGAAGAATGAAATAAGCACAAATCTGACACAATCTTATTCAATTTAATGGTCAAATTTTCTAGCTTCATGGAACACAGCTCAAATTAATTAAAATAATTCATTTCAATTATTAATTCAAGATTTCTTTCAACATCAGGTAAAAGAACAAATTACAGAATCACTGAATTTTCAAGAAAATACTATAGAATTATCGACAAGAATAACTCCCTTTCAAAAGATTTGAATTATTTTAAGGTTTGTTCCCTGAAGCCAGATTGAATTAAAGTGTCATCCACTGCCTCTTCCAACTAGAATCAGTGTACTATCTATTCTGATAGAAATTTAATTAAATATACTGGGTATTTCAAACAATTTTATATCATTTAAAATGTACTGGACATTTAAAAAGATTTCATGTTATTTGAGATGTACAGAAAAATTGATACCATTTTATTATTTAATAACTTGACCAATTCTCATTTGAATGAGCTCAAATTTTAACAGTACGTGTAGAAACAACTCAAAATTCTATCTTTAATGTTTAAATGCTTTTTTCTTTTCCAGAAACATTAAACATAGAATTTTGAATAGTTTGTACACATGCTGTTAAAATTTGAAATCATTTGAATAAGAATTGGTCAAGTTATTAAATTACAAAATATCAGCTTTTTCTCTAACATGCTGTACTGCAAAAAATAAATAAATGTTGAACAATCTGCATGCACACACCCACACACACAAGTTTACTGACCCAATACTACAAGGATCAATAAACACATCATTGATTATACAATTAAAACTTTACCCTCTTTTCTGACCTCTTCCCAGACATTATTGATATTACAGACACGGAACAAAATCATTAACAATTCCTGTTTATTTATCTATCTATTTATTTATTCTTCCATAGATTTAAAACTTTTTTGAAAGTTTTATGAAATTTAATCCTGTGAATGTGTAAGTACTTGGAAAAAATTATTTTACATTATTCGGACTATTGTCCTCATCTTTGTCGCCATGTTTATCACAACATTTCGGTCGTTGTACACTCCAGCCTTCCCCAGGTGGTTGGAATGTCGAACTTAACCCTTTATTTTGCTTACCGGGGTAGACTGTTCTAGTTTCACAAGCAATGTTTAATGGATGTCAGTTATCAGTTATCTCCTGTTAATTTCCCCGCTGAAAGTTCTCTCCTGCCTTCACCAGGTATTGAACTCACACTCTTTGGATATGAAGGCCGAAGAAGGCCAGAGCGTACAAAGACCAAAACGTTGTGATAAACATGGTGACAAAGATGAGGACAATAGTCCGAAAAATGTAAATAATGTGTATAATACCTCATCTCAGAAATATAGACAAAATTATTTTAGTCTTAAAAAAATTACTTTTACCTCGTTCTCTTTAATTTTGGTGAAAACTTCACTTTTTTTCCCCAGGTAACTTTATATGCCAGCAAAATTTTTATCTAAAATTTAAAAAATAAATACTTCATTAGTTTTCTTAAGGTCTGAAGCATTGATTTTATCCTCTTATAAATAAATTTATTGCCATAACTCTCAGATCTACTTTGACCTTGAGTGGTAGTACTTGTTAGGGTCCTATCTATGGGTCAAACAGATCTGGAAATTACTAGTATTAGATAGGAATGTTCAAAACCATATAACTGTGCAAACAAAGTGATAATAGGCAAATAAAAAAATGCAGTGGAATATGTAATAGAGCACCATCCCTGAATAAATACTCCTCTACTTGTTTTTTTTAATAAAAAGTTAATTTTTTTTTCATGCAAAGATAACTTTATTTCTACCTGAACATTATACAATCAAAATGGATATTATTTGTTGTTATTTATTACCAAAGGCCAATGGCCTAATGAGTTGAGTGTTTGCCAATGGTCCAGGAGACCAGGGTTCAATCCCCGGTTGAGTCATACCAAAGACTCAAAAAGTGATACTTGATACCTCCTTGTTTAGCACTCAGCATCTTAAGGTAAGGATCAAGGGTAAAGTAGAGCAATCCAGGGAATGGAGTACTGCCTTCCACTATACCTTGTATATAGTAGCTATTGAAAAGGGAGCCTTTGGGTCACCCTCGACGATCGTCGCCAACTCTACTTACTTCATTACCAAAATCTATAGTATTGATTCTCTATAACCAAAACTATGAATATGTAGCAGTCCAAAAATAAGTACACCTCTTACATATATTATTAGGTATTATTTATGGCCAAACTCTACAGAATTGAAACTCTGTAACCAAAAATATGAATATGTAGCTGTCTAAAAATAAGTACACCTCTTATATAGATTTTTGCAATTCTATTTTTAATTGTAGGGATGTTGCAATTCTTGTTTTGGCTGTAGGGATGTTGCTATTTTATTTTTGGCTGTAGGGATGTTTTAATTTTACTTTTGATCATAAGAATGTGGCTATTTAATTTTTGATTGTAAGGATGCTGCTATTTTATTTTTTGTTGTAGGGATGTTACAATTTTAATTTTCATTGTAAGGGCGTTGCTATTTTATTTTTGGTTATTGGGATGTTTGCTATTTTATTTATAGTTGTACAGATGTTGCAATTGTAATTTTGGTTACAGTTTCAATGCTGTAGAGTTGTATATATTTTTTAATATTCTACACATGCACCCATTCAAGTTCAACAGAAAATATTCTCTTGCAAAATTGCTCAAACTCACTATAATTTTTTTTTTGGGGGGGGGACCCAAACAGTTATTCTATATTTTATAATGGGGCTTCTCTTTCACCATTTAATTCAATGTAAAATGATTACCCATTTCCAGAAAAGTTTGCATTGGAAAAGACTAATAACCAGAGAAGTCAAATTATTTAAATTTACTTCATAGGAGAAGGGTACTTTTTTTTAAAATAGTTGTTCTCCTATTGATGCCTATAAATATGGACACACCAGTGTTGATTGACCAACAAAAACTTATATTCATCAGCTCTGTGCAGACACTGGGTGCCTTATAGATAACTTACCAAGAGTAATGATCAATATGAAGAGATAAGAGAGAGAGAAGAGAATTTGTGCTGTTGACATGTTTTGTTTCTGGATTTTCTAATCTCATCCTTGTTATTATAAAAGCAGTAAAGAAAATTATAAAAGGGTTACAGAGAATGAACTTTTATCACATCTGAAGAAAACTAATCAAAGATAAAATATGAATATGTTATTCTTCAATTTTGATACATTTTGAAAGATTAATTCATCAAAACAGAAAACAACTGCTTAACTATTGACACTGTATTGTCACAAGAGAGTATTCGGAGATGTTATTTACTTACCTTTGTTTACTCTGGCTACAAGGTTGCTTACAGTATCTACTCTTCCTTAGTGGTTACCTATCTAAGTACTTGATGGTCTCATGGTTGCTTAACTTTAGTGATCTGACTGGTACTGGTGCTTTTAATTAAACTGGATTATAAGTCAATGAATATATGTATTTACCCAACCCCTCCACATGAGCAGGATGTGACACAAGGTCATCTTTTAAGCAGAGTTTAACAGGTTTGAATTCAGAGTTTTCTTTTTCCTAGACCAGCTGTAACACCAAGGTTAAAAAGCACAGTTCACCCTACTATTTACCTATAGCTGGAGGGAGAATAATGTGAAATGCAAACAGAGTTGTCCAGGATTCGAACTCAGTTCACCACATCCATTTCCTATGGTGATAACCATTGCACCACAAGTGACTCCAAATAAGTCAATAGTTTATGATTAATTATTAAGGAAGAGGTGTTGAATTGAAGTGAGAGTTTTTTTCTTTTATCTCTGATTACAGTCTTTTATTCATGACACAGAATGAACTTAATGATTCTTTCACCATTTTTCTCTTTTCTCACTATTAATTATTTAATATGGAAGAACAATAAAATCAACATATACTTTTGATTTCTTTTAAAGTCATCACAGCCAGCCCAAATTAGGGCTCAATTTGAGATGCGGGAATCTTGTTATTCAACCCTTTCACTATTTTGAGAGCCATCTGTTGTACCTTTGAGCATCATACATGGCTCTCAAACTCCATTTGAAGTAAAGGATGAAATTTTGGGAAAATGTGTGCTTGGACATCTAATTTACTTTGAACTGTAAAATAGTTGAGAAAAGTTTTTTAATGTAACTTGGCAGACAAGAACCTTAACTCACAGATATAAAATGCTTATCTCTTCATCAACAGTCTACTAAGTTATTCTCACACCTTCCTTTCCACTTAAGATATCAAAATCAATAATTCATGATAAAACACTGATAAGCTGTTGGTTTTGTTCAAACTATGAACAGATTCCTGCAATGATTTCCAAATCAGAATTTGTTGCATGAAAATTCTCTCTACAGATTACTATAGAATAATCAACGTGGTCGATGTTTTATTTCCAAATTTATCAATTAGCATAATTAATTTATTCAGGCATTTTTAATTAGTACAACCAAGTATAGATATTAGTAAACATCCTTATTTGATTATATACACACACACTCACAGATACACACATATTTATACATATATATACGTATGTGTTTGTATAGATAGATGTGTGTGTGTGTATATATATATATATATATATATATATATATACACACACACACACACACACACACAGAGTATGTGTATGCATATATATGCATACACATATATCTATGCATTCACATACACACAGATAAATATGAATATATGTATTATAAATATGTATGCATGTATATATATATATATGTGTGTGTGTGTGTGTGTGTGTGTGTGTGTGTGTGTGTGTGCATACATATATATATATATATATATATATATATATATATATATATTCATTTTTTTTTTGATAGGTTAGTTTTGAAAGTTTTTTTATATCCTCTCTTATCTTCACCTTAAAGATTTGATTTTTATAAGAATGTTATAGTAATGCAAGAAAAACTATGTGAGTGCATTAATTTTTTAAATATCCTAGCTTAAAGAATAAAGTAATTTCCAATCTGGTTCATAATATTCACACTCATTTCAGTCATTCTAATTTCTCAAGGGAGGTAACTGGTAAATGAGTATCACAAAGATACCTCCTCTTATTCATATATCTATTTGAAATCATAATAAAAACTTACATTCAGCACTTCTGAGTGGTCACTAGATCCTATCTAGTGGATTTAACGAGAGTAATGGCTATTAGGAACAGATGGTGAGAGAGAATCCTTGGAATCTGTCCTGTCAGCATACCTTGATGATGATGTTTATGATAAGTTCTCTAAATAAGATGCATACAGTTGGGATTTAAGAATATGCTGACTACATCTTTGCTGAAAAGTAAGACTTCCCACACCAGTGAATGTCTTGGATATATGCCACAAAACCATGTGATGGTAAGGCTTCAGTCCTGCAGCTTTGGGAAATGTAGCGTACCTCTTCATTGCTATTACTCCCTGGTCCATTCTGATCCAGAGTGGTAGTACCTTTTAGGGTACCTCTAGGGATCGAATAGATCTGTTTAACCATCTAATTGTGTGTGAACAAATGACATAGGTTAAACTGAATTCTTAGTGTTACATAGTGAAACCTTTTCACTGCATGTAAACAAATGAACTCTTGCTTGTTTAGAATGTTACCTACAAACTATTTGTTTACAAGTCATATGTAATCAATATATATATGTAAACAAAATTTGGCATTAAATGACCTGCAAGAGTTGATATGCCATAAAACCCAACTAACCAACCTAGGATGTATGTTGGCATCATATCTTTAAAGTCATCAAAAGTAGTCTTTAAATTATACTCTTTTACAGACAGTGGTTTTCTACTTGTTTATTCTTTCTGTCTCATGCTGAGACCCTTCCACACAGAACAGCACAAAGGAATCTCATTTTAATTCATCTCCTTCTCCCACATCCATACACAACTGAACAATAATCAAAAGTTAAAAAAAAGCACCTCATTCCATCTGATACTGGGGTGGGGATTTGACTATTACAAACTTGCATTCCTCCTCATCTAATCAGTGTACTTTTATGTATTTTCAATAGTTTTATTGTAAATATTTGTCAGCTCTCTATTAACTGATATGAGAGTCAATTGCACTTGTCCTGACTTTCTGATCAAACATTATCTCAATGGAAAAAGAAACTTGAAGGACCTAGCCAGAGATAAAAGAACAACTAAACTTCTGTTCATGTTTATAGTATCTCGGATGGACGTTGCTCGTACAACAGTTTTAATTAAAACAGCAGCTTCTCCTTATCTTTTTGCACTCAATTACTAAGTACACTAGAGGCATAGCATCAAATGAGAAACATTTACTATTTTATAAATGCAATGGAAAGGTTATCAATCAGCGGAATCCTTGTTCACCTTCTAAAGAAACAAATATAATAGCTGTTCTGTTTTATTTCTGAAGTTAACAAATATGAAATATTCATTTTAAACAGCTAGCAAGAAGTGATTTCTTTTATTATTCTTTTAACCTCATCTGTCTATTTTGATTCAAATTTCTCTTCTTTTTTTTTCTAGTTTGGTTTTTGTTTGAAATATACAAATAATTTTCACACAATTATACCATTTCAAGTATTCCTATCTAATACTGATAACTTTAACGTAATTAAATTGTTTCAAATACTTAATCCTAATTAATAAGCAGAGAGTCTCCATGGAGTAACGGCTAACATGCTAGACTGCAACATCAGAGTAAATTCTATTCACTTTCTAACTAATACCATTGGGAAAGATATGAATTCCCTTATCCCCAACTGCTATGGGTTAAATAATACCCCTATTGTTTTTCTGCAAGGATAGTTTCAGCATTAAATAATCCATGAAGGTCAATCTGCCATTAAACAAAGAAACCAAACAAACATATTTAATAATAATGATTTGTTTGACAAGTTCTTTTTTGAATTATGTTGTTTCAAGTATTTCTGTCTTATACAAATAATTTTATATGGTTAAAAGTATTCTTATCTGATACTGATAATTTATACATATTTATTTTATTTCAACCGACTACTCCTATTAAATAATTGTAATAATTTATTTGTGCACAGTTATATGGTTTCATGTATTCCAACAGCCAGTTTATATTAGGTTTGGTTCATTTTTTTAATGGCCTATAAACTTTTTATGGGTTATTTAAGGCTGAAATTTGATTAATTTCTAAATACTTAGTGGCCAGCATAACTATATTTTCAATGTTTCAATGCATTTTTTAATTTCACTTTTTTATTTGTCTATGATTAGTTGTTTCCACACAGTTGTATGGTTTCATGTATTCCTTTCTAATACTAATAATTTTTAAACATCTATTTGACCCATAGATGGGATCCAAACAGACACTACCACTCTGGGTCAGAGTGTGCCTTGGAGTGATGGCATTGATAGGGTACTCTACAGCCCCAGAGCTCCAGATACAGTTTGGTGTCATGCCCAAGACACCCATTTTTGGGTGGTTCTTACCCCTTTATAGCGGATGCAAATAGTATATTCTGAGCCATACCAACAGAGTGGGCAGTTCTTATTAGGTTCATCAATTCATGTTTATGTATGGAACTGGAAAGCCGGTCCCTCTCTATCCCTGGCAGTCAAATTCTACTTGAGTGTTGCCCATCATATAATCATGTACGTATTTACCAAACTCCTCTATCACAGGCAGGATGCAACACAAGGTCAATTTTTAAAGTGGAGTAAAGCTGGTTTAAATTCAGTGTTTTTTTTTTTTACTCCTAGACTGGTTGCCTCACAAGCACAAAACAAAACAGTCTGCCCTACTATTTACCAATAGCTTGGAGGAGGGGGTAGAACAGATGGATTTTTGCTTTCCCAAGGGCATTAGCACGAAAGTTAAATGCAAACAGTTTCATTCAGGATTTGAACCCTGGTCAGTCACCAATTCCATTTCCTCTGATAAAAGCCATTATGCTAAAGGTGCATTATGTTGTATTAATGTAATAGAGCTGAGTGTGCACTCAGAAACAAGAAGAATCATTTCCAGTTCGGTCAGCAATCTGCACTCATAGATGTAAACTGAAGCACTTAATTTAAAAATCTAATGTTGTCTTTGAAGTTTCTATTGGGAGTGGGTTGCAATTTAATTCCTGTAAATATTGAGGGAAATGCTAATAAGTGATAATTTACTAAATTCCCTATCTCTGTTCTGGTAAAAGGTAGAATCAGCTATAAAACCAACAATTCATCCACATCTTTGTTGTTGATTTTCATCTAGCTTTTATGAATATATATATATATAGCCTCAGAAACAATAAGAATAATATCCATTCGGGTCAGCAATCTGCACTCAGAGACGTAAACTAAGGCATGTAATCATACACTCTAATGTTGTCTTTGAAGTTTCTCTTGGGAGGGGGTGCAATTTAATTCCTGCAAATATAGAGAGAAATTCTGACCAGTGCTGAACCAAAATTTTACCCTTTTGATAAGTGATAAGTTACAAAATTCCCCATCTCTCTTCTAGGAAAAGGTAGACTGAATTATAAAACAAACAATTCATGTACATCTTTGTTGATTTTCATCTTACTTATGTAGGAGGCATTCATGAAGTAATGGCTACTGTCATAGGAAATGGACACAGCAACTATAGTTCAGTTCCCAGGCAAGACTGTTGGCATTTCACATAGTGCTAATACCCATGGGAAAGGTATCAATCCAACTATTCTTTCTACAGCTATGGGTAAATAGGATACGCTGAGTTCTTTGACTTTGGTATGGCAACTGGTTTGGGAGAAGGAGAACTCTGAATTCAAGCCTGTTAAACTCTGCTTAAAAAATGACCTTGTGTCACATTCTGCTTATATATATATATATATATATATATATATATATATAGACCTTATGTCACATTTTGCTTATGTAATATATATATATATAAGCTAGTGTATGTTGCTTTGTAACATACAAAACATATAAGGCTATGTTTAATTGAAGGGAGGTTTACAATCAGAGAAGTATAGCTTGTAGAGAAATTATAAATCAAAAAGAAGTAATCACTCATACATTGCAAGAATATGAAAATCAACAACAGAGATGTGGATGAATTTTAGGTTTTATAGTTGATTCTACCTTTTACCAGAATAGAGATAGGGAAATTACTAACTGTTATCATAAGGGTAAAATTTTGTTTCAGCACCAGTCAGCATTTCCCTTCATATTTACAGGAATTCAATTGCAACCCCTCCCAATAGAAACTTCAAAGAGAACATTAGATTGTATAATTAAGAGCTTTAGTTATATCTTTGAGTGCAAATTGCTGACCCAACTTGATATGATTCTCATTGTTTCTGAGGCTACGCTAATCTAACATATGAATCCCATCATTGTATGTAATTAGTTGTATACAATATATATATATGTGTGTGTAGATACAGAGTAGATGGCACTTGGTAACTGTTTCTTGCCTTTACAATCATCACACAAGGAACCCATCAATCCACTGCAACAACAGTCTAACAACTGCAACAACTGTTTAAATTCTTGAAGGAATGAAAGATTTTAATATCATTTCACTGTTATTTCCATTATTTCAAGAAATATATATATATATATATAGCCAGTGGTGAAATTAAAAGATTTAAAGAACAGGTTCTCTCACTACAAGTCTCATTATCACTCTCTCTTGTTGGCTAACCTGATGCACACACAAAGGTTGATTTTTGGGTGGCCACATATTATAGTCAAACCACTGAAATTATTAATTTCAGTTATTTTCCCAACTTTTAAAAAAATGTCTGAATAAATAAAATATTGGGAACCCCTGATTTAAGTTAATAACTGGTTCTCAGGTTAAATGAAATTACTAGAACAAGTTCTTATGAACTGGTTTGAACCAGCTGAATCCCATCATTGTATGTAATCAGTTGTATAAAATGAATGTTCAGGTTTTTGATATATCACTGTGATTAGATTTAAAGTTTGCTTTCCATGGACAAAAGTTTGTTGTTTTATTTTAAATTATAATCAGTAATTATTAAATAATTATGACTTGTCCATATTTATTTTTATTGCAAAACAAATGAATGGTTGGTTTAAGATGGTCATACAGACCATTACTTGCCCGTCTAAATTACAATAATATTATATAATACATAGATATGTAATTCAATTGTTTCCAAAGAGTTTCTTTTATGATGGCCTAGTATTTACTCTCTGTTTGGATGAATTCATTTTCTTTTCTTTTCTTTTCTTTTTTTTTTATTTAATTCACCAAAGTTAAAGAAAAAGTCTTTTTACTGTCAAATATTGAACTCTTTTAGTTTAGTCTGCTTCTTATCTGAAAATGCCTTCCTTTTCACCAAGCTTAATAATAAGAACTCCATGTTAAGCACAGATAACATTTGTAAGAACCGGTTTGTCTTTTTTCTTGGAGCCATTTTATAGACACATTATATTCAAACATAAACATGTATTAGCAAATAAGTTCACATGTGTACTTAGTTTATAGTGCCATAACTTTTTGCAAGTCTTTGTATCTCCATATTAAACAATTCCCTTTCATGACAGTAGTAAGGTTACTTGGCAGTGCCCATCTCTTCTCCAGGTCTACTTATACAAATACTTTATACACACAAAAAGACAGTTCTGAATTTCAGATTCTGTCTTTAAATGTTAAATCAAGTCAAAGTTTAAATAAATCAGAAAACATTATCTTAATTTATTGAATGTCATAAAACAAAACAACCAACTTAATTTCTTCTTTGTATTAATTGAACAATTAGCTGTATCTTTATTGCTACTAATACAATATTTCATATCCCTGTCAGTAGAGCTTAGAATACGCTGACTGTATCTTCTGCAGAGTGTCAAGATTCCCCAACAAAGGGGTGCCCTGAGTATGACACTAAACTGCATCTGATGGTACGGCTCCAGTTCAAGAGATCTGGGGAGCATAGAGCACTCTTTCATTGCTATTATTCCCAGGTCTACCCTGACCTAGAGTGATAGTACTTGTTCAGATCCTATCTATTGGTCAAATAGATTCCTTCGAAAATTATTCCTATTCAATAGTACCATATGCAAAAAAAAAAAAAAAAAAAAAAAAAATTCTCTTAATAAACAACTACACAAAAAATGTAAATATTAATGTACAATGAATGCAATTCCCTAACCTCTAAACATAAAGTAACCCTAGATGGGTTGGTATGATGTTAAAATCAATCAACCATATTTTGGTTGATTGATTATTTTTTACTTTTTGTATGTCTATTGTAACCAGTAGAAGTAAGAATGTATAAGAATCAAGTAAATTCTACAGATCAGATATTACAATAAAAATGGTGTCACAATTGCTTGGGAAATTAACTGTATTAAATTTAACACAAATGTTTCCTCTCAAGAGAGATTCCTACAGTTTTTTTTTATTGATAAATAACAATAGTGGAACTGATACTTCCATTTTCCTTACACCATAATGGAACTGTTACTTCTATTTTATTAAAACTCAAGAAACAAATTGCAATATGTAAAGTACAGCAAATATCCATGCAAAGAATGAATTCAGTAAGCCAAATTTAAATTCTAGTTGGCACATATATATATTTACACTGCCCTAATGTCTTCCAGAAAGGCATTAAAGAATCTATTCCCATGCTATAACTTATTACCAGTTTTAACAAAGATCTCATCACAATCATATTGCAATGGTTAATGTGGAAAGGATTTTTATCAGGTCAGGGATCCTTTCCTATTAATAATACCATATGATCAAGTAATACCTGTTTTATGCTGCTTGGAGAGGATATAGCTTTGCTAAATAATTCTGTGTTGCCTTTTGAGATTTTCTGAGGGCCAGGGTTAACATGGCACTATGTAAGTCTCTTCAGTTCTGAAACCAACCAACTAGCCATATGTATTTAAAGATTGTCATCTTTGGTTTGGTTATTAGTGTTAAAGGTTTGGTTTGGTTTGGTTATTAATGTTAAAGGTTTGGTTTGGTTTGGTTTAATGGTGTCCTGGATATGATATTAAACCATCTGATGGCGAGACTCCAGCCTTAGAGATTTGGAGAATGTGCAGTATCCCTTCATTGACATTACTCCCAGGTCCACTCTGACCCATAGTGGAAATACCTGATAGGATCCTATCAATGAATCAAATAGAACAAACTATGTGCAAACAAATGAGTGACTATTATATAGCAATACTTGAGGCCATTTAACTGTGTGTAAAAAAGAGCTCAGGTTCATTTAAGAATGTTATCTACAAATTATATTTACAAATCATATATATATTTCATATATATATATATATATATATATATATATATATATATAAACAGGATTTGGTATTAAATAACCTACAATGGTTGATATACTATCAAACCAAACCAAACCATATTGTTTAGGGCATGTCAGTCTTTGTAGGTTATTTAGTGCTAAATGCATCCTTGGAGAAGAACAGTAGTGGTACTACTTAAACCCATAGCTGGGTGGGGTGAAGGAGGACCAAGTGTAATAGGAGATTTCATGAATATTTACTAAGCTTTGTTTAAAATATAGTACAAGGGCAGTTGCAGGAAGATTGCATTAAACCAATCTTTCAATTCTTTTGTATTGTATAAGGCCAGGTACAAAAATAATTTACTTTGTCCCTTGAAATTCTTTGTGGGCAGGTCCAACATGGCACCATAAAAATCTCCTCAGTTCTGACACCAACCATTCAACCAAACAAAATGTATGTAAAGATTGTCATCTTTGGTTTGGTTAATAGTGTAATAGGGTAGCAAGCTAGATTAGCAAATCTTTGGTAGTGAGTTCATTTCTCATTGGGTAACCTGTACTTCTGGCTTTGTGTCTCATCTAAGCTAAGATTAGATAAATAACTATTGGTTAAATAGGAGGACCAAATGTAACAGGAGTTTTCAAGAAAATTTATTTAGCATTTTTTAGTATGGTACAAGAAGATTGCATTGGACCAATTCATTTTAGTTTAAAATAGTTTGATTCCATCCAAAGTTTAGACTTTTATTTGGGTTTGAAAATTGACCTCTTATATGAGTGGGGAAATATACAGCTATTTCAGCTATAAGACAGACCATAGCAATCATTGCTTTAAAAAAATACAATCAAAAAGACAATATCTCTGCCCTCTTATGCTTGTGTAAATTCTCTGCTTCAAATAATGCATTTTCTGCTTGTCAGATAAGCTCTGCTAAGAAGCTGTATGAATGGCAGTTACCACAATGTCATCCTCCTTTATTTTTTTTTTATTTTTTTATTTTTGCATGTGCCAAGATCTTTATTAAAAATTAGAATTTCTTTCTGTAAGACATGGTTTATGTCTTTATGTAGGACAATCTGTTTATCTAAGGAAAAACCTTTTTCTTTTTTTCTTTTTTTTTTTCATAGCATCAAAGATTATTAGAAGGAATAAAATACAAAATAAAATATGTGAATTATTTCATTTATATTTGTTAACTTATTTTGTTTTCATTCAAGCATGCAAAAGAAAAAATAATAACTAGATGGATGAATAAATAAATAAAAGATTACAAACTGTACGACACTTGTTTCAAAATAATAAAACAGCTTTTGATAAATTTGGTTGAGAGACAAATTTTTAGGATGTTAAAAAATAAAATTGGACTTTATGCTTTAACATTCAAAATAGTCTTCTTATATTAGAGTAGGTATAAAATCTTATAATCATACACACACACACACACACACACATATATATATATATATAAAGTAAAGTTGGCAATTGTAGTTGAGGGTAACCCAAAAGCTCCCTTTTTATCAGCTACTTCACCAAATTGTAAGGGAGGGTGCTACTTTCTCTGAATTGTTCCACTTATCCCAGATCCATACCTTACAATGTTGAGTGTTAAGCAAGGTGGCATCAAGTACCATTTTTTTTAGTCTTTGATATGACTCAACCTGGGATTGGACCCCAGTCTCCCTGGTTTTTGGCAAACATTTTACCCACTAGACTAATGAGCCAGTGTAAAACCTCAAAAAAGACAATAATCAAATGAAGCATGTGATCCACATGTTTAATCTGATGATTGAATCCCTTTGTTGTTATTTACTCAAATTTGCTTTGTTTGGTACTCAGGCCACAGGTTGCTTTCTGTACCTTCGATTTCTATATGGTCACCAATTCAAATACTAGACAGGATCTTTGCTGCTTAGCTTTAGTAATCTATCAGTAACACATGCTTTTTGCATTTTTTTTCCTTTCTTATTTGCCATTCATATGTTCCCTTAAGAGGTTTCTGACAAGGAAAGGAAAAAATTGCATTAATGTTGAATTGCTGCCCTAGTTTCTGATCAATTATTTATTTTCCATTCCTGACAACATGTAGATAAGATGAGTGAAAAGTGCTTTGCTGTTTTAATATAGGTATAACAATATATTTATTAGTCATTCTGAGGTTTTGACTTTTTGAGAGTTGCTGCTATTGTGTTTTGTAACTCTTTTCTTGGCCTTCAATTCAAAGGAAGAACTTTTTAAAAGCCGATGATTTGGAAAAATTTCTTAGAAAAATTCTACCATAATAAACATTAGATAGAATAAACATTTAAAATATTAAAAATTGGGTACAATGTTAACAGCAAACTTTAAATTAAAATTTGATAAACGTGACTGGACCCCCACCTCTTCTGATTTTCTTTTTCACTCTTTTCCCCCCAGAAAAAAAATTGATGTTGGAGGGAGATGAAAATAATGACAGGAATAGAATGAATAAAAATTAAGCATTTATCTATGTAATTACTGTATAGGTAAGTCCTACTTATGGAATCAAGAGATCAATCTAGATAAGGTTATGTAAGGAATTTTATGATAAAATCTAACCAAGCAATTTAGACAACATTTGAGAGAGAGAGAGAGATTTCAGATGCATTGAATCGTTGTCCACATTAAAATATGCCAGTTTTATTGAATCTATTTTTATGGTATTTACCCAACCCATTCACCAAGGGCAGGATGCGACACAAGGTCAATTTTTAAGTGGAGTAAAGCTGGTTAGAATTCAGTGTTTTCCTTCTCCTAGTTGTCTAACTAAGGCTCAAGAACCCGGACTACCCAACTATTTTCCTTTAACAAGAGGAAGAATATATGGATTCTTGCCTTTCCCAAGTGAAATACAAACAGCCTTGTCCAGGTTTTGAACTTTGATCACCAACTTTCCTGTGATGATAACCATTATGCCAAGCGTGCCTCATAAGTTTTATGTATGTATTTGTATATATGTATGTATATCTGTATGCATCTCTTACTTACAGAAAAGCTAGCTAGATGTCAAGTGTGTATGTGGTTTAGAATGAGTATGTATCATTTGATAAAATTGGGATTTGGTGGTTTTAAGGAGTAGAGAATAAGAATTGAGTTGTAGAATATATGTATTCAAGTGAGCAACAGAGAATTCAAAATGGTAAATTGATGGAAATGAGGAGAAATGACCAGAAATGGAAATTGCAGATTAGGAAGAAATCCTGGTGCTAAAGTTAAGTAAATGGCAAGAATCTGGTTAGATAAAAATTGTGATTTACCAAAGAAGAGAAAATTGAAGAAAACTTGTGAAAAAAACAAAAAAAAAATAACAAGTGGATTGGAATGAAAAATAGACTTAAAAAAATAAAAAAGAATGAAGATAGAAATGAAAAAAGAAATATCAATATAGACATATAAAAGAAAAGTAGAGGGAATAGAAATTTAAAAAAGAAAAAGAAAGGTGAACAACTGAACAGGGCATGGAAGGAAGACAAAGATAAAAAGAAAGTAAGAAGAAAAAATCGTGTATGAAAGAATCAATGGAAAAGAAAAAAAGCAGGAAAAAAAATCAAAAAAGAGAGATTAGAAAAAAAATGTCCAAGTGCTAAAGAAGAGAATGAAATTGTCAGTTGATATAAGGAAATCCAATTATTTGCCTAAATACTGAATTCTAAAGCATCCTTTGAAACCAATTGGCTGTACATTATTTGCACATATAAACAGCTAGAAAAATCTCAATCATTTGTCCCAAGATACAAAGAATTATATTCAGAGATCTCAAAAATAAAGAAGGAACAGCCAAAGATAAGGTCAGCAATAAATGTTTAATCAGAATTTTTGTAAAGAAAAAAAAAAAGAAATTATATCGAGTGTTTCAGAAAAATTCTCATTCAAATGATCTCAAATTTTAACTGTATGTTGAGAAACAACTCAAAATCTACGTTTAATGTTTTCTCTTTTCAGGTATAGAAATGACATTCATTGGAAAAGGAAAAGTGTTCAAACATTATACATAAAATTTTGAGTTTTTTCTACATATTCTAATTCAAGATCATTTTAACATTAGTCAAGTTATTAGATTACAAAATCAGTGTGGCTAGACAGTATCTCCCCGTAGCTGGGATCAAAACCCGGTTGACTCGGCGACCATTGTCAAGGGTGACCAGAAGGCTGCCTTTTCAATAGCTACTACACCGAGGTGTAAGGGAGGGCGCTACTCCTTTCCCTGGATGGCCCCACTTTACCCTCGATATGTACCTTATATTGCTGAATGTTAAGCAAGGAGGTATCAAGTACCATTTTTAAAGTCTTTGGTATGATGCAACCTGGGATTGAACCCAGGTCTCCTGGACCATTGGCAAACACCCTACCCACTAGGCCAATGAGCCGGGAGACAGAGAGAGAGAGAGAGAGAGAGAGAGAGAGAGAGAGAGAGAGAGAGAGATTGATTAACAAAAATGATAAGAAAAATAAGAATATTTTAGTAGTTATTTATTTTTTGATTGTTCTAAACTAGCTTTGACATTAGGTCATCATTTAGAGAAAAAATTTGTTAAAAGTTCTTTTTTAAATAGTTTTAAAAGAGTTGATATGCTAAAAAAGAAGCAAAGAAAAATGAACTGGTAATGTAGCATATCCATTTGTTAAATCAAAATTATTTTAGTCTCCTGAATTGACCATTTCAAGATCCCTGGTATTGTAAGCAGTTGACAGTGAGCTCTACAGTTGGAAGTCATTTAAGCATGTGCAGGGTGCATTTCAAATTAGCCATTACTGTTTTGGTCATATATTTGATTAGGGCATTTGTTTTGTTTTTTTTTAGGTGTTTATGTGTTCACTTGTATCTGACCATCCTATTTCAAAGCAGTGTTTTGGGGATGGCTTAGCTTGATGTTAAAGACATTTGAGGGTCAGTGATTAGAGACATAGAGACCTTCCTGCATTGCTATGTACTGTGGTCAGTTTTGAATATTTATTCAGAAACAAAGACTAAAGTAAAAATATTGTCTTTTTATGGATTATTCTTTTCCTGCCTGTTTATTTGGTACCTGAAACCTTCAACTTCAGCTTCTTTATTTTTCCATTGTAGTTTTTCCGACACTAGCCTTTTCAATTAGGAGTTCTTATTTCAAATTCTGTCTAAGCTAACAAGAGGTATGAGCCTCTTTAACTATAGGGGATTGGTTTCTCCAAGTGCTCTCTCAACCACACTCTTCTGGATCAATCATTGTGATATATCAGAGAAAATAAATTTGTTGAGCCATCTGGCAAAAAAACACAATCAGTGAGAATTGGATTCCTGTCTTAGTGCTTGGCCAACCTGTACAGTTTTTTTTTTTGAAGTTGTATTTAATTTTTTCCATTTTAGTTATTGTCAACATTGTTCTTCATAAATCAAAAAATAACTATAGTTTTTGCCACCCCTGTCTGTGGGCCCTAGAGTATGCTTGACTGTATCTCCTGCAGATGGAGAAGATCCACACCAAAAAACTAAAAGTGGTATCCTAGGTGTGACACTAAAGTACATCTGGTTTGTGTAGCTTCAGTGAAGTGTGGAGTGTCCCTTCATTACCATTACTCCCAGGTCTACTCTGACCTGGAGTGGTTGTACATGTTCAGGTGACATCTATTGGTCAATCAGATCTTTTTGAAAATTATTTGTATTCAGTAGGACTGTATGCAAAAAATACTCATAAGAAACAGCTATGCAAAAAATGTAATTATGAAGGCATAAAATAACCAACAACAATTTGAAATGCCATTAAAATCAATCAGTCATTTTGTAAGGTGAAGTCATTTAAAGATAAGTTTTATTATTAATAATTTATATTGGAAAGTTTTTTGAGTATTCCCAATTCCCCAAAATAACCTTTGGTGTGATTTTTGTTACAAGTGACAGCACTTTGATAGTTACACAAAAGTTCTTGGTATATATTTACCTGGTTCTGACACTCTAAATTTGTAATCATGACATTGACACCAACCTGCAGAATTCTGGTTCTTTCACCTTCACATAAAATGGTTATTTTTCCTCGTAGAAAACCTTTTGCCATAGCATCTGCATGTCTAAAAGCATCATACTGATAGTGCAATTGATGCAAACATTCAACTCAGATTTCCAAATTTTGGGATTCCACTGGGATATCACTTTTCTATCTTTTGTTTTTTCTTTTCTACTTCCTTTTTCTCTACTTTTCTCATTTATATTCTCTCTCTCTCTCTCTCTCTTACACCTTTTCTTTACAGTCGTTATATATTTTTGTATTCTTTTCTCCTCATACTGTTAGAGACCTGGTTTTTGGGGGGTTTTTTTGTCCTTTTCTTATTTATATTCTCTCTATCTTTCTCTTACACCTTTGCATTACAGTCGTTTATTTTCTTTTCGTTTTTTTTTTTTTTAGTTGACTTAACTGTTATGAGTTTTTTTTTAATGTTTTGACTTGAGAGGTAGAACAAGAAGTCCATAAGTGCACAATATAAACATTCTGTATTATAGATATATGCTGTTACATAGGTACCTCATGTGGTGAAATGGTTTAGAAGTTAAGCTAACAAACCATTTCTAGTGAGTTTGAGTCTCATTGGGTGCTCCATACATTTGGCCTTGTGCCACAACAAAGCAAAGTTTAGTAAATAACTATATACTGTTACAGGCGCTATTGTGTCTATTAATATATTGTAATCAATGATGAAAATCAATAATTTGTATTTATTGACATCATATTGAAGGTAATTTAATTAATTAGTATATTAATTTAGATCAAAGAAATAAATTAAGATATTTTCAGAAGTTTTATTCTTAGAATTTCTCAAAGGAATTCAGGAGATTAATGCAGACTAATTTCTCTTACCTTTCTATTTGACAATATAGCAAGAAATAATCAGCAAGAAATTTAAAAAGATTTATTTTTACTTTCATAGCAAAATCAAAATTATTTCAAGATTGTATCTATCCAATCTCTCTGTCACAGGACACAAGATCAATTTTTAAGTGGTTTGAATTCCTCGTTTTTCTCCTAGAATGGTTGCCTACCCCTACTTATATTCCATAGTTAGGAAGAAAAGAGATGAATTCATGTTGGGGTATCTGGTTAAGATTACTATGGCAAACAACACTTTATAGAAAGAATAAAAGTAAGACTGCAGTTCTTAGTTCACAGTGACATAGGTTCACCAAGCAATAGCAAAGAAATGACTAAGATAGAAAAATCAAATTCATTTATACAGTCAGAGAGGAAGAGTTTATTTATAAAGAGATAAGACAACCTTTTAATCTGAAAGGGCCCATATAATTCATGCCTTTCCAAAGAGTATTAGCATGAAATGCAAGCAGCCTTGTTTAGGATTTGAACTCAGATCACCAATTTGATTTCCTATGATGATAACCAGCACTATTAGGTCTGTATGTTTTGCAATTACAATTTAATGTAATATAAAACCCTCTCCTCCATTTACATTTAACATTACAGTGTGTATATACCCTACCAGCAAACATTAATGGGTATGTGCCATTCCTCATAGATATGTTGGACACTATTGTGAGGGTAATTATGCTGACTAAATAGTCACCACTAGCAATGGGAACCTTCTTCATGCAGCCAGCAAATCTTATATTTTAAAGATGTTATGAAGATTTTCATTTCATTTCCAACCTCTGTTTTGCTTATATCTCATTCAGTAACCTTTTGTTAGGTTACAACACAATGTTATAGAATTAGTCTTGATACAAGTATTAGTCTGCCTCATCAAGGTGTACCAACAGCATGAACTCCCTTGACTTATTCTTACCATCTATCCCTATCAATCCTTGCTCCTGGCATCCTATGTCTACATAGAACTGATGAATGCAAGTTTTTGCTGGCCAGTCAATACTCGTATGTCCATGTATTGGAGTCCATAAGAGAATGTTGCATATGAGCTCATCCTTACTTCTTCAGCAGTGCTGAGCATGTCTTGCTCTTCTTTCTGAAATGGTCTATGAGATTGTAGCTAAGTGGCTATACATCTACTGTTTTATTTGTAGCTGATGATTAATTAGCCTACCATATTAAAATTGTTCTATGGGCCCTTTCAGATTAAAAGGTTGTCTTATCTCTTTATAAACAAACTCTTCCTCTCTGACTGTATAAATGAACTTGATTTTTCTATCTTAGTCATTTCTTTGCTATTGCTTGGTGAACCTATGTCACTGTGAACTAAGAACTGCAGTCTTACTTTTATTCTTTCTATAAAGTGTTGTTTGCCATAGTAATCTTAACCAGATACCCCAACATCACATACATGCCTCTGGAGATATTTTTTGAGAAAAAAATATGGGTAGCCTTATATTCCATCAAATATGGTAGGTTGTATTTGCTGCACCCATAAACTAAAAATTTTTCTTTGACTCTTTGCCAAAGTGAAGAATCCTATCATGAAAGATTTTTTGGCTATTCCTCATAAAAAAAAATATTGTGATGTCCAATGTCTCTTTGCACTTAGTTTTCCATGGCACACTTCAAAGACAACTTTCAAATTCTTCATAGACTTTGTTTGTTTAAAGTAAGATATTTTCTGCAGACCAATTCCTTTTAATAACTCTGACTTTTTGCTTATTGTTTTAGTTTTTACCAACCAACATTGAAAATATCCACAATCACAAAACATACATTAAGACTTGTTGTAAGTCATCTCATGGAATAACAGCAAACCTTTTAACTTTTTATCTGTGATTGCAAATTCTGTCGGATTTGGTTTGGATTAGTTTGATTTATTCATTTTTTTTATGGCATATCAACCCCTTATGCATTATTTGATGCTGAAATTTGATCCACATAATTTGCAGCTATACCATTTCAAGTATTCCTGTCTATTTAATAATAATTTGTTTGGTTAATAATTTCTTCTTTTGAATTTTGTGGTATAAAGTATTCCTAATACAAATAATTTGTCCATCACAATACAGTTTCAAGTATTCTCATCTAATACTAATCATCATCATGTCGTGCCGCAGGCATGAATATACCTGACCCTCACTTCTCCCTATCGTTCATTGCCTCTGGTAGGTCTTTAGGGCCACATCCCGTATCCTCACATAGCTGCTGAATGTATGTTCGAGCTGGTCATCCTGCTTTTGCTCGGCCATATATGGGGGTCCATAGGAGTACATCACTTATGAGCTTGTTCCTGTTTCTCCAGCAGTGTCCTGCATATCTGGTTCATCTAACTTGGATAGTTTTCGTGATGGGAGGCAGGTGGCCGTATAGTTGGTACCTTGTAGGGTGTTGCCGCCAGGACTTGTTCAATATTGCTCGCAGCATTCTTTTGTAATTGCCATCTAGCTTCTTCTCCAGCTGTTTAGTTAGTGTCCAAGTAGTGCATCCATACAGCAGTATCGATACAACCACTGCCTGGAAGAAACAATTCATCCATAATCATATGGTTTCAACTAACTATTCCTATTCAGTAGTAATAATAATAATGATAATAATGTTTGCATACAGTTGTATAATTTCAAGTATTCCTAGAAAATTGAAGTTTCAGTTTGATTTATTTGCTTAATGGCGTATCAACTCATTATAGGTTATTTGATACCAAAGTTTGATTGATTTTTAAATGCTTAGTTACAATCATTATTATATTTTCAATGTTCCATTGGATTCTTTAAAAGATTACACTTTTTATCCATCTATAACCATTTATTTCCGTACAGTTATAGTTTCAGATATTCCTGTCTAATACTTATAATGTTCAAACATCTATTTGACATCTAACTGGGACCCTATTTGACCTGGGAGTAATGGCAATGAAAGGCTGCTCTACAGCTCTAGAACTGGAGCCTCAACTCTGGTATAGTTTAATCCAGGACACCAAATTTTTTATTTTATTTTGTTTATATAAGCCAGGGATACAACTAGTGTATTTTAAGCCCCACAAACTAGGCTCAAATTCTATGTAGTATACTATCACTGTGTCTTAACAACAACGAGGAACACATATATATATAAAATATTGTCTTATATTTTCATTCGTTGTTAGTAATGCTTGTGTGGAGCATTAGAGTGATCAGAGAGAGAGAGTTCACACTTATGGAGGAGCCGTCAAGAGTCGGAATTTCCAGCAGGATCTTACTTCAGCCAAAATACTCAACTTTACATAGTCTTATAACTCCCACACGCAATGCTTGTCCTTTATTGGTCATGGCCTATGCCCATGCAAAGCTTGCCTTTTACTGGCCATGACCCATACCCACACAATTCTTGCCTCCAGAATCATTTTGTTGATTTTACCTCAGCCAGATGTATCTGTCAACAACATCTGCCAGATTCATCACAGATCAAGATGATATATTATGTCTGTCATATTACTATAGTTACAAATTTCCAGAGAGTGAAGGACAAGTAAGATCTTGATTTCAAGAATTAAGAATTTGGACAAGGTTCAGACGAATGTAGGAATTTTATTAGTAGCTTGAAGCTCCTTTGAAATATCTAGTTGCCAGTTGTTTAAGGTAGTGAATGGCAGTTGGCCAATAACCAGAAGCGATGGTTTGGAGGAATAGGTAGCAAACTGTAGAAATGCTGATATTATGGGCATTAAGTTTGTTTCAAAGGTTCATTTGTCTTATTGTTTTTATTTTATTTATAAAAAAATCTGATTTCTATCTATGTATTAATTTACTGATTTCATTGATTTGCAGAAATAGAATTTAAGAAATTGAACACATGCACACACACACACACATATATATATATATATATATATATATATATATATATATATATATATATATTGGCAACCATAGTCCAGAGCCACCCAAAAGCTTCCTTTTCAATAGCTACTATACCAAGGTATTGGAGAGGATGCTACTCCTTTCCCTGGATTGCTCCATTTTTCTCTTGATACGTATCTTATAATGCTGAATGTTAAGCAAGGAGATATCAAGTACCCTTTTTTGAGTCTTTGGTATGACTCGACCTGAGATTGAACCCCAGTCTCCTATGCCATTGACGAACACTCCACCCACTGGGCAATGGGCTGGTGCGTGTATATATAGATATATGAAATGCAATAGCTCTTCTCATGATTTGAGCACTCTGGTAGCCAATAACGTATATGTAAAAAGATATACATAAAAAATTCATTCACTTATGCCAAGAATGATGATGGCTCTGGGGTATGATATCCAACTGGCATAAAGTCAGCTGAGTTTCGATCTTAGCTTGAAGCATCTTGTGAGTCTAGCTGCACTGAAGAATTATGATATAATGAAACAGTCTCTCTGTAGATGATAATATATATATATATATATATATATGTATATATATATATATATATATATAAGTAGTGATTCTAGTGATAGGGCTTTTGGAAGTCAGCCTGAAGAGGTATTCTCTAAAGTCTAAGTTGACTCAATAAAAATTCTTGGAGATCAAGTCATTTGTCCATGACTTTGATTTGACTTAATGACCTCACTTGAGCCACCATGAATAATTATTTTAATTCACTAACTTTAGATATTTTATTTTCATGCCTTGATATATCAATTCAAATAAATCATGCTGATTGTATTCATAATATTACATGAAGAAAAAAAGTAAAACATTATTAAATGCTATATTAAAATTAGTGAATGTTGGGGATAATTTTTTCTTATTCTTACCTATGTCTAATTAGGTAGAATATCATTTTGTTTTAAAATCATAAGTAAATATATTTCTTTATATTTTGACTCTTCAGAAAACTTGCTTGCTCAAATTGCGTCTTGTCACCTGATGATGAACAGAAAATATACAAGCTGAAACATTGCAAATAGAAAACAAAGTCAGGAATGAGAGTCTTGGGAAAGAAATTAGGAAACAAATAACAGAACATGAAAATCAATTTATTGATTTATTGGAGAAATCAGTCTTGCACACATATAATTGTGCTTTACAGTGGCCCGAATTAGAGTAAATGTACACTCTACTATTATTCATGTTATAACACGCACCCACCCACACCTTTTGGAATATATCCAATCATTTCAAATATCTTGAAAACTGGTTGCTTGGCCCTGACGCAATTTGGTAACCAAATCAGAGGGGACAAGACTGAACATGCATGAACAGACACTCTCCTGTGGAGTTATTCAATCATCACTGAGACATTATTGATTTAGTTTGTATTCCATATGGCTACTGGGGATAAACTTTTGTCTATTATTTTACCCCCACCACACACACACACACACACATATATATATATATATATATATATATATATATATATATATATATATATGAGAGAATTTACATATGTCTGAGTCTTCAATGCCAATTTACATGCCCTGTGTATGATACAAAACTGCTTCTAGTGGTTAGTCTCAAGTTCTAGACATTTGAGGAGTATAGAGTACACCTCCTTGCCATTACTCCCAGGTTCAGGAGATTTTAAAATTGTATAAGGTAGCAGGGTCAGCACATACTACACCCAGATTCCTGACTGGTGGAGCAGGCCCTCTTGGAGCCTCCAGAAGTGTGGGTTTTGTATATTTTCTCTGCATGCTAATTCATCAAAATTGATATATAGTAGTGTGAATGCCCCATATCTTGAATATGAGAGTGCCATGAAACGCTAGCACCAGCCCTGCAATTGATTGTTACTGTGTCTTTGTAGTAAATCTTGTAAGTATTCACACTAGATGAGCTAAATTAAGAGTATAACTGTTATTACTATTAATTTGTACAGTAAAAAATAAATAGGATACAGTATAAAACCATAAAATTACTGGCATTTTTATCATTTGTCAAAAAACTGAGAAAAGCTAAATCCTGTATCTCTTGAAATGTTATAATGAAAAAGAAAAAAAAAGGAAAGATTATCACTTGGAAAACAGAAAATTGATTTATATTGAATTAGAATGGAACACATTATCAGTAGTTCCTGAACCAGAATGACGAGCAATTTGTACACCTGCAATATCTCAAAATATTCCATGCTTGCCTTCTAAAATTATTAAACTTAAAGTTATCTTTATGAACATTGTATTTATAATAAATCAAAATATGTATACATTTTTTGTACATATCATATACATATATATATATACATCCACATGAGCAGAGCATAATGGCTATCATCATAAGAAATGGAATAGTTGACCTGAGTTCAAATCCTAGTTTGTATTTCACTTTGTGCTAATGACATTAGGAAAGATATGAATCCATCAGTTCTCCCTCCAGCAATGGGAAAATAGTGAAAGATGCCTAGTTCCTTAATCATTCTAGGACAGGGAAAATTCTGAATTCAAGCTTTACCCTACTTAAAAATTGATTTTGTGTCACATCCTTCCCATAGCAGAGGGTTTGAATATGGGTATGTGTGTATATATATATATATATATATGTGTGTGTGTGTATAAATGTGTATGCATATATATATATATATATATATATATATATACATATATATATAAAATAGAAGTAAATTCGACAATATAGAGAAAAATTGATAAACAAGGTGATCCAAAAGGAAGAATTTCACATTAGATTCTTTTTCTTCTTCATCTGGGCTTACCTTGTTTATCAATGTCTGTCTGTCTGTCTGTCTGTCTCTCTCTCTCTCTCTCTCTCTCTCTCTCTCTCTCTATATATATATATATATATATATATATATATATGCATATGTGTGAGTATATATAAATATGTATATATATATATGCATATGTCTGAGTATATATAAATATATATATGCATATGTGTGAGTATATATAGATATGTAAATATATATATATATATATATATATGCATATGTGTGAGTATATATAAATATGTAAATATATATATATATATATATATATGCATATGTGTGAGTATATATAAATATGTAAATATATATATATATATATATATATATATATATATATATATATATATATGCATATGTGTGAGTATATATAGATATGTTAATATATATATATAGATATATATATGCATATGTGTGAGTATATATAAATATATATATGTATACGCATATGTGTGAGAATATATAAATATATATATATATATATATATATGCATATTTGCGAGTATATATAAATATGTAAATATATATATATATATGCATATGTGTGAGTATATATAAATATATATATATATATATATATATATATATATATATATGCATATGTGTGAGTATATATATATATATATATATGCATATGTGTGAGTATATATATATATGCATATGTGTGAGTATATATATATATAGGCTCTGATAGATTTTCTTCCTGGAATCTTATTCACCATTTACAAGAAATATGAATGTTTTTCTTTTAAGATGATCTCTTAGTTGGGTGAGAGAAAAAAAAATCAATTTAACTAAATGAGATATAATATCTTCCTCTTAGCATTGTTGATATTGTGCTTATCCATTTAAACAAGACTGGATAACAAGAGAATAACCTGTGGTTAAAGGCTGACATTTTTAGTTGCAGTAAATAAACCTGCTCTCAATTTTCATTTCCCTCTTTTAAATATTTTGGTCCAAGTTGGGGTGCCTTGTTTTCTATGCTTCAAGAATTCTAGTTGAAAAGCCACACATACATACTCACATTTGCGTGTGCATGTGTGTGTGTGGAGCAGGTTGTCTGCTAACAATGTTCTTCAAATACAATTCCTGGCATTCATTTCTATTGAATGCCTTTGTATTTACACTTCTTTTTTAACTACATTTGCCTGACAGAAGCAGATTGCTGAGTGTGTTGAGAACTCATTGAAGTCTAGTATAATAAGTCAGTTGTATAAAGAGAGAGAGAGAGAGAGAGAGAAAGAGAGATGGTTGGGAAGGGAAACGATAAAACCCCGCATGTTCTCATGCATACATGTAGATAATGTATCCATGTCTACCTATCAATCTAGCTAGATGTACACAGTTACACATATACACGCATGGATATACCTCTCTCTATTTTTTTTTTTTTTTTTTCTTTTTGGCACAGACCTTGTGTGTAAACAATGTCTACATCAGAGAATGGATGTGTATTGTAAATGTGACTAGGCTAGTGTGCTTTGAAAAATTGATTCATACATTTTGGTTTTATTTCATGCAATTTAGAAAACATGTACCCATTTATATAGCTCAGAAATTTAGAGGAAAATTATCAAAATATTTTTCAATATTTCTCAAAAAAATTTCACTATTGTCTGTGTATCACTTCTGCACTTTAAAACTAGAACTTCAATAACAGAACCTTGGATTCAAAAGAGACAGAGAGGGGGATGTATTATTTATGACTAGTTGTTTATATCACAGGATTTATTATACAAATTTGTCCAAATTTTTATCCACTCTAAGTTGCTCACATATCTAGTGACACAGCAAATATTAAAAATATACACATATACACGCATGCTAAAATTTCCAAAGTCCAGTTAACAAATATAACAAGAATTAAAAAACCCATCAGATCTTGGCAGATGACCAAAGCAGGAGAGGACTGAGCAGATGGGCTATCAGGGCAGTGCCTAAGTACCCACAGCACCAGGAGGCCCAATATCTCACATTTGAAGTGGCCTCAAATGACTTAATATGATACTGCTAACCCCTGCTATTTTATTGATATGAGGGTCATTCAATAAATAAGAGGATTTTTTTAAAAAAGAAAAGCAAAAAAACAGAGATGTATTTCAAGAATGAGTCTACATGACTTATATCCAAAAGAATATGCACTGATGAAAAAAGGATCAATAAATCTTTCTATTTTGAGAAAGTTTTCTTGTTTAAAACATCCAAACAGGGCAAGAAAAAAGTACAATTTCATAGAAGTAAAAATGTATATAAAAAATAAATAAATAAGGGGAATTTTTAAAGAATCTAAATAATTATTATTATTTTTTTTTTTTTTTTGAGAATTTTTTTCCATTAATGTTAGCTTTGCATTGTTTCAAATCGGTTTATTGCAAAGATTATTTTAATCCTGCAGAAATATTTGTTTTGAGGCTATTCAAAATGATGGCAAATCAAGTAGAGTGCTTCTGACTTGAACAGAGGTCTGTTATCAAATTTTTGATGACTGAGAAGTGCAAACCATGGGAAAATTAAAGAATAATGTATGCTGTGTATGGAGAAACATGTAAAAAGAAATGTTTACAAATGGACTAAACATGAGTTTATCACTACGAGGCTGAATCAAAAAGACAGCCCATGGAGTGGAAATACTCTGACTCTCAGGAAAAGAAAAATTTCCAGGTGCAGCAGTCAGTAAAGAAGGCCATGCTGACAGTCTTCTGGGACATGAAAAGACTGATCACTATTAATTTCCTTGAAAAAGTGCAATTGCTTCCTATTGACAACTCCTCAGGCAAAATTCACTTTTATTGAGTGACCCTTGTACATGCCACTAGATATTTTTAAGAGTACTTCAAGGATATACATTCTTAGTAGGTTTCTCACTATTTTTTTAATTTGTGAAGCTTTAAAAAGAATTTCAAATTAAGACTGTACATATCTGTATGAAATTGATGGTAGGTTGACATGAGTTAAAGAGTCAGCAGCACTTTTTTGCTCGGGGCCCAGATTACTGTCAATTGGCCATCACTCTCAGTAAGTCCTCTGGATGCATTCAGTGTCTGTACAGTGATGAGGAATGTAAGTTTTTGCCAAACCATGAGTTGCATTACTGTTAGAATTTGTTAGTTAGTTGGCCAACCATAGTTGAGGGTGACCCAAAGGCTACTTTTTCAATAGCTACTATACCGAGGTGTAGGGGAGGAGATTACTTCTTTCCCTGGATTGCTCCTTGATCCACTCCTTATAATGCTGTGTGTTAAGCAAGGAGGCATCAGGTTCCATTTTTTGAGTTTTTGGTGTGACTCAACTTGGGATTGAATCTTGGTCTCTCGAGCCATTGGCAAACACTCATGTCAAAGGGCCGGTATAAATAAATAGAATAGCATATATCTTTAATGTAAATACATTGCAAATGATTTTACAATAGAAATGCATTGAAAATCAGGAAGAAAAGGATTGTTTGGAATTAATGGTGGCATTGCTGATAGAATATTATTTGAGCAATAATTCATTTTTGCCACTTAAGTATTTTTCTGTTCATTTTAGTTTTCATAATTTACCTAGAATATTGACACCATTTTTATTTTGGCTCTAATTCAACTGAGATATTTTCTAATTTTGAAGCAAATTGTAGTTCTTGAAGCATTTCAATTTTTTTTTTTTTTTCAGAATTTTATTTTTTTCAATGGTTCACTTTCCGAACATTAAAAAGCAATATAAATAAATACAAACCATTTTTCCTTTCATATTTCACTATCAATACGTTCTATCATAGAAAGGAATTTTTTATTTTGATTTAACTATTTATTTTTATTTTACTTTATTTTTTTATTTATTAATTTAAAAAAATTTTTTTTTTGCTAATTTTCAACTTTTCAGGATTGCTTTTTTTCTTGAGTCATACATCCTACTTATACACACACATTAAATTATCAGCCTTCTTATAACGTAAATTCATAAGATTCTTTTTGTCATTACAAACTGTCTGAACCAAAATCATTGAAACGTTAATGTATGATGAGCAATCAAACAAAAAAAGATTCATCTGTATTTTTTTTTTTATATTAAAATATTGAAGTCAGAACCCAAAAGGAAAAAGATCTTGACAATAAAAAAAAATTACTTACCCTAAAACTTAACATTTGATTTTCCTCATTGGAGAGCTTAGAATATAGTGACTGTATCCTAAGTGGAGTAATAAAACCCCAACCCACCCCAAAAAAAGCTCCACGTTATAACACTGATTGGATGATGAGGTTTCAGTTCAGGTGGGGTGTGGAGTCACCCCTTCATTGCTATTACTCCCAGGTTCACTCTGAACTGGAGTGGTAATACCTGTGCAAAAAAATCCAAAAAAAAACTCTTGACAAAAAATGTAAATTTCAATGTACAATGAATGTGATTTCCTCACCTCCAGGCATAAAATAACCCCTGATGAGTTGACATTCCATTAAAATCAATCAATCAATGTTATATATGAACCTCCACTTTTTTAAATCTCCAAAGATAGCTTTAAAATATCTATATACAATTCTGTACAAAGTTGAAGTATCTGGTAGGATAAAATTTATTCAAGTGTCAAGATAATTGATAAAAAATTATGTTTATTTGTTAATCGTACTTCAAAATCTCAAATTTTGTTCTCCCAGTTTACAGTCATCTTATTTATAATAGTGAAACTATTTATTATGAATGAAAACCAATTCACAAAGTGCTTGTGTTGTAAAAGTACATATTTTTTTGTATTTATATTGTTTCAAATTAGAATTTGGCTTTAAGGAAGAAAAAGAAAAGAAATTAAAATTGAATGGTGTATAATTGCAGTGAATATTGTTTAATGTTTCTAAGATTGAATTACTTTGTTATCTTATCATGAATCATAATGTTTCACTTGAAATTGGAACCAGAGGTTTTGAATTATTTTGAAATAGCTCTACCAAGCAGTTTGTTCAGAGAACAATAAATTTAGAAGCATATTTTCACTCTCACTTTTAAGGAGACTGCATGAAATTCTTTCCAGCATAATTTGTGCATTTCTTTAAAAAAAATTTAAAAAATCCTGTATGATTATTTAACTTTATTTTTAGTTTCTATTGATTTCAAATTTTAAGTATGGTAAGGCAAAAGAATGATTCTTTCTTTTGAAATATGAAATAACAATGATAACATAAAAAAAATCTTGTCCTTTTTTGTTTGGTTTAAAATTCTTATGAAAGTTTAAAAAAAAAACTATTGAGGACTAATTTATTGGCTGTACAGTCATTTTCTTGAAAAACATCTTAAAAAATAATCTGACAAAACATGGAATATGAAAACTTGTTAATTCTTTTTTATAATTTTACAGTCAACTGTTTTTATAAGGAAAATTTTCCCTATTTCTTTAGGAATTTTTACTCTAAAAACACTTAAAATACACTTTGGTCTTTATCTGTTACAATTCAAGTCAGTCTGTGTGTGTGTGTATGTATATATATATATATATATATATATATATATATATATATATATATGGGAGACTCAGTGGCATAGTGACTAATGTGCTGGACTGCAACATTATAAGAAGCAAGTTCAAACTCCAGTTGCGCTATTGCATTCACTTTTGGACTAATACCCTTGGGAAGGGTATGAACTCCCCAAGTCTCTCAAATATGGATTAAGTAGTATCACTACTGTCCTTTAACAAGGATGGCTTTGGCATTAAATAACCCATGAAGATTGGTATGCAATTAAAAAAAGAAAGTAAGCCAATATATATATATATATATATATATATATATATATATTTTAAATAGGTAGGTCCACTAAAAGATTTGTATTTTTTGAATTTAAATACAAATCTCTTCATGGACCTACCTATTTTAAAATATATTTCTATTCTTTCTTTGGACCTACAACAAACATATATATATATATATATACATATATATATATATAATTGTTGTTATCTTTTTAAACTTAAAATCCGGGCTTTGCTGATTTTTTTGGAAAGTTATCAAATTCTTGTGCTTTTTTGTACAACAAAATATAAAGAAAAAGAAAGCAAATTATTTTGTTTTTCCAAATATTTCTCTATATATGTTTGTATTTTTTAAATCTTTTTTCAATTTCTGAATATTTCACTTGTACAATGAAGCACATTTCTGTTCTTCATTCTGATTAATACTACAAACTATTATTTCATCTTGATTGAATGATATGCTCTACCATTACTGACATGCATTTTTTTGTTTCTTGCATTTTTGTAGCCCTCAGATGACGAGCCAGCTGACAGTGACAGCAGCATACATACGATGACGTCTGAATCACAATTATCTTACGGCAAGCAAAGTGGTGCTATCAGGAAAGCGGGGTGAGTGAAACGCACTTATTTGAATATTTTTTGTATTTTTTAAGTCTATGAACTGAGTAATTGTGATGGAAGAAATTTTTTTTCTTCTTCTTCTGTTTAATTAGCATATTTGATGGTGTGTAAAAAATGCCTCCATTTCAGCTACGGATATTCAGGACAAGATTTGTTATCTATGATGATGATGATCATCATCAAGGCATGCTGACAGCACAAATACTCTTGACTTTCTCTTGCTATCAATCTCTGTCAGTCATCACTCATTGCTAGTTCTTTAGATGGCCTCCAGTGTCCACACACTTTTTGCTGGTTGGCCAATTCTGGTATGTCCATGTATTGGAATCTATAGGAGAATGTTGCTTATAAGTTTGTTCTTACTTCTTTAACAGTGCCCAACATGTCCTGCTTATCTTTTAGGGAGGGTTTATGAGATGAGTGGTAAACAGCTGCTGTTTTGTAAGTTGCTGTTTCCAGGATCTGATCAAAACAGCATACAGCATTCTTATGTAGTTTCCAGCTATCTTTTTCTCCAGGCGTTTTGTTAGAATCCAAATGGTGCATCCATACAGTAGTAATAACATTTTTAGGACTAAGAAGAATTCCTGTTGAGGCTGATACAAGGTAGGCAGGATGTGCAACTATAGCTGCCAGGGAAGGCATGAAAAGTTCTTGGTTCTGTTGTAACACTGCTTTTTTTTTTCTTGAATTTCATGGTTGTCATCCAAGAGTGAGGTGGCTTTGGTGATGGTTTACTGCCAATGTTGTTTATTGGCCACCTGGACTGTTAATTGTCAGTGGTCAGTTTTACAAGATGTCTTTGTACCTCCTTTATGACACTTCTATTGCATGCTGACCATTGGACAACTCTCCAAAAAGTGTTAGCCTTAGAAGGCGCTAGTAGTCTTCAAATGAGAAAATTAAAAAATGGTACATGAAAAAGACTTAGAAGATTTTATAATGTTTTTATAATTTCATGAGTCTCAGTATGTAAGGGCAGACTCTAAAACAATGTAATTTTTTTATATTTTATTTTTGATTATTTGTAAGGAAGGTAAATGGACAAATGGATACTAAAGAAAAAGTGTTGAAAACATACCTAAAAAATATAATGATCAAAAATATGTAATTAATATCTGACTAAAGGAAAATTACAGCTAAAATTACCAAAAAAAAAAATGCCCAGATTGCTGGGGCTGTAGAATACACCGACTGTTTCTCTGCAGAGGGGTAGGACCCCCTAACGAGTGTCCTGGATATGACACTAAACAATCTGATGGTGAGGTTCCAGCAGTGCTGGAGCTTTGGGGAATGCAGAGTACCCCTTCATTGCCATCACTCCCAGGTCCTCTCTGGCTCGGTGTGGTAGCACCTGATAGAGCCCTATCTATGGGTTAAATAGAACTAACTCCATACTTATGCAAAAATGAATTGAGTAAACTGAATAGCTTGAAATAGAAATGTTTTTGACAATTAAACCATACTTTGATTTAAACTGTGTGCTTATGCTTAACAGAATTATTTGAAATAGAACTGTTTTTCGACATTAAAACTGTATTTACACTTAACTGAATTGTTACATATAACTGCTAGAATAGTTTGAAATAGAAATGTTTTTGACAATTAAACTGTGTACTTATGCTAAACTGAATTGTTTTAAATAGAACAGATTATTTACATAAAAATGGATTTGGCGTTAAATTGTACAAATTGCTTCATTGTACAAAGGTTGATATGCCATAAAACCCAACCCCCCAAAAAAAAACAGAGAAAGAAGGCAAGTTTTATTACTAATTCAAATTCTGCATATATTGTCACCAGTAGAAAAAATGAAAATTTATTAAGAGGCTCCAAGATTAGCCAGAAGCAGCCTCTACAAAGATCGAGCTCTTGTATGCTGTAAGGTTACCCCATCAAAGCCTGGTGGCATTGTGAATTATTGCATGAACGCTTTGGGTTAGCAGTTGGCTGCAAAACCTTGCCTGACACTAGTGACATCATCTGTTCAAAGGTTTGTTGAGGTATTGATGCTCTTTTTGCAGTAGAAATATGAATCTATTCATAGAAATATAATAACGGGAGTATTTCATATAGAGACTACTAAAAATACATAAGAAGATAAAAAAACAAAAATGAAAAGTATATGTTTATAAAATTGCTTAGTCTTGGCAAATACTTTGACTACGAAATGAACCCAACAGATTTATAATCATGAGCAGAATAGAGACCAACACATGAGAAGATATGAACAAAAGGAGATAGATAGAAGGTTGATATGTTGTTAAATAAAAAAAAAATAAAAAAACTGAAAACCTGATTGGAATAATTTCCATACATTTGTAAAGTTTTAAGTATTCTTATCTAATACTAATAATTTTCCAAAGATTTATTTGACTATAGATAGAACCTGAATAGGTACTCCCTCTTCAGGTCAGAGTGAACCTGGGAGTATTTATCTGATTTCCCACTAAGGCAGATTTTACATGAAGTTATTTTACTTATGAATTGATACTTATGTATGGCCATTACAAAAAATGCTTTGTCCTTTTGGCATTTCCAGGGCTTCTGGGACCAGGTTATCAACTTTAACCCACCTAATGCAAATACCAACTGAGCCCTGGAATGCCTGGAATATAATAGAATAGAACCTTACCACCAGATGCAGTTTAGTGTCACACCTAAGACAGATTAAAGCATTGAACTACTATGGCTTATAAAACAGACTTATATATATATATATATATATATATATATATATATATATATATATATATATTCTTTAAAGAAAGAACCAAAGACCGGTTATTTTAGGATTATAAATTTATTTCCATCCTGTTTTGCATTTCTGATGTAAACCAAAAACACGAAGAAAAATATAACCGGACTTCTTCAGATCTTATGGATAAATGAAACAGAATAGACATGGGTGGGGGGGGGAGGTGAAGAGTTACCTCCTCATTTTTTTGAACTTCCGAATAATACATATATATATATATATAACCTGCCCTTTGGCTTAGTAAGTAGAGTGTTTGCCAATAGTACAGGAGACCAGGGTTCAATTCCAGACTGAGTTATACCAAAGACTCTAAAAATGGTTCTTGATGTCTCCTTACTTAATTCTCAGTATTATAAGGTATGGATCAAGGGTAAGTGTAGCAATACAGAGAAAGTCGTTGTGCCCTCCCCTACCTCTCAATGTAGTAGCTATTGAAAAGGAAACCTTAGGGTCACCCTCCTCATTTATATATATATATATATATATATATATATATATAAAATGAATAGATATGCTATGTTACTTGTTCATTTTTCATCACTTCATTTGTAGCATATCAATTCTTTTAGATATATGTTAAAAAGTTTTCAAAAGTACTTTTGCTCTGTTGACGAAACAAGTTAAGAACAATTAAAATTTAAAATATAAGTAATTACCAAGAAATATTCCTGTTCTTTTGATCATTTTGGTTAACCTTATATATATATATATATATATATATATATATATGGGAAGAATTAATTGATATTTCAATACCTACCTATATTCTGGTTGCTACAAAAAAATTAGGGAAATTTGAACCAACCAATCAATCTGTTCATCTGTCAAATAAAATATTGTCTCAGCAAATAATACATAAACATCTCCTAAAATCACAATTTAGAAATAAAGAACCTCATGTTGTATCAATTGACTTATAAAATTGATCACTACTAACATCACTCAACTGCCAAAAATTTATAGATTTATAAATGAAAGTAGCAAGAGATTACAGCAGCAAAGAAAATAATTTTTATTCACTTATCTATATGTGTATGGGCAATATTTGTGTAAATATATATAATGTACACACACACACACACACACACACACATATATATATATATATATATATATATATATATATATATATATATATATATATATATATATGCAAAAAGAACATCAATAGATCTAATAAAAGAAAATGATTTTAAACTGAAAAAGTGAAGAGGCAGACAATATCCCACTGAAACTGTGACAGATGCAGACTACATGGATGATCTAACACTTCTCACAAATACACCTGCCCAAGCTGAATCTGTAGTGCATAGCCTAGAGCAAGCAGCAGAAGGCATTGGTCTCCATGTGAATGCAAATAAAACAGAATGCATGTGTTTTGAACTAGAAGGAGCAGTCCTCACTTTATGCAGTAAGCCTCTAAAGTTAGTAGACCAGTTCACATACCTCGGCAGCAATATTCCATCAACTGAAAGCGATGCCAACATATGCCTTGCAAAGGTGTGGACTGCTATTGACAGTTTATTGATTATGTTGCAGTCTGACCCTTCCAATAGAATTAAACAGGATGTCTTCCATGTTGTGGCTGTGTCAATACTATTGCATGGATGCACCACATGCATGTCAGGAGAAAAAGCTACACAAGAATACTACATGGAAATTCAGTTTTAAACAAATTCTGCAAACAACACCCTATAGAACAGTAGTTGTACAGCCACCTTCCTCTCATCTAACAAACCATCCAAGTAAGATGAAGAAGGCATGTGGAATACTGCTGGAGAAGTAAGGATGCAATCATAAGTAATTTTGTCTTATGGACTCCAACACATGGACAAACCAGTGTTGACAGGTCTGCAAAGACTTACATACATCAGCTCTGTGTGGATACTGGATGCAGTCTAGAAGACCTACCAGGATTGATAGATGATAGGTACTGATGGCGAGAAAGAGTCAGAGGAACTCTTTGCTTGCAACACATCTTGATGATGATGATGATGATGTGTATATATATCTGTGTGTGTGTGTGTATATATGCATGTATGTACATACAATTATATATATATATATATGTATAAAGCGTGACAATCACAGCTTTTATTCTACTAGTAACATATAAAATGTATGTGTGTATATATTATAGTATATAATTTATGTGTGTGCATATATCTATACACAAGAATGTTGAGAGCAGTATTAAACAAGTCCTGGCGACAACACCCCACGAGACTCCAACTATACGGACACTTGCCCCCCATCACAAAAACTATACAAGTTCGACGAACCAGACACGCAGGACACTGCTGGAGAAGCAAGGACGAGCTCATAAGCGATGTACTCCTGTGGACCCCCACTCATGGATGTGCAAGAGTGGGACGACCAGTACGAACTTACATACAGCAGCTATGTGAGGACATGGGATGTAATCCTGAAGACCTGCCGGAGGCGATGAATGATAGGGAGAGATGGCGAGAGACGGTCAGGGATATCCGCGCAGGCGGCGCGACATGATGATGATGATGATATATCCCCAAGTTATGGGTTAAAGAGTATAACTGCTGTTCTACAAGAATGTATTTGCCATGAAATAACCCATGATGATTGACATGCCATTGAACAAAGATACCAAACATATATATATATATATATATATATAGTCATCCACAGACTCTACCCCTCAGCCATGAGGGAACCAGCAGCAGCAAAGTAAATTTTAAACGGTTATGAATCACAATTACTATTGTTTACATACATCTGCTTAAATGCTTACATATATATTTATATATATATAGTGTTTGTGTGTGTAATGTGGATGTATGTGCATATAATGTATATATATATAATGAATATGTTTGCATGTCTATTTATATATCTCTATATATAAGATGTATGCGTTTGTATGTATATATATATATATATGATGTATGTATTTTTGTATATATATATATATGTGTGTGTGTGCCTCTTATATATATATATATATGTGTGTGTGTGTGTTGATAATTTGTGTACATATATATATGTATAGAGAGAGAGGTTAAAAATCATCTAAACTACTTTCATTCTACTTGTTCTAATAGTGGCCTTTATCTGAGATGTGAGATTAGCAAGACTTGTTAAATCCTTAAAGGAACCCTTTATCTTAAATAGTACTAAGTGCAGATATTGAACTTTATGGCAATTCTCTGGATCTCATGTGATCTTGCAAAGAGGCATTAAAAACAAACACCTTTACTGCTTCATAGTGATAGATGCACTTTATTCAGTGCTTTCCCTTCTTCATCCTATATTCATTCACCTGCTTAATTAAATTACTATTGTGTACCTCCATGCCTTGACTTCAATAGACCAACCATAGAGCATGTGTCAGAATTCAGTGGGGTAGCCAGCTGAGCTGCCTGAACGCCCCCAGGAATCCAGTCTTCTTCTAACAGGACAGACTGCGCAATCCCTGCATAAAGTTAATGCTTGTTCCTCTCCATTATAGCTACTGTTGGCTTAGCATCGCTTTTCTTTATTGGAAGTATTTTGCCTGTTAGTAGGACAGGTTTGATTTCTTATTCTTCATTCTTTGATTTGGCGGCTCAGCACATTTATTGAAATGCTAACATCAGTTGTTAAAGAAAATCAGTATTTGAGATCATTGTGTATCTCTAAAGGTTGTGAAAGTAAGAGGGCAGCAGGCTTCTCGGTATGGGTTAGACAGCTGTTTACCCTCTATGAAATAGACGTAAATTTTTGAAAGTATTATCTTCTTATTCTTCTGTATCTTGGGTATGACATTAAACTGTATCCGATGGCGAGGCTCCAGTTCAGGAGTTTAGAAGATGTGGAGTACTCTTTCATTACCATTATTTTAAAGTCCACTCTGACCTGAGTGGTAGTACCTTTGAGGATCCAATTTATTGGTCAAATAAAACTGTCCAATCTTTTACTAGGGATTTTGATTAATATTGAATAGAATTATCATATTTACCAACCCCCTCCGCTCAGGCAATTTTTAAGCAGAGTTTAACAGGTTTGAATTCAGTGAATTCCTTCTCCTAGACTAGTTGCCTCACCAAGGCTGAAGAACCCAGTCTGTCCTACTATTTAGCCGTCACTGGAGGGAGAATAATTGGATTCATACCTTTCTCAAGGGTATTAGAGCTGTGTGAAATGCAATCAGTCTCGTCCAGGATTTGAACTTGTGTTGCCGTGTCCATTTCCTACGACGATAACCATTACACTGCGGGCACCTCCATATTAAATAAAATTATAAGTGTTAAAAGGCCATACCTGAAATCATTTAACTTTGTGCAAATAAATGATTAATTTTAAAGAAAATTATAAGTGTTAGTTACAATGTTAGAAACCATTTAACTATGTGTAAGCAATAAATAGTAATACTTGTAACCATTTTACTGTGTGCAAACAAATAAGCTCTGGCTCATTTAAAAATCATCTTACCCACAGACTAACTCACAAATTATACATGCAGATATATATATATATATATATATATATATATATGATAGCTCTATCATAGATATTGAGCACTCTCCATATCATATTGCACTTGGTTCGACACATAACCACATAGTGATTTAATGACGACCAACATTCTCATAATATATATATATATATATATATATATATATATATATATATATATATATATATATATATATATATACAGGATTTGGTGTTAAATGACTCACAAGGGTTGATATACCATAAAGCACAACTAAAGTAATCTTATTCTTGTTTTCCACATGAATTATAATCTACCTGAATAAGCTAAAAGTTTTGTTATATTTTGGTAATGTGAGGTACAATTTTGCAGCACCAGATGCTTTGCCAAGATTGTGAAGGTGACAGACTATACTGGACTGTGAGATGCCAAGCTTGCTGTGCATATGTGTGTATATGCCTATATATATATATATATATATGTGTGTGTGTGTGTGTCTTCATGTATATATATATATATATATATACACTATCAATCAAAAGTATTTGGCAACCCTCAAAAATTTTTATTTCTCATCCTATGTAAAAGAAAAATTTTTGAGGATGGCCAAATATTTTTGACTGGTAGTGTATATATATGAGTGTGTTTGTGTATATATTTGTTAATATATCTATATCTATATATATATATATATATATATATATATATTGTTCTTTTAACCACTTTTTTTTTTCATTTGCCAACTTTATCCTCCCCTGATTAAAAAAGGCTTTTCTGTTATGGTTTGTACACCTGAAGGCAGCTGTTGAATGAATTGTCCGTAACATGTTAGCAACAAAATGTCTTAACAATACAAAGAATGACTTTAGTCATTTTCTGAACAACTCTTGGAATGATAATGACTTCTCAAAATTATCATCATCATCATGTTGTGCTGTTAGCATGGATCTCCCTGACCCTCTCTTGCCATCTGTTTCTATTGTCCATTGCTCCTGGGAGGTCTTCCAGGCTACATCCTGTATCAGCACAGAGCTGTTATACATAGTTTCTAGCTGGTCCTCCTACCTTTGCTTGTCTATGTGAAAGGGTCCACAGGTGTATATCGCTTATGAGTTCGTCCTTACTTTTCCAGCACTCTCCTGCATGTTTGGTTCATCTAACTTGGATAGTTTTCATGATGGGTGGTAGGTGGCCGTAGAGCTGCTGTTTTGTCGGATGTTGTCACCAGGACTTGTTCAATACAGTTTGCAGCATTCTTGTGTAATTGCCATTAAGCTTTTTCTCCATACATTTAGTTAGCATTGATGTGGTGCATCCATATAGCAGTACCGACACTACTGCTGCTTGAAAAAAAATTGTGTTTCATTTTATCAGTCAGGTCTGACTTCCATATGACTGTTAGCCTATCAATAGCCCTCCATGCTTTTGCTAGTTGCATTCTGATGTCATTCTCAGTTGATGAGACACTGCTCTGAGGTAGGTGAACTTGTCCACTCATTTCAAAGGACCGCTTTTTAGAGATGTCGCCTCTTTGATTAAAGTACATATATTCTGTCTTGTCTGCATTAACATGGACACATGTCACCTGCTGCTCATTCCAGACTATGTAGCAGGGATTCGGCTTGGGTGGTGTATTTTCTAGAAATGCCATGTCATCAGCATAGTCCGCATCCATAATTATTTGTGTTGGGTATCTTTTGCTTCTTTCCTTTGCCAGCTTGAAACTGTTTTCTTTGATTAAATCTATAGACAATCTAAGCACGAAGTCTAAGCAGATAATAAACAGGTATGGGGCTGATATTTCCTTGCAGCACACCTGCTACAATGTTGAAGTAGTCTGTGTCTCCATCCAGTGAGCAGACTTTTACTTTTGAGTTTTTATATAGCATCATTATGGCTGTGACAGTTTCTTTGGGGAGGCCATAGGCTCAAAGTATTTGTTCCATCTTCCCTCTGTGTATGGAGTCAAATGCTTTGGAGAAGTCACTGAATAATATTGTTGCCTCAAGGTTTTTTTGCACATACACCTTCTATAATTTGGCAGATAGTCAAAATTTGTGATGTTGTGGATCAATTTCTCTGAAAGCAATTTTGGTTTTTCCTAAGTATTTTCTCAATTTTCAGTTCTATGCAGTTGCATAGTAGAGCATTGTAGATCTTAGCCACTATGGATGTAAGGGTTATACCTCGGTAGTTCTTGGCTATTCCGAGGTCACCCTTCTTAGAGAAAGGGAGGATGTATCCCTTTGTCTATCTGTCTATTGTGTTTTGGTTATATATGGCATTACAATGTCTGAGCAGTATGTTGTTGAATTCCCTGGTCTTCCATACTTCTGGGGATATTCATCAGGCCCAGCTGCTTTTCTTTCCTTTTTTTTTAAACTATAAGAATTTCTGCACTTTATAAAATGTTAGATTATATTTAATTTTAAAGAATACATTGTTTAAAAAATAATGAGATAATTTTAAATTCATTATTAACATTACTGGTTGGCTATAATAAAAAACAAAAGCAAACTAGAAATAGTTCCTCAAAATTTGATTCAGACAACAAAATTTTTGTTGCTTTTACTCCTTCCAATTTTTGATATCATTGTACCTGGCCATTGTTGTCATTCGGAGAATAGTTTGCTCAATACAAGAAGAATTTCATCTTAAATTTCTAAGAGTGAAACTGTCACAGAAGAAATTTTAGAATTTAGATTATATATACTTATATATATATATATTCAATTTAGAAACAAAATGTTTACAATGCTTAAATCATCTAACTTGTCACAGGTGTCAAGTTGGCTTTGTTTATTACCTGTGTTTAAAACATTTAGCTTAAAACAAAATATAAATAACATGATTGAATTATTCCTATTATGCAGGTTTTATGTCAGATTTCTATTTCAGAATAATGAGATATTTCTTGTGGCTGAATGAACAGAGATCCGTTGTTTACCAAAAAAGTTATATTAAAAAAAAATGTCATAATCATGTACTGTCAAATGTTCTCATCTTGGCAACTTAATATGATTGTTTGGTTTTAATGGCATGTCAACCTTTCTAGAGTTATTTTGTGCCTAGAGGTTAAAGAATTGTATTCATTGTATATTCCTATTTACATTTTTTTGCTTAATTGTTTCTTAAGAGGTTTTTTTTGGGGGGGGGATCACAATCCTATCAAATATAAATAATTTTTTAAACAGATTTATTTAACCCATAGATGAGACCTAACAGGTACTACCACTCTTGGTCAAAGTGGACCTTGGAGTAATGGCAATAAAGAAGTACTTCAGATCTTCAAGACCTGAGATGCAGTTTAGTGGAATACCCAGGACACCCATTTTTGGTGGGGTCTTATCCCTTTGCTGGGGATACAGTCAGTGTATTCTAAGCTGCAGCAAACCAGTCAGCTGCCAACTGCACCTTTGTAGATGGATTTTATATGATATTGATATGCCATAAAGATATGCCGTGCTATTTATATGCCCTGAAACACAAAAACTCACATCTAAGCCCTGCCTACAGATCAGTTGAAAATTCAATCATATTTTTCAAACATTTTATCTATTGTTGGAACCTCATTTGTACAGAATAAATTATAGTTTTTGAGGAAGACTGAAGAATATGATATTCAGAACCATGAATTCTGATACTTGACAAATCTTTTAATTGTTTTTTGTTGTTATTTTTTCCTCCTTAATTTTAATATCTCTGACTTGTTAGCAGAAATATAAATCTGACAGATTGGTTGGGTTTCTCTCATAAAAGTAACAGCTTTTGCTGATAACTAAGTTACCTGTTTAGGCATAAACTTGAAGCTGTCAAGACTTTGAGAATATACACATCTATGACTGAACCCTATCTCAGTTAACAGTGGAGCTAACAGCTTTTCAGTGCTACTGCTTGTTTTGCTTGTTAAACTATATCTAGGATTGCCCATTTTTGACAAAATATTTATAAACTGTGGTATAATGGTTATCACTGTACAAAATGGATAAGGTGACCCAGGTTACATTCCTGGATGAGACTATTTGCATTTCACATTGAACTAATACTGTCAGGAAAGGTATGCATCCAATTATTCATCTTATACCAGTAGTATGTGTTAAAAATAAGGATACATTTTTAATTCTTGACTTCTTTTTATTGTTACAATTTTATAAGGTAAACAAGAAAGTAAATTAAATGAATACATTTTTTTATCACTAGAAAAATTGATAACAACGATCCAAGTGGGGGGAGAGATTTATTGAGAGGTCGACACTATAGCGTTTCGGTTCTACTGAACCATCAACTGGACCTTGAGGGGTGATATTAACAATTTAAGTCAGCATTGGATGTTTAAAAATGCAAAATACAAAAACCTATGGGAAAATTTGTATAATAAGAAAAAGTTGGCTATTTTATTTTGCATTTTTAAACATTCATCGCTGACTTAAATTGCTAATATCACCCTTCATGGTCCTGATGATGGTTCAGTAGAACTGAAATGCTATAGTGTCAATGTCTCAATAAATCTTTCCTTCCACTTGGATCGTTGTTATCAATTTTTCTACATATTGTCGGATTACAATCCTTTATTTACTTTTCATTTTTTATCACTGTAACTCAACAGGCAGTTATGAACTGAATTTAAGTTTTTTGTCATGTTTTTGAAAAAGTCTTTAGAAAAGTAAAATTATAATAATATTTCAAATCATTCATGAGTTTAGGGTTACATTTTTTAAAATATCTTACATGTAAACAAAAAATTCCTAAAATAAAAGAAGATTGTCAAATGTGAATTCTTAGATTCTTTTATCATTAGATTTTTAGAGGATAAATAAAAATTTGCTGCTTTTTCGAAAATTATTAACTAAAAAATTGTTTTGTAACTGAGCACTAATTATAAAAAATAAAGAAATCATAAAAATGTTTTAAAGAAAAGAAAGAAACAGTTCATTAAATAAAAGAATACTTTTCATTTGAATTAATAAACAAAATCTTTCAACTACAAATAAGGACTCATTTTTCATTCTTAGCTTACTCCTTTCTTCTTCCTTTCTATCTTACTCACTGGTTTTTCTAAAACCCTTTTAGTCTGGTCATGAGCAGGGTACTTCTACTCTTCTACTTGAAGTTTGATGAAAGTTACTAGGTATTGAATTTGCAACAGACTACATGGAAACCTTACCAAAAAGAATGTCTTGTAAATTTTCTTGTACCATAATGCAACACAGAAATTCACTGATGAAATGGAAACTACAGTTTATCTAATGTTCATCATCTTGGTATAAACATGGTTAGTTTAAATTAATTAGTATCATTTTTGTTTGCATATAAAACCCACCTCATTTCACAAAGAAATGTTGGGAAAACATTCTTTGTATATTTATGGTTAAGCATTTAATGTTATTGAAATATGAAATTAAATTATAGCAGAAAAATAATTGGATTCATTGTATATTCCTATTTACATTTTTTTGCTTAATTGTCTCTTAAGAGGTTTTTTTTTGGGGGGGGGGCTCACAATCCTATCAAATATAAATAATTTTTTAAACAGATTTATTTAACCCATAGATGAGACCTAACAGGTACTACCACTCTTGGTCAAAGTGGACCTTGGAGTAATGGCAATAAAGAAGTACTCCAGATCTTCAAGACCTGAGATGCAGTTTAGTGGAATACCCAGGACATTTAACTTGGGCAGTAAGAAAAATTATTCTAAAATTAATTTTGTAATAATTTACAAGAGAAAACAAAAGCAGCTTAGCTATTGCATAAAACATTTTATGAAAACAGCAAGCTACTAGTAAATAGAAATATCATTAATCGGGAAATCAGACAAGAAAGAATCATTTCTAATGAAATTATCATTTTATGACTACAGTAAAGCATTCCAAGGAAAAAAACAAAAGTACTTCAGGTATAGCAGAAAACATTCATAAAAAGCAAATTATCAATAGAATTGAATATCGAGCAGTAAATTAGACAAGAAGAACAGTCATTTGCAGTTTAAATATTATAACATATATGTGAATACAGTGATAAAACATTACAAAAGAAAACAAAATCAGTTTCTTAATCGCAGAAAGAATTTTTATCAGAGAACATTTTACGAGTATGGTTAAATAAACAAAAAAGGCAGTAACTTGAAAACGTCAGTTCTGGTAGTCTATAGTGTTTTGGTAAACATTAGCCTACCAGATACTTCACCTTCATATCTAAGACCTGGGTGAGATAATTTTTGTTAACTATCATTTAGTAAAAAGTGGGTCTTATATTATTATCAAATATTGATGCAAGCAGGCAATAACAACAAGATCAATGGAAATAACTTTAAGAAAAACAAGAAAACAACAATTAACATCTATGTGGATACTTCAAGCGGCAAGCCAAGGAAATTGCACATTAAGACAAATCACTTGATTTTCTTGTAAATTTAGTCAAAATCAAGGATTATTTTGTTGAAATTTTGTTACATCAGGTAAACAAACAGGAAAATGTCTGAAAATTGAAAATGTGTTAAGTACCAAGGTTCAATGACTTTTTCCTTTTTCTCTTGAGATTTTCTTAATCAGAAAATAAAGTCTTAGCAAAACAAAGAGTGAAATCATCTTATTTGGCCCCTGAAAGATGGTCATTGTGCCAAAAGTCTGAAAAGTCAATATCTTCAAGTGTTGCACTTAGAATAAATGCACTCCTGAAAATATTAATGGACTTTCTATGAATTTTTGTCAGAGTTAGTACTTCCTAAAACACTTCCAGTTTGTTATTCCCATATTTATTAGTGTACAATGTGAAAAATGTTGTATCAGCAAAATAAGAAGGTGCATTATACACAAGTGTAAAGTTTTGGTAATTTTTTACTTGTATCAACAAAATAAATATCATGTATAATAGACCGACTCTAAAATGTCTCCTTTTTATAAATAGCTAAGTATTATAGTCACTTATTAAGCTTAACTTAGTTCAACACAAAGCCATATGTATAGGACACCCAGTGAGGATCAAATTCATTACCAATGGTCTGCTGGCCTGGCTTGCTATCCATTACACCATACAAGGTAGTCACTGCCAACTATTGTATTTGACTACTTTTACATGGCTAGAATATATTTGTCGTTACTGACCCCCCCCCCCAGATGGTTGGTGGTTATCTTTTCATGGCAGAAACCATCATATTTGGCCAAACATAAACAAATCCAGAGCTTATGATTTTTAATATTGTCTTAATTATAAGATATGTCATGCAAACAGAAAATTCAGTGTTTCACACCTTGAATAATTTTGATTTCTTTGTTCAATCGCATATCACCCTTCATGGGTTATTTAATGTCAAAGCCATCCTTGTAGAAGAACTGTACTGGTACTATTTATCCATAGTTGAGAGAATAAGGGTATTCATACTTTTCTAAAGGGTATTAGTTCCAAAGTGAATGTGATTGCATGATTGGAGTTCAAACTTACTACACTGCCACAGTCTAGTTGGTTAACCACTGCACTATGGGAACTCCCCCGCTCAGCTTGAATGAAGTGGGCCTTGTATTATAGATGAAAAAAAATACATGTGCTTTTTGCATATAAAAATATATTCATGCTTTTTTTGTACATAAAAATAGTGAATTGAATTACATACAAGATCATCTTGTATATTAATGAATACGATGTATATTCTCAATTTACCAGGGTTGGTTGAAAAGTTCTTAGGCTGACCAAGATACTCTCAAAGAATGTTACCAAATGAGGTTTATTTTTCAACATAGTCTCCTTTGCAATCCCTACAATGCTTGGAGTTCATTAGTCAAAAATGTCACAATCTCAACTTTTCAGCCCATAATCATATATTGTTTTGTTGAGGTTGATAGTGCTTTTTAAAAGATTATTTTGTCAGCAAGTTTTTGCCTGATTCACATTAAACAGTCAAACATTAAAAGGAAAATTTATACCTGGGTGTGTTCCTCAATTTCTTCTCTGCTGAGTCGGCCCAAACATAATTTAGAATTACATGTGTTACATAAGTGGTGATGAATGGTATCATCCATGAGTATGTTTGTGCTGGAATGATTGCCGTGTTAGCTACGATTTTTCTCTTTGCCATGATGCTCCATATAAATAAGAAACCACACCTCCCTTTCTATATCAGTTATACATTTGAAAAAGGCTGTAGAATAGACAGTCCAAGATATTGCAGCAACAGTATCAACAACAGAAAGGATGATTTCTATTGTCCAAGGATATCTTGAAATGTTTTATGACTTCTCAAAAGTTATCGACAACATATCTAATGCTTTAATTTTTATACTTTTTGATATATATGATATATGTAGGGCTTACATAACAGTAAGTCTCTATTACCTTTGAGAGTTTTCTGTTCAAATTAATCATAAGGATAGATAGATACATAAATTCTATTTGATTGAATAAGGATTTCATTAAACACAAGACAGTTTTATACATTTTTTTATTATATTTAATGAACTTGACACCTGCCCATCAACAAGTTAGTATTACCACTTTTTGCTGTATATTACTGTATTGCTGCCTTGTGCCAGACTTGATTAAACTTAGTAAACATCAATAACATTATTTGAATATTTTTAATCATCTCATCATCATTATCAAGTCATGCTGCTAGCACAGGTTCCCTTGATTCTCTCTCACCATCCATCCCTGTCATCCATTGCTCTAGGCAGGTCTGCAGGTTAGCATCTAGTGTACACATGTTGCAACTGTCTTAGCCACTAAGCAAACCAAAATTATATGAGTATAAAGAGAATGCAGAAAACTCAAAAATTTTATTTCCATTTAACCCTCAAATTATTGTGATAACCTGTTATATTGTTCCAATGTTTTGTTTCTTGTTTGTGTGAAAACATTAAATACATCAAAATGTAAACCTGTCATTCATATTCAGACATTGATAAATTAAACTCAGGGAATAATTTTTGGATAATTTCTTTCTTTGTTTTTTAATTCTGTATTGATTACACCCAAATATAATTGTAATGCCTTATTAAACCGTATAAATATCACACACACGCAGATATGAAGACAGACTGAAAAGTTCACCATATATATTGTTGAGAACTTTTTAGACTAGTGAGATCCAAGCACTACAACACCTATTGAAGAAGTGTGAGGACTGATAGAGAGACTATGTCAAAAAATAGTTTGGTCACATTCCATGAGAGTATGAACTTTTCAACCAACCTTCGTATATGTGGCTTAGCTTTTCATTATTTCCATGAACAGAGATAAGACTGAGCACAACTTTGTTTGGTTTCTTTGTTTAATGGCATATCAACTTTTTTAGGTTATTTAATGCCAAAGCCATTCTCCTAGAAGAAGAGTAAGGGTACTATTTAACCCATAGCTGGGAGGATAAGGGGGTTCATACCTTTCCCAAGGTTATTTGCCCGAAAGTGAAGGTAATAGTGCGACTGGAGTACGAACTGCACAACTTTGTGGTGAATATTAAGAATATTAGATATGAAAAATGAAAAAATGAATTTACTGCAGATTCATTTGTTTCCCAAGTCAGGGAAGGTTTAAGAAGGGTTTTCATCTGTAGAATCACAAATAATAAATTCCCATATAACAAATGATAAAAGAATTGGTTTGGTTTGGTTTGGTTTTATGGTATATCAATCATTGTAGGTTATTTAATGCCAAATCTGGTTCATACATAGCTATCAAATATATATTATTTGTAAACACACCTTGTTGATAACATTTTTAACTGAGCCTGAACTCATTTTTTTTGCACACAGTTAAATTGTTCCAAGTATTCCTATGTATCACTAAGAATTCTATTAAACATCAGTCATTTCTTTGCACTCAGTTTAAATAAACAAAAAATTCTATTTGACCTATTGATAGGACCCTATTAGGTGCTACCATTCTAGATCAGAGTGGACCTGGGAGCAATGGCAATGGAGGGGCACTCCACATTCCCCAAATATCTAAGACTGGAGCCTCTCTATCAGATGTTTTAATATTATATCTAGGACATTTCTTGGGGGTGGGTTCATACCCCTCTGCAGAGATGCAGTCAGTGTATTCTACAGCCCCAGCCAACAGGACTGAAAATAATTTGAAGAGCCAGAGTAAACTATATATATATATATATATATATATATATATTGTGTGTGTGTGTTTAAACAGAAGATTTTCTTGCGGGTATGTTCTATTAAGGGTGACAGACAAGGATTTGGTGTTCAGTTTTTATTGGCTGTTTCTTGTCAGCAGGTGAGATGTTGCTGTTGTGAATGAAGGTAGTTTAAAAATTGTCTGAAGTCTTTAATGTTATAATCTGAGTACATAAACTTTTGACCATCATTGGTACAACTATTTTTTGGATATTAAGGATGTTTTCTATGATCAATTAATATTTCGATAACGTTCATTTATTATGTATAGGTGATGTTATGTTTGAAACTGAACACCTTATCCTTGTCTGTCAACTTTTAGAAAATATGCCTACAATATATGTATGTGTGTATGTTGTCCAAATTCAGGCTTAGATAAAGAAATTAATATTTCCTGTTTAATTAGAGTTGATTCATTAACAGATTCTATCATTATCAGTAAGTTCTTTCTAACAAGACCTGAACTTCACAGTTTTTATAAAAGACTTTTGGTTCTAAAGAAAAGAATGTAGAGAAAGTAATTTCCACTCTCTTCATATGTTTTTAAGGTGATCCATGAAGATGGTTCGGTAAACCCTGGAGTAGGTGGTAATCAAACAGTACAAGATCTGGAAAATAAGGATAGTGTGAAATTCTCTCCTAACTGATCAGCTGAGGTCTTCAATCTTTTCAAATGTGATCTTTGCTGTAAAGACCCATACATTATCATGATGGAGTATCCCATCTTTGTGATTAATGAAACTGGGCTACTTTTTTTGCTAACCAATGTTTAAATGCATTAACTACTGATAATAGAAGTTCTGCTGTAATCATAACATTAAGACCAAAACATTGCGAACCCACCAAAGATTTGCTAAAGCTTCCCTTGGTTCATTTAGATTTTGTGCTTTTGCCTGATTGTCTCCATAGTATCATATTATAAAATAATCCATTTTTCATCACTGGTCATTAATCTGTCTGAAAATAATGAGATGCTTGCACAAGAATGCAGATGTCCAGTATTGATTTACATTGGGCTTCTGTGAAATGATGGGGATCCCATTTTTCAAGTCTCATCACTTTTTAAAGTTGCTGTAGTTGACATTGAATATTTTGTATAACTGTTGCAGAATTATCGCTTTTTATAAACTTATTGGGAAGAGCTATCAAGCATTGTCTGTGTAGAAGGAATAATGATTGGGATCCCATTTTCTGAGTTTAGGCATTTTTCTAAGTTATTGTAAATGATAACAAACTGTTGAATAGCATGAATTTAATTTTGGACCTTATTCTTCAATGGTAATAGTATTATTTCCATTAAATTCTGACAAAATAGCCAGTTAACATTAAACTTAACTGAACAACCTGACACATCTCTTAAGTTGAAGTCAACTTTCCCAAAATCTTTGAGTGGCAACTTATCTGCATCTCTCTCTCTCTCTCTGAGTATAAATGAACATTTGGATTAACAGCTTTTCTTTGTCTTTCTTGTCTGTATTTATTTTTATAAATAAATCAATTCAGTATTGCACAGATTGTCAAAGCTACAAGGAAAAGCCAAGATCAGTGACAAGAAAAGAAATTGCGTAAAATACCCATGTTCCCAATAATGGTTCTTTTGTATAGATGGCAGATAAAGAGTGAAAAAAAAAGAAGATTAACAGTAGATATCAACTTTGGTAGAAGTGGGAAAATGATTTTTATTCACTTATTAGTTGATAGAAAGTTTCTTAGCACAACACTAAACCACATGATTGTTGCTCAATTATTTATCAGTCCGTATTCTGAGTTTTATTGGACGTAACTCAAAATGGACTAGAGCAATATTCTAAAAATATTTTTGTGATGTTTTATTGATTGATGATGTGAAATTGTTAGGAAGAAAAAAGAAAAATGAAAACTTTTCTTCTCCCATTACTTTATCTTGTTGTCCTTTTTCTTCTTTATCATACCCCCTCCACTTATTTCTCTTTCTCTCTTTTCTCTCCCTCATATCTTCTTCTTCTTCTTCTTAGTTCTATCCTCCCTTTATCTATCTTTCTTATTCTCTCTTTTCTGAAAAGTATGTGGCTATCATTTTGTAAGTATCTTTGACCACCAAAAATAATGAAACCAAATTCCAAGTTTTCTGGATATGACATTAAACTATATTTGGTTTGTGGAGCTCTGGAGATGGTGGAGTCCCCACTTCAATGCCATTACTCCCAGAACCACTCTGAACTGGAGTTATAGGTAACATTATTTTTAAAGAAGCCAGAGTTCATTTGTTTGCATACCATTAAATGGTTTCAAATATTGCTATCACTAACAGCTTTATTTGCACACAGTTAAATGGTTTCATGTATTGCAAATGATTGAATAGTTCTATTTAAACTATAGATGGGGCCCTAACATGTACTACCACTCTGGGTCAGAATGACCCTGGGAGTAATGAAGGAGTATTCCACATTCCTCAAAGCTTCAGAATTTGAACCTCACAATTAAGTGCAGTTTAGTGTCATATCCAGGACACTCATTCTACAACTCCACTCAACTGAGCTTATATTTCCTGTAAGAGTTGCATCTATAGGTCAAAGAGATTTTTTTGAAAATCATTTGTATTGAATAGAAATACATGAAACCATATAACTATGCAGGGCGCTTTTGATGGTGTAATGGTTAGCAAGCTAGACTATCAAACCTTCACAAGTGAGTTTGAGTCTCATTGAGTGCCCCATCCATATGGCCTTGTGCCATCTCTAAGCAAAAAAGTAAATTCCAACCATATAACAGTGCAAAAAAATGGTTATTATGAGCAATTAAAAAATGATTGCAATAGAACATTGAAAATATAAATAGGTACGATTATAATCAAACATTTACTAATGAATCCAATTTCAGCATTAACTAATCCATAAGGATTAGTTAAGGAGGTGCCTGTGGTGTAATAGTTGTCATCATTGGAAATGGACACGGCGACGCAAGTTCAAATTCTGGACGAGACTGATAGCATTTCACATAGCACTAATATCTGGCAAGCTTGGCATTTCATAGACCAGGGTGGTTTATCCCCTTGACTCACCTGAGTATATTGTGGTTGTATGAAATGGACACGGCGACACGAGTTCAAATCCCGGACGAGACTGATTTCATTTAACATAGCACTAATACCCTTGGAAAAGGTATGAATCCATTTATTCTCCCTCCAGCTATGGGTAAATAGTTAGGCAGACTGGGTTCTTCAGCCTTGGTGAGGCAACTAGTCTAGGAGAAGGAAAACTCTGAATTTAAAACCTGGTAAACTCCACTTTAAAATTGACCTTGTGTCATATCCTACCCAAGCGGAGGGGTTAGTAAATATATATATTGTGGTTATATTATGGCAAACAAATATTTTTTGTTTAAGCTTGATCCTTTTTTTTTTTCATCTGATATCTGAAATTTTGAACAATAAATTTTTGGTTCACCAGGTGATAGCTGACAAATGCTACATCTTTCTTAAGGGTGACTAAGAAAAGCAACCAGTTGCTTATAATTTGGACAAGTATTTTCATATTAACTCTTTTCAGTTGTGGAGAGTCTCCATGAGATGATGGTTGAAATACTGAACTGCAGCCTTGAAGTAAACGAGTTCTAACTCCAGTTGCACTGTTACATTCACTTTCAGACTAATACCCCTGGGGAAGCTATGTATCCCCCTTATCTCTCTAGCTATGGTTTAAATAGTATTACAGCTGTTCTTCTATAAAGATAGTTTTGGCATTAAATAATCCATAAAGGTTGATATGTCATTTAAAAAAAGAACTGAAACAAAAAGATCTTTTTAGGTGATGAATTTTGGACCTTTCTAAACTATTCTAGTTTGTACTGATTTAGTGAATGTTGCTTAAAATTTTTGGATGAATCATTTTCATTCCATTAGTTTTCCGGGAGACCTGGGTTCAATCCCAGGTCGTGTCATACCAAAGACTTTAAAAATGGTACTTGATACCTCCTTGCTTAACACTCAGCAATATAAGGTATGTATCGAGGGTAAAGTGGAGGAACAATCCAGGGAAAGGAGTAGCGCCCTCCTCTACATCTCGGTGTAGTAGCTATTGAAAAGGGAGCCTTCTGGGCACCCTCAACTAAAGGGAGACAACTTTACTTACTTTACTCTTATGTTTTGGCAAATTATTAAGTCTTAAGCATTGGGTGTATATCATTTCATTTTTCTTTTTTTTCGATAAATGCTTCCTAAGCTGGAAATCAAAGATTCCTGTAGAAATAATCTAATGGTCAGTTTGAAAAAAATCCGTTTTGGTGTTCTAAGTAAATCAACACATACCCTTATTTTCTCTGTATTGATGAAACAAAGGCTATGTTGTTTTTGTTTTCTTTTACACAACAGTAAGTCATTGTGGTTTTTTGCTCTATTGAGCCAAGCAGAACAAAATATAAAAACTTGTGCCTTTCATATAAATATACAGAAAAGTAAGATTCCACAAGTTATTTGGACTAGTTTTCTGTTTTTAAGAATGTTTTCTTTGGTGAAAACACACCATTCTCTTTGGAATGAAGTCAAAATTATAGATAGGTAACCTCCTGAGAGATTGCTTTGGGTGAAAGAAGTGTATACATGAGCTTAACAAAAGGCTGAATAAGCTAACTCAGTACTCAGTGCTATGTAAGTACTTAAACTAAGGGAAAATACAATTAGCACCTTTTATAGTTGAAAATACTTTACCCCATGTCCTGAGAAATTACAGTTATTTGTGTAATAAATGTAGTATATATGGCTTTAGCTATGACTTGATTGTGATAGGAAATATGAAAATGAAAATTATGAGATGATCCAATAGAGTCAAGGCAAGCTGACAGCATGAATTCCTTTGAGTCTTTCTTGCCATCTGCCCCTATCAGCAATCACACTTGGTAAGTCCTCTAGAACACATCCAATGTCCTCACAGAGCTGATAAATGTAAGTTTTCGCTGGTTGACCAACACTGGTGTATCCAGGTGTAGGAGTCCATGGAAGATGTTGCTTATGAGTTCATCCTTACTTCACCAGCAATTCCCAGGATGTCTTTCTCATTTTATTTGGATGTTTTATGAGATGAGTGGTAAGTGATCATACATCTGCTGTTTTCTAGGGTGCTGTTTGGTTTTCTAGCATATCAACCATTGTAGATTATCTTATGCCAAATTATTTTTATACATATATATTAAATATATGATTTCTAAACAGATTTTGTTGATAACATTTTTAAATGAGACAGTGCTCAGTTTTTGGCATACAATTAAATGGTTTCACTTATTTTTAATACAAATAATTCTACTTAGTATTAATCATTTGTTTCCTCACAGTTGCAAGTATTGCTTTTTTAAACAAGCTAGCTCTTTGGCCTTGTGGGTAGAGTGTTTGCCAATAGTCCGGGAGACCGGGGTTCAATCCCAGGTCGAGTCATACCAAAGGCTTAAAAAATGGTACTTGACACCTCCTTGCTGAACACTCAGCATTATAAGGTACATATCAAGGGTAAAGTGGAGCAATCCAGTAGTGCCCTCCCCTACACCTCGGTGTAGTAGCTATTGAAAAGGGAGCCATCTGGTCGCCCTTGACTACAGTTGCCAACTTTACTTTTTACTTATTTAACACAAACAATTCAATTAAACATCAGTCATTTGCTTTCACACAGTTAAATGATCAAACAGTTTTATTTTGAAAAATTCAATTTAGCATGTCAACAAAGTTAAATGGTTCCAAGCATCACAGACAATTCAATTAACCATCAATCATTTGTTTGCACACAGTTAAAGGATCTAACGGTTCTATTTCAAGCAATTCAGTTTAGCATAAGTCATTTGTTTGTCTCAGTTTAAATGTCAAAGAGTTCTATTTGACTCATAGATAGGACCCTATCAGATGCTTCCATTCTGAACCAGAGTGATGGCAATGAAGGTGTACTCTGTATTCCCCAAGGATGCATCATTACTAGAGCAAAGGAGGTGCCCGTGATGTAATGGTTATCATCAAAGGATATGGACACGGCGATACGAGTTCAATTCCTGGACAAGACTGATTGCATTTCACATAGCACTAATACCCTTGGGAAAGGTATGAATCCAATTATTCTCCCTCCAGCTATGGGTAAATAGTAGGGCAGACTAGGTTCTTCAGGCTTGGTGAGGCAACTAGTCTCGGAGAAGGAAAACTCTGAATTCAAACCTGCTAAACTCCGCTTTAAAAATTGACCTTGTGTCATATCCTGCCCGAGTGGAGGGGTTGGGTAAATAGGATCATTACTAGAGCCTCACCATCAGATTGCTTAATGTCTTAGCCAGGACACTTGTAGAGAGAGTCTTACCTTTCTGCAGAGATGCAGTTGGTGCATTCTAAACCCCCAACTGACTGGGCTCAGTGTGTTGCTTCCAGGATTTGTTCAAAACAACACACAGCATCCTTGTATAGTTCTCATCTAGCTTTATCTCCAGGTGTTTCTTTAATGTCCAAATGGTGCAACTATGCAATAGTACTGAACTGACTATAACTTGGAAGAATTCTCATTTTATTTAATCAGGTAGTACAATATGTATGGAAATGAAAGAGAGCCTATTACATTTTATAGAATGAGATCAAAATAACAAATAGTGAATATATATATATATATATATATATATATATATATATATATATATATATATATAGTGTTAGATGTGTAGAGTGACAGAAACTGTATATATTGATCTGACAAAAGATTGTATAAATTAACTGATTATAGAATAGAATTCTTAAGACTTTGCTTACATAGCCTTTTATCAGGCATATTTATAAAACCTTTAAAGAGGTCACTGGGTTCTTTTTTTCTTTTTATATATGTCTGATTATGGTCTAACTTAGATTATCCGTTAGAGCAAGACTTTCAAGTTTTACGTCAACTGAAAAATTAAATATAATTAGAATCCCTAATCAAAACATGCTTAAATAAAAAAGATTTCAAATTGGTATCTAAATGTCATCATGAAAGGAAGCATTTTCTCTATTTTAGTACCTCTTAAAGATGAGAATACTATAAACAAGAAATATAGACCTTTTATTCATAATGTATCTATGTTTTATTTGCAATGTATTTATGTTTAATGTTTTAATCACTGAGATATTTTCTTTGTGCCAAGACATCTAGAAATAAGAATGTATTACTTAGGGTGTCTTGACTTTATTTCTGTAAAGGATCCAACCATTTTATCAACACAAATGGAGAATTTTCTTCATGTAATTGTTAATGACACCAATTATGTCATTGATTTAAAAATAGAATCATATACAGAAGCATAGACAACTAATATTCAGAACTATAAAAGTAATGAGGGCAGCATAAAAAGTTAGAAAGGAAACCATCTGGTGTTTTCTGTGCTCTTCAACTAAACCATGTGTTGTTAGAGTGACTTTTTGATAATCTGATCAAAAGATTTATATATCTTATTATTATCTATGATTATATCAACTAACCAAACCAGTATTTCCATGTAACAGCTAATTACGCATCAGGGTAAATCATCATTCAAATTTAACTTGATAACATTTCCATGATTTTATCTTGAAAATTCAGTGCTATTTTTCAACCAAACTCACTTCAATCATAATAAACACCTTTGCATTTGAATAAATTATGTTTATGAGGAAGGCTGAAGAATGTACTGATCAAAATAGTGATAAAACCAACAAGAGTAAGAACTATTACATGATGAGTACCTCAAACACACTATCAATAATTACAAATTACTTTGTCATTAAAGTATTTTCTGTAGCTTTCCATGAATTTTTGCAACCTTTCATGTAAAATCCTTAAAATTATTTTTCAATATCTTTGACTTGTTAGAACTGCTGACCTGTGTTGCATAGAGTGAAGTAATTTATAACCTAATGTAAAAAATAACCAAAAGAATATTCTATCTGTGGAAAAACTTCCCACACCAGATTCCTTATTTTTGCATAGGAAAATTATCATGCAACCAAATCACCAATTTATTTTCTTATACAGAAAAAATATTTTTTCTCTTCAAATGAATTAAGTGATTCACATCTAATTTTTCTTCAAGTTCACATGTTTAAAAAATTTATGGATTGAATCTTTTAAACTTGAAATTATTTCTTTGCCACAAAACCCTTGACAAAAGCTTTTCAGTTAAAATAAATTGACAACATATCAGCAGAATGTGACAGCAATCAGAATTAATATTTAATACTTTTATTTAAAAACAAATAAACTTTCCTTTCATAGGATTCTGGGTTCTATAAATTGATAATTTAAAAAAAAATTCATGTTGATCTAATGTTAAATACACTCTCTGTGCTTTTTAATTTTCTGTCTTCTAATAACTTTGATGATTTACCCTGATGTGTATTTAGCTCTTACATAGAAATACTAGTTTGGTTAGTGGATATTCTTTAATCCAAAGATAATAAGATATATAAATCTTTTGATCAGACTATCAAAAAGTCACTCTAACAACACATGGTTTAGTTGAAGAGCACAGAAAACACCAGATGGTTTCCTTTCTAACTTTTTATGCTGCCCTCATTACTTTTATAGTTCTGGATATTAGTTGTCTATGCTTCTGCATATGGTTCTGTTTTTTGTCTATTTTTTTGGTTTTAATTAGTTTGTAATTTTTATATTTAGTTAGTTTGGTTCAATTTGGTTTTATGGCATATCAACCATTAATGGTTATCTAATGCCTAATCTTGTTTTTATATATATATATTAGATCTATGATTTGTAAATACATTTTGTAGATACAAACAGTTCTATTTCAAGCAATTCAGTTTAGTATAAGTCATTTGTTTGCACTCAGTTTAAATGTCAAACAATTCTATTTGACCCATAAATAGGACCCTATCAGGTGCCACCACTCTGCCAGAGTGGACCTGGGAGCAATGACAATGAAGGGGCACTCTACATTCTCTAAAGCTCCAGCATTACTGGAGCCTCACTATGAGATTGTTTAGTGTCATATCAAGGACACCCATTGGGGGGGTGAGTTAGTGTTCTGTTGAGATGCAGTTGCTATATTCTACAGCCCCAGCTAACTGGGCTATTAGTTTCTTTTAGTCAGGCTTTTATTTTCTGTTTAACTTTTGAGCATTACATTTATAAAATGTTTTTTGTTCTCCTGTTATGAAGGGATTTATAAATGCGAGCATATAAATTAACCCCCTGTGAACCCTTATGTTTTTATTCACCTACAGGGGTCTATATAGAAAACTTTATGAAGCCCAGGAATCATGGATTGAAATTATCCGCAAAAAATTGGCAAGACTAGTTTGTTACATATTACTCTCTATTAGGCACTTATGTGTCATGTAATTATTGATAGATGTTAGGGAGGAGGAACAATTCTGAAGAAAACAATTCTAGTTATTTAGAAATAAGCATAAAGTATAGAAAAAGTGGAAAAAGCAGAAAGATAACTTCACAAAATACGAGGATCATTAAATAAGTTTCCAGACTTTTTTCGTAGGGGCACTTTTATTGATAGTACACACATGAAACTCTAGTCTCCTTAAGTCCCCATGGAAGTCATCTTGTGTGAGCATGTCAATGACCTTCATCACAGCCTCTTTCATCTCTTCAATTGTCTCATGACAACAGCCTCTGAGCTTAGGGAATAAACAAAAGTCACAGGGAGCAAGGTCTATAGGGAGGCTGAGGAACTGTCTTGATGCCCATCTTGCTCAAATAGTCTGTGACAAGGCTGGAGTTGTGGACTGGTACATTGTCCTCGTGGAAATGCCACTGACCAAATTTAAAGAGTGCTGGCCTCTTCCCTAGGAATCTCTTCCTGAACTCCCTTAAAACCTCAACATAGTAACCCTAACCCTTTGGCCAATCAACTGTGGTGTATTGACTTCCTTACTCCTCCCACACCTCTCATCATCCCTCACAGACTCCCTGGCTTCCTTGAATCTCTTATGCCACTCAAAAAATGATGCTCGATTCATGCAAGATGCTCCAAAAGCAGTCAGGAGTATTCCATATGTTTCTATGGCATTTTTCCCACGTTTAAAACAGAATTTTATTGCATATCATTCTTCTAAAGTGTCCTCACGTCCAGATTGCATTTTTGAAATTCACCAGTTGTGACAATCAGGCTTTAGTAGGGTGTATTCCAATTGCTGCTGTAGCTGTTCATTTGAAGCTGAAATTATAAAAATTGGTCAGTCATCTTATAAGATGTATAGCAATAACATACTGAATTTTCAAGAGTCTACAACAATTTTAAATGCCTGTACAAAAAAAGTCTGGAAACTTATTGAAGGCACCGCATAAATCACCAAGATATTAAAGCTATCATCATCCTTATCAAGGTATGCCGATAGCATGGAATCTTTTGACTCTCTTGCCATCCGCTCTTATTGTTCATCACTCATAGCAATCCAGTTTTCCACACAGAACTGATGAATGTAAGGTTTTGCTGGTTGACCAACATTGGTTTGTTGATGGGTATAGAAGTCTATTGAAGAGCATCGCTTATGAATTCATTCTTACTTCTCCAGCAGTGCCGAGAATGTTTTGCTCATTTTACTTGGATGGTTTATGAGATGAAAAGTAAGTGGTCATACAGCTGCTGTTTTGTTGGGTGCTGCTTTTTGAATTTTTTCAAAACAGCACACAGCATCCTTGTCTAGTTCCCATCTAGCTTTTTCTCCTGGAATTTTATTAGAGTTTGCGTGGTGCTGCCATATAGAATTACTAACACAGATACAGCTTGCAAGAATTTTAAGGTCATAAAATGACTGATTTACAGACAGACTTGTTGCTAAATATTTTGGTGACATATGGATGAGTATTACTGTCTGGAACTTACTGTATCTAAGGCATAAAACTTGCTAAAGCAGAAAATAATAGAAAAGAAATTGCTAAAGATAAACAAAACCAAATTAGTTATCAGGAATTGGTGTGCATAAGTTGACTTTTCAAGTCTGAAAAAATCTCTTGAAAATTAGAGGTTGGCTTATTTGGCAGGGCTGAAGTCCAAATCTTTGCCACAGAGTGGTCAACTAATGGTAAAGGTTTAGATTTTAGTCCTACTGTATAAGTTAACCACTTGTTTTGTAGAGATTTTTTCAAACTTAATAGGTCAGCTTGTTCACCTCAGTTTGATAAGAAAAGGAACAAAATGAATGGAGACTTTCTGTTAATTAAAAAAATGGTAAAATTTGAACAAATGTCACTTTGATGGTTACACAAAACACTTGAATATATAAATGATATTTCACTGATCCAAAAAGATGGGTGGCTTGAATAAATCAATTCTGGAAAAACAATTTCTCTATTCTAAAAAAAAAATAGGGGAAAAAAGCTCAAACTATTTCCACTTTTTAAGAATTTTTTATTCATTTATTTCCAGTATTAGACAAAAAACCTAGACAGCTGACATAAACAAATTTTCATTAATTTCAACTTACCTTTTAGTTGTTGTAATGTTGCAGTCTGTTGCAGCTTTTCTGCTCTGTCAACTGGAACTATAGAATAAGCCAACTGCACCTCTGCAGAAGTGTAAGACCTCCCCACTGCAGCAAGTGTCCTGGGCATGACAAAACTGCATGATGGTGAGGCTACAGTTCTGAAGCTTTGGGAAATGTGAAGTACCACTTTGTTGCCATTACACCCAGGTCCACTCTGACTTGAATTGGTAGTAACTGTTAGGGTCACATCTATCTAATAGAACAGTTCAATCATTTACTACGGATTGTTGTTATTAGCTATTTGAAACCATATGGCTGTGTGCAAAACACTTGTATTTCATAGGAATACTTGATGAATAGAATTACTCATGTTTAACAGCAATACTTTAAACCATTTAACTGTGTGCAAACAAATGATTAATATTAAATAGCATTTTTGGTGTTAAATAGAAATACTTGAAACAGTTTAACCATGTACTAAAAAATGAGCTCTAACAACTCATTTAAAAATAAAGTTACCTCCTACCTATTCTCTTACAAATCACATATATAAAAACAAGATTTAGCATTAAATAACCCACAAGGATTGATATGCCATAAAACACAAACCACTTTGCTGCTCTTATAATTTTTGTATCTTCAGAAGCAGTGATTTTCTCTTGCAGCCACACAATTGATTATAATTTCCACTTTTCTTGATGTAGTTTATGATAAGTTAGGACAACTAATGGCTGCTTAATAAGGTATCCATTATACATCAGATGCTGTGATTTTTTTCTTGCGTCCACACAACTGATGAAAATTTCCAGTTTTCTTATAATTTTTAAGGAAACCATCAATTAATAAATGATCGCAAGTCAATTTCTTTGCAACACCCTGAAAGTGACTGTCCACAATGATTGTATTCCACAATTTAACCTTTTTCAAATTCAAACAACTACTTACAAGCTATTAAGAAATGACTTATCACAAATTAGAATATCAAGTCAAGGAAAAGAAAATTTTAAGAAATTTTCAATTTTTTCATATTTCTGAGAATTTTCTTTATAGAAAATAAAGACTTTCTGTTACAACTAAGGAAAATGTGACAATAATAATCAAGGAAAATAATAACTTCCAATGTATGTCTAAGCCATTAAAATTTGTGGCAATAATAAAAAATGGTTCAGTTTTTCTCTGATTTTGTTTTGTTTTTTGACACATACTGTATTTTTTCTAGTTTTTAATCATAGGAATTTTTTTATTTATGTTTTTTTTCAAACCGAAGAAAATGTTAATAGTTGTCTGGCACCTGTTTGGTAAATTTTACATGAATTATGTATATACAGTACTAAAGTGACCTTAATCTGGCACAGAGCCATGTGAGGATAGAAAGATTATGTTGTGCCAAGCTGGAAGGAACTGTTTCCAAGGAAAAGCATTAGTATGGTTTTTACTTATTGTGCCAGGCAGAAGTAAAAAGATAGAGAATCCTACATACATATATATATTCCTGTCTGATGATTGTGTACAAGCTGTCAAATTTGAAACTGTGTCTGTCTGGATCTGGCAGTTTCTGGTGGTAGTGACAAGCTACTCGCTTATTACTGGCAGGCCAGCCTGCCAGCCCTATAAGTGTCTCAGTGTCTAATCAGAGAAGCCTTGACTGATAAGCTGGGCAATAGTGAAAAATCCTTGTCTACAGGATCAATGAAGAGTCATGGATGATGGAACTCACAGATATGGCTGGTGATCACCCTCAGCCACCAATCCCAGAGAAACTTCATGCATGAATACAATTCAATGTGTGTAGCTGGCTTAACCCATATCGGATCAATACCATCATACTCTTATTGTACATTCCACCTGAAATTTCTAGAATTGGACTTCAAGTATTCATAATTAGAATATATTTTAGGTTTTATACCTGCTCTGTCATAAGAACATTGAGCACTTTTTTTTGCAATTTTTCTTAATTGCATTTCTTTTTTTTATTTTGTGTATATATATATATATATATATATACATTCACTCACACAATCATATATATGCATATTGTCACACACACACATACATATATATATTCTCACTCACTCACTCACACACACACACACACATTTGGATGTATATATATATATATATATATATATGAAATGAACAGTGTAATTTTCTCTTGGTTGTTAGTTTGTTTCTTGGTTTATCCAGCCATTTCAAGGATTTAGTACATGTGCCTGTAGAAATCTACTTACATATATTAGAAAGTAAATTAATTAATAAAATAAGCATCTATATATTTATCTGTCTGGGTTTGCTTATTTTGTTTTTATTATTGAAGAGGTATTAAATTTTATACTCTTTAAAATAATGTTTGCATATTTCATTGGTTGAAGTTGGAAAATAATTGTGGGATTTCTGTGAGTACAGATACTATACTCTGAACTTAGGCAAAAGTGCTTATCCATATGTAAATAATCCTGTTACTTATTTTCATTAAAAACTGTACATATATATATATATATATATATATAATTATGAGGGTACTTGTGTTTATCATCAAAGAAAATGGACATGGTGACCCAAGTTCAAACTCTGGAGAAGGCTGTTTGCATTTCACATAACTTAATACCCTTGAGAAGGGTATGCATCTAATCATGCTCCCTCTAGTTACAGGTAGATAGTAGAACAGACTGAGCTTTTTAACTTTGATATGGCAATCAGTCCAGGAGAAAAAAAATTATGTTACAGCCTGTTAGACTCTGCTTAAAAATTAAACTTGTCATATCCTGCTTGTATGGAGATGTTAGTATATACATATATATTTACTAATCTAATATCTACCTGCATTCACGGTACCAGAAAAAAAACAAAAAAAAACGTCAGGAACAAGAGATAAAAGTATCTCAAATTACTGCCCGGGGAAAAAAGAAAAAATTATAGGTCAAAAAGAAAGAAAAGGCCAACCTCGTCCAACCCCTTGAAAAAAATCAAGGGATACGTAGTCAGTTGGTCAAAAGAAAACTAAAAACCTTCCGTGAATCCTGCAATGCTACAATTACAAAAGTGCTCAACACAAGTGGAGCCAAATAATTTTATATATATATATATATATATATATATAATTATCATTTACTCAGATTCAGATTTATCATATATAATCATTGTCTAATGAGTCTGAGTCAATTTCATCTAGGGATGTTTCTAAAGGACATTATTATTTTTCAGTTGTTTAGATTTGCTGAGCATGAGTTTCTATATATTAATCTCCCTTACTTTCTCATTCTACTTATGAAGTGTGTTCAAAATATATTAAGACTGAAGTTGTATTTACCAAGCGAGAAATGAACAGTGGATGAAACATTCATTTTCTTCAAAATAGTACCTTATTTCAGTGAATTTTGAATTGGTTGAAATATCTCTCAAACTCCTTTTTTGACATGGAGTGAAACTCCATTGTTATTTCTTTTAACGTTTCATGACATCCATTTTCATGAATACCTGTGTGACTTTCTTCACCTTTCATGCTTTTTGTATGGAATCCTGTTGTTTTGACTTTATCCTAGAGGCAATGATATGCTCTCTTTCATTTTAAATATAGTCTGCCATGATTGATTTCATGATTTTCCTTTGGATTATTTTTTTATTTTATGTTCTTGAGGAACCGTAAGGATACCCATGTGAATAAATCAAGATTTTTAATAGGAAAAAGAACAACTAAACTAATTTTATTGTTATCAGTTCATCACACCAACAGCACAGATTGCTTTGACTTTCTCTCACAATCCATTCCTATCAGCCATTGCAATGATTAAGCCCTCTTAGTGGTATCCTACTAGTTGGCCGACACTGGTATGTTCATATGTATAATAGTTGATTCTTATTCTCAAACAGTGGCCAGCATATCTTGTTCAAGATGAACAGTGGTAGTTTGCAAGATGGGAAGTAAGTGGCCATACAGCTGCTGTTTTATAGAGTACTGCTTTCAGAATTTGTTCAAGACAGCATGCCGCATACTTGTATAGTTCTCAACTAGCTTTTTCTTTAAGTATTTCATTAGTAGTGCAACTATACAGTAGTACTAATGTGGCTACAGCTTGGAAGAATTATCAGTGATCAAATTTCCATATGGCCAATGCCTGTTGTATGCAGTCCATGCTTTACCTATCTGTGTGTTGACATAACTTTCAGTAGATCAGATATTGCTATCTAGGTTTACAAACTGAATAGCTGTATGTTGGGGTACCCAGTGAAAAATTAGCAGGGAGTCTTTATGACTAAACTGCTGGTCTACAGCATTGTAGTTGACAAGTTTGAACACCAGTCATGCTATTACATTCACTTTTTCGGTTCAATATTTTAGAAAATCACTTTTTCTAGTTAAATTCTAGTTATAAGTCGAGCAGGCTTTATGGTATATTTTTCTATCTTTCATTGAAAAATCCAAAGTATTTAGGAGAGTCTCCATGATGTAGAGCCTGTGAAAAGAGGCTTATTTTTTGTTGAATAATAATTTATTAATGAGTCATAATTATCATTTATAAGAAAAATTAATTCTAGGCAGAAGTATCACTGCTAGTTTTTTTAGCAACAACAATATGTCTTTGACCTCGCATTATTTAGACCTGAAGATCAAAAAAAGCAGTATTTTTAGATCAGCTCCATATTGCAGTCAGATTTTGAGAACTTTTGAATTTAGCATTTATTAGAGGAAAATCAAGTTTGAATCTGAGTACTTCTTGTTAGTTTCTTTATTTATTAATCTCTGCTTTTGTTCTGGGCATTGCCATTTATATAAAAACTGGATGTCCTATCATTGTGCATTAAACATCTAGGGAATTCCCCTATGGGATAGTGGTTAAAGTGTTGGTCTGTGACATTGTATTAAATGAGATCAAACTTGATTTGCACTATAATGTTTTACTAATATATATATATATATATTTACCACCACCACCCCCGCTTGCGCAGGATATGACACAAGGTCAATTTTTAAGCGGAGTTTAACAGGTTTTAAATTCAGAGTTTTCCTTCTCCTAGACTAGTTGCCTCACTAAGGCTGAAGAACCCAGTCTGCCTAACTATTTACCCATAGCTGGAGGGAGAATAATTGGATTCATACCTTTCCCAAGAGTATTAGTGCTATGTGAAATGCAATCAGTCTCATCCAGGATTTGAACTCGTGTCGCCATGTCCATTTTCTACAATGATAACCATTACACCATTTATTAATATATTTGGGAAAGGTATGAATTCCCTTATACCCCCAGCTATGGGTTAGATAGTACCATTACTGTTCTTGGAGGAGTTTCCATGGTGCAGTGGCTAATGTGCTGCACTGCAACATTATAGTGAATGATTTCAAACTCCAGTCATGCTATTCCATTCATTGTTGGTCTAGTACTATTGTGAAAGATATGAAACCCCTTATTTCCTCAGCTTTGGGTCAGATAGTACTACTACCGTCCTTCTACAAGGATGGTTTTGGCATTGAATAACCCATGAAGGTTGATATGCAATTAAACAAAGAAACCATATCAAAACACTAAATATCTTCACAGATGTAAACCATTTGTGTAAAATACATATGTTTGCAGCATCAATTATCTGTTTTCCTGATGATCTTTGATCATTTTTATTCTACTGCACTGAACAAAACTGGAATTGTATATATTTAATTAGATATATCTGTAAAGCAGAAAAGCTTGGTATAATTAGAAAGGAATCCAGAATAGATAACTATTTTCTAATATTCATTAGTAAACAAATAAATAAAAATAAATAAGTTTTAAGAGAAAGAAGTAATTGCATTTTTTTTTCTTTTCTTTTGTTTTATAAAAAAGTCATTTATTCAATCCTTTGGCAAAATAATAAAAATTAGTGTTAAAAATATTTTTGTAATTCAATTGAATTAAGTATATCATTTAAAAAAATTTTTTTTTATGGTAACTTTCAAGGTAAATGTTTATCTGTTTTATCTTTTTCTGAAGGAATTTTTCTCTCTTAATCATTCTGCAGTCTATTTTGCTTTTGAATATTAATTGATAATTGATTCTAAAAAAAACATCTTCTGGCTACATTTGTCTCAAGTCCTGTTATCATCAATAGACTTTATGCCTTCTATCAATTGTACCCGTTTGCTTATATATGTGTAATTACTTGAATTGTAGAAGTAATGAGTAAGAATTGAATGCTTCAAGGAAAACTATATTTTTATATTATTATGATTTAAAGACAGTACAAAATATATCCATTTGGTTCTAGTATTATCAAATTATACTAATAATTAACACTTGCCAAGAGCAACTCAGTATCCCTAGTTTTATTCACTCTACTTTAAATTAAAAATGAAATATTTTTTCTTAAGACTATTTCCATTGAGTGTGCTCACACACACACACACACACAGACACATGTTCTTATGACTTTTGAATTATGAACGCTATGTGCACATTTGTGTATCTTTTCATTGAATATTTCTCATTTGCTCCTGTCATCTCAGCAAGCATCCATCACTATGTGAACTATTTTGATATCCAAGTCCTGATGATGGTTACCGAAATGTTAACGTCGACTTACATCATAATAAATTCACCTATTTGGATTATGTTTTTCTGCAACCTTCACACATTATATATATATATATATAAAACTCTATTTCAACTATAAAGAAATAAAACTCTGAGTTTCATGTGAATGATCCTCAGGTGAGGTAATATTGACATGTCTGAAGTCTGTGGAATTCAATAATACTGTTTCATTCTTTTTTATAGTTGAAATATTGTAATATTGTTCTGCAGTTTTATGCATAGAGCACCATATTTTAGTTATTAAAAATGATTTTAGCATTATATTTTAATCATATATATATATATATATATATATATATATATACACTCCAAAATATCTAGGATTATTTCCTTATCCCCAATTTCAAAATAAACTTGTTCCCTCAAATAAATATTTTGAGAATCCCCTGTGAGCAAACAAGGTTTTTAGAAATGCATTTTATTTTCAAATCCTTTTACATACCATGAAAAATTCAGCAAGTAGCCATGTCATGCCATTACCTTATTGTTGCACTCTCATAAGTAATATATTTACATTCTACCCAACTGCATGAGCAGGATGTGACACAAGGTCATTTTTTAAACAGAGTTTAACAGGTTTGAATTCAGAGTTTTTCTCCTCTTAGACTGGTTACCATACAAAAATTAAATAGCCTAGTTTATCTGGAAGGAGAATCATTTGATTCCTACATTTCCCAAGGGTATTAGCATGATATGAAAATGCTAATGGCCTCATCCAGGATTGGAACTCTGGTTGCCATGTCCATTTCCTAGTAAATTCATATCAAAATGGATTGTCAGTGATTATTTTTTTGGAATAGTCCAAGAAAGTCTGCATATTTTCCAGTAGACTACTTTTCCTTCTATATTATGTCTTGTTTTGTTCTCTATTTGAAATAGTTTCTTATATTCACTTACTTGATAACTGTTTCATTTCTGTTTCCTCATAATCTATACTGTAATGTATTATCAATTTTCACTTTGATATAATTTTACCTTATGGTATAATTTTGTGCTGCTATTAAAAGAGATTCAGTTTCTCTTTTAAGCTATGTCCTTGTCATCTTGGGTGCAATCTCCCAAATTTGTCACTTGAAGAATCCATGAAGTCGTTTTTCTTTCCATTTTTGTTTTCTAGATTTTTTTTGTTTTATTATCTGTTCTTAAGTTATTGGCCACTGTGATTAGTCTTTCTTAGCACTTTTTTGTATATTCCCCAAGTCCTCAAATTGTTCCATTTACGCAGATCTTAATGCTGGTGTGTCCTCTTCTTCCTTCTTTTTTTGACACAGAGTGTGTCTATGTTATCTCTCAAGTGTAAGGCCTTGGGCATTGTCATCAATTTCCTTGTATATCTGGCCCGGTCAGCTGGAGCTGTAGAATACACCGACTGCATCTCTGTAGAGGGGTATGACTCTCCCAATGAGTGTCCTGGATATGACACTAAACAGTCTGATAGTGAGGCAAGTGTTAATTATTAGTATAACTTGATACTATAATCAAATGGATATATTTTGTGCTATCTTTAAACCATAATCTGGAGCCTTAGGGGAATGTGGAGAATTCCTTCATTGCCATCATCCCAAGTCCACTCTGGCCCAGTGTGGTAGCACCTGATAGGGTCCTCTCTAGGGGTCAAATAGAACTAAACTGTAATTACACAAAACTGAATTGTTTAAAATTAACTGTTTTTCCATTTAACTGTGTGTAAACAAAAAACTGTATTTATGCTAAACTGAATTGTTTGAAACAGAACTCTTTTGACATTAAACTGTGTGTAAACAAAACTGTACTTAAACTAAACTGAATTGTTTTAAACTTTTACCAAAATTACTTAATTCAGCATTAAATGATCCCAAAAGTGTTGATACACTGTAAAACCAACCAACCAACCAACCTCATGTATCAAAGATAATTCAACTTGAAAGGTGACAAATTCAGAACAAGTGTGAATTTTTAAATTCTAAAATTAAAATTAAATCAATATTGATTTTCTTTATGTTTTGGTATCTCAGAATAAGAGAGAATGAAATTATCTTATGATTGCAAGCAGCAGCAGCAGCTTCTCATCAACTATTTTGAGTGTCCTGGTTATGAAACTAAACTACATCTGATAGTAACCAACAAATGGTATTTAAATCATTAGAGATGATCCTTACAACCCACAGAATTTGTAGATTAAATAATTACTCTCAAATACTCACATGTTCTCATAAATAGTTTAAAATATTTTCTGTAGTACTTGGAATCTCATTAGCATATCTATATCATGGAAGCTTTCCTGCAAAAGAATTTCAGAATTATTTAAAAGAAGATATAATATCAGGTTTATTTTATCAAAAAATAAAAAAACATTTGTTGCGTTAATATTCTTTTAGAGATTTTTTTATTAAAAATGATTCTTTTTTTTTTAAAGATTTCTATGACTTTTTTAAAAAAATTAATATCTAGATTGAAAGTTTAGAAACTCAACTCAGTACACAAAGGTGTAAATTTTAAAATGAAAACTAAGTTAATCGTCATTTTATTAATGTTTAGATTTCTGAAAATAAGAGAGAAATAAATTATCTTACAATCACAGACAGCAACTTCTCTCCCCGAGGGGAACAGATTGCTATTGTATCAGCGCATTGAAAATTAGATAGTTTGTTATCACATTGAAAAACAGTTATCTCCACATGCACAAAATGTCCTTAGGCTTATAATATCATTGTTTCCCTTGTATAAGGGGTGTGATTTAGTTTGGTTATTTGGTTTAATGACATATCAACCGGTGTGGGTTATTTCATGCTAGATTTCTTTTATTTTGCATGTATGATTTGTAACTGAATAGTTTGTCAGTGAATATTTTTGTTTATCAAGAAATTGTTAGGACCTGAGACAAAAATTATTTTCTTTATAGTATTTATATCTTACAAGGGCAAGGTGTGTACATTCATCCAAGATGTTTTTCACTGTAAGTGCAGCTTGTCATTTGTGCCAACTGGTTAATCTTCTCCTTTAAGCAAGTATGAATGGGTGAGATGTGTGTGGTCTATGTGTTTTTTGAAATAGTGTTACTTCCTCTTTCCTTACTCTATAAAGAACATATCAGTAACCATCATATGTGAATTTCAGAATCCCTTTTCATACTCTTTATCCACATTATGGTTAATTTTTATCTCTGTTCATTGAATAGAAGAGAGACTTTGTCTTACCTCAGCAGTGAAATGTAAAGTCCAAATAGCTAAACCATAAAACTCAAGTAAGACTATTATCAGTTTTGTACCCTTTTCATATTCTGCTGGTTCATGGAATGATATGTGTACATTTTATCTGTTGGGGCACATTCTTGTGAATACTTCTTGTATATTTATTCTGTATATATTAAATATTCCAATATGGGTAAATGAGCTTATCTTTTCTTTTGTTTATTCAGTGTTTGTATATCATTAGATATACTAATGCTAATATTGGACCTTGGTGAGTTGGGGACACAACTAAATATACACCTTGGCACCAATCACCAAATAATACAAAAAAAAAAACACAGACAGTAGCCCAGGGCACCAAATACCTGGAGGTATCTGTCATGTATCTAAGACAATGGGACTTCTCATTTACAAGTTGAAAAATGTGGAGATGAATAAAACAGAATAATTAAGTGGGTAGTTGATTCAGAAACAAATAAGAAAACATTTCAGGAGTGGGGCATGAAAAGTATCATTGCCGCTGGGTGCTGAGGATCCTTCCAACACAAACTCATCACAACCCCATTACTGCAAAGAGGAAAAACCTAAGAACGTAAATTAGATCTTACTTCAAAAATGGAGCTCATTATTTCAAAAAATAAATAAGGAAGTGAAAGATATAAAAATAAGTTCACAAATACCAACTTCATTTTATTTTCAATGTATAAATAAATACAAGTTAAATATCACAAATTCTTTTTATAGAAACCTTAGTGTAAATGCTTTCAATTCAGATTAAAATATATTTCTCTTGTTTTATGTCAGATACACTGCATTTCACATTATAATGAAGAATATATTACAGACATTTCTTATTATTCAACTAGTGGCCTTTCACAGAAGACAGCAAGTCCCCTCATGTTGCCAGGACTTCTCTAAGTATTCTTGCCAATCTGATAGTAACCAACAAATGGTATTTAAATCATTAGAGATGATCCTTACAACCCACAGAATTTGTAGATTAAATAATTACTCTCAAATACTCACATGTTCTTGTAAATAGTTTAAAATATTTTCTGTAGTACTTTGAATCTCATTAGCATATGTCAGATACAATGCATTTCACATTATAATGAAGAATATATTACAGACATTTATTATTCAACTAGTGGCCTTTCACAGAAGACAGCAAGTCCCCTCACATTGCCACTTCCTCTGATCTACAGTTTCCCCAGTTCTTTGGGGTACTATTCCAGTCATACTTCCTACAATGAGAATCACCATCACATTCATGTTACTCTGTTTTTTCAGCTCTCTAGCAAGATCCAAGTATTTATCTATATTTTCCTTTTCTTTCATTTTCACTCTATGGTCTGCTGGAAAAGTTAAATCCCTTAGAAGAAAAATTCTATTTCCTTGTTAATTAACAATAGGTCTGGTATTATTATTATTATTATTATTATTATTATTATTATTACACCTTGAAAGCTTTTCACACTAGCAAATACTAGCAATCTTTCACTGGAGTCTGAGTGACTTCAAGTCTCCTCAGGTCTCCAGGATTCTTTTCAATATTCTGACCATCCTCAACAATTTCCAATCCTTCCAATCATATTTCTCTGCCTTTGGGGACTGTTCCAAGTGGGCCAACTACAATTGGTACCACTATCACTCTCATGTTCCACACCCTTTTTAGCTTATGACCAGACCTAGTGTTAATTAACAAGAAGAAAGGAATTTGTTATCTCATGGATTTTGCCATTCCAATGAACTGTGTAGTGAAGATGAAAGAAAGTGAAAAGATAGACAAATATGTGGATCTTTTCAAGGAGCTGAAGAAACTATGGAACATAAAAGTGATGGTGATACGAATTGTAGTTGGTGCACTTGGAATGGTCCTAAAATGCTTTGAAAAATATTAGAGGAACTGGAGATCAGAGGAAGAATCGATACTATCCACACCACAGCGTTATTAAAATCAGTTAGAATACTTAGAAGAGTCCTGGAGACCTGAGGAGACTTACTTTCAGTTAGACATCAGTGGAATAACCATCAGTTAAAACTGGTGTGAAAAACTTGGATAAAGTGAAAATAATAATAATCAGACCATCAGGTAATGCTGGTGGGAAAACCTTGCATGGAATGATGATGATGATGATAATAATAATAATAATAATAATAATAATAATAAAAAATCATAGCACAACTAAAAACATTTAGAATACTTAAAAGAATCCTGAGGACCTGAAAACACTTGCGGTCATTCAGACTCTCATGAATTTCTGAGATGAAGCTCGATAATTTTTATCATTCAGGGATTTTGGACAATTGTCTTCATCTTTATTATTATATTCACAATATTTTGGCCAATATGTCCTGCATCCTTCTTCAGGTGCTTCTTTTTAAACTCCGGAACCTACATGGAACTTCAAACCATGTCCTTTATTTAATCCATGGGGGACACTTGCTCTGATTTTGTAAACCATAACCAGATACAAGTGTTAAGTATTCCTTTATTATTACTCACCTGCAGTCAGGATTGAACCAGCAACCTCCTGATGATTGTCACTTAGAAGCTTAAGGAACCAATGCCTATAACTGCTGGACAGTTGAGTGAATTTTTAGGACTTATAAACTTGATGTTCCTACATCACTATAAATTACTACTATTACATATGATTTTTTATCTGAGCTTATATTATGATTTTTTTTTTGTGAATATAATATAATAGAAAAATCATCAGTTAGAGCTGGTGTGAAAAACATGCAGGTGGTGGTGGTGGTGGTGGTGGTGGTGGTATTATTATTATTATTATTATTATTATAATATGATGATGATGAGATTTGTAAGAGAACAAGGATAATAAATTGCCACTAAAAATTATAGAAAGTAGATATTTAAAAGATATGGCACACTGTTTCAAAGACCAGACCAAATTTTCATATAAATCAAGTATTTATCTAAAATTATTCTTTTAAAACAAAAAAGGGAAATGTAATGAAAAATTTCTCTCTTAGTGAATTACCATTAACAAAGACAGACCAGGTATGAAATATGCTGACATATTGGTTTTAAGAGGGTTATATTGAATTTAATAATATTTTGTAACAACAAAAAAATCTGCTCAGTTATTTAAATTGTTCCTAATGCTATTAACTGTTACACCATTTTATCTAACTTCACGAAAACCACAGATAAAATTTTCTCTTTTCAAAACATTGAATCTAAAACTTCTTTTCTTTCCGGCTTTTGTTGATTATAATAAATAATATTGTCTGCTGAGATAAATAAGTAACTGTTTGTAAATTGCTGGTTTGTCTGCTAATCTTGTAAACTCTTTCTTGCCTATGAAATTGGCTATGCACCAAAGTAAGCTTTGTCCAAGAAATATATCTAACTTTGGGTACTTAAAAAAATCATTACCAACATAATAGACCAAATATCTCTTTCCCAAGATAACTGCTGAAAAAGAAATGGGCTGGGGTTAGCTGATAAAAACAACATTTCAGTTTTGTATTTTGACATTTTATAATTGATTAGGAATTTTAAAACAATTTTACATATTATCACTCTATTTTGTTAGTCCCACTTGTATTAGTTCATGACAACTGACAATCTTTTTCTTCTTGATTTTCAATGCATTTCTATATCCTAAATCTATCATAACACTTGCAATTATTCCTGATTTATAATGCATTTCTACAGTAAAATCATTAGAAATGCATATACATTATATCTATTCATTATATCTATGCTTGCATTAAGTCCTGACCACTGACAATCTTTTTTACAATGCACAATATATAAGCTGAAGAAACTTGCTTAAATAAATTTGATATTGTAAGTTATATTTTTCCCAGGTTAGCAGTTTGTGAATGCAAAACAAAATTGCCAACAGTGAGCAGGAAAGAGAGGGAGTATCAGTCAAGTCAATGGGAAGTAATTAAAAAAACACAACTATGAAAATCCCAGCAAAACCTTTTCTTTATCTATCATCTTTAAATTTTATTAGTGCTAAAATACCTATCTTAGTTCCAGTTATCCATTAAATCTATGGAGATCAGAAATGAATGTGAAAATAATGTCTCTGCTTATAAAATTATGTGCCAGAGGTTTATTTATTTGTCATCTGCATTAAGAGTACACCCTTTTTTAGTTTTGGTTTGGTTTTATGACGTATCAACCATTGTAGGTTATTTAATGCCAAATCCTCTTTATACATATATATCAAATATATATGATTTGGTTTGGTTTGTCTTTATGGCATATCAACCATTGTAGGTTATTTAATGCCAAATCCTCTTCATACATATATATCAAATATATATCATTTGGTTTGGTTTGGTTTTATGACATATCAACCATTGTGGGTTATTTAATGCCAAATCCTCTTTATACATATATATTAAATATATATTATTTGGATTAGTTTGGTTTTATGGCATATCAACCATTGTGGGTTATTTAATGCCAAATCCTGTTTATACATATATATCAAATATATATCATTTGGTTTGGTTTGGTTTTATGACATATCAACCATTGTAGGTTATTTAATGCCAAATCCTCTTTATACATATATATCAAATATATATGATTTATAAACACATTTTGTTGATAACATTTTCAAATGAGCCTAAGCTCATTCTTTTACTCATAGTTAAATAGTTTCAAGTATTGCTATGTATCACTAACAATTTAACTAAATATCAGTCATTTGTTTACACAAAGATAAATGATCAAACAGTTCCATTTCAAACAATTCAATTTTACATAATTAATTTGTTTGCACTCAGTTTAAATGATTCAACAGTTCTATTTGATCCATAGATAGGACCCTATCAGGTGCTACTACTCTGGGCCAGAATGAACCTCAGAGCGATGGCAATGAAAGGGTACACCACATTCCCCAAAGCTCGAGCAATACTAGAGCCTCACCATGAGATTGTTTAGTGCCATATCAAGGACACTTATTAGAGGGGTCTTACCTCTCTGTAGAGATCCAGTTGGTGTATGCTACAGCCACAGCTGACAGGGGTTACCCTTTATTAGTTGGGGGTGTCCTCGTGGTGTAATGGTTAAAGTGATGGACTGCAGAATCGTAGTACACGAGTTCGTACTCCAGTCGCGCTATTATGTTCACTTTCGGGCAAATACCCTTGGGAAAGGTATGAACCCCCTTATCTTCCCAGCTATGGGTGAAATAGTACCACTACTGTTCTTCTAGGAGAATGGCTTTGGCATTAAATAACCTAAAAAGAGTTGATATGCCATTAAACAAAGAAACCAAACCTTTATTAGTTCACAGCATTGATTAAATTTACAAACTGTTATAAAGATTTCAATGGAAATCAAATAAAGAAACAAACATAAGTCTGATGTATTTTACATAATAGATTGTTGAGATCTATTATTGATACGCAGTATAGATTATTTCAATAAGTTTAACCACTGAATGTGTAGAGAAACACTGTGAGTTAACTTGGTATGATGAAAAAGTTTCTGAATCTGAGGTCAATCTGAAACAATGGCTCTGGTTGGATAGTTTCAGTAATGTGACTAAAAGAGTTCTAGAGTTAAGAAAAATAGTTGAAAATCTAATTAATTTAGTTTTTAGATGTCAACTAGCACCATCTTGTAATAATGGTTGTGCTTGATTTTTTTCATCCATTGAACCACTCCCTAATGTATAGAATAAATAATAGACTCATATGTGCATAAAAGTATATTGTTGCTTATTCTTCCTGGCCAAAGAGGTCTCTAAATTCAAAGCAAGCTAGCAGAGAACTATCTAACATATGTGATTAAAATACAAAATAAAAAATGTACTGGAGAATATATAAAAGTTTTAATTATTTATTCAAAATGTACAGGAGAATGTTGAATGAGAATTTACATGGTATATGAAAGGAAGATAAAAGAACTACAAAATATGTTAACTTTGAGATATACAAAACTGAAAACTTATTAGTCTATCAGTAATGAGATATTGACCTTGAAGTGCATGTATAAAGAGACTGCACTCTGCCATTACTAGTTTATGAGTGAAGAACAACTGTTGTTTGTATGACTTTATATAGATGCTTTATGGACAAAAATATTAGCAGATCTTGTAATAAAATATGACAGTGACTTGGAAATTGTGTTACTTTTTTTATTTGATTTTACTTGGTATTTGACTATTAAAAAGAAACTTAGCAGGAAGATAGATCTTTATTTGATGTACAAACTAGGTAACTATCATTGTTTGACATTTAGTGTATAATATCTAAGATTTTATTTAAATTAGTTTTGAACACAATTAAAGTTACGGTTAGGGTAATGTTTCTTTTTTCTTATCACTACATAATCATTTGTGAAATTTACAGACAGAAGAATGTGTGATGAGAATAAAGAAATGTTTTAGTCAAAAAAATGTTTACAAACTGGCTAAACATGGGTTTGCTACTCTGAGCTTGATTGAAAAAGACTGTCCATTTAGTGGAAACACATTGACTCTCTGGTAAAGAAAAGGTATTGAACACAGCAGTCAGTAAATATAGTCATGCTGACAGTGTTTTATGAAATGAAAGGGCCCATCACAATTGATTTCCTTGAAAAAGGTACAACTGTAAACAAATTCACCTTATCTATTGATTGGTCCTTGTATATATATATATATATATATATATATACACTCATACCCAGGACCCATTCAGAAGATATATATAATCCTTAGACTGAATGAAAATTTTGATGTATATGTTTATGATGAAGAAGTGTCTGGCTGATTTGAGATTCTGAAGAATAGTATTTCATGATCCCCAAAATGGCTCCTAAACATTCACAAAAATAAACATAAATTATCTTTGATTAATGCTTGTTGATTTGAAAAGGCAACAAGAGGGATATATTTTTGTTCTTGATAATAAAAGAAAATGAAGAAGAATTACCTACAGACTCTTTTAATAATGTTAACTGAACAATAATTCAAGCGGTGTTACCATTTTTTTGTGTTATTGTTTTTGTATGATTTTATAGAAAATCTGGAAGGTTTTTCTGATTGAATAAGCAGCTGTGGTATCAGCTTGACTTAACCCTTTCAAAAGCACATTGCTCAGTGCCCTCCAGGACAAGTTTTAAAAAATTATTGTTATTACAAGATAACAACATTTTGAAATATTGGATGGACTTTCTCTGTTCAAACTACATTAATCTTTTAGGTTAGAAGTTCATAATGTTTCCATTGGCAACCCTCCAATCATCATCAGATAAAGAAGTGATTTTTTCCCCCCTTAGTCGACAGAGATTTATAAATCAAAATGTTCTGAACTTATCACTCTGTATACAATTGAAATAAAATAAAATAGACACTTTCCCCATCAGACAGTTTTTCAAGTTGAGAATTCTTTAAAACCAAAAAAAAAAAAAAAACTTTTAGAAAACTTCAGATTAAATTATCCAATCAATATGTACAATTTCTAAGTTCTAAGATATTAATTCATTTCATTTTAGGTTCAATATTTTAGAAAATAACCTCTTCAGACAATTATAGTTGAATTCTGATTATAAATGTAGCAGGCTTTATGGTGTATTTCTCTTCCTTAGAGAGAGAATCCAAAGTACTACAAGAAGTCTCCATGGCTGACATGTTGAATTATGGCATTGTAGTGAGCAAGTTTAAACGCCAATCATGCTATTATATTCAGTTTCAGACGAATATCCTTGAAAAAGGTATGAAATTCTTACCTCTCCCACCTATATATTAAATAGTACCACTATTGTTCTTCTGTCAGGCTATTGGCCTTATGAGTAGAGTGTTTGCCAATGGTCCAGGAGACCAGGGTTCAATCCCCTGGTCGATTCATACCAAAGACTCAAAAAAATGGTACTTGATGCCGCCTTGCTTAGCACTCAACATTATAAGGTGAGGATCAAGGGTAAAGTGGGGCAATGCTGAGAATGGAGTAGCGCCCTCCCATACACCTTGATGTAGTAGCTATTGGAAAGGGAGCCTTCGGTCCACTCTCAACTACAGTTGCCAACTTTACTTACTTTACTTATTGTTCTTCTACAAGAATGACATTAACATTAAACAGTCATAAAGGTTGATATGCCATCAAGTAAAGAAATCAAACCAAACTAAACTAAATTACTTGGTTGAGTCAAAAGATTTGCAATATTTTGATAGCAGTCAGGCACAATTTTGCAGCTCTGAATGCATTTGCTGAGGTTGTAAAAGTGGTGAACAACACTGAGCTCGGAGATGCTGAGCTTGCCTGATACTCTTAAAGATTTACCTCTATAGCTTGGAGCATGGCCTTGAAATTCACTGTTTCAGATCTATCTCACCCTGTCTGATTCTTGCAACCTGAACAAAATTTCTTCAAACATCTAGTTACTTTACTGTGATCAACTGCACCTTCACCTTCTGCACAACAAAATATTTTTGGTCGTTTCCACTGCATTTTGGCCAAGTTTAAATTTGTAAAGAATGTTTCTAAATTTGACTATGTTGCATATTCATATGTGTGGCTTTTAAATCATTCATAGAGTGTGTGGGGATTTTTAAAAAATAAATAAAAATATAATAAATAAATAAATTCAAAAGAAGTAGTTTCCCTGGAGGCCTCTGAAAGGAAACAATATCCACCCATGCCTTGAGGGATGGATTTCCTGGTGCCAAAAGAGAAATTCTCTCAGTAAGCAATGACCACTTCAACTGCATGGACCTCTTTCTCTCAACTATCTGTACACATACTCACCAAATCTTGGGCTTGGTGCCAACCATGTTTCCTGCTAGTAGTCACCTCTGCTAAATGTACCTCACTGGACACAGGAACTTCAAACTTTTAAAACGGAAAATATATTTCAATACCTTGTCTGGGAGATGTTCCACACAACAGAATAGTTGTTAAAACCTAAAATAAAGTTTGTGTTAAAAGGTATCCTTGTTGCTTTCCTTTGGTCCTCAATTCTCTGACAGCTTCCACAAAAAAGAAAACTACAACTGAATAGAGTGAGAAGAAAAACGGAGTTAGATACAAAACTTATAATCATCCCGAAAGAATCCAAGAATTAACCAACTGCAAACAACCTATACCACAAAATAGATAACAAACTTTCTAGTTTCCTATAAGTGAAGTAATGCACTACATGTCAGCACACCAACTATCATGATACTACCAACTGTACTGGGTACCTAATATGACTTGAACTGCTTCAGCCACTTGGATGTACGTGTTGCGAAATAGCATGTACTAAAATATTGCAAAATTTTGACTCACTCTAGTAAAAGAGATGACTTCACAACAAACGAACCATTTTACTATTTCTAAAAAAATTCCAGTAAAGAATTTTAACAGTAAAAAAAGACAGTTCTAAAAAAAAAGAAAAGAAAAAGAATTTATTCAATTCTTGTTGATTCTGTGTTTCTTTGTGAATTGAAATTTTATAAAATTAATCAAATATTCTTTTTTCAGTTTTGCTTTTTATTTACAGAAATATTTAAAAAATGTTCATTTGTAAAAATTAGATTACCCTTCCTCAATAAAAAATTAGATCAAATTGATAATAAGAATTGAATTTTAATCTAAAGTTTTAGAATATAATTGATATTTTAATTAAATATATGATTTAATGATATTGTGATTAGATACCATCTCTATACCATACTAGTTATCATATTTAGTATATGAAATTATATGCAGGCACTTGTTATTGTTGTAGGAAGTGGATTTTGAGTTCAAATCCTAGCCAACACTGTTTCTGTTTCACCCCTAATAATGCCTTTGAGAAATGTATGAATCCAACTATTCTCCTTCCAGTTATAGGTATGTAGTACGACAGACTGGGTTCTTTAATCATAGTGAGGTAACCAGTCTAAGAGAAGGAAAACTTTGAATTCAAACCAGTTGTAAATCTGGAGAGGGTGGGTTCTGCCAAACTATTCCTGCCCAAGACTTGCTACATGAGTAGCTCCCCCATGACCAAATCAGGTTATAGGACCTGGGAAAAATATTAAATTTATATGCAAATGTAATTACTATTATGGGACAGAAATAGTATTATTTAGTCTTAGGTGTTTTATTGATTGAAAAATATATCTTGAACCTACAAAATCTGGTTTATTTGAAGGTCATTAGAGTTCATTTTTTAAAAATAATTTTTATTCATTTATTGTAGAAAAGAATTCAGTACATTTAAAAAGAAAATGTCTATTTTAAATCAATGCCTGAATTTCACCATACAAAAAATTATCAATAAGCCTGCAGCCTAATAATGAAAAAAAAAACATTTATCTTTTACTATAAACATTTATTTTTCCATATAATCTCCTTCCTTATCTATCCATTTAATAATTCAAGGATGAATAATAATCCCACAGCTCAAATATTATTTATTAAACCTTGTCAGCAGAGCTTTGAATATGCAGACTGTATCCTCTGTAAGGAGGTGAGACTCACTTCCAAAGGGGTATCCTCTATCTGATAGTGAGGCTCTGGTTCTGAAGATCTAGAGAATGTTGAGTACTCCTTCATTGCCATTATTCCCAGATCCACTCTGGCCTGGAGGGGTAGTACCTATTAGGGTGCCATGTATGGGTCAAATAGATCTGTATAAAAATTATTTGTATTCAACAGAACCATGTGCAAAAAATCTCTTAAGAAACAACTATTCAAAAATGTGACTATGAACCTATAATGAACACAATTTCATGATTTGCTAACCTTTTAGCATAAAGTAGCTCCAAACAGGTTGACATGCCATTAAAATCAATCATTATACACAGAAAGTTTCAGATTTGTCTTTTGATAATAACTATTGTGTTTGGTTTTGGAGGTGCTGATTCACTATCATAAAACACTTTTTTAAAAATAATTTTCACTGATATTTATTCTTTCAATATCTGAAAGAAAAAATAATGACTGTTATATAATTTAAATTTCTAACAAACATTGATTATTCTTCTGAATATTTTTAGGCCCTTTAAATCAAATTTCTTTATTTACAACAGAATGTTCAGTGGTGTGGGTGGAATAACGATTATTGTTGAGTTAAAATCTTGGATGTGAGTGCTTATATATCCTTTTGTATTAATGCCTTGGTAGAATACTTAAATCCATCTCTTCTCCTCAGCTGTGGGTAACAAATAGTGCAGTCTAGAATCTCTAGGTAGACAAATCCAGGTGAAGTAGAAAGAAAAATTCTGAATTCAAAACCAGATGTTAGATTAACAATTCCACCTATAAAAACCTATTTGATTGTGAAACTACAGCAACATTACTGATGTGGTGAGGTTGTGGCCCCTACGCTCCCTCAGGAGTCCTCAGGATTTAAAATGATGAGACAGAGATTGTCTTCAAATATGTTGGTGATGTAAGTTATAACAAGAAATGGGCTCATGCATCAACTTCAAATCTTGGATAAAATTATTTGCAATTCACTTCAAATTAATACCCTTTAGAAAGGTATGAATCTATTGCATAGGTAAGCAAAACAGTCTGTCTAGCCTTATAGTTAAGTGAAGCAGTCTTTCTTGCCTTATAAGTAGGTGAAGCAGCTTTTCTCACCTTTGACCCAGTCGGCTGGGGCTGTAGAATACACTACTGCATCACTACAGGGTGGAATGATAAAATTATCGTCCTAAAGAAAACAACACTACAGCTTTATTTTAAAACTTTTATTGAAAAAATCAATTCAGGTAACTTGATTATGTAATAGAGCTGACATCTATTCAATGTAGCCACCAATGTGGCTCTCACTTGAAACCACACCAATAACCGTAGCCTGAAACTTTGTTTTCATCACCCTGGGCATGTTGAAATGTCTGGATTTGCATTTTGAGGGTGCTGGCAATGGTCCTGTTGTCATAACTTGGATCGGTAGAGAGCATGAGTTGTACATTGGCGCATCTCCGATCTCGCTCGTTGAATATTATGTCACTTTCAGACATGATAGAAAGCTCCTATCACTCTTGAGATTTGTACACAATTGGCCAACTAATTGATGGTCTGCAACAAAAAAAGAAAACCGGTTTTCATTAAACGGAAATGGAATCATGTTGTCTTTTCTAGGGCAACAATTTTATTGTTCCATCCTGTACAGAGGGGTAAGACTCCCCCCACCAATGAGTGTCCTGGATATAACACTAAACAATCTCATGGTGGGGCTCTAGTAATGCTGGAGTTTGGGGAATGTGAAGTACTCCTTTATTGCCATCGCTCCCAGGTCTACTCTGGCCTGGAGTGATAGCATCTGATAAGGGTCCTATCTATGAGTCTAATTGAACTAAACTGTGTACTTATGCTAAACTGAATTGAAATAGAACTGTTTATATGTATAAAAATGGATTTGGCAATAATAACTTACAATAGTTGATGTGCCATCAAACCAAACCAAACTTTCTAGCCTTCTTGGTAGGTGAAGCAGTTTGAATGACTATATTAACTAAAGTATCATCATTGATGGGATGTGGCTGTGATTCTATTTTAAAAGGAGTCCACAGAATCAGTAATCAAATACACAAGAATGTGTCTCTATATTCTTTTGTAGATAAACTAGTTTCTATGTTCATCTAAATCATCATTTCTATCATCATTCTTTATTCGATGTCCTTTGTTGAATGCCTAGAAGCATTAGACAATATGGAAAAGTATTATTGAAGCCAGATAACATTAAAATACAGATTCAATACTTCTCTCTTTTTTTCCATCATCATTGAAATATGAAAGAGACTAGAGTGCTGTTTATGATGTTTTTAATGTAATAAATTTAACTAAGTACTCTGAAACAATGAGGACCATTTCCAGTTGGGTCAATAATCTGTTTACCTATGAAAAGGAAAGAGATGAATTATAATAGCACATTATATATTCCACATCATTAATTGCCATTCTGTAGACCCCTTTTAAAATAGAATCACAGCCACATCCCATCAATGATGATACTTTAGTTAATATAGTCATTCAAACTTCTTCACCTACCAAGAAAGCTAGAAAATTTGGTTTGGTTTGATGGCACATCAGCTATTGTAAGTTATTAATGCCAAATCCATTTTTATACATGTAAACAGTTCTAGTTCAAACAATTCAGTTTAGCACAAGTACACAGTTTAGTTCTATAGATAGAACCCTTATCAGATGCTATCACTCCAGGCCAGAGTAGACCTGGGAGCGATGGCAATAAAGGGGTACTCCACATTCCCCAAACTCCAGCATTGCCTACAAGCATTAGACAATATGGAAAAGTATTATTGAAGCCAGATAACATTAAAATACAGATTCAATACTTCTCCTTTTTTTCCATCATCATTGAAATATGAAAAAGACTAGAGTGTTGTTTATGATGTTTTTAATGTAAAAAATTTAACTAAGTACTCTGAAACAATAAGGACCATTTCCAGTTGGGTCAATAATCTGTTTACCTATGAAAAGGAAAGAGATGAATTATAATAGCACATTATATATTCCACATCATTAATTGCCACAAATATTGAGCAAAATTTGGCTAATGCTGTAAAAACTTTACTCTTGCAATTAAATTTCCCATAAGTGGAACATTCTGGCAAAAAGTTGAATGAACCACAAAACTAACAATGTCCCTTTCTCTACAACTGCGTAGGCATTCATGACCTAAGAGTTATTATTAGAAGAAAATGAGCACAGTGATCTGAGTTCAAATCCTGGATGAGGCTGTTACCATTTTATATTGTGCTAATACTTTTGGGAAAGTATTCCAACTATTCTGCCTCCAGCTATGGGTAAAGAGTAGGCTAGGCTTGAATATTTAACCTTTGATATGGCAACCAGTCTAAGGGAAGGAAAACTCTGAATTCAAACCAGTTGTTGATCTGGAGACAGATGGGTACTGCCAAACTATTCCTGCCAAAGACCCACTACATGAATAACACCCCCACAACTAAACCAGGTTATGAAACCACTCAAAAATATGAAATTTATATGCAAATATAACAACTATTCTAGTAGATTATGTTTGGTTAGGTTCCTTTGTGGGTTATTTAATGCCAAAGCCATCCTTCTAGAAGAACAGCAGTGATGCTATTCAACCCATAGCTGGGAGGATAAGGGGGCTCATACCTTTTCCAAGGGTATTCGTCTGAAAGTGAACGTAATTGCATGAATGGAGTTTGAACTCACAACGATTCTGCAGTCCAGTGCTTTAACCATTACATCATGAGGACACCCCCTATTCTAGTAGTGCTGACTCGGCTCTTTAAATTTAGTATGACAACTGGTCTAGGTAAAGGAAAACTCTGAATTTAAATGTGGAGAAGGATAGGCTCTGCTGGGCTATTCCTGCCTAAGAAAAGCCATGTGAACAGCACCCTCATGACCAAACTAGTTTACAGTACTAGTGAGACAGTATTAACAATAAGTTGGTTAAAAATGAGATTTTGTGACAGCAAAATTCAGCAGTCAATTTATTGAAATGAAATATAAAAAATCTAATTCATGCTTTAAATTATTGTAATGTGGTGTAATTTTAAAAAGGTGATTCAAAAAGGCCTAATGAAAAACAGTTGATGAACTAACAACTCCCTGTTCTCACTTTCACTGGGAGGCATTTGTAGTTACTGTCATAGGAAACAGACACGGTGACATGAGTTCAAATCCTGTATGAGATTGCTTGCATTTCACATAGCACTAATACACTTGGGAAAGGTATACATCCAATTATTCTCCCTCACACTATAAGTAAGTAGTGGGACAGACTAGGCTTTTCAATCTTGGTATGGCAGCTGGTCTAGTAGAGTGAAAACTCCAAATTCAAACCTGTTAACCTCTGCTAAAAAATGACTTTGTGTTGCACTTTGCTCATGAAAAGGGGTAGGTAAATATATATACTCAGTTCTACTGCCAGATATCTAGACTTGATTTCAAACCTGTTCTTCTCTGCTTAAAAAATGACCTTGTGTCTCATCCATTCTTTTGGCAAAGGTGTTGGATAAATATATACCTTGATAATGTTTCGTTTCCTGAAATATATATTTGCTTTTTCTAATTTCTCTGCAAGCAGCAATCCTCTATTTGTCAACTTGTTTTTCATTAAACCTCATGTGATATTTTTTTGTTTTTATTGAACAATGAATACTGACTTTTATATACACAGGTAATAACTATTGGTTTATTGGTGTTTTATGGCATATCAACTCTTGTGGGTTGTTTAATGTCAAATTTCTGCAGAGGAGTAAAAAAAAAACAATGAGTATCCTGGATATGACACTAAACCATTTGATGACAAGGCTCCAGCCCTGGAGCTTTAGGGAATGTGGAGTACCACTTCATTGCCATTGCTCCCAGGTCCACTCTGGGCCAGAGTGGTAGCACCTAATACAGTCCTATCTATGGGTCAACTAGAACTGTTTTATCATTTAAAGTGAGTGCAAATGAATGAGTGATATTTAATTGAATTGTTAGCTATACTTAGAATTATTTAACTTTGTTGACTTATGTTTACAAATCATATATATCTAATATATATGTATAAACCAGATTTGGCATTAAATAACCTACAATAGTTGATATATCATAAAACCAAACCAAACCAAATCATTTTTAATAGTAATAATCATATAATACAATTATAGCTTCAAGTAAATATTATTAAAACAAATAATTTGCACACAGTTAATGGTTTCACATATTCCTAACTAATACTTATAATTTGCAATCAATTATCTTCCAAACTGATTGACAACCTTATATTATATAAAATTGTTCGACAGCAGTAACTGCTGTCTGACAATTATATGTAAAATAAAGTTGGCCGTTGATTATAATTGATATTGGAAATGATCAAGTAGTTTATCATATATATAAGTTTGATTTTGGTGTGACTCACCAGTTGATTAGATTGGATCACCTGTAAATTGAGTCAATATGGGGTGTTGCAGATCTTATGATGACAATCTCCATGATCATGGACACTCTGTTTTTAGACACCTATGATTCTCTTTTTGAGGGTTTGGGGTGCTAATCCTCAGCAAAGAAATGCAGTTGACTTATGTGAGACTCTACTAGCAGGGCAAGAGGAGCATAAGAATTTCAGGAAATTTGTATGAAACAAATGGCTTTATCAAAAAAATTATTGTTATATATTTTGTCCTTTCTTTCTTTTTCTTTCTTATTCTTTTTCTTTTTTAATGGATCCATTAATTTTCTCACTTTACCTCATGACAGAGAGGCAATCTGAAAAGCCTTTGAATGAATGAGGTATAAAAATGCCTTAGTTCAGAAGTTCATAAATAAGTTAATTATCAAAGTGAAGCATTAAGACCAGTTCTTTCTTTCTCTGTTGAATCCACAAAATAGCTGATGAGTTTAATGGAAGATTTGCATTTAGACAAGCCAAATGGCAGACAAACCAATAAATGGCTGGTTGAGATTTGAAAAAGATTGCTCTTTCTTCTTTGAAAATTTTTTTCTCAACCTGAAATTTAGGTTTGGTAGGTTTTTTTTAGTTTAATGGCATATCAACCATTGATGGTTATTTAATGCCAAATTTTGTTCATACAATTTTGTACGATGTTGAAATGGTAAATTCTAGTATTTTCACAAAAAGAAAAGGAGGCCTCATAAAAGTATTGATGATGATGATAATTGTTTAGATGTTATTTATTTGAAATTAGCATCCTTCTCATTAAAAAATAGCAGGATTATTTACAAATATGAATTGATTAGGATCAAGTATTTGTACCTGTGGAAACACCATGATTATTTTTATAATAATAAGATACAAAATGTATGAATGAAAACAATTATAATTATAATTCTTCAAAAATAGATACAAAATGAGTCATTGATTAATTTTTAATGGCATGTCAACCCATTCAGGATTATTTTATATCTAGAGGTTAGGGAATTGTATATACTGTACATTCATAAATTTACTTTGTTAGGTAGTTGTTTTTTTTGGGGGGGGGAGTTTTTTTAAACACAGATCTATTGACTTATAAATGGTATTTTAACAAGTATTACCACTCTGGGTCAGAGTGGTCATGGGAGTAATGGCAAAGAAGGAGTTCTCTACACTCACCAGATCTCCAAAACTGGAGCTTCACCATCAAATGCAGTTTACTGTCATACCCTGGACATCCCTTTTTAAGAGTGTCTTACTCTTCTGCTGGAGATACAGTCAGTGTATTTCAAGCTCTGCTGACAGTTAAGTTAATTTACAGTTATATCTTATCAAGTATTCCTACCTAATACTAATGATTTTTAAGCAGATGTATTTGACCAATAGATGGGACCTTCACAGTGTCTATCACTCTAGGTCAGAATAGACCTGAGAGTAATGACAATGTGTATTCCATTCTCCCCCAGAGGTGTGGAACTGGAGTCTTACCATTTGATGTAGTTTTTTCATACTCAGAACATTCCTTTTTGGGGCTGTCTTACCTTTGTGCAGGGGATACTGTAAGCATATTCTAAGCCTCACCAGCAGGGCTTAAATACAAAATGAGAAAAAAACTAATGTCTGAATGTAGAGATAATTATTTTGTTCGTAATATGTTTAATTAGTTTTATAAACATACAGATAATACACTCTGATCCTAAGCAGAAGTTAATTCCTGGTGAGTGACACTTTTTTCGTAACAGGATACACATATAACTCACAAGCAGAAGTTACAAACAAAGAAACAAACAAAATGGTGATAATATGAATAAATAAATGTTTCTATTCAATTACTGTGCTTTATGTTTTCAAACAAATTACATTACATCTTTTTTCATTCTGCTTAAATCTCCATATCAAAAATATAAATTGCTTCAGAGCAAATTACGAACTACTCAAGTTTTCAGAGCAAAAAAACAAATTGCTCAACTCTTTATAGGAAAAAACAAATTGCTCAACTCTTTATAGCAAAATTTTTTTTTAATTGCTTTAAACTTGAAAACAAAAATTATAAATTACTTGAGTCTTCACTGCAAAAATACAAATTGTTAAAATTGCTTTATAACAGAAATACAAGTTGCTCAAATCTTCAGAGCAAAAATAGAAATTGTTAAAATCTTCATATCAAAAATAGAAATTGCTTTATAACAGAAATACAAGTTGCTCAAATCTTCAGAGCAAAAATAGAAATTGTAAAAATGTTCATATCAAAAATAGAAATTGCTTTATAACAGAAATACAAGTTGCTCAAATCTTCAGAGCAAAAATAGAAATTGTTAAAATCTTCATATCAAAAATAGAAATTGCTTTATAGCAAAAATACAAATTGCTCAAGCCTTCATAGCAAAAATACAAATTGCTCAAATCTTCATAGCAAAAATATGAATTATTTTTTGTCAAGTAATTTTTCTGCTACACAAACTGTGTTATCAGTTGACTCACTGGAAATCTGAATGAAGTAAAAGAACACAATTTTCTTGCTTCATCAAATCAAAATTGTTTTTTTAATACATGCACCCTCCTACCTAACCAATTTCCATACAATTTTATCTTTTTCCGTTTTTTGTTTGGTTTTTTATTCTAAGAATTTTTATTTTATTTGTTTCATCTTTCATCTGATTATTTTCTTCCAAGATTTTTTTTTCCTTTTACCTTATACTTAATCCCTTTGTTCATCATTCTGCTCTTTGACTAATTTTCTGCTTCTCTTTTTTATTACTATCCTTCTTGTTGTTCTTAGTCATTTCCTTCAATTACATAAAAAAGAGAAAACTATTGCTCCTTATTACAGACTGTTCCATTGCCATCATTTAGTTAGAATTCCTTAATTGTTCAAAGACAAAGGTCTGCCTCTTATCTTCTGATTCCAGGAGAAGGAATTCTTGGTATCCTTTTTTTCCGACTTGCCTTTCTTGCATGAATCGTCAGCCTGGAAGAATTGCTTGCTTATCCAGTTTTAATGTCTTCATAATGGGGATTTGCATTTTAATAAAGCCATATTAATCTATAATGGAATTATATTTATTCGTGTATAAAGCAAAAAATATTTTATTATCAAAAATAATCAAAATTGTGTGATGAGATCACATTATACAGAAATGTAATATTTTGGCCAACCTGTCAGCAGAATTAGAATATGCTGACTGTATTCCCTGTTAAGGAGAAAGATCCCCACCCCACCATGAAAGGTATCTTTTGGCTATGATACTAAACAGGATCTGATAGGCTCTAATTTTGGAGATCTGTGTAGTGTGGAGTACCTTTCCAGAATGGTAGTGTACTTGTAAGGGTTCTATCTATGAGTCAAATAAATCAGTTAAAAAAATCATTTGTATTCAATAGGACCATGAGCAAAAAACATTAAAGCAACCTTTTAAGAAACAACTTTTTTTATCATACAACATGTGAAAGCATGTACAATACCCTGCCCTCATCAGCCACCAACCAGGGGTGATAACACTGTTTCAGTAGCTCAAGGCAGTACTGCCACTCCTGGCACTACTAAGCAGCTTTTGCCACCGGACAGGGTATTTAAAAGAATTATATATATATATATATATATATATATATATATATATATGCCAAATCAACTAAAAGGAGAAATTACATAAATTATAAAAAATATAAATATGAACATGATTTTCTGACCTCCAGGCATAAAATAACTGTCGATTGGTTGACATGCTGTTAAAATCACTCACTCCTGTAATATTTTGGCACTTCTTCTTACTTGTATTTATAAAAATAAATACAATGTACAGTGTCTTCCAACTCTAACACTCTAACAGCCTGTATTAATGACTACTTTAGGTCAATTAAAATGATTTGTAATGGTAATTTACTTCTCATGAATAGTGCACAGGTATTTACAGCTGGTAGATACATAACCATGACAAAAAAACTACATTTTTTCTCCCTTATAACTAGCTGAAGATATTCATCTCCTGGCTTTATATATTTGATTCTAAAATCCTTTTAACAATAAGACAATGCATAATATAAACTGAAAATTAATCGTTTCATAAGCATACATGCATAGTAAAATGCTTATCAATAGTATAGAAAGCAAATATATTCATACTTTTTTCTTTTCAGACGAAATAACAGATCATTTTGCATAAAAGTTATTATGGTATTCCTTATAATGAATTTAATAACAAAAACATTAAAAACAGGAAAGATGAAGACAAACATCTGAAGCAGCAATATGGAATAATGAAAATACTTTATACCAGAACTTCAGAAAATAAAAGGGAAGGGCAAAGAATGTATTATTTGTCTAAATTTCTGAGATTAAGTTTGATAATTTTCCTCATCTAGAGTATGGAGGTGCCCGTGATGTAGACGTTATCGCCGTAGGAAATGAACACGGCAATACGAGTTCAAATCCTGGACGATACTGATTGCATTTCACATAGCACTAATACCCTTGGGAAAGGTATGAATCCAATTATTCTCCCTCCAGCTATGGGTAAATAGTAGGACAGACTAGGTTCTTCAGCCTTGGTTAGGCAACTAATCTAGGAGAAGGAAAACTCTGAATTCAAACCTGTTAAACTCCGCTTAAAAATTGACCTTGTGTCATATCCTGCCCGAGCGGAGGGGTTGGTAAATAGTATCATCTAGAGTATTTGTCTTTATTATTATATTCACAATGATGTAGCCAATGTGTACTTTGGCCTTTTTCAGATATTTCCTACATGGAACTTCAAGCCAAACCCTTTATTTTATCCATGGGGCTAGCTTGTTCTAATTCTGGTAACCACACAACAGATAAAAATAACAAGGAATACTTACTATTGGTTAACACTTGTACCTGGTCAGCTATCTACCCCAATGGATCAAATAAAGGGTTTGGTTTGAAGTTCCATACAGGCTTGTCGTAGGAAATGGACATGGCAACACGAGTTCAAATCCTGGATGAGACTGATTGCATTTCACAAAGCACTAATACCCTTGGGAAAGGTATGAATCCAATTATTCTCCTTCCAGCTATGGGTGAATAGTAGGGCAATTGGGGTTCTTAAGCCTTGATGAGGCCATTAGTCTAGGAGAAGGAAAACTCTGAATTCAAACCTGTTATATTCCGCTTAAAAATTGACCTTGTGTCATATCTTGCTCGAGCGGAGAGGTTGGTAGTTATGTATACAGGTTCCCAAATTCAACAAGAAGAAGGCTGATGGACACATCAGCTGAAACATTGTGAATATGATTATAAAGATGAAGACAACAGTCCAAATATTTTGAATGATGAAAATTCTGTCTCTCTGTCTGTTTAATCTCTCTTTCTCTTTCTCTCTATATATATAACAATAAAGATGAAGACAATAGTCCGAATATTCTAAATGATAAAAAAGAATATATTCGTTAAAACATTGCGTTCATAACAAGAAAGATGAAGATACTACTTCGCTAAATACATGGAACAATTAAATTATTTTAATCTCAAAATTTCAAACACCACAAGAAGACTGAAAAGTCTATTAGCCAAAATATTAAAAACAGCAAAGATGAAGACAATAATCTGAAAAAAAAATAGATGAAATAATTAGATTTTTTCATGTGAAAAAAGCTAAACAAAATATCTGGTTCTTATAAACATCAATTTCTGTCTAAATTGGCAGTCAAATAAAGAAAATGATTTAACTCCAAAATGTTCACGTTACTAAAATAATCAAAAATATAAAAAAAACTAATAAAATAATAATGAAATAGTAACAATAAAAGCACAGCAGACGAAGCTTTAATTATAAGACGTAAAACTGATTATAGAATAATCAAGGTTACAACCCGGAGAAATCATTGGATCAAAGAACAAAAAGTTGAAATATACAAAAAGAAATAATGAAATTCAGAGGAAAATATGAAGTTCTTTATCTTTCTGACACTTTCAAAATATAAAAATAACATTGATAAACAAATCCAGGGATAATCATCTTTTTTTGATACATAAGAAAATGTATTTTGTTTGATATTCACATCATCATCTAAATAGAAATAAAAGTTGTTTAATTGATTCAAGAGTGTCTACTGTAGTATCTCACAGACCAATCTGCATAGGAATTAGATTGTTCTTCACTAAGTGCTCCTTGTGATCTTGTACCAAACTACCACCCTGTTGGTAGGGCTTAGAATATGCTCACTGTAAGACTGCTCCAAAAAGGGGTGTCCTGGATATGATACAAAACTGCATCTGATGGTGAGGTTCCAACTCTGAAGACCTGGGGAGTGTGGAGTGCCCCTTCATTGCCATTACTACCAGGTCCACTCTGACCCAGAGTGGTAGCACCTGTTAGTATCCCAACTACAGGTCGAATAGATCTATTTAAAAATGATTTGTATTTGATAGAGCTATGTGCAAAAAAAAACAACTCAAAACTCTTGAGAAAATACTTAAAAAAATGTAAATATGAATGTATGATGAACACAATTCCCTAAACTCTAGGCATAAAATAACCCTAGATAGATTGATATGCCATTAAAATCAATTGATCAATCAATGTACCGGACTATGCTAAACTTAATAAATAACACTTGGAATGCTGGCTATGAACCATATTATAAAAAACATCAAAGAATTTAGATGAATTCACATCATTCATAAACAGAGTTGAATGATCAAAAAAATCTCTCTTTTTTATTTTCAAAAAATACTGCCTACCTTTCAAAGGAGGATGTGAATTTATAGAATAATAAGTTGTGCAGTTTTCTTATTTTTATTTGTCTATTAGAAACTACTGAAATATTTTTTATTGAATTTTCACACTCATTGAAATATTTATTAGTAAGAGATTAATTTCTATCATGTGAAGGTATTGAAGTGAAATCTTTCTCTCTGTTCAAATGGCTGGCTTTTTTTTTTTTAAATAATCCGTTTGAACTTTGGCTAATGGTAAATAAGTTTTTTTTAAATTCATTTAAATAAACAGCTTATTTCTCTTTATTGTTTAGATCATTACATTTTGGCTGGTGATAGCTTTTCTCAAAAGAATGTCAGCCTTAGAATATGTTGACTGTATCATCTTCTGAGGGGTAAGATCCTTCTAGAAAGGAGTGTCCTGGGTATGACATGGAACTGCATCTAATGGTGAAGCTCCAGTTCTGGGGAGTGTGCAGTACACCTTTATTGAACCAGAGTAGGAGTAGCTGTTTGGTTCCTATCTATTAATCAAATAGATCTGTTTAAAGATTATTTGTGTGTCTGAAGAAACAACTTCGCAAAAAATGTGAATATGAATATACAGTCAATGCAATTCCTTAATCTCTTTAGACTATTGAATAATTGAGGTTACATTGAATATAAATCATTGGATCAAAGAACAAGAAAATTGAACTATATAAAAGAAAATAATGAAATTCAGTGTAGAATATGGCATTCTTTATCTTTCTGACAGTATCAAAACATAGAAATAACTTTGATAAATAAATCCAAAATATAAGAATAACTTTGTTTAACAAATTCATGGATAATTCATAAAATAACCCTAGATAAAGAATGTGACGAGCTGTATTGAACAAATCCAGGAGGCAGCATCCCACAAAACAGCAGCTGTACAGCCCCCAACTGCCCATCTCGAAAACCATCCAAATTAGATGAACAAGACATGCAGGACACTGCTGAAGCTGTAAGGATGAACTCATAAACAATGTTTTCTTATGGACACCTTCACACAGACAAGCACTGTACTGATACAGGATGTAGCATAGAAGACCTGCTAGGAGTGATGGATGATAGAGTGGAGTAGCAAGAGAGGGTCAAGGAAATCCATGCTAGTGACATGACATGAGGATGATGATGAAGTTAACATACCAGTAAAATTACTCAGTAAATCAACCAAATGGATGCATTGTCAAATAAAGGAAATTCATTTCAAATTTTGAATTAGCAATCAAAACAACAATACTAATTTGAAAAATTCATCAAATAGTGAACTAAACACTAGGCATAAAATAACCCCAGACAAGTTGACATGTCATTAATACTTCACTTGAGAAATTAAAAATATATGATTCATTTCTTCTTAATATTCCATTATGTTTTTTATATTTTTGTTCAATATCAGTTAAAATATATTGACTTTAAAAACATAAAAATTCATAGTTTTTATAGGACTTAACATGTTTAAGATGCACTTTTTTTCCAGATTTTTCAGCCCAAAACTTAGAGGTGCATATTATAGATAAGAACTATTTAACTTTTTTCTGGCTCACCCTATTCAGGATAGGATGACTGAAAGTAAATTATATCCATGGTCTAAATTAATGTGTTTTATGAGAAATATCAACAGGAATGTATGTTTGTTTATAATTTTGTTTCTCCTAATGTGAGCTTATTTTTACCACAAGTTTGTTTCATTTTTGGATGAACATGTCTATGTGTTTCCTTTTAATACTGATTAAATTTTGTGTTTTTAGACACAATGAAAACTATATAAATTCTTATTTTTAATGAACTGATAAAATGTTGAAAAAATGCTAAATTTAGTTGTTACAGATTCTAAAAAGTCAGGGCATATAATACACAAGAATTTAAAAAACAAAGATTTTTGTAGTTCAAAGTTAGGGGTGCATGAAATACATGAAAACTGATGGTAAATTATTAACATGTGTACCAATGCTTAAGACCTCATATTTGCACTGGCAACTGTATTAAATAATAATAGTATAATAAAATATTGTATGAAAAGAATAACCAGTTTTTTTTTTATGAAGAAAAATTCAAATTAGGAAGATTCAAACTCTCCCAGTCAACATATCACCTGCCTCATGAATTATTTCTGAAAGGGTCAGGAATTATAAATCTTATTGTTTTGTTTTGTCTTTTGTAATCATGATTTTTTTTTTTTTTTTTTTTTTGTTAAGCTGCTCAGGATCAAGATAGGATGTCTCTCTTTCTTTCTTAAAGTGATTATGTTTACAATGCTTGAAAAGAACAAGAATATTTCTCATTTTCCTTCTGGAATAATATTAATTTATATATTTGTCATGGGCAGCTGCAAACAATGCTTTCTTCTTCTTTTTCTTACTAGGGAAGAAAAAAAATCAGTAGATGTCGCAAAAGAAAGGATTAATGAAATTTTAAAATTTCATAAACCCAAATATAGATTATCTTTCTTTTAAAATTTTATAATGTAAGAAAACTTATCTTCCTTAAATAATTTTACAATCTTAGTTTTTTTGTAGATACAGCACAGCATTTATTTCTGGTTAACTCCTTATTCCAAAGTTGTAATATATATATATATATATATATATATATATATATATATATATATATATATATATATATATATCTGCTTTTTGTGATCCATATTATTTTAAAGATAATATTGAAATGGTCAGCGGACAAAAAGAATTTATTACGAAGAGAAAAACTCTTTTTTTACTGACTTAAACTTCACTATTAAAATCAAATCTTATAGAGTGAATCAAAAGTTTAACAATATTTTAGTAATATGGGGCACAATTCATCAGCTCTTGAATGCTTTTGTTAATTTTGTGAAGGTGATGAAACACACTGGACTGTAAGATGCCGAGTTTACTTCATACGAAGCTGGTATTAATCACCAAATTTGCCTCTATAGCTTGTAGCATCGGCTTGGAATTCATGGTTTTAGGCCAACCTGACCTTACCTAATTGGCAAGGTTCTTGCATCTGGTTCAAAATTCCTTGAACCATCTGGTTATTGTACTAAGATCATCTGCAGCTTCATCTTTCACACAACAAAATGTTTTTGGTTTTTTCTATGGTGATATGGCCCAAGCATAAGTTTCCAAACTAGACTACTTTGCTCATTTATCCATGCTGCTTTTAAATTACACTCAGAGTAAAGTTATGTAGAACATGTACAGGTCCCAATTTCACAGCTTTGGTTATATGATATACACGCTGCAAATGAACACATACCAAAATATTGTGAAACTTTTGACTTCCCTGAGTAACATCATTAATATTCAGTGTTAAACTAATCATTCAGATTCTCTTGAATATGTTGTGATTTATCAAGGATAATTCTTGATTAAGGATTCCATAATCAATTTTTTATTCATCCAGAACTAATATCCTTATCTTGATTAGCTGAATTCCTAAGACACCTCAGTATTGTTACTATTCAATGATTGCTGCAAGTTACCATACTTATTTTGGTTGTTTTTATTCCAACATCTTAACTTGTGCTGCATCAGATGGTGAGGTTCCAGCAGTGCTGGAGCTTTGGGGAATGCGGAGTACCCCTTCCTTGCCATTGCTTCCAGGTCCACTCTGGCCCGGAGTGGTAGCACCTGATAGGGCCCTATCTATGGGTTAAATAGAACTAACAGCATACTTATGCTAAAATGAATTGTTTGAGTAAATTGAATAGCTTGAAATAGAAATATTTTTGACAATTAAACTGTACTTACATTTAAACAATGTGCTTATGCTTAACTGAATTATTTCAAATAGAACTGTTTTTCAACATTAAAACTGTATTTACACTTAACTGAATTGTTACATATAACTGCTTGAATAGTTTGAAATGGAAATGTTATTGACAATTAAAATGTGTACTTATGCTAAACTGAATTGTTTTAAATAGAACAGATTATTTACAAAAAAATGGATTTGGTGTTAAATAACCTACAAAGGTTGATATGCCGTAAAACCCAACAAACCAAACTAAACCTTAACTTGTGTTGCTTGAATAAGACTTGAGTATGTATTTACCAACCCCTCTTCACAGGCAGGATGTGACACAAGGTCAATTTTTAAGTGGAGTTTAACAGGTTTGAATTCAGAGTTTTTCTTCTCTTAGACTGGTTTCCTAACCAAGGCTAAAGAACTCAGGCTGTCCTACTATTTACCCATAGTTAGAGGGAGGATAATTGGATTCATACCTTTCCCAACAGTATAAGAGTTATGTGAAATGCAATCAACCTTGTCCAGGATTTGAACTCATGTCCCCATGTCCATTTCCTATGGTGATAACCATTACATCACGGTCACCACCAAAGACTGGAGTATACATCTAATGCTGTCAGTGCCTCCTGCAGAGGAGCAACCCCCCAACTCCCCCTAAAAAGAAGGAGTGTCCTGATATGACGTGAAAAGATAGTAAAAAGGAGAGATGCCAGAGGAAGAATTAATAATAATAATAATAATAATAATAATAATAATGGAATTTAGCATAGAAAAATGTGCCATGCTCATAATGAAACATGGACACAGACAAATAATGGAAAGAATGGAACTGCCAAGTGAAGAAAGAATCAGAATGCTTGCAGAAAAGGAAAATTACAAATAGTTGGTAATATTGGAAGTGAATATCATCAAACAAGTGGAGATGAAAAAAATAAGAAAAGATTTCCTTTGGCAAATGAGAAAACTTTTTGAAACCAAGCCCTGCAGCAGAAATTTCATCAGAGGGATAAGCACCTGAGGCAGACCCTTGTAAGATATTTGGGACCATTCTTGAAATGAACAAGGAATGAACTCTAACAAATGGACCAGAGGACAAGAAAGTTTATGATGCACAAGGCTTTACATTAGGGAGATGACAAAGTCAGACTATATATATCTAGAAAAGTAGGAGGAAGAAAACTTGCCAGTATTAGGGAGTGTGGATGTATCAATCCGAGGACTGAAAGACTATGTTAAAAAGAGTGAAAAAAAAGACCAATTATGGCAGCCACTGACAACATAAGGACAAGCAGAATAATAATAACTAGAAAACAGAAATGAGAAGAAAAACATAAATATATAGATGTTTGGTTGGTTGGTTGGTTGGTTTTAAAACATGTCAACTCTTGTTAGTTTATTTAGAGCTGACATATTTGTGTAAGCAACAAGGAAACCTCAGGTGAGAAACTGAGTCTCTTTTAATAGCAGCAGCAGCAAAAAAAAAAAAAATCACCATATGGACTGATAATACTAAAGTAAAAATTGATTATACATAACAGAATAGCAAGTGTAGATTGTGAGATGATAGAGACAAAACTATTAATCAAATAGTAAGTGAATGTAGTAAACTAGTGCAAAAGGAGTATAAGATAATACATGACTGGGAGGGAAAGGTGATCTACAGAGAATTGTGCAAGAAATTGAAATTTGACCATACTACCAAATGGTACATGCACAAACCAGAATCTGTCCTGGAGAATGCGACACATAAAATTCTTCTGGGATCTGGAGATACAAACGGATCACCTAATCCCAACCAGAAGACCAGACTGAGTGATAATTAACAAAAAAAAAAAAAGACATGCCATCCCATTTTGGCTACAGAGTAAAAATCAGAGAAAGCAAAAAGAGAGACGAGTACTTGAACCTTGCCAGAGAACTAAGAAAGCTGTGGAACATCATGAGGGTGATGGTGATACCAGCTGTAATTGGTGTGCTTGGAATGGTCCCCAAATGCTTAGAGTGGGGGGGCTAGAAATTGAAGGACAAATTGAGACCATTCAAACTACTGCATTGTTGAGATCAGCCAGAATACTGAGAAGAGTCCTGGAGATCTGAGGAGACTTGCTGTCACTCAGACTCTCGTGAGAGACCATCAGCTAATGCTGGCATGAAAAAATTGCAAAAAGTAAAATAATAATTAAAATGATAATAATGATGCATCAAATTTTTTAAAGACAACCAAGATGAAGATACTAACTGCAAGGACTGATAAGATTGACTTTTTGGCTAATTTGTTCTTTGGTGTTTTTAAGGTAGCTTTCTGATAAAGTTCTTCACTTCTCATTGCTTATGAGATTAGGTTTACTGGAATATCCTATTTACCCAACCCCTCCGCCCGGACAGGATATGACACAAGGTCAATTTTTAAGTAGAGTTTAACAGGTTTGAATTCAGAGTTTTCCTTCTCCTAGACTAGTTGTCCTCACCAAGGCTGAAGAACCCAGTCTGTCCTACTAGTTACCCATAGCTGGAGGGAGAATAATTAGATTCATACCTTTCCCAAGGCTATTAGTGCTATGTGAAATGCAATCAGTCTCGTCCAGGATTTGAACTTGTGTCACCGTGTCCATTTCCTATGACGATAACCATTACACCACGGGCACCTCCTACGGTTTACTGGAAGATGCTCAAAGCTTTTATTTATCTAATTTTTTTTTTTAAGAATTTTAAATATTTGCTACGCACTACCCATCAAACTTTTTATTACAGTATAATTTTCATTATCTCTTTTTCCTTCTCAGGTCCATTGATATTGGCTATTTTACTCTTTAGCTCCTTGTTTTCCAATAGTCAGTTTTCTTTGTATTTTTTCTCTTTCTCTCAAATTCTTTCATGAAATGTTTGTTTTTCCTTTTAGTCTAAGCCTGGTTTCCGTCCTTTATTAAGTAATTCAAATAGTTTTATTCATTTCCTTATCCTCAATAAGATTAATTTTGTTTAGCAAAATAATTTTTTTTTATAAAATTGTGAAAGACTAATCCTCTTAATTTTGGGAGTGTGTTTTTCTGAGGTGCAGTTTTATATAAGTGGATATTCAAAGAATTTTGCTATGCAGTCAAAACAGCCAGACAAATATTTGCGTGAATTTTGAGTTATTCCCTCCCAGATGCTCCAACTTGCATGAAGGAATAGAAGTCTAAACAATGTTTGCTGAATATTGATTTTGCAAAAGTTTACTCTGAAAATGGGAAAGTCGCCAAATAAATCTATCTGATAATATGAGATGTTGCTCAACAAATCAAGGTGGCCCATCAAGTCTTTCCAGAGAACTAAGATACTTTATTTTTTCATTTTGGCTTTTTGATATCTATAAGGGCCATTTAATTATCAACATCATCTAGGCATGCTGACAGCATAGATTCTTTTGACTCTCTTGCCCTATCAGTCATCTTTCTTAGCATGTCTTCTAGACAGCATTCAGAGTCCACACAGAGCTGATTAATATAAGTTTTTTACAGGTTAGGCAACACTGGTGTGTCCAGGTGTAGGAGTCCATAGGAGAATGTTGCTCATGAGTTTGTCCTTACTTCTTCAGCAGTGCCCAGTAGTTCCCAACATCTTACACATCTTACTTGGGTAGTCTGTGAGATGGGATGTAAGTGGCTTGTATAGTTGCTGTTTCCAGAATTTGTTCAAAACAGCATGAAGCACCCTTCTATAGTTCCCATCTACTTTTTTTTTTCTCAAAGCATTTTATTAGGGTCCAAGTGGTGCAACCATACTGACACAACTACAGCTTGGAAGAATTTTCATTTTAGTAGAGGAATCAGATTTCCATAGAGTCATTAACCTGTCAATAACAGTCCATGTCTCACTTATGCATATGTTGATATTGTTTTCAGTCGATGAGATATTGCTACCAAGGTATATGAACTGGTTTATTACAAATTATTATTCTTTATATTGAGAAAGATTTTCCTAATCTTTTAGAAAAAAAACCTTTCAACATTTGACTTCATATCATAACAAACAAATCCATTCATTTATCATCTCTCAAAATTTTCCAGAAGAATAAGTCTTTGTAGATTTATCATCTCTCTCAACACTACAAAAGGATACATATTTGTAGATTTATCATCTCTCAGAAATCTACAAATATTTGAGAGATGATAAATGAACAGACTTATTTGTAATGAAATATTTTTTTTGATATTATGAAGTCTAAATCTTTAAAATAAAAACACTGTTTAAATACACATTCTGTCAGCAGGGCTTAGAATATGCTGACTATCTCCTGTAGAGAGGTAAGACACTCCCCTAAAAAAAGGGATGTCCTGGTTATGACACTAAATTGCATCTGATGGTGAGACTCCAGTTCTAAAGATCTGGAGTATCACTTCAATGCCATTACCCCCAGATCCACTCTGACCCAAAATGGTAGCACTTATTAGGCTCCTACCAATGGGTCAAATATGTCTTATTTGATAGAAATACTTGATGCCATATAGCTGCAAATTAATTTTATAAAGAATAATTACTTGAAGTTATAATTGATTATTAAGAATTATTATTAGTTACTTGGAATTATATGAGTATAAGTGTGTGCAAACAAATGACTGATTAAATAGAAAGGATTACTTGAAGACATGTAATTATTATGATTAGACTGGACTACTTGAAATTATTATGATTAGATAGGAATACTTGAAATACAACTGTGGGCAAATTATTAGATAGGAGTAGTTGTCATCATGTAACTATGTACAAAATAACTCCTGTGGTGTATTGGTTAAAGCAATGGACTGCGGAATTGTAGTAAGCGAGTTCGTACTCCAGTTGTGCTATTATGTTCACTTTCGGGCAAATACCCTTGGAAAAGATATGAACCCCCATATCCTTCCAGCTATAGGTTAAATAGTACCGCTACTATTCTTCTAGGAGAATGGCTTTGGCATTAAATAACCTACAAAGGTTGATATGCCATTAAACAAAGAAACCAACCAACCAACCGAAACAACTCCTAAGAAATAACAACATAAAAGATGTAAATATAAATGTACAATAAACATGATTCCCTAACCTCTATTGGCATAAAATAACTCTAGATGGGTTGAAATGTCATTAAAATAAATTAATAACTGTTTAAAGAACATTTAATGTATTTAAAGGTTTAGCTTTGATATTTAACTAAACTTAGCAAAGTATGGCCAAAGAGGAAATGAGAAGAGATGGGAGTAGGAAGATTGACTTCAACTATCCAACTTGCTTTCCTTGAAAATCAGCATCTAAAATCTTAGATTTTTGCTTGGTCTTGAATACTTTTTAATTTGTGATAGGAAATATACAGCTCTCTAACCAACCAACCAAGTATGGCTTTTGAGATAGATTAAAGACTGAACTTTCATCTTAAACGTTTGTTAGAAAAGTTCTAATTTCAGATCATCTAAATCTGTCATACCCAATTACCATTCAAGCAAATGATGGATAAAAATCTGGACAAAAAAAAGATTCTTTGTAATCAGCCATTTTGATTTTTTTTTCTCCTATCCAAAAAGAGGCAGCATGTCTCAGCTTTTAGGAATCTTTTTTGATTAATTACACAAGTGTCACTAATTAACTTGAAAAGAATAGTAGTAATAATGATAATAATACCTTTAACGACTGTACTTTTTTAATCAGTTTTTTTTTTTTTTACTGGGTAAAATCAGATTAATTAATTTGGGGAAGAACTCTTGCTTAAAGAATTGAATGCTGGCTTGCCCCCCTACAAAATACAAAAAAAAGGGCTGTAAACAAGATGACCAATTAGTTGGGAAAATAATACAATGAGAACTGGGATTAAATTCTTCTATTCAGAATGATAAAATGAACAGCCAAAAAGATTCTGCAGTCTTTAAAATTAACAAGGATTACAAAATTAGCACATCTTAAAAGTCCATTTTATACAATTTGGTAAATCATGGATAAGATTTATTAAACATATGTCAAAACTTTCATTCATTCTAATCATATCATACACTGTTTTTCAGAAAATTAGATATCATTTTATAAATGATTAACTTGATAAAATTTTGTTCAAATGATCTCAAATTTTAACAGCATGTGTAGAAACAACTCCAAATTCTATGTTTAATGTTTAAATGTCTTTTCTTATCCAACCAATGACATTTCTATGGTTAAAAATATAAAACCTAAAACAAACAGCTTAGCTTCTCCTTTATGCAGGATATTTAAGAAATATTGATATCATTTTGTAATCTTATAACTTGACCAGTTCTCATCCAAATAATCTAAAATTTTAACATCTAGAAACAACTCAAAATTCTGTTTAATGTTTAAATGCCTTTTCTTTTCCTGTTAATGGCATTTCTATGGCTAAAAAGAAAAAACATAAAACATTAAGACAAATAACTTAGTTACTCCTTTATACAGGGTGTTTCAGAAAAATCAATATCATTTTGTTATCTAATAACTTGATCAATTCTTCTTCAAATGATTGCAAATTTTAACAGTATGTGTAGAAATGACTTAAAATTCTATGTCTAACATTTTTTTCTTTTCAGGTATAGAAATGCCATTCAATGGATAAGAAAAGGTGTTTTAACATAGAATTTTCAGTTGTTTTGCCCCATGCTGTTGAAACTTTAGTAGTGAATTTAAATAAGATTTGGTCAGAATGATATGATTTTTCTAAAACACCCTGTACATCTCAAATGATATCATAATTTTTGGAATACCCTATTTTGTAACTATGAATTCGAGTGGAAGTAAAGAAAATGAAATGAAACAATGATAGTTATATTCTAACTCTGATATATTTGAATAAATTTTTAAATTTTTTTGCTTTTTCACTTTACCACTCTCTAACTTAGTTCTGGAACTTTTCTGTACCTTAAAATGATTACATTTTTTACTTCCTTTTAAAAAATATTTCATTGTTATCATTATTTTGCTCCATGTGAGTTTTTCACTCTATCTTTGATAACTTTTCACTGCAGTCTGAGTGACTGCAAGTCTCCTCATTCTTCAAGTATCCTAGTCAATTTTAGTTGTACTGAGGTCAGGATTGTTTCGATTCTTCCAGTAATCTCACATTCATCAAGTCTCTTTTTCAGGTCCTTGGGGATTGTTCTATGATTACTGCCCCTTTCATGTTCCACAGCTTTCTTGCAAGTTCCTGGTATTTGTCCAGCTTTTTACCTTCTTTCTCTTTTACTCCATGGTCTATTGCTGCCTCAAAATCCATTATGTGACAGTATTATCATTTTACTAGTGAGTTTTTCACACCAGCTCCAACTACTAGTTTTCAAGTGATAGTACTTTTCCTCAGATCTCCATTATTATCAATATTACTAGCAAGTTTTCTGTACTGATTTTAATTTTTTTTTTTTTTTCCACTAAAGTCTGAAGGACTGCAAATCTCATAAGTTCTCTAGGACTCTTCTAAGTACTCGAGTTGATCTTAAAAGAGTTGTTGTCAGGACGGTCTTGTTTCTTTCTCTGATCTCCAATTCATCCTGTCTCCTTTCAAAACCCTTGGATACTGTTCCAAGTGCACCAATTTCAGTTGGTATCACCTTCATTCTCATGTTCCACTTCATTTTCAGCTCTCTGGCAAGGTTCATGTATTTTTCTCTGTTTTTAATTTCTTTTATTTTCATTCTGTGGCAAAATACACAAGATGCCAAGATTTTTTTTTTTTTTTATTAATTAACTCTAGGTCTGATCTTCTAGTTAGGATTGGGTAATCTGTTTATATTACACTTTCCTCACTCACTTGCGTCTAGTCTTATACTCTTTTTGCACTAATTTACTGCATTTGCTTATTATATGATTAATCGATTCACCTCTACCACCATACTTGTTATTTTGTTGCGTCTTGTCTATTTTTGTTTGAATGTAGTTTGTCCTTATGGCATAGTGTTATATATTGACCCTCGACCAAGCCGTCAATCAAGAGATGCACTTGTGTAAATAAGTGGAAGAACAGCGGAAGCAGGTGGGCATTAAACAATAATATAACCAAGTGCCAAACAGTTCGAGTCAGTTGGAGAGAGGATGCCAGCATGAAAACCAGCTTGCAGACTAGGGGTCTTGCGGCCCTCAGTGACCCACGGTTGAGCAGCCCAGCCAGGATGCAAAAGAAGTGCTGCTATGGTCAGAAGAACTTTGGGTCAATATAGCAGTCTGTCCCTGTCTCCAACTGATCTCTCACACTTAACCAACATCACCCTTTCAAGAATAAAGTGTGAGAGATATATTTTTATAAAGAAGTGTGTTCGTTCGTTTATTGAAGTTCCTCATTGTGTTTGATTATGTTCCGCATATATTTGTATATGTATATGGCTATACAACAATTGTTTTGTGCTGCTATCAGAAGAGATTCAGTTTCTCTCTTAAGGTTTCCCTTTCTTAGTTATGTCCAAGTCATCTCTTGTGAGATTTCGCTTGTTTGCTGCTTGAAATATCCATACATTTGCTTTTCTTCCCATTTCTGTTTTCAAGTTATTGTTGTTCTATTTATCCTTATGTTGTTTGTGTTGTTGTAATTAGCCTTTCTTTGTTATTTGTATGTCGTCGTTGAGTCATCTTATTGATGTATCAATGCTATCTTCAATGCTGGTGAGTCCTCTTCCTCCTTCTATTCTTCACACATACAGCCTGTCTATGTCATCTCTGTGATGTAAGGCTTTATGCAGTCATGAGTTTTCTTGTTCTCTGGTCCATTTGTTGAAGTTCTTCTCTTGTAAACTTTAAGAATGATCCTGAGTATCTTACAAAAGGGACAGCCCAGGTGTTTATATCTTTGATGCTTGGTTTCAAGTAGTTTTCTTGTTCTCCTGAGATACTCTTTTCTAATTTTTTCTTCCTTCTCTGCTTGTTGATGGTATCCACTTCCAATATTGCCAAGTACTTGTAATTTTCTTTTTCTCCAAGTATTCTTATTTTTTCCTGATTTGGTTGTTCTATTCCTTCTGTCATTTGCCATTTCCCACTGCTTGTTATTAGCATGGTACATTTTACTTCACCAAGTTGGATCCCTATATCCTGACTGTATATTCTCATTGCTTATATTAAGGTTTCCAATTCTTTTTTATTTTTGGCAAACAGTTTTATTATTAGTATTATAACTTTTAGGAGGGCACTTATTTATGGAAGATACTTTAAATGCAATGATAGTGAATAATACTGTTATGACAAATAATAGCAAGGACAATTTTGAAATCTGTTGCAAAAGTGTGTTTCTCTTGCAAACATTTTCATTAAATATTGTAGATATTCCCTAAAAAACAGATTCTCTGGTTTTAATGTCACCTTTAAACACATTAGACAATAGTTATTTTAATTTTAGATCCAAAATTGATTTTACCAAATTTTGGTACCAAATTCTTTGAAAATAAGTAAAAATGGATATTCAGTGGTAGGGAATTCTCCGATTGGATAATGATCTTCTATGTATAACTCTTCATATTTTATGAATATTTGTTTATATAATTGATGTTTCAGTAATTTATATGAAGAAGACCTGAGAAATTTGTCAAGTACCAAACTCCTCTCCTGAGGAATATCTCCTTTCTCTTGAAATTGGTGATCTCTTGATTATGTGTATAGCCAACTTTGTGCTAAAAATAGAACCTAACATTTGGCAGCCTACAGTCTTGTACTCAACAGCTTGATACATCTGTCAGTAGATTAAAAATCAATGTGATATTCCTTCAGAGAAACTAAAATTATGACATTTTAAGCAATGTTTTTTAGTTAATCCTCATATTATCCTCCACATTTCACATGCTCTCTGCATATGGAAAAGATAAAGCAACTATTAAACTTTCATAATTTGATTTCTGTGTGGCCTCAATATAATGAAAATGTATCTTTTTCTTTTTTGAGTGCTGGAGTAAACGAGAGGAAACTGGACTCGGTATTTTTCGGAATTAAGACTGCTTTATCAAGTTTAATGTTGTAGTAACAAAATGATACTTGCTAAAACTCTCAGTGCCCTCAACAAAAGATCATTTTATTTTACTTTCAATACTGCTGGTTGCCTATCTAGTTCAGAAGCAACTTAAATATTCAGCATATTGAATATGTCTATATTCTGATTTCAAAACTTTTATGAATCATGTAATATCAAGCATAATGTAAAGTTGTACAATGTGGAAAAAAACAAAATCATTAGAAAGGACAATATGAGGAACAACACATAGAGATAAAAATCAAAAGGTCAAATTGAATAAGAAAACAAAACAAAGAATGAAATATTATGTAAATTATAAAATAACAAAATAAAAAATGGACATGATGCATACCTAAAAGGGATGATAACAGATGGGGCAAATTGTTGATAGAATCGGGTGCCCAGAGAAGAACAATTGTACAAAGAAAAGACCTGACAAGATTGAGAGATAGTGGTGTTTGTTGGTAAAATCTGGCCAAGGCGAGCACAATCAATTTTGCTATAGCAAGAATTGGGAAAGTTCATTATTCAGCAGTGTATTCAAAATGGAATGGTAAGATCTGGCCAAGGCTAGCACAATCAATTTTGCCATAGCAAGAATTGGGAAAGTTCATTATTCAGCAGTGTATTCAAAATGGAATGGTAAGATCTGGCCAAGGCTAGCACAATCAATTTTGCCATAGCAAGAATTGGGAAAGTTCATTGTTCAGCAGTGTATTCAAAATGGAATGGTAAGATCTGGCCAAGGCTAGCACAATCAATTTTGCCATAGCAAGAATTGGGAAAGTTCATTGTTCAGCAGTGTATTCAAAATGGAATGGTAAGATCTGGCCAAGGCTAGCACAATCAATTTTGCTATAGCAAGAATTGGGAAAGTTCATTATTCAGCAGTGTATTCAAAATGGAATGGTAAGATCTGGCCAAGGCTAGCACAATCAATTTTGCCATAGCAAGAATTGGGAAAGTTCATTGTTCAGCAGTGTATTCAAAATGGAATGGTAAGATCTGGCCAAGGCTAGCACAATCAATTTTGCTATAGCAAGAATTGGGAAAGTTCATTGTTCAGCAGTGTATTCAAAATGGAATGGTAAGATCTGGCCAAGGCTAGCACAATCAATTTTGCTATAGCAAGAATTAGGAAAGTTCATTATTCAGCAGTGTATTCAAAATGGAAAATCCCGTAAGGTTCTAAAGAACCAAACAAAAAAACAATTATATTTTCCAGTATTTAAACACTTTTGATTTGTCCAGCAAAATTCATGAGACAAAAGAATTGCATCAATTTCTTTATTATTTGGTGTAAGCCTACTATATTTGGCCTTTGAAGACCTTAAAAGAATTATCCCTTCTGCTGCTGCAGAAAATATTAAAAAAAAAAAGGAACAACAAAAATTGCACATTGATTTCTTTTTTTGTTGTGGGGAGGGTTATTTCATAAAATATTCTCTTTTTGCTTTCAATTATACTTTGATAAAACTGTTCTTTTGTTACTACTTACAAAGCTGTGACAAGACAGAAAAATGTTTTCCTTGTTATTACTCAACATTTTTCTTTTAAACACATATTAGCTAATAGGTTATCTTGTTATCTTGATTGTTTGCTTGTTTTTGATGGTCTGTCAACCTGTCTAGGGCTGTTTTATGCCTCTAGGTTAGAGAATTGTGTTCATTGTACATTTATGTCTAGTTGTTTTTTAAGAGGGTTCTTTATTGCACATGGTCCTATCAAATACAAATGAGAATTTTTCAATAGAACTATTTAACCCATACATGGGATCTTGACTGGTACTACCACTCCAGGTCAGAGTGGACCAAGGAGTAATTGCAATGAAGGTGTACTCTATACTCTCCTGGTCTCCAGAACAGGAGCCTCTCCATCAGATATAGTTTAATGTCATACCCAGGACACCGGTTATCTTGAGGTGTATATTTCAATCAATAATCTTAATTAATGTTATTACAATTTTTTATATTTTTTATCTTTCATGATCATTTGAAATTGGAAAAATAAAATGTTAGATGGCATTAAAAAATTTCTAGATGAATCAAAAATCTTCATGAGGTTGAAAAATATATTGTTTTAAAGTTTAGTTTCTTTGTTTGATGTCATATCAACCTTTGAGGGTCATTTAACACCACCGCCATTCTTGTAGAACAGCAGCAATACTTTCAAAATGTATTAGTCCAAAAATGAACATAATACCATTACTGGAGTTTGAACTTGCTTCCTTTGAAGCTGCAGTCCAGCTCTTTAGCCACTATACCACAAGGACTTGAAATTATCTCTATATAATGTTTTTTGAGTGTTATTGATTTTCAGCACTGATTTAAGTTCAATGATAATGTTGAAAAACAATTGTGTGAAAAAAGTACTTTTTTATAATTAGGCTAGGAATTTACCAATATCTATCTATATGTAATGCAGTTCATCATGCACAAAGCATAGATTTATCTTTATGTAATGCATTTCATCATGCACAAGGCATAGATTGATCCTTATGTAATGCAGTTCATCATGCACAAGGCATTGATTAATCCTTATGTAATGCAGTTCATCATGCACAAAGCATAGATTTATCTTTATGTAATGCAGTTCATTATGCACAATGCATAGATTTATCTTTATGTCATGCATTTCATCATGCACAAGGCATAGATTTATCCTTATGTAATGCAGTTCATCATGCACAAGGCATTCTATTTGGACCTTACATTTTGACAAAAAAATTTCATTCTTTTAGTACCATAAAAACAACTTATAATAATTATGCTATCATCAGACTTGTCAGTGAGGCTTAGGAGATGTTGACTGCTGCTCCTGCAGAGAAGTAAGACTCACACAAAAAAGGGGTATCCTCAGTACAATACCAAATTGCATCTAATGGTGAGGATCCAGTCCTGAAAATCTAGTGAGTGTGGAGTATGTCTTCATTCCTATTACTTCCAGGTCCACCTGACCCAAAGTAGTGTTACCAATTAGGATCCCATCTGAGTCAAATAGATCAGTTTAAAAATTGTTTGTATTTGATAGGACCTTGTGCAAAAATATAAACCTGTTAAGAAACAACTATGCAAAAAATATTGATATCAATGTACAATGAATGTAATTTTTTAATCTTAAGGCATAGATAGGTTGACATGCTATTAATATCAATCAATCAACATTATGCTATCATTATCTGACATTCTTATCAGGAAGAGGCTTCTCTTAGATACAATGTTAACACTTGATGAAGTTGATTTTTCTGTTAAAATGATGTTTTTCTTGCATTTCTTTTTTCTTTTGCAGATGGCTGGTCGTGAAGAACTGGCTAATCCACAAGAAGCGCAAATTGGAATTAGCCCCGAAACGCAATTGGAAACGCTACTGGGTATGTCTGAAAGGAACTATGCTGCTTTTCTTTGACTGTGATGAAGAAAGTGCCATAACAGAAGACAGTGCCCCCAGACATGTACTAGGTAAGTTTGTGATTCATGCCCTGCTAACCCTTTTTTCCCTGCTGAATAACTCCTAGTTCCTTCTAATGTTTCTATCCTCTGTCTTTTCTCTACATTAACACACCCTTTTATAAATAACCCTTAATATCTGCCAGTTGTTAATGAGAATCTCTAATCCAAATCCCTAACAACATAAATGTGTTCTTTGATTGATTGGCATTTTGCACTTAACTTGATTAATATGTTTGACTTTTTGTGCTTTATTGTGTAAATGTGTCTCTAACTCTTCTTGCTTTTCCATTCTTTTTAAAAGTAAAAAAGTCATGGCAACATTATCAACAAACAGGATCTACAGAATTAAGACTGAACTCTAAAAGCTTTTATTTTCTTACATTTCTAAAACATATCTGAGCTCATGTCTGCTTTACTGTATAGCAATATGTCAGTAGCAATAAATAAAAAAAAAACAACAAATCTTCAAAGTTAAAGACATAAAAGTCATTACAGAATAAATGTAAATTTCTTTTGAAGGATTATTTTAAGACAAATGAGACTTTTATCTACAATTTCAATTACCCACAGTCAACCTCAAAAATAAACATAAGTTTTACTTAATAATGGTTTCAAAATGCTTGACTAATGCTAGCAATTCTGATATGCCAAAGAGAGGACATTACTTCCTTTAAATAAAAAGGGGAATATTCTTGATTTTTGTAGTAGTAATGTCACGAACAATCTTACCTTGAAGAAACAGAAGGTGTGCTCTCTCTGCTACCGGCACGTGGAAACCAGAAGAAGAAAAGGACGCAAGAGGTGTGACTTATTTTATGGAGGAGAATGTGATAAGCCCACGTGAAGTGGCGATATTTAATGAGCATATAAGAAACTAAGTTTGAGGTGGAAAAAGGAGAGCAGTATTTTGCTTATATCTGATTGGTGAACATCCATCAGTTTATTTTACGTGTTAGATAATTTGACTACCCACCTAATAGGTTGATTCCACTTCAACTAGACTTCTAAAACCATGAACAATTTTATAAGGAACAACAAATATTGTTTATTTCAATATTGTTTTAACTGTTTTGTTATTAGTTATTGTTGTTGATCTCTTATTGTGCCTTATTCATAAATTCAAGTTTATCATATAGAGGAGGTGTTGGTAGCATAATGGTTATCAACATTGGAAATGGAATTAGTGACCTGAGTTCAAATCCTTGACAAGTTTATTTGCATTTCACTTTGAAGGAGGAAAACAGTGAGTTTAAATCAGATGAACTGTTTAAGAATTGACCTTGTGTCACAAAGGTTGGGTAAATACAATCTTTATCATAAGTAGGAAAAGAAAGAAAAAAATATGGTGTGATATATATCAATGTACATTGTGTGATATACATACATATATATTTCAGTACTATGTCATTTCAAGCATCCAGTGGAGGTCCTGGAACATATGCTCTGTGATGGAGGTGTAGGGAGGGATCTGCTGCTGTATTTCAGTAATTATAGAATATAAATTATTGTTCATCTCTGAAGTTAATTTTTTTAATCAAGAATAAAATTTGGTGTTGACAAAATATTCTATATAACTAAAAACAATTAACTATTATATTTTCCAGTATTGAAAAACTTTTAATTTATTCAGTTAAAGCATGGGGTGGGGAAGAACATTAAATTCTTTATAATTTAATGTAGGCCTACAATCAATGTAATATTTGGCCTTTGAAGATATGGAGCAAATTCTTGTATGAATTACTACTTATTATTTGGTAGGGCATCCATAACACATCATTTCTAAAGAAGACCATAGGAATAGAAAGAAAAAAAAAATTGAACATTGATATTTTTTAAAGATTATTTCCTAAAATAAATGTTTGCTTTGATAAGACAATTCTTTTTTCAATTAATGCAGTATATAACAAGTTAGGGCAATTTATGTCCACTTAATATGTGGTAGTGTATCCATTGCATCTTTTTGAAGATATTTTTTAGTTTTCTTGTAATTTTTGAGGAAAATATCAATTGATTAATGATGGTGATTCAGTTTTTTTGTGGTATCACGAAGTGACAGTTCACAATCATTGTATGCCATGATTTAACCTTTTTTAAACTCAGACAACTTCTTACAAGCCATTAGCAAAGGACTAATCACAAATTAGGATATCAATTCAAGGAAAAGAAAATTCTAAGAAATTTTCAATTTTTTTTTATTTCTGAGAATTTTCATTTTAGAAAATTAGGACTTTTGGCTACAACTAAGGGAACTTTGACAACAATAATCAAGGAAAATAATCACTTCTTTTCTGTGCCTCAGCCATTGAAATTTCATTAAAATCTGTGACAAAAATTTAAGAAATGGTTTCGTTTTTCACAAACTGTTTTTTTTTTATTTTTGTCCTATACTCTATTCCTGGTTATAGGCACATGAATCAGTTCAGAAAATATAATTGGGAAAAAAAATGTCTTTATTGTCAATGCTTATGCAATAAAATATCAAACTGATGTTTTCATTTATTTTTCAAGAGATTTAATATGGCTCCAGCATTAAACTATTATGATTAACATAGAGTATAAATTCTTTTAGGTTTATTCCTGTATTAGTATTGAATTAATGGCTGAATACACTGCTTTGAATATGCTGAAAATAAGCTCTTTTCTTTTCTTGTTTTTGTAAAACATATGCAAATTCTTCAACACAGATTGTTATCAATGGGCCCCCAATATCTGCTGTGCATTGGCAATTGTTCCAAATGCTCAACTTTTTGCAGTCAGATCTCATGCTTTGACACAATTAGGAAATGGTTTTGTTGGAAACCTTCCAAAAAATATTCTGATCTTGTTAAAATATTTCCCTCAAAATGGAAGCTAAGCCTGAAACACATGTTCTTATATGAATAACATGAGCACAAAAACATGTAAACTTGACAAAAAAGGATAATTTTCCCTGTTGCTTTATGGTCATTGGTTATTAAACATTGCATATTATCCCGTCCATTCATAATAAGAAATATTGATGACAATTTCAGTTAGATCTATCCTGTCTGTGTATTTACCCAACTCCTCTGCAATGAGCAGGATGTGACACTCAGTCAATTTTTAAACAGAGTAAAGCTGGTCTCAATTCAGAGTTTTCCCTCTCCTTGACTGGTTGCCTTACCAAAGCTAAAAAACTCAGTCTGCTCTACTCATAACTGGGAGTTAGACATGATGGATTCATGCCTTTTACCAGGTTCTGCTCAGATATTTATTAAGCTTTGTCTGGCACAGAGTCACTAGTGTGAGGTTCTCTTTAATGTTTTTTTGTTGTTTAATGGCATATCAACCTTTATGGTTTATCTAATTCTAAAACTATCCCTGGAAATGGTAAAATTTAACTCACAGCTAGAAAAATAAGGGGGTTCATATCTTTCCAAAGTGTATTACTCTGAAAGTGAATGGAATAGCGAGACTAAATTTTGATCTTGCTTACAGCTGTCCAGCACTTTAGCCACGATGCTGCAGGGATTCCCCCCCCCCGGTTCTCTTTAAGGAAGTAGCTCCCTATATTAGGAAATGTACATCAAGGCTAACTTGCTAACCTTTGCTCTATGGCATGCATTCTAAACACCTTTAAAGTAAATAAAAACAAATCAAATTTAGTGCATATTGCTATAGCACTGTCAGAAGTTCAGATTATCTGCTGAGACAGAAGTGATTTAAATTTTGTAGAGTTACACCTGGAGAAAAGGGTAAATAGGAACTACACAAGGATGCTGCATCCTGTTTTTAATAAATCATGGAAGTAGCACTCTACAAAAACAAAGCTGTATGACCACTTACCTCCCATCTCACAAACTATTCAAGTAAGATGAGCAAGACATGCTGAGCACTGCTGGTGAAGTAAGAACAAACTCATAAGCAATGTCCTTCACTGGATTCTTGCACATAGACCCACCAGTGTTGATTGACCAGCAAAAACTAACATTGGTTAGTCCTGTGCAGTTATTGGAGGCTGTCTAGAGAACTTACCAAGAGTGATGGCTGATAAGGACAGAAGGCAAGATACAAACAAGGGAATCAATGCTGTCAGCATGACTTGATGATAATCCAAAGAATTGACTTATCAGACATAAAATTTGGTGTCTTCCTTTTTAATAACAAAACATCTGCTACTGTATTTGTTGAACATAAATGTGGTAATTTTTTTTATCATAACAACGGTAAACTGTTAGTGACAATTGTATTGTGTTAGTTTTCTTCAGCTTAGCTTATCCATTCACTTTCTGTGTTTGATAAAAATACCAAAATTGTCAAAACATTCCAAACACTTAAATAACATGCAGCTGTCCGGCACTTGTAATTTTATGTTGGGAAGGAAATTTAATTCTTCAAATGTCGATTTAAGCACAAAATTGATCTTCAGTTTCAACAGGAAAAAATGTGAGATTGTATTTCTTTGATTTTTCAATGCAATAAGTACAGTCAGTTTGGAATAACGGAGCAGATTCTCTTATTGACTCAGCAACGAGAACTGCTACTTCTTTTACTGATTAAAAGAGAAAGAAGAAGAGGAAATAATAACAATAATAACAACAACAACTCCAAAGAACCGTTTCTCAAAAGATATACTTTTATGGTTGAATCGAATTGTCTTGTCTTCTTGGGTCAAAAAATGTCAATCAAATTAACCAGAATAAAATACGACTTGGATCCTGTGTTTGATATAATGCCAAGAACTTACATTATCTCAGCCTTAATTCAATCCATATTTTTTAAAATTTCTTTTCTTTCCACTTGTTTTTTTTCCTTCTTTTTGTTTAATGGAAAACTGTCTATGCAATTTATATTATAATATTATATGCATAATTTTTTCCTGGTCTTTACATCTATATAACATTTGCTATACATGTGGCTTGCTTCTGTTATTTTATTGTATATGAATGTATTGAAGTGTATGTGTGTATACATTAACTTTTAGATCTTTCATATCTATTTTATTTGTCTATGTATCATACTATTGGAATATCAACCAAATAATTTTAATAAGCAGGAGCTTGGTATATCAAAGAAGTAACTTAGATAAGTAGATTTTGATTTGCTTGTTGTTTTTCAATCAATTCAAAATGTAAAAGCCAGTCATTTTTTCATCTATTCAACTGTAATACATATTTCAAATTAATTTCATACCTTATCACAGACAGGAATTCTTCAATTGGATTTACATTTTATAGAATTTTAAAATAAAACAAGAATAAAGAACTGTTTTATTAGTTAATGTAAAGTTTTATTTATCTATTTTTTTCCTTGAGGATAGATTGAAGGTAATTGTTTAGATAGGAACTGCTGGTATATTGACATCTATATGAATCATGGAGGCACTCATAGTGTAACAGTTATCATCATAGGAAGTGGACATGGCGACCCGAGTTCAAATCCTGGATGAGGGCTGTTTGCATTTCACGTAGCACTAATACTCATGGGAAAGGTACGAATCCAACTATTCTTCCTCCAACTTTGTAATAGAGTAGATTGGGCTCTTTAATCTTGGTATGGTAACTGGTCTAGGAGAAGGAAAACTCTGAATTCAAACCTGTTAAACTATGCTTAAAAACTGACCTTGTATCACATACTGGTTGTGATGGAGGGGTTGGGTAAATAAATGAATCACAATAGCAAGCATTATTTCCTTTTATACTGACATATAAATCTTAAGCTTGGCCTAATCTAGCTGATGCCAAATGAATAGAAATGAGTGAGAGGAAGAAGAAAACTGAGGTTGTGTCAATTTTTAAGTGAAGAGGAATGTCTGCTTTGAAAATCAGCATTTTAATCTTGATTTTTTTCTCCCTAGATTTCAACTGCTGGTAAATATGCAATTATCTTAGCCATAAAGTATGTCCTTACATTTTAATCAAGATGTTGTCATCTCTTCATTAAATGGCAAGCCTCTGAAATTAGTTGATCAGTTCATATACCTTGGTAGCGATATCTCATCTAGTGTAAGTGCTATGAACATATGCATATGTAAAGTATGGACTGCTACTCATTGGTAAATTACCTTATGAAAATCTGATCTTTCTGATAAAATAAAACAGGAATTCTGCCAAACCGTAGTGATGTCAGTACTATTATATGATTGCACCAATTGGACTTTAACAAAAAGAAAAAGCTAGATAAGAATTATTCAAGGATGCTGCATGATGTTTTGAACAAATCCTGGATGTAGCAACTTACAAAAATGCAGCTGTACAGTCACTTCCCCCCCCCACACACACACACAATCATGCAAACCATCCAAGTAAGACAAGGTAGACATGTTTGTTAATGTTGAAGAAGTAAAGATAAGTTATTAAGTGACATTTTTTTGAAGGACTCCTACACATGGACACACCAGTATTGGCTGACCAGCAAAAACTTTGGCCTAATCTAGCTGATACCAAATGGATAGAAATGAGTGAGGAGGAAAAGACTAGTTTGTATCAATCTTTAAAATGAGGTGGACAGCCTACTTAGAAAAACAGCTTTTGAATCTTGACTTTTTTTTTTTTTTTTGTTTTTCAACCACTGGGAAATATTCAACTAGCTCAACCATCAAGTATATCCTTATATACTGACATGTGTGTATATATATATATATATATATATATATATATATAGCAAACAAGACTATCCTCCTCATATCTTTTACAAACTTGCAGAAATAGGATAAGTATTGGGAGAAGAAGTTGTTCTACATGGTTGAAATTAATAAAAAAAAAATTTGCAACACCAAGTTTTGATAGATTTGATATTTCACAACTGAATCAAGAGTATTGACAAAGAAATAAATTATATCAAATAATAATTATTTGTTATATAGAATTAATCATTTATTTTTTATCACTAGACCGTAAACTTACTGATTTACCTACATGTGCACACACATACACACACACACACACACACACACACACACACACATATATATAAGCTTAGTCTGGTTGGCACAAAGGTACAATATTAGGGAACTCATTAAAGAATACATGGCCGTGGTGTAATGGTTATCGCCGTAGGAAATGGACACGGTGACACTTGTTCAAATCCTGGATGAGACTAATAGCATTTCACATAGCACTCATACCCTTGGGAAAGGTATGAATCCAATTATTCTCCCTCCAGCAATGGATAAATAGTAGGGCAGACTGGGTTCTTCAGCTTTGGTGAGCAACTAGTCTAGGAGAAGGAAAACTCTGAATTCAAACCTGTCAAACTCCGCATAAAAATTGACCTTGTATCATATCCTGCCCGAGCGGAGGGGTTGGTAAATATGATTAAATACATTTTTTTCTATTAGCAATGCTCTAAGAGACTAACTTGCTATTTCACTCTGCCAGTCTTATATATGGAGGATATTATATGTGATAATCAAGGAATTTTTTAAAAAGTCCACTTCCACTCTTTTTCAATTGATTGTAAAAGTGATGAGTGCAAAAGGTAATCTAATTCCCTAATCTTATATCATATATGATAGCTGCAGTACATCAATATAATAAAGTATGAAGGTAATGATTTTTTTCTGCAGCTGGCATTGGCCTACATGTCAATGCAAACAAAACCGAATATATGTGTTACAACCAAACAGGCAACATTGCCACACTAGACGGAGCCTCTCTGAAACTAGTCGACAAATTCACCTACCTAGGAAGCAGCGTCTCATCAACCGAGAAGGACATCGACACACGACTGACGAAGGCATGGACAGCTATCGATAGGCTCTCGATCATATGGAAGTCGGACCTAACAGATAAAATGAAACGCAGTTTCTTCCAGGCAGCGGTTGTGTCGATACTGCTATATGGATGCACCACATGGACGCTTACGAAGCGGCTGGAGAGGAGGCTGGACGGAAATTACACAAGAATGTTGAGAGCAGTATTAAACAAGTCCTGGCGACAACACCCCACGAGACTCCAACTATACGGACACTTGCCCCCCATCACAAAAACTATACAAGTTCGACGAACCAGACACGCGGGACACTGCTGGAGAAGCAAGGACGAGCTCATTAGCGATGTACTCCTGTGGACCCCCACTCATGGATGTGCAAGTGTGGGACGACCAGCACGAACTTACATACAGCAGCTATGTGAGGACACGGGTTGTAATCCTGAAGACCTGCCGGAGGCGATGAATGATAGGGAGAAATGGCGAGAGACGGTCAGGGATATCCGCGCAGGCGGCGCGACATGATGATGATGATGATGAAGGTAATGAAATGAATAAGGTAAATTTTGCCTAAGGAGTTGCCAATAGGAGGCACTGTTTACTGCTGCACCTTTCTCAAGGAAATGAATAGTGATGGTTCCTTTCATGTCCCAGAACGCTGTCAGCATGACCTTCTTCACTGAAAATTGTACTCAAAACATTTTTCTTTACCAGACAGTGAATCACATGGACTATTTTCTTGACGCAGGCTTGAAGTGGCAAACCGATATTTTGCTCATTTGTCCACATTTTTGCACGAAAACATGTTTCTCCATATACATCATACATTTTTCCCATGGTTTGCTCTTCTCAGCAACAAAAAAGTTCTTAACATACCTCTGTTCAAAAATTCTCATTATTTAATGAATGAGCTTCATGTTTACACTCAAGATGATATCTTTCAGATCTAAAGTAAGTAAAATTGGCGACCATAATCAAGAGCAACCTGAAGGCTCCTTTTTCAATTGCTACTACAGCAAGATGTAGGGGGAGAGTGCAACTCCTTTCCCTGGATTGTTACACTTTATCTTTGATACATTCTTTATAGTGCAGAAGTTTAAGCAAGGAGGCATCAAGTACCGTTTTTTTTAGTTTTTGGTATGACTTAACGAGGAATTGAACCCTGGTCTCCCGGGCCATTGACAAACACTCTACCCACTAGGCGAGATATACTTATGTCTAGATCATTATTTATCTGCTTCTGATACCAAACTTTTTATAGACTCAGTGATTGCTATTTGTATATCAATCAAAGAATTTTATTTTTACATATTCAAAATGATGAATTTAATCAAGTTGTCCAAAATGTTTGGTTTAAGATAAAATTTTAAAAAATTTTCAACAACAATTTTATTAAACAATATGTTTAGTATTTGTTCCGCTATTTATTTTTCATGTTTCAAGCAAGAAGAGAAAATTTCGGCCAACCTAATACATGATTCTAACCTTGATTGATTTGTTATCTTTTGACATGTGTCAGATAACAAGGTTTCAATTTGCTCTACTTCTTTACACACAAACAAAACAGTGTATTTGAACTTGGAAATTGTAATAAAACCTTTCAGTTGAGAATTCAATACCAGTTATTAAAAATGTTTCACATCTTTTTGACATTTGGTACATTTTTGTATTCACAGTCATATGCAGGTGTGAATAGGTGTATAATTCAAATGATTGCTTTTATTTTATTTATTTATTTTTTTTTTTGTTAGGTGCACTAGCATTAAATTATGCCAGCAAGCTTCAAGTTGCCCAAATCAGAAACCTGACCTGCCTCTACCTGAATTTAATTTCAATGAAATTCTTTTATTTTTGAGTTGTTTTCTGTTTCTTTTTTACTACTGATAAGAAAACTTCTCTTCGCAGTCATCTTTCTAGTGCCAGCAATTTAATTAAGAAAGCTAAGACGAAAGTGAGCAAGATAAGGTCCTCAATGAAGTGTATTGCTTCTATTGATTTCATTTATTTCTATAATCTTTCAATCGAATCTTTCTTTCTCAAAATGTGCCACTGGCTTTAGTGAATCATATCAGATTTGTTAAATTGTCTTAGTGATGAATATTCATGAGTTCAAAAGTATAGCAACATTGAAGGATAAAAAGATTTCTGCAGGCAAAAATCTACTTTTTAGATTTTTTTTAGATATTCATGATTGATATCTGGACATTTTTTGGCCTTTTGAGATTTTTAGATACTTAGATTTTAAATTCTATAACAATTAGAAATTTTTAGCCTCTTTCTTGTTAAATAGGATTTAATTTAATTTTCTTTTTACCCTTGATGATAATGAAGAAATCATTTGCCAGTTCAAAATGAAAAAAAAAAAACGAATAGAATTTTAGTCCCAAAGAAATGAGTGGAAATAATTGATTGATAAATGTTACTAATATCTGGTTAAATCAAAGAGAACTTTTAATTATTATAAAATTGTTATAACAATTCATCCCAAGGGCATTTTCTTACAATTTTGACATGCTCATGTCTTTGGAGGTGTGCTTAGTGTAACAGTTATCATTGTAGGAAATGGAATAAGCAACATGAGTTCAAATCCTAGATGAGGCTATTTGCATTTCATGTTGTACTGATGCCTTTAGGAAAAGAATGAATATATTGGTTCTCTCTTCAGCTATGGATAAATAGTGGGGGCAGACTGAGTTCTGTAACCTTGGTTATACAACTGATCTAAGAAAAGAAAAACTCTGAATTTAAGCCAGCAGTACTTAGCTTTTAAAAAAATTGACCGTGTGTCACATCCTGGCCATGGCAGAGGGGTTAGGTAAATGCACACTCATGTTTTTGCTGCATTTTTGTTGCATGAAATGCTTTCAAAATTTGAATGTTTTCACATTTAAAAACTGAAATGTTTAACATTGACAATAAATAAAATTATCCTCTGAAGACCTTTTGTTTTTCCTATTTATACATATTAACACATGCACATATATATAAATATATAAATGAGTTAAAGATAACATGACTTATAAAAGAAAAAATCTCTAATATCTTAAAAAACATTGATGTATTATAATAATGTACTTACATTTAAGGCCATTGGAGTGGAAATATTCAAAAATAAAAACGTGTGTTTTCCCATGATATTTCAATAAAAACTTTCCTCTTCATCTGACAAAAAATGACCAAGAAATCAAAGTGATGTCTTCACAACCAGAAGTAAGTCCAAGTTTGGTTGTTATGTGTTGCAGTCCTTTAAAATATAAATCAAACAGAAATAGATACATATTAGCAACATAGATTCTACATTTTTCAACAACAAATTATACAGCAACACATACTCAAAACTCAACTTGGACTTCCTGTTGTGAAGGCATCACACCAATCCCTTGGTTATTTTTTTATTGTCAGATGAAGAGGAAAGATTTCTTAGAAATATCATGAGAAAATGCACACTTTTATTTTTAGACTGTTCCACTACAATGGCTTTTGATCTAAGTATGCTATTATGATTTTTTTCAACATTTTCTTTAAGATATTAGAGATTATTTCTTTTTATTGGCCATTTCATCATTAACTCATCTATATATATATATATATATATATATATATATATATATATATATATGTCATTCAATAAATAAGAGGAATTCTTTGTAAAAAGGTAAAGTTTTTTTTTCTGCATTTTTTCCACAAATGTAAACTCTGCATTGTTTCGTATTGGTTCATAATAAAAATTATTTTACTCTAAAAGAATATTTGTTTTGAGGCTATTCAATGGCAGTGAGTCAGATAGAGTTTGATCAAAGTTCTGTCATCAATTGTTTGGCTGCTAAGAAGGGTAAACCATGTGAAGTTTATAGAAAAATGTGTGATGTGAATAAAGAAGCATGTTTTAGTCAAAAAAGAATCTTTACAAATGGGTTTGCTACTATGAGCCAGAGTTAAAAACAGTTCATGGAGTAGAAACACACTGACTCTCTGATAAAAAAAAAGTTCCAGGCACAGCAGTCAGTAAAGAAGGACAGTCACATGTCATCTGAAACATAAAATGACCCTTCAGTGTTGATTTCTTAGAAAAAGGTGCGACTGTAAACAGTGCTTTCTATGACAAATTCCTGTGGGAAAATTCACTTTATTTATTGAATGATCCTTGTGTGTGTATGTATATATATATATATATATATATATATATATATATTTATTATCATCTTACCTCCTCATGTTAGCTTCATGGCTAAAATTTTCATCTGTTTGAAAAAATAGAATTTTCAAATGAAGTTTTATTGTGCTCTGCTGGCCAATATTGTGAGCACTTTCTTCGTTTAAGGAAAATGTTTTTAAAATAAATTGTTCATCATTATATATATATATATATATATATAATTTGCTATATTTATAATTAAAGAGTGTTAAATATCACTGAGAGAACATACATACATACACACACACACACACACACACACACACACACACATATATATATATATATAATTAAAGAGTGTTAAATATCACTGAGAGAACATACATACATACACACACACACACACACACACAAACACACACACACACACACACATATATATATATATATATATATATATATATATATATATATAATTGCTATATTTATAATTAAAGAGTGTTAAATATCACTGAGAGAACATACATACATACACACACACACACACACACATATATATATATATATAATTAAAGAGTGTTAAATATCACTGAGAGAACATACACACACACATATATATATATATATCTTAGGATTGATCTGATGATTGGATAGGCAAGAAACTGAAAGTCACCCAGCACTGTTGACTTTCTTTATGCTCTCTTAACTTATATAGCCTGCTTTGAGATATTGACAGTTATGCATTTTTCAATGGTACAAATGATTTGTGGTCAAGCCTTAATCAAAGTCAGGATCTTGAAGGCCAGTTTTCAAAACAGGCATGCAGTCAAGGTTCTCCCACTTTAAAGAGTGGTGAAACACACACAGAGTTTTCTTACCGTTTCTGTGTCCTCATGCTACATGGAGCTAATATTAGTAATTATTTGTGCATATAATCAGTAAAAAGAAAAATCTAAATGGAAGTATCAGAAATTTTTTACAAATACAATGCATATGCGCACAAGCTTAGACTTTAATATTCTTGGTTTTGTTGATGCTTATAAAGATTTCTTTTCACTCATTTAAGAAGCAATTATGAATGGTTTTCTCACCTTTTGGGTTTTGCTTTACTAGTAGTAAATCAATAAAGTGTAATCTCTAGAGATAAAAATATTATTATTGATCTGTACATTTCTGAATATTTATTCATGGATTCACAAAGTAATTTTCAACATTTAGATGCAAATTAGATTAAAAATTGACATGAGAATAGATTTAATGTTGCCATTTAATGAAAGTGAAAATTTAAAAAAACACCAAGTTTGTAAATACTTATTAAAAAAAGTGTTGTTACTTTCATCTCACAAGTAAAAGAAAAACTGTAGTAAAAACAAAAAAATGGCTTAAAAAGAACTGCAGATCTTATATCATCATCATCAAAGATTCCCTTGGACTCTCTCTTACCATCTGTTCTTATTGGTCATCACCCATGGCAAGTCCTCTAGGCATCATTTAGTGTCTGCACAGAACTGATGAATGTAAATTATTGCTGGTCAGTCAATATTGGTATGTCAGTGTGTAGTAGTCCAAAGGAGAATGTTGCATATGAGTTTTTTTCTTACTTCTTCATCAGTGCCCAGTATGCCAGGTTTGTCTTATTTGGATGGTTTATGTGATGGGAAGTAGATAGCTGCACAGTTACAGTTTTATAAGGTGCTGCTTCCAAGATTTATTCAAAACAGCATTCTTATGTTAGTGTTCTTGACAACTAGTACTTGTACCTGGTCTAATTATATTAAATATAAACAACGATGGGTGGAGTCTTTGAATGTTTTAGATACATTACTATAACTAATTTAATTTGGTCTTCTATGAAGAATTAATGTTGAGTAATTGATATTTAATGACAAATATGTTTGTCACATAAACCTGATAAATTTTCCATCCGATAGTCAGGAAACAGTAAATCTAATATAGTTCACATGGTATTCTTTGTCTAATTTGGTCCTGAAATATTTAGAGATATTTTGTTGCTGTTAATCCCAATATATATAGCTTAAAAATTAGAATGATTGATTTTAACAGCATGTCAAAACTCATAAAATTATGCCTAGAGGTTAGGGAATCATTTATATTATATGTTTATATTTACATTTTTGTGTAGATGTTTAAGAGTTTTGTGTTTATTTGATATTTTGATTTTATATGTCAAAATCCTCTTGGATAGTTTTTTTAATAATTACTTTGTATAGTACTGGTCATATTTAGATTTATAATTTTTGTAATAATTTTTTTCTGTTGAGAAGGACAAAATGTCATCCATGTCAATATTTTCAAATAGGTCCTTCATATTGTTTGTATTGAAAAAACATTGTCTAAAGAGAGCTGAATCTTTGCATTCTATGAAAAAAAAAAAAAAAACCATTAACAGTTTAAGCTCTTTGATATGTTATACACTCTGGCTGTTCTTCTTATTTGAATATGAATGTGTGCATATGTCTTGTGTGACCAATGCGCTGTTGGGATTTACATCCTTCAACCATTTTGTTTTATGCTTTTGATTTATTAAACTTTTATTTCAGTTAAAGACAAAAAGCAAATGTGTATGTCATCACTTAATTAACTTATATTCTTTGAATTGTATTGAAACAAGTATGAAAATAATTTGTGGCAGTGTCTAACAAATCTCCTACATTATTGAAAAAAAAAAACAGACAGCTGACATAAGAATTTTTATTAACACAATTCATGTTGTTTATGACAAGTTAGGACAATTAATCATGGCTTAATATTTAGTAGGGTATCCATTACACACAATGTGCATTTTTCAATTTTTCTCCATATTGTCAGATTCCTTTCCATTATTTACTTCCATACTAGATACAAGTATTTTTCTCTTGTAGTCACACAACTAATGATAATTTCCAGGTTTCTTTTCTAAGAAAATATCAAATAGTGAATGATGCTGATTTAGTTTAATTGCAATATCATGATATGACAGTACACAATGACTGTATGCCACTATTTGACCTTTTTTAAACTCAGATAATCACAAATTAAGATATCAATTTGAGGAAAAGAAAGTTCACAGAAATTTTCTCTCTTTTGGTATTTCTGAGATTTTCTTTTTAGAAACTTTGACAATGATAATCGAGAAAAATAATCACCTCCTCTGTGTGTCTAAGTCATTGAAGTGTCATTAAAATTTGTGACAATAATAAAAAATTGGTTCAGTTTTTTTCCCTGTCAATTTTTGGGGTTTTTTTTTTGTCTGTCTAATATTGCTATCAAAAATGGTTGATTTGCAAGTGACAGATTCTTATTCAAACTTCAACAGTTCATTTACAATTAAGTTTTTGGAGTTTCTCATATTTAAAAAAAAGAAAAAAGAAAAGGTAGCAGTTATATTAATGATATTTATTTTCTTCTGATTCACTGTTCACAATTTGTCTATTTTCCCCTGCTGACAACTATAGTATGAAGTTGATTTTATTTTCTCTTCAGAAGTCACTTGCGTTATTTTCATCATAAACTTCTATGATACAAAATTCTTGAACTATATTTGTTCCTGGATTCTTACAATTGACTAAAAATGCCACATTTGAGAATTTATTTTATTTTCATTTTCATTGATTTTTTAAAACTCTTCTAAACAAGGGTTTCTATTTTCCTCTTTTGAAGATCATTGTACAGGTAACATAAAAATTATTTTTAAAATAACCATTTCTTCCTTTCTTTACTTGAATGATAAGCAGTACCTTCTTTCAGAAAAATATCCTATTCTTGTGTTTTCTTTTTATTTTATAATGCACGGCATTAAATCTTATATGAAACCTTTTTCAGAGATCTGACAAAACTTGAATCCAATAATGATGTTCTCCAAACAAAGGAAGGATTTTGATCTGCTAAGATAGACAATAGTCTGATTAATGTTTTCTAGTTATTTGCAGACTGTAATTCAGAACTGCTCTAACAGTAATGGAAATGAAATTGAAATGGCCTTGAGAAAAACTGTTGATGAATTGCAAGCAATTAAACTGGTCTATTTATGACAACATTAGATTTCTATTTATTTTGCCATGATTATCACTCTTTAAAAAATTGCCTTCTTAGACAAACCTTTTCAAAAATATTAAACTTGTATTTAAAACAATTTTTTTTTACAATTACATGGCCACATTTATCAACAATGCTTTTCATCTTGAAGTTGGCCAACAGCTATGGACACATTTTGGCAATTTAGATCAGCTGCCTATGAAATATGAAGCATACAATGATGGATTTTATCTGAGATTAATGATTTCAAAAATTGAAATTCTCCTTATCATTAATATTTTCTAACTACACTCACTAAAATAATAAATCAAGGCTGGTCTAAAAATATGTACTTAGGCAGAATGTCTTGTTGAATATTTATATAACTTCCTCTTTTCATAAAATGCTAAGATTATAACTTTAAAAAATTTTGAAAGATATAGAGTTACATCATGTAAGAAAAGGGTAATTTTTTCTTTAAAAGAAGCCTTTTAATTTTTTTTTAGTGCAATTTATATTTTCTAAAATAATTTTGAAGAATTGTTAAAAATTGAAACTTGATTCTGAAACCTGTTCTCATTTTCAAGATTTATAAGAATTAGATTCTATTTGTAGCTATACAGCCACTTAGCTCCCATCTCACAATCCATCCAAATAAGATGAACAAGTTATGCCAGACACAACTGAAGAAGTAATGATGAACTCATAAGCGACATTCTTCTGTGGACTCCTGCATATGAACGCATCAGTGTTGGCCAACCAACAAAATCTTAACCAGCTCTGTGCAGACACTGGATGCTGCCAAGATGACTTGCCAAGAACTGCTCAAACAGTAATGGAAATGAAATTGAAATGGCCTTGAGAAAAACTGTTGATGAATTGCAAGCAATTGAACTGGTCTATTTATGACATCATTAGATTTCTATGATTATAACTTTATAAATTTTGAAAGATATAGAGTTACATCATGTAGGAAAAGGGTAATTTTTTTCTTAAAAAGAAGTCTTTTAATTTTTTTTTAGTGTAATTTATATTTTCTAAAATAATTTTGAAGAATTGTTAAAAATTGAAACTTGATTCTGAAACCTGTTCTCATTTTCAAGATTTATAAGTCAAGGAAAATTGGACTATCAGCATGACTTGATGATGATGATGATGATGATGTCTGAATAATAAAGAACAGGTGTTTGTTGCATTATGGTTTTTGTTGTAGGAAATGTAATCAGCTAACCAAGTTCAAATCTTGAATAATGATGTTTTCATTTGAGAAAGGCATGAATCCAATTATTCTTCCTTTTAGTAAATAGAAAGGAAAACTCTGAATTAAAACTAGTATGGGCTCCACCAAGCTATTTTTGCCTATGAGTAGAGACCCCACAATGAAACCAGGTTACTGGACCAGTGAAAAAGAATAATAAAAAAAAAGAGGCAATCCCAAGTTATTTTCAGATTTTGCCAAAAGATGTATAAAAGACAAATTCTAAGAAAATTTTTTAAATTGCTAATGTTCCCAGTGGATGCTTCAGAAAGTTTTTTCTTATTTTTTAGAATTTTTGTTTATTTATTTGTTTATTTTGTTACTTGGTGATTTCATTATACTTCTCATCTTTGATTGTATCATTACTTTGTTTTGAAAAAAAAAATTATCTACTTGAAAAAATTTGTGGTAAAAACTCATTTCTCTTCAAATAACAAAATGACTACAGGAATTGAAATTATACTTATTGTTCAGATTAAAGTTTTGAAACTTAATGAATAAACTACTGATGGATGAAATAATCTTGAATTTAAAATCATAATGAATATAAAATGTACCATTTCTTTCCAAATTGTTTGTATCCCAATAATCTTTTTAAGCTTTTTTGGACAAAAATAATTGTTTTCAGCACTTTGATTGAGTGAGATGTCATGTTTTTATTTTCTAAAAAAATTTAATCAAAAGTTTTCTTTTTAATTCTCCTCAGGTTTCATGGTGTTTTACCTGCCTGTTTTATTTCCTATTTGATTATATATATTGCCTTTCTAGAGAATCATGATTAAAAAAAACTACAAACTAAAGTGTGATAGAAAACACAACTATCACTCTCTCCTCCTCACTTAATCTACCACTTACTCCTTCTCTCTTTATCTATCACTCACTCCTTCTCTCTTTCTTTATCTACCACTTATTCCTTCTCTCTTTATCTACCACTCACTCCTCCACACAAACACACACGTTTTGAGATTTTACACCCAAATATCAAATCTACAGTTTGGGGTTGCAGACTGTTTCTCACTTTACAAAATACACCCAAATATCAAATCTACAGTTTGGGGTTGCAGACTGTTTCTCACTTTACAAAATACACCCAAATATCAAATCTACAGTTTGGGGTTGCAGACTGTTTCTCACTTTACAAAATACACCCAAATATCAAATCTACAGTTTGGGGTTGCAGACTGTTTCTCACTTTACAAAATACACCCAAATATCAAATCTACAGTTTGGGGTTGCAGACTGTTTCTCACTTTACAAAATACACCCAAATATCAAATCTACAGTTTGGGGTTGCAGACTGTTTCTCACTTTACAAAATACAAATCAATTTACTTGAGCCAATCAAATCATGAAGTCTTTCATGACTTTAGAACATTAACTGACTTATTTACAACTTCTCTAAATATAGATGAGAATTAAACATTTTTTTTCTTTTCTTGTTTCATTTTAATTGTATTTAATCATGTATTTTGTTTGCAGAGAAATCTGAAGTGTTGTTTATAAAAGATGGAAACAAAATGAAGTTTTTTCAATAAATCAATGGAAGAAGAAGAAAAGGAGAATTGCATGAGAGAAAAAGAAATAAGATTGACCAATTTATTATGTTAATCTAGCAGGTTACATTTCCAAGATATTTTGTTTTAAAAGAAAAAAAAATGGCTACCTTTTGTAGATTTTCTTATGCCTTCATATCAACTCTACAACTTGTATTACTTGCAAAAATTATTATTCTATTAAGAGATTTATTATTACTTTGACCTGTCCTAACAGGTTCATTGTGCTCACTTGTTTTCTTCAGATTCTCATATATATATATATATATATATAATTTTCAGTATTTCAGGTGATCTTATGGGTAGATATGTTTACTTTTTCACATATTTCTTGTTTTCATGAGATAGTCTCAACAAGATAAGCCTATATATGCAGTCCAGATGTGGGTCTGATTTTTGTTTGTTTTTTAAATGATATAGATGGGTGTTTTTTTACCCCTTCCCTTCCCAAAAGAAGTCATCCATCAAGTTTCCTATTGTTTGAAATGTGCCGACTTACTGACAGATCAAAACAGTTCTACTACTTCTTGAGTCTCAGCAGAATTTTAGCAGTCATCTATAATCTTGCCCTGGAGAGAAAGCCAATATTGCCAGTGTCCCCCAGCTGAAAGCTTAAATGCCAACACCTTGGGCTGCAGCAGATACACACAGGAAGTGAACAATCAAGGAATCTGTGGTTTTTTTTGTTTGTTTGTTTTTGGTTTTTTTTTTCTCTCTGTATAATGAAAGCTAGCATGTTTTACAGAACAGTAATAAAGTCACGCACCATGTATAAAATGTTGTTTTTATTGCTATTATTTCTTTAAACTTTTCTATATGGTCAAAGCATCTAAAAATATCTGTTCAAGTTTAGAGATTTAATTCTTGCTTTGTTTTTAATATTCTTTTGAGTTTATAGTTAATAAAACAAATGCTGATATTCTGAATTGAGTTGGACAGATTTGTTATTAGTTTCTTTTTTTTATATTCTATAAAATATGAAAAATAATTCCTGTAACCTGAGAATGAGATATTTTAGTAACTTTATTCATTTAAACTTTTTCTTTACAACTGTCATTTTCCATTTGTTAACTTCTATTTTTGATTTATATTCATCAATCCACTGTAACCAGAAGAACACTTCAAGGTGTAAATTTGGCAAATTACTTAATTACATTTCATAATGATTATAATGTTGATTAAAGTATAAATGACATTATCTTATTTCAGTTGAGTCTTAATTAATTCAGATTGAGTCAATCTATTTTGATTCTTTTTGCTTTATCTTTTAATCTAAATTCTTGGGTACAGTGGGTCAGTTGTAGTTGAGATATCTAAAATAGTAGATTCCTTTTAGTCTGTGAGACATGATTTTTATGGAATATCTGAATTTTTTGAATTTTTTTTTTTTTGTGCGGTGCATGGTTTTTTAGCTGTCCTGTATAATATGCTTACATGTATTGTTAATCTATGCATCCTCATACAATGCACACACAATCCACATACAATGCACACATACATGTAATGTTGAAGAGTTTTTTTGTTTTTTTTTGTTGTTTTTTTTTGCATGATGTTCCTGTTAAAACCTTTATTTGGTTACTCCCAAGTGAAGGTAGAGAACAGGTCAATGTAATAATAATAATTTTAACAAAACATATAAATGAATGCTAACTTTTATTGTTTTTTTTTTTTTTGGTGTGTGTGTCTTTTTTTTCCTGATGATTAACATTAACTATTACTAGTACTAATGCCACTTCCTCTCCCACCCATGCTCTTTTTTCTGTTCTGTTCTCCACTGCCTCTTTCTTAATCCTTCCCCCACCCCCTTTGAGATGCTTGCAGTAGACAGGTCAGTAAAATCATGGCAGCTCACCCAAGTGACTGCTCTGCTAGCTATATTGAATTTTAAAGGTGTTCGTTACTTTTCAGTCATTGAGGGAGGAATAGCACAAGCCGTACCCGAACACCCAAAAAGGGAAAACATTTTCTCTCTCAGCACTGCATTTGGAGATGCTTACCTATTTCAGGTAGTAAATCATTTTTTATTCTCTTGCATGGGGGAGTGTTTGTCTCTCTGATTTAAAAAAAAATGTTTTAATATATGTTATTAAAAGATTTATAAAAATGAAATGGAAAGCATCATTTTTTTTCAACAATTCATTCATTAATATAAGTTTCTATCAACAACAGATTATTATTTTCTTTCTTCCCTTTGTTTTTTTTTCTGATTCATTGACATTTTCAGATAAGGAACATTAACATGCACAATGAACTAAATTTGATAAATTCACTTATTTCAAGACAACCTGATTGTTATATTTGTCGTTGCCCAAAGACACCAAATTAATGAAATAGAATTTTTTTTTTGTTTACATACATAAAAAGCATCTTGGAGAAAAACTGCAAAAATCTATCAACTTGATTAAGCTGAAATCCAATGTAAAAAGATATGCAAGGTACAGCTGAAAAGTTCATAGGTTGACCAAAATACTTTCATGAAATGTGACCAAATGAGATTTATTTTTTAATATAATCTTCCTTGTGGTCTACACATTTCTTCCATCAGTGTAACAGTGCTTGGATCCCTTTGGTCACAAAATTCATCAACCGCAGATATGACATCATATGAACTTTTCAGCTCACCCTTGTATGACACTGATAGTTTTTGGAGAAAGGTTAAATGTTTTGATTTTCCAAGATCAAATTGATGTTAAAATTTGATCCTAAATTAACACTATAAACTAAGTTTCTAGTTAATGTGAAGAAGAAAATGCAATAATCTGTTTTCTTTTCTTTTTAGGCATCCATACTTTAAAATCATGAACTTTTAGTGTGGATGAGCAAAAAACAAAATTGTTGTAAGCAACTGAAGCCAAAATTAAATAGTGTAGGAAAGTTATGAGATGTTTTGCTTTTAGACAATAAGCTTATTGGTACTCAATAGTTTTCTACTTATCCAGATTGACTTAATACCATTTACAAAACATCTTTCCTTGTCAAGATTATGGATGCACTGAATTATACAATGTCTCATACATTGCTTTTACATAACATAGAGATTTGACTGATCTGTCACATAAATCTTACTTAGCATTTTATTTTTATTTACTTCTTAAGAACTATCATATAGAAATGGCTCATCCAATTTGTTTTCTTTACTCCACTCAGCCAACTGGGGTTCAGTTCTTGTGATTATGTCCCTAAACGTCTGCAGATAATGGGAGAGACCTGTGACTGGATTTGCTCTTCTTAAATAATATCCCATTTTTTAAAAAATGTTGTTGTGTTTTTGTTTTTGTTTTTTGTTTGTTTGGTTTTTTTTTCAAATAAAAGAAACATTGATCTTTTAAGTTAATATATTAATGAATGACTTGCTGAAAAAATGTGCTGGATATTTTTTTGTAAAAAAATATTAAAGAACCAAGAAACTGAACACTTTACTCGTGACGATGATGATGATGGTAATATTTCTGCTCTCTGCTTTGTAAATATTTTGTAAATATGTAGCATCAAACTGTACCAGGTGTGCATTCAATATGGCAGGCTGTCAAGTTTTATAAGTGACCATTCCAAAAAACAATATTCCTGCTCATTTCCAAACTACACAAAGATAAATAACTCTAAAAGAAATAAACAAATCAATAAAGTCGATTTATTGCTGATGGAATTATTCTCTAATAAACATCTAAATTATTTATGAAACCCTGGCTTTTTAATAGAAAAATGACAAAGATGATTGTATTTACATCAACATAAGGTTTGTGATCAGCTAATATACTTTGAATACTGGTGTAAGGGAGGTGTGCTTAGTATAATGGTTATCTTTGTAGGAAATAGAATTGATGAAAGAAGTTCAAAATCCCATGCAAAGCTGTTTGTATTTCATTTTGCACTAATGCTCCTGTGAAAAGCATAAATCCATTTATTCTCCATCCAGTAGGCCAGACTGGGTTCTTCAGCCTTGTTTTCGCAACCAGTTTAGGAGAAGAAAACTCTGAATTAAAAACCAAATGTATTTCACTTAAAAATTGACCTTGTGTCTCATTCTACCTATGGTGAAGAGGTTGGTTAAATTCCTACATTGTAAACTGATTAATAAATAAAAGGTTGTTGACAGACAAGTAGCATTTTTACTAAACGTTGTTTTGTTTTGTCACAACACCATAAATGAGAGGTGCCTTGCAAGGATTGAACCCATGATACAGTCTGGTAGACTAACCCTTACTCCACTGGGCATATGTATATTAGTACTATTAAATTTCTCAGCGCTTACTGTTCTTAATGCAAAATAAGAACAGTTTTTTAGAAATTAAAAAAAATCAAAATTATCATGAGGAAATTATTACAGAAATCCTAAATCAACCATAGAATATAATTAACTAAAAAATAAAGAAATCTTAAGTTTAAACACATAAGATTATTCATATCTTGAAAAAATAAATGCAACTTTTTCCTTTTCATATAATGCCTTGGTTTCAATTGTAATATCAGTAAGATGCAAGGAAAAATTTTACATCAAAATATTTTACTAAAAATAAATAAAACAAACAGAAAAATTAAAATCATGCACAATTTTAAATGTAGCAGAAACAATGTGTCAAATATCAATATGATTAGTTCCACTGACTGCCTTTATTGAAAATACACCTGATACAAGCATGAAGTAAACAAAAAGAGGGGAGGTGAAGGAAGCTTACAAGGTAAGACCTAACTCTCAGTGACAAGTGCATCTCTGGGGGGGATCTGTGGTATTCACATGCATATTCACTACTTCAGACTTTGCTTGGGTCAAGAGGAATTCACTAAAGTTTAGTCGTGTTTATAAATTTCCCTAAACATTAAATGTGCATACAGAGCAAAAATTCAATAATTAAAAGAATATAGCTTTCAGGTAAATGCAAATTGAACAAACTCTTTAAGCTTAGATTGATTGATTGATCTTAATTTGGGTTATTTTATGCCTAAAAGTTAGGGAATCACATTCATTGTACTTTGAATTTTCATTTTTTTGTGTAGTTTTTTTCCTAAAAGTGATTTTTTTTCTTACACATGGTCATATTGTATATGATTAATTTTTAAACTCATCTACCTGACCTACAGAAGGGACCCTAACAAGTACTACAAAGTGGACCTGGAAGTAATTGCCATAAAGGTGTACTCCACACATACCAGATTTTTCAAAATTGGAGCCTCACCATCAAGTGCAATTTAGTGTCAATGCCAGAACACTTAAAATAAGGTTCCACTCATAGGGTATCATCAGTGTAAACATTCTGTAGTTGTCATATCACTAAAATAGATATGTAACCAACATATAGAAATGCTGCCATCTTTTAAAAAATATAACACACTATTGAATTTATGGTATCAAAATGATAACTTTCTTAGAAGTATTATCACTTCCATTGTGCTTCACTAAATTTGCAAAAATGAGTTGTCTTATCTCTTTCAGCAACCCAGTTAAAAGCAACTGATTCAGTTTCAAACTATATGTGTACTTGAGAAACTTGCCTTAAATTAATGAAATTATTTGCATGTCAAAACAAGAAATTAAAAGTTCTTAGCTTTATATTCAACTCCAAAAACATTTAAGTCTTTTTTTTAAATTCTGCATTTATTAGATGTACATTTAAAGTAAAAATGAAAAATAAATTTACATAAGAAATATAATTAACAAGAATTAAAATACCTGGAACATTAGGCAGAGAAATCAATAATTTAATTAACTTTAAACAAAACTCTATTATGTAATGTTCTTTTGTCCTAATTATTCCTAATACAGTTTATTCTTATTGCTGTTTGTCAAGTTAAGGAGGTACACATTGACCTCATCTCACCTAACATGAAAACAGAAATCCTCAATCATTTCCAAGTTGGAAATTGATATTTATAACAACCTAAATATTCTGAAAATAGTTTCAAATTAATAGCTTTTAAAAACCAACCAAATGCTCGGGGGGGGGGGGGGCTAGTGACATAGGTGTTAATGTGATGGACTGCAACCTGATAGTAAGTAAGTTCAAACTCCAGTCAAGCTATTACATTCACTTTCAGATTAATACCTTTGGGAAAGGTATGAATTCTCTTAATCCCCAGTTATGGGTTAAATAGTATCACTGCTATTCTTCCAAAAGGATGGTTTTTGCATTAAATAACCATGAAGGTTTATATGTCATTAAAAAGAGAAACTAAACTGAAACAGCCTTTGCTAATAGTAATAACTATACTGTAGAATATCCTTGGGAAAGGTATGAAACCCTTTATTCCACCAGCTATGGGTTAAATAGTACTATTTAATGTTCTTCTACAAGGATGGCTTCTGCATTAAATAACCCATGTCATTAAACAGAAAAGCCAGCCCAAACCAAACCATATGCTCAGCTCTGAAATGAAGCTGATAATATTGGGAACATTAATGTTGATTCAATAATGGTTGCAGAAAAGTTTTGGCGAGAAATATATCAAAAGAAGAAATTTGATTTGAATTCTCATTTATTCAGAGAATTTTAGAGAGATAATGCCTGTAATTTGACACAGACATGGAGGATAAAGTTTTTGTCTTCTTAAGTTTAGAATGCATGTTTCTAAGATATCTATATATAAAGCAGCTTATTCCATCAAAGGAAATTTTGTAGCTTTTTTATCTTAATGGCCCAGTTATCTATAATAAATGAATAAAACAAAATAAAAACATAAAGGCCAATGTCTCAAAGGTATTTGGTAAACGGTAAATGATAATAGTTATATGTATTATGCAGCAAGTCTTTTTTTAAAAAAGACTTGCTGCATAATACATATAACTATCATCATTTACCGTTTACCAAGGGTATGAGTGTTAAGACCAAGCCACCTGCAGGACCTTGTACAAAGTCATGCTACCTGAAGCAAACTTGCTAATATTATTAAAAAGAACTAAAATAGAATTCTTTTATTATCATTAATTTAAAAAATGCTTAAACACGAAACATTACATGTTTGAATTATTTTATATATCAACGGACATGTAAAATGAATTAAAAACTTAACAAAATAAATTAAATCTTTGCTTTGTATGAAAGTTTACCCTATTCTTAAGATATATTTCATTCAAGTTCTATTGAATTCCTTTGGATCCTTTTTCTGAAGACTGTGGAAAGCTGTTTCTTGTATCTCCATTCATTGTGACCTTACAAATATAAGAAAAGAACTTCAGAGTCCTCAGGGATGCATATTTCACTCCAACACTTGTGTTTCCTTCACATTATCACTCACAGTATCTCTAGTGTTCAGCACATACCCAGCCAACTGCTTCTCTGTTTATAGATTCACAGTCAGCCCTAGAGGTAGACAATCATTTTTTTTTTTTGTAAAGCTTGGCTGTTCTGAGAAAATTGATTTAGAATGGTAAAGGAACAAAAGGCAAATTAGAAGACACATTGGCATGAAGGGAAGATGGGTTTAATAAGTGCGGATTTCAAAGTTTGATTTCAGCCACATTCTAAGATACTGTTTCATTTCCTCCCACCTGCTGAATTCTGTGAGCAGCTAAAGTAGCTTTGAGACCCAGTTTAGAATAATGCTTAAAAACTGTTTGAATTTCAATATTTATATATACCATTATGATATCTGAAACACAAAGTACAGTTGAATAGTATTGATAATGATGTAAGATAAATTAAAACATTATTTTATTGAAAAAAAGAAGTTTCTTTTCCACTAAGCTATTTCTACAATTGTTTGTAATAGTCTCTAAAAGAACTCTCTTCCCAAATAGATTTTATTCATCAAACACAAAATATGCTATGAGGAGTCTTCATGGCATAATGGCTAAAGTACGGGACTACAAGATTGTAGTTATTACTTAGAATATTCAGACTATTGACCTCATCTTTATTGTTATACTCACAAGGTTTTGGCCGATAAGTCCTTCAGCCTTCTTCAAACATTTCCTGTTGAATTTGGGAGACCACACAGAATCTCAAACTGAACACTTTATTTGAACTACAGGAATAAACTGTTCCAATTCTGTTAACCGTGACCAGGTACAAGTGTAATAATAATTATCAAGCTTCGTTTCAGAAATTTAGACTAAATGCAAGATTGTAGTATACGAGTTCCAACTCCAGTTGTTCACTTTTGGATTAATACTGTTGGGAAAAAGTATTATCCCTCTTATCCCTTCGGCTATAGGTTAAATAGTACCACACCTGTTCTTCTACAAGGATGGCTTTGATTGTGAATAACCCACAAAGGTTGATATGCCATTGAATAAGAAACCAAACCAAACCAAAATATGCTACTTCCTCAATGAATATTGAAGGAATTTAGAAATTTTTCTTATGCTGTTTTATTCCAACTTCTGTAAAAGCTCATTTTAATAGTGAATTTGTCATTATAAAAAAACAAAATTAAGATATTACTCTTAAATACTTGAAAATTCAAATCATATCTATAGTAATGTAGTTTGTTATATTCATGAATAAAAGTGTTCAATATTGGTGATAGAGCATATGTAGTTCTAAGTGAGGATAGCATAGTCATTAGACCAAGTATAGGTCCAATGATCATATAGGGAGGAAACTTACTGTCTCCAGTCACCATTGACTCTGTGTCTATTCTATCCCAACTTTATATATATATATATATATATATATATATATCCAGCTTTTTTGGTAAATAGTAGGGCAAATGAGGTTCTTTCACCTGGTTAGGCAACTGGTCTAAGAGAAGAAAAACTCTGAATTCAAACCAGTACCACTCCACAAAAATATTGACCTTATGTAACATCTTGCTCAAAGTGGAGGAGTTAGGTATGCATGTGTATATGTATATATATGGTCTGAACAAGATAGGGAGTATGTTTATTAAGAAATAATCTTTTGAATTAGAGAAAGAAGTTATTTAAAGAAAAAAAAAACATACAGTTAGATTATTCTTGTCCCAAGGTCATAGTTCTGAGTACAATTCCTAATTCACAAATTTAGGTTTATGAATATTTAGATGGCTAAAATCTCAGATATTTATATTAAATATAACTAGTTATGAATGAATTTTTAGTTTTGTGATCTGAAAATTATTTTAGAGTATAATCCTTGATTCAAAAGGTTAAGATTATACAGGTCACTTAGAGAAGAAAACAGAAGGCAAATTGTAAATGGCTTAGATATTAATTAAAAAAAGGATTTAGAATATAATAGTGTGTATTGTGCAATAATTTTTCTTCAAAATTTCTAAGAACAGATGCAATGAAGAAAGAAAGAAAAAAAAAGAAAGATGTATTGTAAGAATAAATAAGAGGGTTATCTTCTTAAGTTTGCTGCTAATGAGATGGTAACTATGCCTCACTGTCTGTCTGTTTAACCCCTTCCTCTTCCTCCTTTCATTCTTATTGTAAACAATGACAAGTTTGTTCACCAGTTCACTAAAAACATCCTGAATCTCTGTGGTGAAATCCTGCCCGACATTTCTTCGTTCCATGTCAATTGTCAGAAAAAGTTTGCTCTTCCTTGTGTCCGTTTACACCTTTCTTATTAAAGATGCGTTTTTACAGACTTTGCATATGATGACATATATATATATATATGTGTGTGTGTGATTTTTGGTTTTATTTTTCTGTCGCCTTTCTCTTTCTGTTTGCCTTCTACCTACTTTACTGGGTGCTTTCTATCGGCTGTATGCCTGCTGGCCTCAAAATCAAAATAAATGTTTGGATTATCTTTCAACTGGCATTATATCCTAACAGAAAAGCACTGGCTTATCTTTATTGGCAAGTAAAACGTAGAGCAAAAATAGTTTAGACAGGCAGTTAACTATTTTTTATGCCTTGCGGAGAGATAACTTGTGGATGCTACATTGTTAAAAAAAACAAAAAGAAATATTGTTTTTTTGTTTTTTTAATGATAAAAATGTATATGTTCTACATGTAGAAATATCTTAGATAAAATAAGACTTTAAAAAATTCTTTCCAAAATAAAGACAAATAACTGTGTTTGTTTAGTAGACTAAATATAAAACAGATAGGATCTAAATTAGTAGACTGTAGGAAGAAATTGCAAATTAAATTGTGATAAGAATTAAGTGATTTCTATAAAATTGACTTGCTCTTTTTGTTTCTTATATCATCATTCACTTAGAAATAATTTTAACACTGAACAGAAAATTGAAATGAGTCCCAATTAGTACAAGTGCACACATTCAACTCACAAATCAATTGCAATTTGGGGAAAAAAAAAATATATATATAGAATCAGTTAGCAAAGAAAATTGGGGAAATGTATCTAGAATTGAAAGTACATCTAGAATTATTTAACAAAAAATATGTCAAGAATCAAAAATGTATCTAGAATTGAAGATAGAATCAAAATTATATCTAAAATAGGAAATGTATCTAGAATTGTATACAGAATTGAAAATGTGTCTAAAATTGTATAACAAAAATGAAAAAGAAAAATTGCAATTCAACTAATATCCAAATATGATGTTTTTTTGTTTTTTCAAAATCTATCCTGTTGTTTCTTATTGTTCATAAAGAATCAATCCATTTCCAGCATTCAAATAAGCCAGAATATTCTCAAAAGAAAATAACATACATTTAGTTTTTTTCTCTTTTTCTGTTACAACTGAATATTTCAAAAGGGTTTACCTAGTTTCTTTTTAAATTGGAAAATCCTATTTCTAAAGATTCAACTGATGATGATAACAATAATAAGGCTATAAATAATTTATCTTAAAAGGAATATAATAAACAGGCATGACAGATTAGGAACAGTCATATATTGGGAACTGTGCAAATATCTTGGCTTCAACCATGTAGACAATTAATATCAGCATAAACCAGAGGCTGTTATAGAAAACAGAAATGAATAAAATACTTGAGGACTTTAAGGTTAACAATGGGGACCTCTCTATGCAAGGGAGAAGATAAGATTTAATAATAGTAAAAAAAAAAAAAAAAAAAAAGAGGACCTGTCAGATGGTTTATGTGGCTGTGCCAATGGATCACAGAATAAATAAAAGTGAAAATTTGTAAAAATACCAGCACTTTGCCTGTTTTATGAAGAGTGTGAAGGGTGCCTGTAAGGCATTTGTAACACCACTAAAAACACAAACTGTAAGACTATGTGTTAGGAGGTAGAAGAAAAGTTAAAACAGTTACGTCCATGGTGCCACCCCAAATCAGCCTCATTTCAGTTTTGATGTCAACAAATTTCGTTCATTCATAAAAAAGGGAGAATTTAATGCATAAAACAAGCCAATAAAAACATAGAAAAGGGGACTTTACAAATTTATATTCCTTATATTGATCTCCATTATCCTTGAGTATTTTTCAAACTTTTCATCTTTAAGCTCTGAGAGCTGCAAGGTTGGTATTTACTTTGAAAAATTTATCCATCTTGATGTAAAGTTTTGTCATGCCTTCTTTCTCATTGAAGTTGTCTGGATCCATCTCCAAGACAGCCTCCTTGGCTTTACTAATTAAGTTAAAAAATACAGTAGGAGCTTTCTTAGCTTCTGTTACATTGGTGATCATTTCCTAAATTTTCATTTCTTTTTACCAGGGCTCTTATTATTATGGCTCAGTCCTCAGTGGGACTAAAATATTGCTTATAGCTACTGGTACCAATTGTGTAAATTCAACCACCATAAGTTGCTAACAGTAACCAAGATTCACTTGGTAAATAGTTAAGATGCTGCTTTAAAAGGTAATATTAGAAGTTACCTAAAAATTCAAAATCACTAAAAATATTTAAAGAATAATGTTAATAATCTCATTGCCAGTGAAAAGGTCACATGGTAAAATCAATAAGTTTTATGAAAAACTAAATTAACTATCTGAAAAGTTATTTTTATAGATATTTTCATCAAATTTGCTTGAATTTTATTCATAAAGGCAGATTTATCTGTTCTAATGATGAATAATTACTTTAAACAAGAAGTTGTCTTTCAGTTTCTTAGTGCAAATTTATTATATATTTATTATTTTATTGGTTACTATAAAGAGATGCCAAACATTTAAAGTCAGAAACACTAGTTTGCACTCATCAAAACATCCATTTTAAAAATACTTAGCTAGAAACAATGAGGAGGAAAAAGCTTCTTTTTTTTTTCATCATGAATTCAAATAATCTATTTAGATTTGTAATATATGCTTAAAGAATTGACAAAACAATTTCTATTTAAGAACAAGTGAAGGTTTCCAATTAGCATTTCATACTAATCACTATTATATGTTCACATGAATACAGATCCCACAAAATTATCAGACCATTAAAAATTGGATTATTCTTTACATCTGAGCATTTTAAATGTATTTCTATAATAAAAATCTTGCTGTTTTTTCATGATATAACTCCAATGGAAAAGTTAAAAAGGAATAGAGACAAGATTTTAATAAGTAATGAAATTAAATTGACTGAAATAAATTCTTGTCTGTTTAATTTCATTACTTGTTAAAATCCTGACTCCACTCATTTTTAACTTCATATATATATATATATATATATATATATATATATATATATATGTGTGTGTGTGTGTGTGTGTTAAAAACAATAAAAATTTTGGTAATGTATTGAAAGCTAATTATATTTAAATATTTTGGAAATTCTGTCATGTGTGTGTAAATATATATATATATATATATATATATATATATATATATATATATAATGCTTCTCACACAAAAGACTTAAGTCCACTAAATATAAAGTTTTAATGTTTAGCCATTGCTTTAGATCATCAGCTAAAATCAGTAAAACCAAACATATATATATATATATATATATATATATATAGAGAGAGAGAGAGAGAGAGAGAGACTATGATATTAGTTTTTTTGCTTTTTTTCTTTGATAAATTTTGAATTTTGTTTGAATAAAAAAAGCAAATATGATTTGAAGTGAATGTATGTCTAAGGGAGAAAACCAAGTTAATAAGAAGACATTGTTTTCTCTTTAACTAAAAACTTACTTTTTCTGAATGTATTTCACAAACAATCTATCATTAACCCTTTTCTCTTAGCTGATAGTTATTCTGCTTAGAAAATCCAGCAGAAACTTTGACTTGAATGCCAGGTTCAAAACTTTCTTCTTTATTGATTTATATATATATCAAAAAACAAGTGTTCATTGCTTCCGGTAACTGGGAATGCAGAATCAATACAAGTTAGGAAATAAGTTGCTTAGGTTTGAGGAAACCATTTTCTCCATTAAGGAACCTCTCCAGTATGGCATACAGCATTCATTAGTTATTCTTCTCTGCTTCAGATAATTCAACTCTGCATGGGAACTCTTGTCTATCCTTCTTTCTGTTTTGTATCTCTGTCTTTTCTTTTTGAGATCTCAAGAAATTTATACTTTGAATTGCATGATTTTTCAGTTTTCTTCCTTGTTTTTCTATTACAAACTATAATCACAAAAAGAAGCACAACTCATCTCCAAAATACCTCTTTTAAAACAGTTTTGGTATCAAATATGCTTCTAGCCTTCTTTTTATTTTTACCTTTAAAACTCAGTAGTAAGCAAAATTAAAAGTTATGCAATACCTAAAAAGAGTTCTTGGGTATATCAGGTATAACTAAATTGATTTTTCAGAAGATCTGCCACTGAATTGTCTCAGGTGAGCAATAACTATAAGCTCTTCTCAGTAATTCATTTGGTGATTATCACATGGGTATACTAAGATTTCTTGGAACTCTTTTTATGTTGCCAGTGTATATTTTTGTCACTTTCTCATATTTCATGCCAAACTGTATGGTGAGGTTATTTGTTGGGTGTCTGTAATTCTATGCAGATAATGCATAATTGTAATTATTTTGGTTTCCATGTTTCACTATGCAAACACAATAATCTTTGCTTATATATATATATATATATATATATATATATATATATATATATATATAAGTGTATATTGAAATGTTTTATATACTATGTAGATAATGTTTAACAAAAAAGTCTATAAAAATCAATTCAAACTGATATAATGTGATTATATGATATAATTACCTTATAACATTTGTTGGTTTTCCATTAGTATTTGATTTGCTATTTTTTCAATTGAATGTTTATGAATTCTCAGTAATAATTGATAAAAGAAAGGTGTTTTAAAGAAGCAGAGCCATTTAATATCTAAAAAAAATTGTATTTTGATGTGTCACCGAATGTTACCAGACATTATTTCTTTCATAATTCACTCAGTAAAACAATAAATATTTTACAAGCATTTAGGTATTTTCAGAAACTTGTCAAATGGGTATTTTTATTTGACTAGTTACAAACTAATCATATTTCACATCTGAGCATTATTTAATAAACAATTCAGATTTAGTTCTTCAAACTAAAACCAGTTCAGTTGGCTGGAGGTGTAGAATATGCTGACTGTATCTTTGCTGAAGGGTAAGACCCTCCCGCCTAATGATTGACTTGGATATGACACTGAATCATTTGATGATGAGGCTGCAGTTCTAGAGCTTTGGGAAATGGGAAGTACTTCTTCATTACTAGTACTCCCTGGTTCACCCTGATCCAGAGTGGTAGTACTTCTGAGGATCCCTTCATTGGTTCAAATAAAACTTGTGTTCTGGGTATGACACTAAACTGCATCTAATAGTGAGATTCCAGTCTTCGGGTTCAGGAGAATATGGAGTACCCTTTCAATGCCATTACTCCCAGGTCCACTTCTAAGCTGTAGCCATGTTAATACTACTGTTTGGTTAAAACTCTTTGAGAAAAAAGCTAGATAGGAACGATTTAAGGATGCTCCGGGCTGTATAGCCATTTGCCTCCCATCTCACAAACTATCCAAGTAAGACAAAGAAGACATGCTGTGCACTGCTAGAGAAGAAACTGACATTCTCTTATGAACTCCTATACATGGACACACCAGTGTTAGCTGACCATCAAAATGTTACATTCATCAGCCATGTACAAACACCGGGTGCTGTCAAGAGAACTTGATAAGAGCAATGGGCAATAGGGACAGATGGGAAGAGAGAGTCAAAGGAATCTATGTTGCTGGCATGCCTTGATAATAATGGTCTTTCATTATCTATTGTATTAATAAGTCAATAATCATTTCTGACTTTATTTGCATTATCATTTTATCAAATTAAACAGATTATCAAAGTTATTTGAGCATAATTAGGTTTTTATTACACATTCACTGGAGAAATAATCAACAGTGAAATAAATAAATAAATTATCAGAATTCCAAATTGAAATTTCTGTAACCTGTGTGGCACTTGCAAATATATTTTCTTTTAATATTCACATAAGTAGTTTAATTTCATATAAAAATTTGAGTGTTGCTAGAAAATTAAAACTTTATCGTAACTTCTTTTTTAAACTTGAAGAAAGCATTTCAAGTATTGTTTCTTTCTTTTTTCTTCCTTCAAGAAAGAAGAAAAACAGTTATATATTTTTACCTCATTTATTTGTAAGAAACATTCTGAAGACTGCTTGGTCAATTTGGATTGCCCAGAAAAGGATGAAAATAAATTCAGATTAAAAAAGAAAAAGACGACATCTGGGTAGATTATTAAAAAATATTTAGTATTGACTTGGTTTTGAGTAGAAGACAAGAGAAATATCTCAAATGACTTATGTCTGAATTATTAAACGTTCAATGACCATTTCTGACTTTATTTGCATAATCATTTAATCAAATAAGACAGATTATCAATGTTATTTTAGCATGATTAAGTTTTTATTACATATTCCCTGGATAAATTATCAACAGGGAAATAAATAAACAAATATTTTGTATTGACTTGGTTTTGAGTAGGAGACTACAAGAGAAATATCTCAACGGACTTATGTTAATTTACTAAGCTTTTTGCTTAGATGTGGCACAAGGCCATATGAAAGGGGCACCCAATAAGACTCGAACTCACTCGTGTAGGTTTGCTAGTCGAGCTTGCTAACCATTACACCACCAGAGGCGCCTTCAACTGACTTATGTCTGACATCTCTAGTGTAATTGTTACCATCGTAGGAAATAGACACAGTGACCAGATTTTAAATCCAAGATAAAACTGTTGGCATTTTTACTGAGCACTAATACCCTTGGGAGAGGTATACATGCAATTATTCTCCCTCCAGCTATAGGTAAATAGTTGGGTGGACTAGTCTCTTCAACATTGGTATAGCAACTAGTCTGGAAGGAAAACTCTGAATTCAAATTAGTTAAACTCCGCTTAAAGTTGACTTTGTATTGCATTCTGCACATGCAGAGGGGTTGGTAAATATATACCGTATTTGACGGCATATAAGGCAAACTTTTTTTTACTAAAAATATTTTTTAAAGCTCCCCTGCATCTTATAGGCCATATATTGGTTTAAAATTTAGGATAGTCAGCTGAACTTAGCTACCTGGCAATTCCTATTAACTTAGACTTTCATATACCTTGTGTCATTATTTAAAAGGCTATTATGCAGATTAAAAGTGTTATTATTGGTAATATTCATTATATTAATTTCATCACGTTCAATATTAGTACTTTGTTTTTTTCTTGATATGCCCTGCTGAAATTGAGGTGCATCTTATACACTGTCAAATACGGTAAATATAAGTAGAGTTGGCGACCGTAGTCGATGGCGACCCGAAGGCTCCTTTTCAATAGCTACAACACTGAGATGTACAGAAGGGTGCAAGTCCTTTCCTTTAATTATTCTCCTTTACCCTTGATACGTAACTTATAATGCTGAGTGTTAAGCAAGGAGGTATCAAGTACCATTTTTTGAGTCTTTGATATGACTCAACTTAGGATTGAACCCCAGATCTCCTGGGCCATTGGCGAAATGAAATAATAGGAACAAACTGTATTCTCTTTTGCTCCTCAACTCCAGCCAAATTTTTACTCAATTTCTTTCACATTTTGTGATGAAGGGCAACACTCATTAAAGATATTGCCCAGTCAGCTGTAGGGTGGATGTAGAATACATTGACTGCTTCTCTGAATTACTTGAAATAGAAGTGTTTTGACATTTAACTGTGTGTGTGGAAAAAACTAAATAGAAATGTTTTTGACAATTAGACTGTGTACTTATGTTAAACTGAATTGTTTAAAATAGAACTGTTCATTTGTATAAAAATGAATTTGGTGTTAAATAACCTACAAAGGTTGTGATATGTCATAAAACCCAAATGAAAAAACAAACAAACAATCATTAAAGATGTTTCTGCTTCTATAATAAAAATTATTAAAAATATCTTTGGCAATCATCACAGTCAAAGAAATTAGAATATGGAAACTAAGGAACATTATAATTTAAATATTGAAACATCAATTTGTTCATTGAGTTACTATATGAGAAATTATATTTGAGTGTTTTTTGGAATTCTTTCTCTTTGGTTTTTACACTTTAGATTCAGCAAATGTTTTTAATAATCTATATTATGTAACAACTTTATAATATAAACAAACTAGAGGTATACTTAGGATAATGTTAATTGTTCAACGAAATGGAATTGGCAACCCAAGTTCAGATCTTGGGTTAAGCTATTTACATTTCACTCCATGCTAATGCCCTTGCAATAGACATAAAGGCATATGTTCTCTCTCTCTCATCTATGTATAAATATGGCCAGACTGGGTTCTTTAGCCTTGGTTAAAAAATCAGTCTAGTCGAAGGTAAAATTCTGACTTCAAACCAGCTTTACTCTACTTAAAAATTTACCTTGAGTCACATCCTATCCATGGGGGAGTGGTTGAGTGAATACATATCATGTAACAAGTACACATAAACGATATCAGGCTATAAGATGTGACAAAATTTATTCTGATTTTGACCAAAGATTAACTAATTTATAAGCAGAATTTTTCTCACCTTGTTTTTTTTTCTTTTTGAGTTAGAATATTCCTATTGAGCAGTTTTATAAAGTCACAGAAACAACACTGTAAGAAAAACACTCCTTTCTATTCATAACTTATATTGAAATATCACAAACAATGGGAAGACAGAATAATTCTTCTGTCATCTGTTCAAATGCCACGCCAGAAATATCTGATGAGGTAAAAGGTGGGAATTGTAAGTGTGGATGCTAAAACAATATTCATGTATCATTTTTTGTGAACAATATACGTCCAGACCAAGCTATTATTAATCAATTTTCTGCCTTTATGATTCCAGTGCTTCATAATTTTTTAAAAAGTAAAGCTACCTTGACATCCAATATATACCTACGACCAGTTCATTGTGAGAAACACCTCATTTTTCTATTAGACATGCAAATGCTAGGATAAACAAAAATCAGATCTAGGCAAAAACCACAAAATATATCAAATTCTCAACCATTACAAAGTTGGACGATTTGAAAAAGTTAGAATTGATTAGTTTTTGGGGGTTTTTTTTGGGGGGGGTTTGTCTCTCTCCTTGTTAATTTTATTAAGCGGTTATAATGTGGACCAAATTCGCTACACCACTCTACAAAACTAACTTACTAGCCATTAGTTTAAAATGAGCACCCCAGCTAATATTAATCTTTTTGCCAGCAAATATTTTTTTGATTCTTGTTGAGTGGGTAAATTATTTTCAGAATTTGTAAATGGGTCAATTAATAAAATTCAAGAAAAACAAAACAAAAAACATGATGATTTGATTAGCAGTTGTATCATAGTAAAATAATAAAGCACTCACATCTATTTATATTTCACAAAACAACAGAAATGTTTCTCTTCATTGAGTTGGTCAATAAGAAAATGCCTTACATTAAGCTATTACTGAAAACAACAAAAATATTGCTCTACCTGCAAAAGGATTGTGATGTCTATATCTGTAATTATCTCAGCAAATAATGGGTGGGACTGATTTCTCTTGCCCATGAAAAGTTTTAGTTAATGTTTCCAAAAGAAGAGAAAAGAAAGCAATGAGATTTCTTTCATACCTTATTGACACACCAGTGGGAGGTTTGTTTTCAATTTCTTTATTGAATATACTTCTTTGATCAGTCAGTGTATGAAAGAACTTCTTGAATATTATTTCTTGTATAAAACATTGTACTTGGAAAAAAAAAAAAATTTAGCTTCCCTTTACTTACGACTGTTGATGGAAATCAGCCATCAACTTATGATAAAAGTTACGTTGATATCTTAATTGTTAAAGTTGTGTTATTAAATCGCAAAGAAACATACTTGAAACCCAGTACTGGAGTTACCTATAAGCTTTGGGCCACACACACCTAGGGTCTCATTTTTTAAGATATGATTTTATTTTTCATTAGATTTTATTCTTTAACAGTAATTCATCAAAAATTATATGTATATACCAGGTGATTAAGAAATAACTCTGTATTCTGGTTTCTTCTTATGTTAATTTCTTGTAAAAATTATAGTTAAGAAATAAATTATAAGAATTTTAAAATAGGGAGTTACTTTTCAATCATTCTGTGTGTGTGTGCGTGCGTGTTTGTTTGTTTGTTTGTTTGTTTGTGCGTGTGTGTTTATAATAAATCTTTTGGAAAAAAATTTCACAACACTAGTTACGTCTCTATATTTTGAAATGGAACACCAACTGTAAAAAAATATTTTTTCTTTTCATTTCAAAATAATTTTTGGGTGAAGCAATACAACATTACCCTGAAGATGGTTTATAAAAAAAAAAAAACTGAAATGTTAAATGTTGGCACATCATTAAATATAAATACATACATACATCTTCTGCATTTTTTCTTCATATATATATATATATATATATATATATATATATATAGATGCCTGTAGAGTAAGAAAAGATTCAACTAGGTTTTACCTAAATGGATCATTAGGACATTCCTGACTAAAGGAGGGTTGCACCAAACTACATTTTATTGATTAAAAAACCCTTCATTTTCACACCATCAGAATAGTTTATGAAAAATTATTTACTATATATATATAAATGTAGAATTATCCTGATGATTCAGTTAGGTGAAACCTAAGTGGATTACTTGTGACTCTGTAGGTATCTCTCTCTCTCTATATATATATATATATATATATATATATATACAAATAAAGTATATTTTTAATTTTTTTTACTCAAATGTTTTAGAAAAGGGCATCAAATTCTTATATCTTAGGGTGTCAGCAGGTGAAAATATGACTCTGTTGAAACCTTATATAACTGGAAAATTAAGGTTTCATGGTAGTCTCATGGAATAAAGAACTGTTTACCAATCTTGTCTGAGCTAATAAATGAATTTTAATGAAGTCTTTTTTTTTTAAATATCAAATGGCTCAAATTCTTAATTATGACTCATTAACTCATAAGCTGTTGAAATAAATTTTTAACATTTGTATTGTGAATGATTATCCAATTGAATATGTGAAAATGTTTTTCTGGAAAATGTATTTAATATTGCAAATATTTGTTTTATTGATTGTTGAATGTATGTTTCTATGCTTTCAAAATCTCCAAATAACAAGAGGTATCTATAATACAACCTTCAATAATAAAACTGTTAATTTATGATTAGGAATTAAAGTTTTTCTTGTAAATGTAATCACTTTATATAAAAGATAAACATGAGAGATTTTAAGATGTAAATAATTTTTTTTATTAAATTTTCTTAAAATAATAATGTTCTTATATGGCTTTCAATTTTTATAAATTTGATTTAGAGGTACTTATTAAACATAAAATCAAATTAAAATGAATATGTAATTAAAACTGTATTTATTAATCTTAAAAGAAGAAATATAAATTTATGAAAGATTTTAAAAAATTAAAAACAAAAAAATTTGCAATTTAATATTTGTCTGTTGTTTTTGTCCCAAAGCAATTAATTTTTAAAATGTTGAAATGAGTTCAATAAGAGCAGATCATAGACTAAAACTGGTTATTTTGAGTACCTTGAGGCTGCTTCCAAAAAATAAGTACTGTCAATAACTGGATATTATGACTTTTTCTAGTTTAATTAATGAAATTTTCATCTGATTGTCTCAAGGGGAAACATTTTCTAAAGATCATAAAATGAAAAGTATATGACCTTAGGAGATGAACTTTACACACACACACACACACACACACATCTATCTATATATTTGTCCATATCTATAAATAAAAATTACATGTTACTTTTACTGTAAGAACTAATTCTAAATTACAAGTATAGGGAATTTATAAATAGTATTTTTATAGCAGAACAGTTACATTAAGATGTAAAGAGAATACATTGTGTTTTTCTTTTAATTATCTAATCATTTAGATTGATTGAACTTAATCTTTTTTTTTTAATTGAAATTGTTAAAGTTGATTATTTTTTTCTCTTTGTTAGTTTTCACTGAAACGTTTTCAATTATTTGGACAAACCACTTTCCCATAACTTTATTATACATTCAAGTAGTAGCAACGAAAAGTTATTACCTCATAGTCAAACTGGACAGAATGCAATAATTCATTAAGTTAACAATAGGTTATGTAATTATTATGCTGTTTTTTTTATGAATTTTATTCTAACAAATCATTTAAAACATTTGATTTGGTTAATGAGATTAATCTTTTCTCTTTTAAAATAATTATATTACAGTAGCCAATATGTATTTATTTTTATTTATTTATTTTTTTTTGTTTTGTTAATTTCCATGAAAAGAACCTAAGAAATTCTAAAGATCTTATATTTGCTAACCATCTTTCTTTATTCGAACTGAAAATGCCTCTATTCTTGTAGATAGCTAATTAGATTTCTTTTCTTGTATATAAAATTGTGTCTGCTTAATCTAACTAATACTCTTTTGGTAGACATTAGATTATAAAAAATATAATTTCCAAAACATTTGTAGCAAAGATATTTTTTCTCTTTCTTTTTACTATATATTCTTAAATAGTTCAATGCTATGACTTAGAAAATTTTGAACTAAAAGAAATACTAATTCCACTGATTTCTTTTTGTTAAAGTTTCTAATTTGTTTATAAACTCATTAAAATCTTTCCTTTTCTTAAAGTAAACTTAAAAGAACATTTTGATTGATGAAAATATTTTTAAAAGGAAGTTATTGGTAGTTAAAATTAAAATTAAAAATGTTTTATTAAACAGCCATTTTCCTTCTATCTGTCTTATATATAAAAGTGGAATTTAAAAGTTAAATTATTGGAAGGGTTTATTTCATATATTTCAATCAAAATCTATTTGTTTCTTAATCTACAGTGAATTTAGTCTCTCAGAAAATTAGTTAGTTTAAAAAAATTTTGATATCTCTTTTTCTAAAAATACATCTTCATTCATTAATTCGTATCAAAACTCAACAAAATAAATCATTTATTCTCAATATTTAAACCACAAAAACCTCTGATGGTTTATATCTATAATCTAAATAATGTTTTCTGCTGAACAACAGACATATATTCCTAAATTCTTTCAAAGTGTGAAATTCTGTTATGTATATAAACATATTTATCTTTTTTCTACAAAACAATGATTTGATTATTATATGATTGTGATGTATAAAACTACACCAAGTATTTTACCTGTGATGATGGTGAGAATGATGAAGAATTATAATGTTTACATTGTTTCTACAGGCACCATCACAAATTGAACTGGAGAACTGGATCCGTGCCATCCACTCAGCGTGTGCATCGCTGTTTGCAAGGCAGCATGGGAAGGATAACACCCTGAAGTTGCTGAAGAGTGAGATTCAACGACTTGAAACAAATATAGATATGGTGAGTTTAGTAGAATAGCTGTTGAAAATGCACTGAAAATCAAGATGAAAAAGATTGTCAATTGTCTGGAACTAAGACAAGCATTAGTTTTGGAATACAGTTATTCTAATAACCAATTCTTGTTCAAATGATTTCAGACATGAAAAGACTTATCACTGTTGATTTCCTTGAAAAAAATGCAAAAAGTAAACAGTACTTCCTATTGCCAACTCTTATAACAAAATTCATCTTATTCATTGAATGTTGCCCAGTCGACTGGGGCTGTAGAATACACTGACTGCACCTCTGCAGAGGGTAAAAAACCCCAATGAGTATCCTGAATATGACACTAAACAGTCTGATGGGGAGGTCACAGTAATGGAATATGGAGTACCCCTTAATTACCATTGCTCCCAGGTCCACTCTGGCCCGGAGTGGTAGCACCTGATATAGCCCTATCTATGGGTTGAATAGAATTAACAGCATACTTATGCTAAACTGAATTGTTTGATTAAACTGAATAGCTTGAAATAAAAATGCTTTTGACAATTAAACCATACTTACATTTAAACTGCATGCTTATGCTGTTTTTTGACATTGTATTTAGACTAAACTGAATTGTTTAACATGGAACTGTTTTGACATTTAACTGTGAGTAAACAAAATCTGTACTTATACTTAACTGAATTAGCTCAGTTAGAACTGCTTCACTAAACTGAATAGCTAGAAATAGAAATGTTTTTCACAATAAAACTGTACATACATTTAAACTGCGTGCTTATGCTAAACTGAATTGTTTGAAATTGAACTGTTTTTGACATTGAAACTGTACTTACACTAAACTGAATTATTATAGATAACTGCTTGAATAAACTGAATAGTTTGAAATAGAAATGTTTTGACAATTAAACTGCATGTACTCATGCTAAACTGAATTGTTTTAAATAGAACTGATTATTTACATAAAAATGGATTTGGCATTAAATAACCTACAAAGGTTGATATGCCATAAAACCCAACCCAAAGAAAAAAAAATTTATTGAATGACCCTCATGTGTGTAACCTTTTGTGAAGGAAAGTATTGCTTAATGAATCCTACTCATGATATCATAGATTGAAACTATTCAAGTTGGCGCCCTTCGATGAGGGTGACCCAAAGGCTCCCTTTTTAATAGCTACTACACCAAGGTGTAGGGGAGGGTGCTACTCCATTCCCTGAATTGCTCCACTTTACCCTTGATCCTTACCTTATAATGCTGAGTGTTGAGCGAGGCAGTATCAAGAATCATTTTTTGAGTCTTTGGTATGACTCAACCTGGGATTGAACCCTGGTCTCCCAGACCATTGGTGAACACTCTACTCATTTGGCTAATGAGTAGAGTGTACTATCTCGTACAGTCTAAATAAAACTTCATAAATGGAATACCATGAGAAAAGCTATAAAGTTAACATTTAACCCTTTTGGTGTGGAGAGCAACCCTAGTTGCTCATATATACTTAATGTGTGAGAGTGAGATGCAACTTTTAGTGCACGTTTCTTAAAAATTTGTGATCTTGTGATATACCTCACAGCTCTAAAATTGAAAAATACATTATTTTCAAAACAGTCTTTTTTTTTTTTCAATGAATAAAGAATTCTTATAAATATATTTGGGGATATATCATTCCACCCAACATCAACAGTGTATTTTTATTATTGTAATTGTGAAACTCCAATAATTTTTTCCTGTTTTTAAGCTTTTTCATTTTATGGTCAAAATTGCATAACAGCCATTAAATTTATTGTCAAATACACCAGAAACAAGCTTTGGAGGAAAAAACAATCAAAATGTTAAAGCCTATAAATCAATTAGGTTATATTTTGGCAGTAACTGGCTATTTTTAGCTCTGCTAAATTCACTATTGTCTTGAAAACAAAATTGTTTTTTTCTTTTCTTTCCCTTAATTAATTTTTAATCTTATTTAGTACTTAGATTTAATATTTTATCTTTGGTACAAATAGGAATTACTGATTTCTGAAAACTTATTTTTCTGAATTTCTCCAATTCTTTTGGCAGGATGTAAAAATGAAGAAAATGGCCGAACTCCAGTTGACCGTGGTAACTGACCCCAAAAGCCGAACAGCAATTGTGAAACAGATTAATCAGTGGGAGGAGAACCTAGAGAAACTATTTATAGAACAGTACCGCTTACGTTGTTACATGGCTTCACTTCAAGGGTCAGAACTTCCCAACCCGAAGGTAAGAGTTTACTTAAACAAATCTCAAATTAATTCAATGTTCATCTTTTATATTAAAGAATGATTGGCAGTAGTTGTCTGAACTATAAGTTTAACAATAATTTCTGACCTGATTGATACAAACAATACTGGCCTTTTACATATTCTTCTGAAGTATCAAATTATTAATAATAATGCTCTTAAAGTGATATTGTATCTCAAAATATAATCCTTATCATTCTAAATTGGTGTAATTGTTATCGTCGTAGGAAATGAACACGGCGACACGAGTTCAAATCCTGGACGAGACTGACTGCATTTCACATAGCAATAATACCCTTGGGAAAGGTATGAATCCAATTATTCTCCCTCCAGCTATGGGTAAATAGTAGAACAGACTAGGTTCTTCAGCCTTGGTTAGGCAACTAGTCTAGGAGAAGGAAAACTCTGAATTCGAACCTGTTAAACTCCGCTTAAAAATTGACCTTGTGTCATATCCTGCCCGAGCGGAGGGGTTGGTAAATAGGATCATTCTAAATTTTGTTTAAAAATCTGATGTCCTTCAGTTTTTGAAGTTGCTAGTATGTTTCAGCAGATTCATTCTTCAGCCTTTGTCATGCATATAAGCCATAAATAAAAGGAAAAGTCTTATTTCTTTTACAAAAAGAGAAATAGAGAAAAGACAATCATGAATACTAGGGTGGGTCAAAAGTTTGTAGTATTTACATTTGTGCTAGTTACCAGAATAAACTCCCAAAACTTGAGGGAAGAGGGAATCAAACTGATACCACACCCAGCATATGGTCCAAACATAGCTCCCTTGGATTATTCCTTGTTCTGATCCAAGGCTCACTTTCTGTGACAAGAACTAGTATCAGCATGGGATCAAAGAACTGGCTGAAAAGTGGCTTCAGATGGTGCAACACAATATCCTTTTCTTTGAATGCTAAGTTACTTTTGTGGTAACATGAAGAATAAAGCAAATGAGTTAGCAAATATTGCAAAACTTTTGACTTTCTCCTAGAATAAAACAATTGGATCAGTCCACTTGAGTAGTGCTGGGTATTATACTTCTATACTTCTACTTCTCTAGAGGATAAAATTTGGAATGTTAATGGCTCTTCTTAGTTATAGACAATATAATCTTGATCGTGTAAAATTATCAATAGTCTATTTCATTTCTTTTTTTCTTTTGATCAAGCTCAAGACAAGAGCTAGTCAAAATTCTTAACTCAGTTCTTTTCTTGACCATTTTTTTGACCATTTTCAAAATCTAGAAATATGTCCAAATATCAGATCTGTTCATAATTGACAGCTAACTGACTCTTTTCAATAGAAAATACTTAACAATACTCAAGTTGAAATTCTTTACAGTACTTAAAAGTCTTTTGTCATTCATCTTGTAAAATACAAATAAATATTGTCTTTTTATTCTTAAACTAAAAAAAACTGTTGCATTTATAAATCTTTATTTATTCTTTCTATTTTAACAATCATTTCTTTTGAAAAAAATAAAAACATCAGAGTTTGTTAGCGAACGTGTCCAAGTCCTCAAAAGGTATACTGGGGCGTCTTGGCATCTTCACTGTGACATCATTCCACGCTCTGGTCTGTGCACGTTCTCCACCAACCATGTCCGCCATGCAAGGGAAAACCCTTCCTGCCAAGAAGTCCAATTCTGCTGTTCCTCGGAGCAGTGAACCGCAGGGTGGAACACTTGGGCGACATCCAAATCAATCTGCAATGCAAGCTCCACTTGCCCCAAGTGGACACAGTGAGTAAGTACACCTCTTTTTCATTTTTAATTGACTGCTCACATTTTCGGTGGGTTTTTTTTTTTTCAACATTGCAGAATCTAATGAATCATTTTGACAATTGAGTAGTAAAATTTTTCATAATTTCCTTATAAACTCTAACTTCTTTTAATAGTTCTAGATTTCTTCTCCAGATTTATAAATCATAAAATCATTTTATTAAAAATGATAAGCCTCTCCAAAAGAATTTACTGATGGTTTTAAGATCTTTATTCAGTCTAGTAAGTAAAGTTGGTGACGGTAGTCAAGGGTGACCCAAAGGCTCCCTTTTTGATAGCTAGTACACCAAGGTGTAGGGGAGGGTGCAACTCCTTTCCCTGGATTACTGTACTTTATCCTTGATCCTTAATTTATAATGCTGAGTGGTAAGCAAGGTAACATCAAGTACCATTTTTTTGAATCTTTAGTATGACTCCACTTGGGATTGAACCTTTATGCCAATGTCCAGTTGTACCAGACATTGGCATAATGGTTAGAGTGGCCCAGGAGACCTGGGTTCAGTTCCAGGTCAAGTCATACCAAAGACTAAAAAAATGGTACTTTATGCCTCCTTGCTTAACACTCAGCATTATAAGATATGGATCAAGGGTAAAGTGGAGCAATCCAGGGAAAGGAGTAGCACCCTCCCCTACACCTTGGTGTAGTAGCAATCAAAAAGGGAGACTTGGGGGTTGCCAACTTTACTTACTTTATTTATTCTGTCTAACTAATTTTCTTCACATAAGAAAAAATCAATCAGTCATGAATATTTGTTTTAAAGTAGAGACTCTCTCAAAAAGATATAAGGAATTATTAAAGTTTAGGTTACAATTGTGAGGCATCCTGAAATGATTAAACTCACTGCATTAGTAATAGCCTTTGATGATCAACTCGTTAACCATTACATTATAGAAAGTAACCCTTCTCAAAAATAAATACCCATGTAGAGGGTATAATAATTAGCAAAGTCATCTTGCCAATCATTAAAAAAGACTTACCTTGTAACCAGATTTTGTTGTGGGGAACTACTCCTGTAGCATGTCTTGAGCAGGAATAGCCTGGCAAAGCCCACCCCTCTCCAGATCTGGTTTGAAATCAGGGTTTTCCTTCTCCAAGGCTAGTTGTCATACAGAGCCCAGTTTTCCCTACTCTTTACCCATAGCAGAAGGGAGAATATCTGGATTCATACCTTTCCCAAAGGTATTAGCACAATAGAGGTGCCCGTGGTGTAATAGTTATCGTCGTAGGAAATGGACACGGCGACTCGAGTTCAAATCTTGGACAAGAACGATTGCATTTCACATAGCACTAATACCCTTGGAAAAGGTATGAATCCAATTATTCTCCCTCCAGCTATGGGTAAATAGTAGGACAGGCTGGGTTCTTCAGCCTTGGTGAGGCAACTAGTCTAGGAGAAGGAAAACTCTAAATTCAAACCTGTTAAACTCCGCTTAAAAAATTGACTTTGTGTCATATCCTGCCCGAGCGGAGGGGTTGGTAAATAGGATTAGCACTATATGAAATGCAAACAGCCTCATTCAGGATTTAAACTTTGATTACCAAGTCCACTACTTATGATGATAACTGCTATGCCATCAGTACCTCTGAGCATTATAAGAGTTAAATAAAAGGTTTTATTCTCACTGGGTGCTTTATACCAATCTAAATTATGTTTCATAAACAACTTTTCAACGTAGATTGTTTGTAAAATCTACACAATTAATTCACTATAATTATTTGTGTATAATACACCCTCATGTAAAATACTCATCCCTAAGTTTGAACTGGGAAAACTATGCACTGACAGTTTAGAATTTGAAACAACTACCTAAATTTTGCATTTGGTCAATTTTTTTATCTCTTTGTACTAAATAAGAATAACAAAATTATATAGAATCAGAACTATCATTGTTTATTGGAGACATTTCTGGTATTTGGTTGGTTGGTTGGTTAGGTTTTATGGCATATCAACCTTTGTAGGTTATTTAACGCCAAGTCCGTTTTTATGTAAATTATCTGTTCTATTCAAAACAGTTCAGTTTAGCATAAGTACACAGTTTAATTGTCAAAAACATTTCCATTTCAAACTATTCAAGCAGTTATATGTAATAATTCAGTTAAGTGTAAATACAGTTTTAATGTCGAAAAACAGTTCTATTTGAAATAATTCAGTTAAGCATAAGCACGCAGTTTAAGTGTAAGTACAGTTTAATTGTCAAAAACGTTTCTATTTCAAGCTATTCAGTTTACTCAATTCATTTTAGCATAAGTATGCTGTTAGTTCTATTTAACCCATAGATAGGGCCCTATCAGGTGCTACCACTCCGGGCCAGAGTGGACCTGGGAGCAATGGCAATGAAGGGGTACTCTGCATTCCCCAAAGCTCCAGCACTGCTGGAACCTCACCATCAGATTGTTTAGTGTCATAACCAGGACAATTGTTAGGGGGGTGGTCTTACCCCTCTGCAGAGGTGCAGTCAGTGTATTCTACAGCCCCAGCTGACTCGGCAATGGTATTTGGTGCTAGAGAGGATATTTAGTTACATCTTAACTCACCAAATTCTGATATTAGCATATCCACTGAATAAATAGATAGTAATTATTAGATAAACTTAAGGTATTTAATGAGTAAATATATAAAAACATAACAAGTATTACAGAAATATTATAACAATACACAAATGTGTCCCAAACAGAGGAAATGTGCATTATTTTCTATGACAAGCAATGCATAAAGAAGGTGTACCAAATCGGAGAAAATTTCTTACTTGTCTTTGGTAGGTGAGGTGAAAGAAAGTACCTCACCAGAGTAATAGGCAAATACATGGGGGATATGCCATCAAATTTATTTTCTATCTTTATTTATTTTTTTAATTTTTAATTCTTCTATCTTTCTCTACTCAGGAAACATTCGCACAAAGAATTGGATAGAGATCATCGAGACGATCGGCAAACACCAGACAGCATGCCACCAAACCGTACAGATACTCCTGATAGTGGAACCAAAGAGGGTCTATCAAAGATTTCCTTACCCCATAACCAGGTAAATTTTTATTTTCTCCCTTTAGACACTTTTATGTTCTCTCCCTTCTGCTATTTATGTTCTCAGTCAACAAATATTTTGCTGCTATTTGTAAACAATTCTTATGTTACCAAATTCCTTTGTTCTGTGACCAGTTAATGGCATTTTAGCTTCACTATCATCTGTTTTTTTTTTTTTGTTTTTTGGCCTATCATTTTGCAATGCTATCCAAAACTAAAGCCAGTATCAAAATTTATTTGGAAAGGAGTCTGTTTAAATATCATTTTTAAAAAGACAAAACTTACAGGTACCATTCTTTTTTAAGATAAAGTAGTAGTGATGAAATCTAAAAATTGCAAATGTTCAACCTTTTTAAGAAAAAGCATAAAGTAAAGAGTAGGGGAAGGTGCTTTTAACTACTTATAAATTTACCTTAGGCAACTGTTAGAGTTAAGTTATTCTGAAAGGAATGTCTGACATTGAGCTGTTCAAAAAAATCCATTGATTGATTGAAAAGAAATGATCCAATTTTCTTGGCTTGTAAACTTAATTAAGCTTTATGTGCATATAGCTCTGAATTGCAAGATTGCAGCTGATTACGAGAAACAGAAAAAGGTGTTTTCATACACTCTTATGTATCATGCAATTTTCTGAGACTTACAATTTAGCCTAATATTAGGAGGAAGATCACACTATACATGAGATACAAATAGTTGGCTTGGGCCCATTGGTACGCCCACAATTTAGGTCTCAGAAAGTCTCATGATATGTGAGTATATACAGTGTTCAGTGAAAATATTCTCTAATCTCTTGCAATAATGACAACCTTTATGCATCACAAGTAGATTTTTATTTATTATATGAATAAAATCTTTATGTACAGTTGTTCTCTATATCTACAAATTGAATGCTAGAACTTTATATACAATTTTATTAAAATAGGATTAATCTCTTTTTTCTCTCATAAAACATTAAGTAAGAAATATAAACAAAATGAATGTTACCTGTAATTCTTCCCAACAAGTGATCAAAATTCAGCTATAATAATTGTTATCATAAAAATACATTAAGTAAGAAATACTTAAAGATACATTAAATACTTAATCATTAAATACTTAAAAATACATTAAAAATATTAATTTTTAAAATCATTAAATACTTAAAAATACATTAAAAAAGAAATGAAAGTTACCTGTAATTCTTCCCACCAAGGGATCAAAATCCAGCTATAATAATTATCATAAAAATACATTAAGTAAGAAATACTTAAAAATACATTAAAAATATTAATTTTTAAAATCATTAAATACTTAAAGATACATTAAAAATACATTAAGTAAGAAATGAATGTTACCTGTAATTCTTCCCAACAAGTGATCAAAATCCAGCTATAATAATTGTTATCATAGTGGAAGTTACTATGTTTTTTATAAACATTTCAAAATGATTTTTTTTTCCTGTTATTTTTCACATATGATTTTAGATTTTTGAAAAATATAAACTTCTTTCAAATGTATTTTCTAAAAATCCTTTCTGATATTTGTTATCATTGTTGTGAAATTCTTGTTAATGTACTCTCTCCCTCTCTCTCTCTTTTTTCCATTATTAAAGTTGATTCTATGAAAATGAAATTTCATCTTAAAAACTTTTTGAATTATTATTTATATTCTAATGCTTAAGATTTTCTATCTGTTGTTTAACGAATCTAATATGCTTTACTCCTGTCTAAAAACAGATTTCTTATAATATACATATATATAATTAGTTCATAGGCCTAGTGGGTAAAGTGTTTGTCATTGGCTCTGGAGACTGGTGTTCAATCCCAAATCAAGTCATACCAAAGACTCAAAAAATGGTACTTGATACCTCCTTGCTTAACACTCAGCATTATAAGTTACGTATCAAGAGTAAAGTGGAATACTCAAAGGAAAGGACTTGCACCCTCCTGTACATCTCGGTGTTGTAGCTATTGAAAAGGAGCCTTCAGGTCGCCCTCGACACTCAGCATTATAAGATATGTATCCCAGGAAATGAGTAGCCCCCTCTCCTACACCTTGGTGTAGTAGTTAATGAAAAGGGAGCCTTTAGGTTGCTCTTGACTACAGTCACTAACTTATATATATATATATATATATATGACAATATATATATATGTATATATATGTGTGTGTGGCAATATAGAGATAACTTATATATAGTTATATATATATATATATATATATATATATATATATATGGCAATATCATTAATTACTTGTGAGAAATTTTTAAAAAACGAGAGCTATTTTTATTTTATTTTAGAATTGTTTTTAATAAAGTTGTACTAGTTATTAATCTTGTACTGCTAACATCTGGTTGTAATCAATTTAAAGGTACAATTATTTAGTAATTGTGGTAGCTATACTAAAATCTTCTTTATTACTATCTATACTTGCATGTCATGTGACTTTGAGGCTTAAATTTTAGCCTAATATTAGGGGTCACATCATCCATGCAATATAAATTTTATGCATGTAAATATTATGTCTAGCCTTGGCCAATTGGTATACCTGCAATTTCCAATTGCAAAAAGTCTTAATTTATATCTCAGAAAGTTGCATGATACACAGGTATATACAGTATGTAAATTACAAGTTAAATGTCCTTTCAAAGATAGTTTCTTAGTCACAACTCTTTAATTTTTTCTTTTCATCTTGGGAAAGAAGGTATAGCAAATATGCCATTTCTCTCTTAAATATGGAGTCTGCTAAGTTTCTTCTAAAATAGAGTAAATCATGCTTACAATTGCAACTTAGATAAATAATTTTTACAATATTGTACAAAAAAGACTGAAAAACTGAATCATTTTCTATTATTGCCACTATCTTAATGAAACTTCAATGGTTTAGACACACATAGAAAGTGATTATTTTCCTTGATTATTGTTGTCAAAGTTCCCTAATTGCAGTGAAAAGATTTACCAGAAATTAAGATATTAAAAGAAAATTCTTAAAAATTTTCTATTTTTTTGCATTTCTGAGAATATTCTTTTGAAAATTATGACTTTTTGATGATCATCATCTCTTTATGTGTGTCTAAGCCATTGAAGTTTCATTTAAATTTGTGGTAATGATAAAAAATTGTTCAGTTTTTCACTTTTTTTTTGTCCACTACTCTACCTAAGAGATTTCCTCATAAAATGAACTTAGAATGATTCAAATTCATCTTTGTTTTTTGTGAACTCAATTACACATTGTATTTATTAGATTTGGCAGGCAGGAAGGCATCCCTTCCCGCCTATCAAACCTATGTTGGAAATTGAAACTGAATCTAGCGTTGTCTCTTTAATAGAGATTGACTCATTCTGAAATTAAATAATATCTCTTTGGGATTATAATTCAAGTGTATATTTAAAAAAGAATAGAAAAAGTAATGGAGGAGAAGGGAATTTGAAGTTAACATCAGATTCATACAGCAATATTTCTATCTTTAACAAAACAGTTCAACAAATAAGTTTATCTCTAGAAAAAGATAAAATATCAAGGTTAGAACACTTCTAAATTTTCTAAAAAGAAGTTACAGTAAATTATCAAAAAATGAAATAAAAATCTCAGTATCAATGCAGTTCATTTGAGGATGGCTTTTATTCTGTTTATTTCTTTATTGCCTGTATTTCTCTTCTTTTTCTTTTCTCCTTCTTTCTGTTTGGTTTATACATTTGCCTTTTGATATTTTGTGTACATCTTCTTGACCAATATGACTATTGTTGTTGTTGTTGTTAAATGCTTTATTACATTTAATATGCTGAATGGTAAGTAATGAGCCCCAACAACAAACAGAATATCTTGAAAAATTGTTTTCTTGCTTTTATTGAACATTAAACGTTTTTAACAAGATTTGAGATTTTTAAAGGCTATGTAGCCTATTAAGTTATACCAAATCTTGTTTCATTTCTGAATGAAAACAGTGAAAAAAATCTTTTTAACTTTAATCCTTTTGCAAGCAGAGTGACATTTTTGTCATTTTTAGGATAGCTCATTATAAGGAATTTCCCTATCGGCTAATTATTGACTTATTCAATATGTCTAAGAAATGTGTAGAAACATCATTTGGGGACCCCATTGTAGTGTAATATTGTGTAAAGGTTGTTTTGCACAATATCATAATTAAAACTGAATGCTTTATTTTCATGCTATTGTACCATATTGACACATAATTACTGCTCAAAATATTGTGTTTTGTTTGTTTTATATATATATATGATTAATTGACTTGTTTGAACACACCCTCTATGTTCCAATTTTTTCTGAAAATAATTTACCCACTCTACAAGGATTAAAAAGTTATCTGCCTGCAAAAGAGTCAAGTTACTAAATTTTCTTACCAATATTGATCTTAAATGAATAGATAAAAGTATTCCAGAGAATTGATCCTTTTCATTTGAAAATCAAATAGAAAATTCAGTATTAATAAGTTAATAATTTTGCATGTGTGCAGTCATTCAAATTACTTTACTAAGGGATATTTTGTTCAATACAAGGCAAGAAAGCAAACAAATTATTTTTCTTAGCAAAACAGCTCTTCACCTTTATTTGAGAAATATGGTATTATTGAATCGAAAAGAATTATCACAATACACATTTAGAAAAAGAGTCAATCAATTTTACTGTTGATTTTTGTTTTTTGTTATTTTATTGGGTCTATGAGTGCAAACCCCTTTTATTTCTTATAAAAAGATAAGCTTATTTTTATTTTTAGTTTTTAACTTGTAAAAAAACTTTTTTTGACAAATAGTATTATCATAAAAGTGAAAAATTTGTAAATATTCCTCATGCTTTTTAAAATATAAAGCTATTACAAAAATAGTAGACTTGATTAAAAAAAATGCATAAATTAATCATATTCACATTTTTTAATTGCTTCTTCATCCACCTTGTTTGTTTGGTAAGATTTCATCAATTCCTGACTCATCCAAAGACAAAAATTTACCACAACTAAGTCCATATCTCTCTCCTTATTTCTAAAGATATAACAACTAAATTAAAGCTTTTTAGTCTTTGTAAGTTGTATAACTGTTAACTGCACCTTTCACTGTTGATACCAAATAAGTAAAAGTAAAGTTAGTGACCGTAGTCAAGGACAACCTGAGGGCTCCCTTTTCAATAGCTACAACACCGAAATGTAAGGAAGAGCACTACTCCTTTCTCTGGATTGCTCCACTTTACCCTTGATACGTACCTTATCATGCTCAGTATTATGCAAAGAGGTATCAAGTATCATTTTTTGAGTCTTTGATATGACTCAGCCTGGGATTGATAGAGTGTATCAAGTATCATTTTTTGAGTCTTTGATCTGACTCAACCTGGGATTGATAGAGTGTTCACCAATGGTCTTCCAGACCATTGGTAAACACTCTACCCACTGGACTAATGGTACCTAATACTAAGTATTTATTTTTTTTCTTTTTACAGATAAAAATTAAAAAAACAAATTGTCATAAATTTTAGATATTTTTACTGTCATTGTTACTCAGATGATAAACACTGTTGAATTATTGTATAAGTCTTGTTGGTCACAAATACTAACAAATCCTGCTGCACAATTGACCAAGGACAGTATTTTGAATATCAATTCCTTACCATTCAGGAAGATTGGCACAATACAATCATCCTAACCTTATTTTCACTGAGCTTAGTCTGGTAAGTAAATATTATCAGAGCTGTTGAATTTTGCATTCAGCTAAAAGTCAAGATTTTAAAATGCTGATTTTTCAAGGCAAAAAACTCCTTTCTCTGTCAACACAATCTTCTTATTCCCATACTATACAAAACAAAAATCAGATTGACTATAATGAATAAGTTCATATCTCTCCCTTTATTTCTAAAGATATAACAACAGAAATAAGACTTTTTAGTCTTTGTAAGTGATCTAATGGTTAACTACACAGAAAATAGAATTTGCAGAAACAATATTTATGTTCACTTGCCACTAAAAAGGTATGAATCCATACTTCTCAGTTTGGGATAAATAATCAGGGGTTGCTCTTACTGTTATTACCATCTAACCTAGTACAATCTGACATAAATTTCTATTGCCCTGAAAAATCACATGAAGTGGAATTTATTCAGTATGATACTCCCTGCAATCTAATAGTTCACAAGACTAGAACATAGTCTTTGTATAATTAATATGATTAAAATAGGTCATAAACAGATTTATTCAATTCAATAGCTATATGCACTCATCATCTTTATGAGATGAAATAAAAGAATCATTTTTGTTTTCAAATCATTAAACTGTGTATTGTGACTTCCTATTTTTCTTATTCAGTCATGCCATTTTATTTACAATGATATCATTTTAATGTTATTGAAATACCATTCTTGTTCATATTATTATAATTATTACTACTACTACTACTACTGTTTTCATTCCTATTCATCTGTGATCCCTTTTCTCCAATTCTTCCCCCTTTCTACTTTCCTCATGATCAGCATTCCATACTATTTGGGGTAACAAATGAGTGCTGCTTGCTATCCACTAGTATATCTATACCTACCTGTATGTGTGTTATCCTCTCTTGATAGTGTATTTTTTGATAACTCTGTTCTCTTGATGATGCTCGATTCATGTGATTTGTTGTTGTCGACACGATACCATTTCAAAACTGAGAAGGTCCCTTCTTTTTCCTGCTTTGACGCAGCAACGTGCAGGGTATTTCTCACCTAGAACAAAAGGAAAACACTGCATTCATAAAAGACACGATGACAATCAGGTAAGCTGTGACCCACCCTGCCTGCCTGCCATGCCCAACATTGTTTTTTTTTTTTTTTTATATATATATATATATATATATATATATTTTTTTTTTTTAATTAGCACTTCTATTTCTCTGTGTTACAAGGAACAAATGCTGACCTTTATGTATGCTTTGAGGTCAGCTATTTGATGGGTGGTATAGAGTTGGTTGTTGGTGGTACGTGTCTTTTTGGTTTCTGTGGAAGACAGGATAAACACATACATGCATTCATTATCACAAACACATTTATGCATGTGTATATTTACATACAGAGGTATTTATCTTTGTATGTGCATATATAAATGTGTGAGTGTATATAGATACATAACAGTTTACAAGGGTGAAAGCTATGAAAGGATAACAGAAAACATTTTTTTCTTTGTTTTTGTACTGTAAATTAACCTTTCAAACACACAGTTGGAAAACTACCATATACAGGGTGTTTCAAAAAATGTGATATCATTTGAGATGTATAGGGTGTTTCAGAAAAATTGATAGCATTTCGTAATCTAACCATCATCAAGTCATACTGACAGCACAGATTTCCCTGCATTTCAATCACCATCCGTCCCTATCTTTCATTGTTCCTGGCAGGACCTCTAGACTGCATTCAATATTCACTCAGAGCTGATCTATGTTATTCCTTACTGATTCGCCAACACTGGAGTCCATAAGAGAACATCTCTTATGAGTTCATTTTTACTTCTCTAGCAGTGCCCCAGAGGTCTTGTTTATCTTAATTTAAATGAGATTTTAATGGCAGGTGTAGAAACAACTTAAAATTCTCTGTTTAAGCACTTTTTCTTTTCCAGTCAGTGACATTTTTATAAGAAAAAGAAAAAATTAAACATAGAAATTTGAATTATTTCTAAACATGCTGTTAAAATTTTAATTACAATTGGTCAAATTATTAGATTACAAAATAATATTGATTTTTTTTTAAATACCCTGTATATACTAATTCTACTACTTACACCCTGTATATACTAATTCTACTTACAAAATATAATGTATTGATTTGAGTTTTGTTATGTTTTACATCTATTTACTTTACTAATCAATTGTGTCTTGTTTGACAAATGAAGACTGGGATTTGTTAATCTGTAGGTGCAATACTTTTTTCAATATGGTAGCCAACATTCCAACTGTTAAAAAAAAGTATTCTTTGAAGTATATGCTAATAATTTCTATAATTGATTATATGTGGAAAAAAAAAAACACAAAAATGTTTTCCTTCATCCTTGTTATGGTTGGTACTGACAAAGATGATTGGTTGGTTTGAAATGGGGTCACCAGAATCAGAAGAGTCTGATTGGTGTAGAAAATAAGGTCATGAATCTAGTAGTGGTTGATTGATACTTTTCTTGTTGTTGTTGTTGTGAAAGGGTCTTTTTTCTATATTGATTAACAGTTTAATATTTGGAATGCATGGTCAAATTGGTTGGTGATTTGGTTCTTACTGTTTCTAAAGAAAAACCACTGTTTTGCATCCCAGTATCCTTGTTAACAACCAGCACATTTCACATTCACTAAAGAAATATGCATCAAGTTACAAATCACAAATTAAGCATTTATATTGTAATTTAGTTAACACAAATGAAGTTGATGTCTTGGTCAGTTTATTAATGAAGTAATATAACAACAAATAGCATGAACAAAAAACTGAATTACAAAATATTTTAGGTAAATTTTTACTCTGACATCCATCTCCCTTTAGAGGTAAAGTTTCTTTTCATTCTTTTTTTTTTTTAATGAATCTGACCTTTAAAACCATAAGAAATTAGTAGTTTTTTAGTGGACTGTTGAGAACTGAAAGTCCTTGGGTGGGGGAACCACAGAAAATGAATCATTTATTATTGTTCTGAAGATCAGACTTATTCGAACCTTTACCCCTAAGAAAGTCAACACTTTTCTCATATGAACACAGATTTTTGGTCGGAAATGGTATCAGGAAGATCTTGGCCTGAGATTTGAAGAGAAAATTAACAAAAAATTAATATCTCCAAAACTGCTCATTTGCAACAAATGGTATATAGGAGAACAAGTCTTAGAATATCAAAATTTACTTCAAGAGCATAAAATAAAACCTTATTTCATATAAAGCATTACTTTTTAGTAATGATTTATATTTGAATAAATGGCAGCATCCCTCTCCTTAGAAAACCATTAAGATGAGATTCTATCATATTAAATTTAATTGATTTTTGATTGCAGAGTACTTGTTTGTAGTAGGTGGGTGGATTTATATCCTTTCATATAACTTATTCCTACTAATAATTTTAATGATCTGAGCCAGTAAATTCAAAGAAGACAAGGAAAAGAAATTTCACTCTCTCTTCACCAATGTTTATTCACTGAAAGATTCAATCTGCAGATCTTTTTACAAGTCTATTGCCCCAGGGTATGCTAATTACCAAAAGTTGGCATCATACTCAAGCCAAACTTGACTTCATTGAATTAGTTAAATGACAGTTAATTGTTAGTTAATGGATGCTAGTCAGATCATCGTTATCTTTTCAATGCTACGTTTCACATGACGTTTCTCAAATTTGTTTATTCTAAATTTGAAGCAAACTGCAGATGATTGTCAACACGTTTAAGAAGTGGAAAACTTTTTATAAGGGTAATGGATTGCTTGGTGATTGGATGGATATTTCATTATGTTCCCCACTTACCAAGATCCAATATTAGCATTACTATGTCTCTTATACACAAACACTGATTAAATGGAAGGAAAGACAAAATGACCTCATTTACACATACTGAAGCAATTATATATACAGGTAGTATTGAAAAGAATACACAGATGTGTCCAAAAATATGCCCATGAACAAGTACTACCTGAAAAGTGACAAAAGCAGAAAAACGTTTACTTGAGATGGACAGATAGTAACATGATGATCATGCTGGTTTCACTATTTAAAAACTAGACAAGAGACACATCCTTATTGTTCAAAGAATGGGTTGTCATTTGGTTGTCCATGAGCCTCCTAATAGGCATGCTTATTCTCCAAGGAAGAGAATTTATCTCCCTGCAAGGAAAATTAGATAAAGATAACTAAAATTTGATACAAAAATTTCCCTTTGTCGATACAATACCATATTGGATGAGGTTCATCTTCACTTAATGAAGCGAAGAAATTGATTCTTTATTAGGTTTTAATCTTAATTGCAATTTACTATGCTTAAGAAACAACTACACAAAAAATGTAAATATGATTCCTTAACCTCTTGCCATAAAATAACTCTGGATAGGTTGATATGCTGTTAAAATCAGTAAATTCAATTTGAATTAAGAGAGCTTTATAGGGGAAGTTTTCATGGTTAATGTACTTGACTGTGACATTATAGTGGGTGAGTTTGAACTCAAGTCACCCTATCATGGTCACTTTGAGACTAATACCATTGGGAAAGGTATGAAGCCCCAGTTATTTGTGAATACTGTTCTTCTTCATGGCTTTGGCATTAAATAACCCATTTAGGTTGATAAAGAACTTAAAACCCAAACCTAATTGAATTAAACTTAGTAAACATAATTGAATATTCTGACCAAGATCTTAACTTGCAAAATAACTCACAAAATAAAAGTTGGCTCATTTACTCACAAAATAGAATTTAGAATTCACTTTACACTAACCTTAATCAAAATAAAAACTTTCTGTGAAGTCTTTTGCTAATTTATTTTTTATCATAGATGATGTAAACTCATTGTTGTTGCATTGGCCTAATGAGTAGAATGTTTGCCGATGGCCTGGGAGACCGGGGTTCAATCCCAGGTCGTGTCATACTCAAAAAATGTTACTTGATGCCACCTGGCTTAGCACTCAGCACTATAAGGTGAGGATCAAGGGTAAAGTGGAACAATCCAGGTAAAGGAGTAGTGCCCTCCCCAACACCTTGGTGTAGTAGCTATTGAAAAGGGAGCCTTTGGGTCGCCCTCGACTATAGTTGCCAACTTTACTTTTTAGCATTGCTATAAAATATTCTTAAGAAAAACATATTGATGTCCGAGAGTGGGCTGAAAAGTTCATGACAAAGAAACTCTCATGGAATGTGACCACATGTGGTTTATTTTTCAAGACCTGTGTTACATCGCTTGGATCCAACTGGTAAAAAACACGACATGAGATGTAAACTTCTCAGCCCATCCTCATAAACTCATGTTACTGATGAGTATTTCTATAATATGAAAGAGGCACTTGTAATGTAATGGTTATTGGCAGGAGAAATAAACTCAGCAAAGCAAGTTCAAATCCTGGACAAGGCAGTTTGCTTTTCCTAATAAATATATTTAATAAAAATGTATAAATCCAACTATTCTCCGTCCAGTTATGGGTAAATACCCAGAGCAGCCTGGGCTTTTTAACCTTGGTATGTTACTGGTCTGGGAGAAGGAAAACTCTGAATTCAAACCAGTTGAGCTTAAAAATTGCCCTTGTGTTGTGTCCTACTTGTGTGGGGAGGAAGGGGTGAATATATATAATTGTACATCTATAAGTTAAGATGTCATATAGATTTGTTTTGTTTCCTTATTCAATATATACTGAATGTCATCTATAATTTGTGTGTTATTATTATTATTAAATACTGGGCCATTAACCTAATGAGTAGAGTGTTTGCCAATAGTCCTGGAGACCAGGGTTCAATCTCAGGTTGAGTCATACCAAAGACTCAAAAAATGGTACTTGATGCCACCCTGCTTAACACTCAGCATTATAAGATATGGATCAAGGGTAAAGTGGAGCAATCCAGGGAATGGAGTTGTGCCCTGACCTACACCTCGGTCTAGTTGCTATTGAAAAGGGGACCTTCGGGTCACCCTTGACTAAGGCCGCCTACTTTACTTATTATAAAATGAACTCAGATGAATAAAGGAAAATTAAATTTGGCAAAAAAAAATAAATGTTTAATCAAAATAAGAAATGGCAAGTAACTTGGGAGGCCAAAGACAATGTAGGTTGGTTAGTGGTGTGAAATGCAAAAAAAAATTTTTTTTAGATATTGTATTGATATAGTTAGTTCTGCTGGTTTTTCCCCCTTTATCCAAGCCCTTCAATATCTTGTTTACACACCCAAGCCCTTTTTCCCTTCCTCACAAAATGTAGAACGCCATCCATATCCTGAATAGTCTATCAACCCCAACCTTGAATCCATTGTTATTAGTCATTTTCACCTTGCACTTATACATCACCCGCATATATATATATATATATATGTATCTCATAACTGTAATTGTTTCTATATATCTATGTAATATATATGTATATGCATGGAGATGTGGGGTGGAATCATGGTTATTAGTACAGAAAGCAGAACCATCAGTTCCACTTCACACTAATGCCCTTGGGAAAGGCATGAATCCATTTCTCCCTGTACTCTGTCCCATTCACTAGAAAAAATGTCTTGTGACTGGTATGCCATTATGGCTGACAGAGAAAAGATGAATAAATACTGGGCAGTAGCAGCTAAGCTGTTACCTTCATAGTCACCCATGACAGAATCTAATATGTGTATGTGCATATGTATATATACATATATACATACATGCTTAAATCTATCTCATGTTTATATGTTAAATACCGTTTGTTTTTTTTTAACTCCAAAGTAATTTCTCTGACAGAGTAGCACATTATTTACTGATGGATTAGATGAATTTGTCATTTTTTATCATCGAAATACAGATTGTCATACATCATTTTTGCTTTTGATAAAGTAATGCTATATACATTCAAATATTTTTGTTGTCTCATTGTAATTATTATAAAGAATTCCACACATATATCTATATATATAAGAAGTGTTTATATATGTATATATGAGAGAGAGAGAGATAGTAAACCCTCAAGTTTAATGGACCTTATCAGAGAGCTTGGGCCTTGATAGATTTTGGTAAAAAAAATCATCCAGGCCTGGGCTGGGCTCAGGTATTTATTTTGATGTAAGAAGTCTGGTGTTTATCTAAAATAAATATTATTTATGAGAACTTGGAATTCCATGTTAGAATCTACGTCAAATTTTGGTTTACCACCCCAAAATTTTACAAACTACCAAACTACAATGCCAAAAAGGTGAGTAAATTTTACATATCGTTATTAATAACTTAATACTGTATTAAACATTTTTTTACATATCTAAAAAAATTACAAAGTTTGGATCTAATAGACTTTCCTTATTGAGAGAGACACTCCTATTAGCCCATTAAATTGAGCGTTTACTGTATTATATATATATATATATATATATATATATATATATATATATCTCAAGGGTCAACTGAAAAGTTCATAGGCTGACCAAGATGGAATGTGCCTAAATGAGGTTTATGTTTCAATATACTTCTTCGATTAGTGTTGCAGTGCTTGGATGTTTCATTGGTCAAAAAAGTCATCAACAACAAATATGATGCCATCGTATGAACTTTTCAGCCCACCCTTGGGTATGTGTGTGTGTGTGTGTGTATATATATCAATGTTATTTCTAACTGTGAACCATTTTGTGATAAGCAGCAAAATCAAAATGGGTGGTGGGGAATACAGTTATGTGTATCATTCAATCTGAATCCCTTCATCTTTTTTGTCTTTTTCAACATTTGATTTTTAAATTGTGTGGTGTCCATTCTCCTTTTTAGCACGCTCCTGGAGTACGTATGAATAACACTCTTCTTCACTCAGTATCTATCACTCTATCTATCTCTCTATATATATATATCTATATAATGGCATGTTGCCTGGATTCCCCACCGAATTCAGAGAGGTGAAACTTAAAAAAAAGAAAAAAAAAAAAAATTGAGGCCAAAGAATAGTTCTCTAATGTATAGTTTGCATGACATGAAAACTCTTAAAAAAAAAAAAAAAAGCGAATATTTCTTTAGATTATCCAGTCTTTGTTTTTAGTTTCCTTTGCATGAATGTTAAGTTGCTAATTGTCTGTGTTGGTAAAATCAGCTACTTGTCATAAAATTCCTCCTTAGATAGTAATCTGTCTGTGTGTGTATATATATATATATATATATATATATATATATATATATATAGTGACCAGCACATAGGCTAGAAGCAAACTTGCTACCTTGCCCTAATGAGTATCATCATAAATATTGGCAACTCATCATTTTCATAGTTTGCATAAAACTTTTAATTAGAAATAAAAAGAAATTAGACATACAATTTTACGACTTGTCTTTCACAGCTAATTTTACCCTTTTGGTTAGTTGTTGCCCAGTTTGAGTTTAAAATTCGTCAACTTCATTCTACTTAGTAGGGTAGAATTTCTGACATTTAGTTACCTCCATGTAACATAAACATGCAAACTTCTGATCTGGAGTCTGTAGGGTGAGGTAGTGAGTTTGCTTCCAGCCTGTGTAGTAGTCACTATATATATATATATATATATATATATATAAACCACTTAGTGATTATGTATTGTAGATGTTTGTAGTCCTTGTATTTTATGAGGCATATTTTCATTGTTGTCTGTCGCTTTGATTTTTAACTTTATGTTATCTGCAATGAATAGACTCGTTTGACATGACACAAGAAACATTTGTTTTTGTTTGGGAAGTTTGATATAATAGCTCTTAATGTTTCTTGCCAAAAATCAAGTCAATCAAAAATGATTCAACAGGAACTATGAAAATCTATTTAAAGGGTCTCAATTTTAGTCAAAAGTTTTAAAATTCGCCTGTATATGTAATTGTTAATTTCATCAATTTAAAACTGTTAGATTTTGACCTAAGAAAATAGATTAACAAACAACATACAAAACCAATTCACTAATTTTCTTATTTGAGCATTAAATTCCTTTCATTTTCAATGCTGATATGAAAAAAAAATATTAAGTTCAGTCTCCCAGTTGTTTATTTATATTGGACAAAAACACACAGTGAAAAAAAACTAACCATTTTTTATTATTACCACTTCAATGTCTTAGATAAACATAGGAAGTGATTATTTTCTTTGATTATTCTTGTCAAAATTTCCTTAACTGTAGCAAAAATCTTCTCAGAAATACCGAAAAATGGGAAATTCCAGGGAATTTGTTTTTTTAGAAAATTACAACTTTTCACTACAACTAAGGAAACTTCAACATCAATAATTAAGGAAAATAATCTCTTCCTTTGTGTGTCTAAAACATTGAAGAGACAATAATAAAGAGTAGTTCTATTTTTATTGCTGTCTGTTTTTTGTACAGTACTGTAAATATATTAAAACATTGGAAGAAGTTATATGTGGTAAATTGCAAAAGTATAAAAACACTGGTTAATAATTTCTCTGACTTTCTTTTAGTTAGATGATTTAAAAATATTCAAAAGCATTTGAAGTTGGCTTTTTATTTAATTTTTTCAAAAGATTTGATAGAAAACTCTAATTGGGTTGGTAAGTATTTGAAAATTCCAACTAATTAATGTTTGTCAGGTGAAAATTAAATATTTGTTTCTTTTCAAGTAAATATGTCCTGAAATATGAAAAAAAACAAAAAAAAAAAAAAACAGTGAGTATATTTGAAACCAAATACATTTATTTAGATAATTTGCCATCTTGTTTTTCATGCTATGTCAAATGGGTTTATTTATGAACATCATGTATATTATTTATTTACATCCATGTAAACAAATAATGATGTTTTGTTTTTAAATTATTCATAAAATTTCAGTTTTTATTATTCTTTCTCCCTTAATTTTCTAGCAGTAACTTTTTCACACAAATCTAAAATTTAAAAAAATATTAAAAATCTATTTAAACCAAAGATTAAAGATTGTTCTCTGATGGCTAGTTTCCCTAATAAAAAAAATATTGCTGTCATTATCATTGCTTGTTCTTCAGTGCAATTAAACTCTTAAATTGAAAATGTAACTCATCTCATATAACATGCAATGCAATGTTTTTTTATCAAATATATCCAAGTTGGTATAAAGATATTTTCTTTATCATTTATGGAAATATCAGGATGTTTTGTCTTAAATCTGCTTTATATATATATATCTACAACTATGTTACCATGATTTTACTAAATAGAAATTTCAATTCAAAAAAACATTTTTTAAAAGAAGTTAGCTTTGAAATATTTAATTTCACTTCTACTCGCAGAATAGTAAAATATCATGTCTAATTGTTGAGTTTAAATGTAAATAGCAGGTTTATCAAACAAATCATGAGGATTCTAGTACAGTTCATCAAATAAAGCCCTCCCAACCTGCTGGTAGGCCCCTAACCACATTCCACCTAACCTTAAGCAAATTTTACATCTAATAAAACACAGAAAAATTGTGGAGAGATATAAAGAGAACTGCCAGGTCTTCAAAATGCACAAGAGCCCCTCAATGCTTGAAGAGGATTACAACAGCATCAAAAACTAGCTCTGATGTAACCCTCTAAATAAGCTACATGATAAACTTACTGTTCTAGTGGCAAGAGGACAGTCCAGGCATTACCTTGGTGAGAGTCTCACTATCAACCTGGTGGATGTTCTGGAGTATGGTGAGGTTAAGACGCTCAGTGCTCCTCAACCCCCAATACATTAATAGTTAAGTATTTGTTTAATAGTTTTTGATAATTTTGTCTATTGTTAGTGGATGTACACATATTTTTCTAAATGAAAATTTAACAAATGTCTATCATGGTCAGGCATTAAAGTTCAACTATGATTACTTATTGTTTTCATTTCTGCCTGGCATAGCCTTCACATACAGTAAGGGATGTTTTGATCTGGCAAAATAGCTCACAACATGCACAACTCTATACCAGAATGAAGCCACTCACAAAACTTTGTGTTATAATTGTTCTATATACTTACATGTTTCAGATCTTTAACATAAGTGAAAAAAAAACAAAAAAATAGTGTATACACTTATCCAACTCCTCTGCCTTGAGCAGGATGCAACACTAAGTCAATTTTTAAGTAAAGTTGCTTTGAATTCAAACTTTTCCTTCTAGACTGGTTGCCTTACCAAGCCTAGAAACCCCAATCTACTTTCCTATTTACACATAACTGGAGAGAGAACAGATGGAATCATACATTTCTCATTGGTATTAGTGCCGAGTGAAATGCAATCAGCTTTGTCCAGGACTTGAAATGGGGTCACTGATTTCATTTCTTACTTAGATAGAATAATAATCTTAACATACATTAATTTGACTTAAAGCAAAGTATGAGGGTTGGAGGCTGATCAGTTGAAGGTGAGAGCTTATTTGGTCAACTGTGCTAGAACTCATTACTTATACAACAGAAATTGAGAAATCCATCTCACTCCACAAAAATCTATTTGCACAATTATGTTGGTAGATTTTAGTTTTAAAAAAACCCAGCAAATCCAACCTTTATTTATGCCAAAGTTCACCTCTTCAGTAAAAACGATGGCAGATGACTAGAATCAAACATCTAAAATTTTTTTTTTTGAATTAGGTCTTTTTTTTCAAATAGACTCAATATTTCCTGCTAATGTTGGAAAATTAAAAATTGTTTTTAATCATATTCAACCAAATCACATATTCAGACATAAGAATTCTTATTTATCTATTTAGACTTTCTATAGTAGAGGTCTTCACCTTTAGCTGTAAAAAACAAAAAATGCATGATGATGGTGGAGCAAATAATTACACTTGGCTAATGATGGTGGTTTTAAGTCAGTCAGAGTTTTGCACCTATGAAAGTTCTTTCCCTTATTAGTAATTAAATATAATTATGGATTGAAACACCAACAAATACATCAAAAAGAAATTTAAACCTCTCTTCTTGACAGCCAATGATAATTGCTCAATAACCAGAATTAAACCGCAAACACTATTTTTTTTTTCATTTGGCTTAAATATTTGGCTATGAATATTTTTAAGCATGCAGTTTTTTTCTTTACTTTTGATTAGTTGCTGATAGATTTGATATAAGATGATGGCTACAAATGGTTTGCATGAATACCTATAAAAGTGATTATTGCAGGATCTGATGAGGAAATGAATGACAAAAACCCTGTGTTAAAACATTTTGTCCAGAAATTAAACTCATAGATTTATAGATGATATAAAAGTTTCATTGTAGCAGTTCTGTCAGAAAAGAAAAAAATTTCATTAAAAAATAGGAATTACATTTTTTTTAAATGGCTTGAAAATAAAGATTTCATTAAATAATAACAGCAAAAATATGTGTCCCAGTTTCAAGTATTTAAGTTTAAATGAAATTAAATATTATATTAAATCAGAATGACAAATAAAACTTAATAAGCATGCATAAAAATATTACACTCATTTTTATTGATTTCTATATAAAATTATACATAGGATTGCTTTTAATAGGTTTGAGAATTAAAGTAATAAAACTTTGTATTGAATTAGATAGACAAACAAAACTTAGTAAGAACATATATAAAAAGATTTCACTTATTTTGACTTTGTTTTAATTGATTTCTATATAAAATTATACATAGGATTGCTTTTCATAGGTCTGAGAATAAAACAATATTAGAAATCAATAACACCAAGTAATTATTTATTAAAACCAAAACTACAGTATGCAAATAATCATACACTATGTAAACCTTTATTTCTTAGTGAAATTTAACTCATTGCAGGATTTTGAATGCAGTAATAACATAGGATGTTTTGAGATAATTCTAACTCAGACTTTAATAGAGATATTGTTAATAAATATGATGCTGATTGAATTATGATTATTTGAGAAGAAATAACTAAAGGAATAGTAACATTCACTTACAGACAGATAATCCATGTAATTGTAGTAATAGTCAGATAATCTCTGTAATAGTAAGCTGTAGAAATTACATTTTTTCAGACTGGCTTCATTCTAAAAACAGTAGAACCCCATAGAAGAAATATGTTCTATAACTTTTCTGTATGGATAAAAAAAATAGGATTATAAAAATTTACACTTTTGAATATATTTGCTGTCTCACATATGTAATATTTAATTTTGATATATATTTGGGTAATGAATGACTGCAACATTTTAACCACGAAAAGGTGTTTTTGTCATATATTACATGTAATAAACAGCAGTGAGCTTTTAAGTATTTAAAAATATTACTCATGATATGAACAACCTCTTATTTAGAGGATGAAAAATTGGATAGAAAAATTGTTCATTGTACTAGTATATATGGTATGCAAGTTTAACATTTTAAATTTCACTTAAGTTTTAACATTATATTAAATCAAAACTAAACATTTTAAATAAATGAAACTAGTGTGTGTATATATATATATATATATATATATATATATATATATATATATATATATATATATATATATATGTCCACTTCATACACACACACATTACTGTGCTATTTATTTACAATCCATTGCCTAAAACATTCTTACTTGCTTTCATTCATTTATGCTGTGTTAACTTTTAAATATTTAAGCAATCAAGTCAGTAAAAAAAATGGTTTAAAAACTTTGGCCTCAATGCATTAATCTTCTTGTTGTCACCTCTCTACACACTGTCATTATAATTTTCCCTTCCTCTCTTTTAATTCAATGCTTAGATTTCTTTTTCTTTTTTATTTTCAATTTCTTTCTTTTTTTTCACTCTTTCTTTGAATAATTCACTTTTTGTTTCTTCTGATAATATTTGTCTTTTTCTTTCTTTCTCTCTCTCTCTCTCTCTCTCAACTCATTCTTTCTGTCAGTTTTTTCCCCCACATGCCAATATTTTTGCAGCCCCCTCCTATTTCTCATACAAACACATACACAAAAATGTCTTTTGTCAGTTAATACATGGTAGCTGTCTGTGACTGTAGTGTAAAATGGTCTATATATTTGACTCCACCATCATCACGACCATCACCAGATATTAGTTTCTCTCCTTGTCCACTCATGCACTTGTGTGATCCAGAGACAAAGAGCATCCTTTCTTTCCCAAAAATACAAACTCTTCCCCTGCATGTATTGTGTACCACTTTCCCCATGTTACAAATAGATAATGGCTTCCATCTTGTGATTCACAAAAAAAAAATGGTAGACTTATTAAATCTATTAACCTACATATAAAAGTTATGTACACTTTTATGAAGAGGAAAAAAAAGGTTATTATAGCCATTAACTGATAAGGACACAATTGATAATGAAGGTATGGTTTAGAGTATCCTATTTTTACAACTGATTTTTTTGTTGGCCACCTGATGGAGCCCTCTGTAACCCATTCTTTATTTTAGCTCCAACACACCTGATGTTAGTCTACACATTTTTTTTTCTTTAGATATGAAATTTGATTGTTCAGTATTTGTATTTGTATATTGTCTCAACACTTTGGTAAATGAGGAACTAATTTTATATACACATTCAACTGCTGTAATTGCATAATGAAATACTGTTTTTTTCCACATAATTTTGATTTTTATTATCTATCTAGGCTGACAAAATGTATTGAATATTTCCTCACCTAATACTGACAATAGCCATTTTGTAAAAAATGCTGGCAGCATATGAAACAATAGGATTTATTCAAGCTTTATTATAATGCATAAATTTCAAAAATGAATGTTAACTGATACAGTTTTTATATATTCATAATAAAGCCCAACATTAAAGATATATTTTAAATTGAAAATTCCTTATCTAAACATTTGCTCAAAAGTAACTGAACCTGCAGTAAATAAAGGCATTGCTTCTTTATCAAAGGGAACATTAGATGATTTTAAAAGACACAGTGCTCTTTAAGAATCAATATTCTTAGACGAGTAGTAAATATGATTTTTTTTTCTTTTAATAAATGCTGTACATAGTACATCAACATAAATATATGAAACTGGAAATAAAAAAGGTTCATGCAAAAATTACCCGCATTTTCTGTTTTTAAAAAATTAATTTATCATGTATTAATTCTTTCGTTTTCAAAAAATAGATAGATTGGTGGTAATTTTTGGATACCTGACTAATGAAGACAAACCTTACAGTTATCATCTCATCTCTCAATACAATTCCAAAACAAAAATTAAAACTTAAATTTTTAAAATATCCGATAATTAATATTGATTCTTTAATTTTTTTTTTGTATGAAAAAAATCTTATACATGAATTAAAATAATCTTCAGTCTAAATCATGATGAATATCTGAGAAAAGGTCATAATCATCAGCATGGATTCCCTTGACACTCCCTTGCCATCCATCCCTATCAGCCATGGTAAGTCTTCTAAATGACACCTCGTGTCTGCATAGACCTAATGCTGGTTGGCCAACACTAATATGTCTATGTGTAGGAGTCCATTGGGGAATATTGCTTATGAGTTCATCCTTTCTTCTTTAGCAATGCCCAGCTCATTTTACTCATATTACTTGGATGGTTTGTGTGATGGGAGGTAACTGGTTGTACAGCTGCTGTTTTGGAGGGTGCTGTTTCCAGGATCTGGTTAAAACAGCAAGCAGCATCAGTCTAGCTTTTTCTCTAATCTTTTCATTAGAATCCAAGTGGTGCAACCATACAGTAGTATTAACACAGCTATAACTTGGAAGAATTCTCATTTTATTTTAATGTATTATGTTATTTGTGACAAAGAAATTTAGACATTCAAAATAAAAACTCTCTTTGGCTGGTACTCAGGGAATTAGACTTTCATCTACCCACCCCTCCAAAATCAAAGGCTGCTAATTAAAAAAAGGCTAATGTATCTGCTATCAAGTTAATTACTATAAAAAGGCTGTATTTACCTCATTTAAGAAGATTATATAATATCTTCAACTACACACACAAAATCTTTAACTAACTTTATTCATTAACAATTGATGACTGATCAAAAGCAAATGAGAATTTCATTTCCAATGATAATGCATTCAGCTTTTCTATTCTGATTCCTAAATATACAAACTAAATTTGTATTAAGACCTAAATTTCAAATTCTATCTGGTGAATAACTTGTTCAAAACATATAGAGAATGATGGCATGTTGTGAAAAACATTTAATCAAATGAATTGCCCAGTCAGCTGCACCTCTGCAAAGGGGTAAGACCCCCCCACCACTAACAAGTGTCCTGGATATGACACTAAACAATCTGATGGTGAGGTTCCTGCTGTGCTGAAGCTTTGGGGAATGCGGAGTACCCCTTCATTGCCATCGCTCCCAGGTCCACACTGGCCCAGAGTGGTCGCACCTGATCGGGCCCTATCTATGGGTTAAATAGAACTAACAGCATACTTATGCTAAAATGAATTGTTTGATTAAACTGAATAGCTTAAAATAGAAATGTTTTTGACAATTAAACTGTACTTACATTTAAACTGTGTGCTTATGCTTAACTGAATTATTTCAAATAGAACTGTTTTTCGACATTAAAACTGTATTTACACTTAACTGAATTGTTACATATAACTGCTTGAATAGTTTGAAATGGAAATGTTTTTGACTATTAAACTGTGTACTTATGCTAAACTGAATTGTTTTAAATAGAACAGATTATTTACATAAAAATGGATTTGGTGTTAAATAACCTACAAAGGTTGATATGCCATAAAACCCAACAAACCAAACCAATCAAATGAAGGTGGTCTCAAAATAAAGCTGCAGGAATGTACATAGAATTTCAGGTTGGTAGTTTTCAAACTGTAATTACTGAACTACATTGGTTGTTTGGTTTTTATGGCATATCAACCCTTGTAGTTATTTAATGCCAAATCCATTTTTATACAAATAATCAGTTCAGCATAAGTACGCAGTTTATCTCTTTTTAACCCATAGATAGGACCCAATCAGGTGCTACCACTCTGGGCTAGAGTAGACCTGTGAGCAATGGCAATGAAGGGGTACTGTACATTCCCCAAAGCCCAAGCATTATAGGAACCTCACCATCAGATTGTTTAGTGTCAAATCGAGGACACTCGTTTGGGGGTGGTCTTACTCCTCTGCAGAGGTGCAGTCTGTGTATCAGCCAATTGGGCAAACATCAACTGCAGAGATCTGCAAAATTCATGTTATCCGCAATAAAACTGTAAATTTTTATTTCTAATTACTAGAACACCCCTAGGAAAATTCATTTAAAACAACCACCAAAATTTTGGCTTAGTATGGCTTCTGAGAATCTATTGTTGTCTCAAAAGGTGGTCAAAATGCTGTTACCTTTTCCAACAACATATTAGTGTGAAACACTTACCAATATGATGACCAAATACAGATCTAGACTTGTTGTGCAAAGTGAATTGCATGTATCTTTGTCAAAAATATCACCAAGAATTGACAATTTGTGCCAAGCAAGTCAAACACATCCCTCTCCCTAGCCAGTGCAAATATTGGATATGTTTTTCATTAAATATTTTTAATAAATTTCATTTTTATTTATATGGAGGTTCACAAGATAAAAAGGGGTCTCAGCTCCAAAAAACTGATTGAACCTTTTTTGACAATCTTGCATATAGATTTTTCCCTCCAAAAAGAAAGATTTAAATTTTAATCCTACCGAGAATTTTGAGGTCATCATGAAGTACCATAAGGAAATTGAACTTGTCCAAACAGTGACTAGATTCTTAAGATGGAGGATTTGTGAAATTTTTAGAGAAAATGATAAGTTTTAAGAAATCTCTTTCATTGGTTTGAAATTTGGATTTGATTGTCTTTAGGTTATCAAGAGTTATTTTATGCCTATTAGTTAGAAAGTTGCATTCATTGTACAATCATCTGATGGTGAGGATCTAGTTCTAGAGATCTGAAGAGTGTGGAATACTCCTTCATTGCCAGTAATCTTAGGTCTTTCTTCTCTAACCTGGATTGGTAGTACCTTTTAGGGTCCAACAGATCTGTTTAAAAATGATTGAAATTCAATTGGACTATGCAAAAAAAGAAAAAAAATGCTCTTAAGAAACAACTACACAAAAATGCAAATATATATGTACAATAAACATAATTCATACATTCTCAAACTAGAGAAACAACAACAGTGTATAACACCCTACACTATTAAACATTTTCTCCTAGAATGTAGATATTTAGCTCTCATTTGACAACATTTTTTCAAAGCAAGCATTTTGAAGGACCTATTTGAAAATGTTGACATGAATTACATTTTGTCCTTGAGAGAAAGTATACCAAAAATTATAGGCGTAAACATGATCAGTAATTACTAGAAAACAATCCCAGAGGATTCTGAAATATTGATGAAACAAAATATTAAAGAAAAAACAAAACAAATCAACTCTTAAATAACTATATAAAAATTTAGATATAAATGAACAATGGATACATTTCCATAACCTCTTGACATAAAAAAAACAACAAAACCAGATGAGTTGATATACAGTTAAAATCAATCAATCTTGGCATGAAATAACCCTAGGTGGACTGACATGCCATTAAATTAAATCATTGATTCGCTGATTTCATTTCTCATACAATTTGCATGCACTTTTTGTCATTATAAACACATAAATCTTCCTTCAAAGGAACATCTGTCAAAGAATCGAAGAAAAAAAAGTAGGGGAGTCATCTAAGAAATATGTTTGAAGTGACAATGAATAAATATTAAATCCAAGAATAGTTTTTGAATTTAGTTTCAATAAATTAGGTAATGTATTTATGGTATCGGATTGGTTGGTAGGGGCTAGAGAGGATCTTTAGTCACATTCCCATTCACCCATTATCCAATGATACACTAGCACTGAATAAACAGAAGGACAGACAAGATAAGCTCATTTACACATATAGAAATATTTAATAGAAGCACGATAAACAGTCAAGAAGTATTAACAACAATACACAAACATATCCCAACTGAGAAAATATGCATATATTGTTCTATGAATAAGCAATATATGAAAGAGGTACAGAAATGATAAAAGTCCTATTTGAATATGGTAGTTTGTTATGTGGGTTTCATGTTACGATGATGAAGTGAGACAGTCCATCAACTGTTGAACAAACATCTATAAAATGCATGTCTTAATTATCCAAAGAACGGGAATGAAAGAGCCTCTTTGCGGTTCAAAGAATGAAGAGGAAAAGGAAATGAGAAGGATTCTGGATTATCACATGTCCATGTCCAATAGATATGCCCCCATTAACCAAAGGAGACAATAATTGTCTCCTAACAATGATATTTAACTAGACTTAATTTAAGAGAAGAAAATTTCTCAACTCTAGCTCACTGTTTCTAGACTAAGTATTTAATTGAATTATTAACTAAGTATTTAATAGAATAATAACTAATTAAAAACTAAGTTTCTTAAATGAACTAGAAAATAATCTTGAAATGATTATTATTATTATTCTTTTTCTTTTTTTTTTTTTTTTTAGAGTTTTGAGCTGCTGTGATTATATTTTTTACAAGGTAGAATAAAAACAATTTAACATGACTTATTTATCAACTGTTTCTTTCTCTTCATCCTGAAGATATTCTTAAAGAAATAAAGATGTTACTTTAATGATATTACACATTACAAGGGTTGATCAATTAAGTCTGTAGCCTACCATTTAGTTATTGACTGATTCGTTTTTTTGAATTTGAAATTAATATTCATTACTGAATTAAGTGCATTGACAAAGATTATGTTGAAAAATATTTGTGTAAAATAAATTCCTTTTTTTATTATTATTATTATTAACTATTTCTTTTTAAACCCTAAGATAATATCTGAATATTTATTCAAAAAATTATTTGTATTGTTTTAGTTTTTTTTTGTTTTTTTCCTTTGCAGGGTCATGAGGATTTTAGTCTAGTCAAAATGAATTGAAATTTATGAAATCTTTACAAAGAGCCAAAGTTTATTTCATATAGATTTTGAGAAATTCTATTGTTTGCATGAAATTTTGACATGTTCATTAAAAAATCTAACCTTGTGTTACAATGTTTTTTAATGTGTATATTGAATTACAATTCTCTTTGTCTGGAGCTAATTCCACAAAAGTAAATAAAAATATGTCTGAACAATTTTCAAAAAATTATCTTCACTTTTGAATTGCTAGAACTGTTATTGGTATTACAACAGGAAAAATGTAATTATTTCTAACCCACCAGTAATTTTATAACAAAATCTTTCTTAAATTTTTTATATATATATATATATATATATATATATATATATATATAAACACTGTGAGAGAGAAAGAAAAAGAGACTGATAAATCTAAGTTAGAATATCATAGATAGAGTAAACAGCACTTGGTAAGCAAATTTCTTGCCTATATGATATAATGTAAGTGAGACACTGACAATCACCTCATACTATTGATTTGGTGTTTTTGCTATCTTAGGTTCGATCACCAATATTGAGTACTCTTTAGTCATAGATATAGCTAACTACATTAATAATGTGTGTGTGTGTATATATATATATATATATGTGTTAAAAAATGAGTTAAATTATGATCAAGCAAAATGACAAGGAAAAAGGATATGTAAAGAAAATATTCCTCCACCACAATTCATAAAAAAAAAAGAAAAAAAAAACTTTATAAAAACCACCGCATCAGCAATGTTTAGAAAATTAAAAGCAAAAAACAAATTTCATGGGAGATCCATTGCATATAATAACTAATCTCTTGGTACTTTTCAACTTATTTTTCCTTACAATAATTTTCTAAAGTTTATTGTAAAATTGTTATTCATAAAAATGATGCACATTCTGTGCCCATTCTTTTTTTTTAATGTATCATTATCCATCATTTGGTTTGATTTTTGACAAATCCTGTTTATATCCTATTTGTAAGCAAATAGTCTGTAGATAACATTTTTAAATGAGCCAGAGCTCATTTGTCTACTCACATTTAAATGGTTTCAGGTCTTACTATCTAACACTGATAATTCTATTTAATCATTTTTTCTTTTAAACACAGTTAAATTGTATTGCTATTTATAGTTTATACACAGTTTAAATGGTTTCCAGATGATTAAACTGTTCTATTTGACCTATAGATAGGACCCTAACAGGTACTACCACTCCAGGTCAGAATGTATCTGGTTATAATGGCAATGAAGGGGGTACTCTACATTTTCCAAATCTTTAGAGCCTCACCATCTGATGGTTTATTTGAAACTATTCAGGAGACTCATTGGGATTTCTTACCCCTCTGCAGAGATGCAGTTGATATATTTTACTACAGTCCCAGTTAACTGAGTTATCCATTCTTTGGTTTCCATGATTTGCCAGAAACCGAAATAGATGCAAAAAAAAAAACCAAAACAGCTACATCAATTTGAAGAAAAATGTTAAAATACACTTTGTCAATTAACCTAAACTCATCATCAAGGTATACTGACAGCACAGATTCTCTTGACTCTTTCACCATCTTTTCCAATCAGCCATCACTCTTGGTAGGTCCTCTAAATGGCATTCAGTGTCTGCACAGAAGTGGTTGATGTAAGGTTTTGCTGGTTGGCCAACTCTGTAGGAGTCCATAGGCGAATGTCACTTATGAGTTTGTCCTTACCTCTTCAGCAATGCCCAACATGTCTTACTTGAATGGTTTGTGAGATGGGAGGAAAGTGGCTGTACAGTTGATGTTTTGTAGGGTACTTTTCAAACTAGTTCAGAGTATCCTTGTTTAGTTCCAGTCTAGCTTTTTTTCTCAAAATTCTGAAGTCATCATTATTGAATGCAATAGTCAGTGCAGTTGATAGGTGTTTTCTATTCAATTGCTACAAAATGAGTTGGCAGTTAAAATCACATTTTAATTACTTAGGTAGATTTGCTTTGTTGTTCAGATTGGCTTAAATCAATACTTCAGAATAATTTTACCTGCCAAAGATGAAGCACAAGGTTGAGGCCGTTGTCAGATTTTCTCTAATTAATATTGACAATGTGTGTCATAGTGTCAAGTGCTAAAGACAATTACCCAGTGGAAGTTGATGTTTCCAGCCATATTTACAAAACTACTTAGTATATTTATTTTTCTTGATCTCAATGTCAATTTTATCAAATACAAGTTTATTCAACCAATGTAAATGGAATAGGATTTGTATAAGAATATTCAGTACTATTTTTTAATTATTTCAAGTGCTGTATTTTCTCATAAGAATGTCAACTAATTTACCGTTTTAATATATGTGTGTGTCTTTCAATTTAATGTTTATGTAGTCTAGGTTAAAGGCATGATAAGGATAACTTAAAGCCAAACATTTTTAAACCTATGTAGGTATCATCATGGAGCCAAAACTTGGCTGCCTCAGGTTACCCTTACTATGCCTCTAAAACTTGGACTATTTGTGTATTGTATTTTGAGCTTTAAAAACTTTAAAACTTGTATTACTTTTCATAAACTCTAAAGTTAAAGATAAATCATAGAATATTTAGGTGTCTTTTACCCCCTTATTTGCAATCAGATTAAATTGAATACAGAAAAGGAAATAGTATCTCAGGTATTGAGTGAAATATTTTTCTGTTTGGTTTGATATTTGAACTTTGTTATTTTTCATAAACTATTGTTCTAAATAGTGAACTATTCTGAAGTACATGTCCTGGATATGACACTAAACTACATTGGTGAGGCTCAACCTCTGGAGAGTGTGAAGAACCCCTTCATTACCATTATTCCCTGGTCCACTGTGACCTGGACTGTTAGTACTTGTTAGAGTTCCATGTATGGGTCAAATAGATCTGTTTATAAATCATTTGTTTTTTATAGGACTGTGTGCAACTTCTAGTCATTAAATAACTCTAAATGGGTTGATATGCCATTAAAATCAATTAATCTATTGTGCCTATTGTAGCTTTGATATGGTTATAGCATGCTCATCTGGTAAACCAATTCACAAATACAATCAATTCATGTCAGCGATCATATGCCACACTAAATAGTGCTTAGTAAATAACTAGATTATAAAAGTACTTAAATTCACAATCATTTGATATAAAACCTGCTCTAGTTTGATGGTTAGCCAACTCCAACCTGCATTAGTGTGCAATTAACATCTCAAATATGGGACCACCTATGTCATATGGCAAAGCATTTCATTAATGTGCAATTAGCATCTAAAATATAGAACCACATGCGTCATCTACATTTTTGTTTTTTAAGTAGAGGAATTATATTGTGAATTGAATTACCATGACTAGAAAATCCGATGAACACTTATACTCGGCATACGGAAACACTGGACAGTTGTTCGCCGGATTTTCTGGTCGTGGTAATTCAATTCACAATATAATTCCTCTACTTAAAAAAAAAAAAATGTAGATCTATATCCTTGCCCTTGAGGTCATAATAATTACGCGGATGCATATTTCTAATCCTCTTGGGAAGACATGGCCCTGGAGATGACCATGTCCTCTGTAAAGAGTACAGATGTAACTTGCAAGACACACCCAGGTTCATTGGCCATGCAATTACCATGACTAGTTAATTTGGCATCACTTGTGTGCGATATGAACTGGTGGCTCAGCGGTAGAGTTTCAGCTTTGCAATCTGTGGTCTCTAGTTTGATCTCCAGTGGTGGAGATCATGGTATATACTGCTGATGAGACCTAATAAGGTTGAAACAGCAGTCCAGTGTTTCTGTATGTCGTGTGTAAGTGTTCACCTGATTTTCTGGTCATGGTAATTCAATTCATCCCATGTGTCATATGGCAAAACATTTTACTAGTGTGCAATTAATATCTCAACTATGGAACCACGTGTGATACATAATTGGTTGGTTTGATCAATATATTTACGACCATCTTTTAGCTTTAGAGTATTAATAAACATTACCTGAAACCAAAGACCCCACTTCTTTCCATATGAATTGTTCATTCAGGCAAAGCTGTGGAATAGATAAGTTAAATGTGATAACAGAGATCAATTATTTAAACCATTTGTTCACATTTAGTCTGTATTAAAAATGCTACCTGTAGACTTAGCAATTTTTAATATTATGATTTTGCAATTATTTTCCAACCTCATTCACTCAATAATTTTAATCAGAATGAAAATATAAAATAAACTGCTAAGTACTAAATAAACTATGTCTAAGTGAAATCTTTTTGATTTTTTTAGTAAAGAAAATTGCTGAATGTTTTTTTGACTAAATAGACAAAAAACAATTTTAAATTTTAACATTTTTTTTTCCTTTACTTCAAAAATTTATATTCACGGTAAATATGAATTGTACCTAACTCTTTCAATAGAAAGTTAAACTGAAAGTGTCTAGTTATAATTCATTTTAAAAATATCTTTGTGCTGTTAGCCTTTTATGGATAAGCTCCATCACAACCAAAATTGTTTTTTTTTTGTTTTTGTTCTTTTTAAGTTTTGTGAATGCAAAGTTTTGCTTTTTCTGAATATGGAGATTTAAAAAAAATTAAATTATATCAATTATATTACATGTGAAGATTTTATCAACAACATCAGTTTTTTTTTTATTAGTTTGTTCCTTGAAAAATACTGTAATGAATTTTCATGTTTTCAGAGGGCAACACAGTGCCTTTCAAGTCAAAATTCTGGATTGTTCTAAAAATACTTAACATGATTATATGATAATGATTATTATCATTGTTTTGTGGATAGTAATAAAGAGAGAAAACAGTTTATGATATTCTTCATTTAAAGAAATTTTGAGATTCAAGAATTAATGTTCTTCATTGGTTTCCTCTCTTGTAGACCATTTTAGTTGGAGTGGATGAAAAATCAACTGTACATGATCTCCTAGAATATGTGTGTAGCAAACGTGGACTTAGCACTGCCGATCATTTTGTGCGTTTACAAATCTCACAAGGAAATTACAGTATCCCACATCGCTGTGAACTCATCAAAAAGCTTGTAAGTCACTAAGTTTGTTTTGTTTTTTTTTCTGTTTTTGATGTTAAAAGAAACAAGTAAGTTTACCCATTTCTATTTACCTTATTGTTCCTAAATGTATTATCTATGACTGAGAAGAGTCATTAACATTTCAAATGTTGTACAAACTTCTTTATGTCCTTCATATTGTTAGCAGGTTTTTGCTGATGTAATTTTGTAGTAAATATATCAAGGACCTAAATTTTATTCAGAATTACTACGTGCACATCAATTTGTTTGTTATAAATTTGAAAACATTTTTGCTCTCATACAGTAATAAAGTATGAACAATTACTACTTACTGCAATGGTTATCCTTGTAGGATATGGTGTACTGGTTATTGCCAGAAGAAATAGACTTAGTGACCCGAGTTTAAATCTTGGATGAGGCTGTTAATTTAATTATAATATTTGGAAAGCAATCTTTCAGAATTTAACAAATTTCTGATTACAATGATTATGTTCAAATAAAAAGACAATTTCATAAAATGTATCTAACTTCTTTTGTGTGAGGCATTCATAGTATAATGGTTATTGTTGTTGGAAGTGGACTTGGCAACTTGAGTTCCATTCCTGGACAAGGCTGTTTGTATTTCACATTGTGCTAATACACTTGGGAAAGATATGAATCCAACTATTCTCCCTCCAGCCAAATAGTAGGGTAGATTGGGCTCTTTAACTTTGGTATGATAACTAATTTAAGAGAACGAAAATTCTGAATTAAAATCAGTTGCTCTTTACTTAAAAACTGACCTTGTGTTGCATCCTACTTGTGATTAAGAAGTTAGATAAAACTGCTGAGAACTGCCAATTCAGAGTCAAATATATAAAGATCATTTGAAAAATCTTATAATTATACTTTAACTATAGTTTATTAAAAAAATGAAAGAAAAACTATATTCCTAATTAAGTGCATGATAAACATTTTCACATTTATAAGTCTTGATACTATAAAACAGTTTCAAAGTTAGGCTTACTTCACAAAAAGCAGATTTAGAATCCTATCAAAAAATACAAAAAAGTTACCGCTTATTAGAGATGTTACTTGTATTTGGTGCTAGGGAGGATAATTAGTCATTCCCCTACTCACCAATGTTCAAGATCAGCATTATCTATTAATACACAAGCACTGAATAAACAAAAAGAAAAGATGTGATGAATTCATATAAACATATAAGACATTTAATGCTTGTTTATGGAGCAATGTGCACATTTCATCTGTTTTGGACATGTTGTAAAGTAAAGTTGGCAACTATAAGGCTCCATTTTCAATAGAACCTAAGTTTTATTCTGAATTACTATGTGCACATGAATTTGTTTATCATAAATTTGAAAACATTTTTGCTCTCATTCAGTAATAAAGCTAAGAGTATTCACAATTCCTACTTACTGTAATGGTTATCATTGCAGGACATGATGAACTGGTTATTTCCAGAAGAAATAGACTTAGTGACCCAAATCTTTGGTATGACGCGACCTGGGATTGAACCCAAGTCTCCCGGACCATTGGTGAACACTCTACCCCCTAGGCTAATGGAGACTTGTGTTCAATCCCAGCTCGTGTCATACCAAAGACTTTAAAAATGGTACTTGATACCTCCTTGGCTAACACTCAGAAATATAAGGTACATATCGAGGGTAAAGTGGAGCAATCCAGAGAAAGGAGTAGCGCCCTCCCCTACACCTTGGTGTAGTAGCTATTGAAAAGGGAGCGTTCTGACCGCCCTCAACAATGGTTGCCAACTTTACTTACTTTTACTAGGAGATATTGTGTATTGTTGTAATACTGGTTTTATATATGTATGTATTAAATGTAATACTGTTTTTATATATGTATGTACTAAATCTAATACTATTTCTATATATGTATGTACTAAATTTCTTTTGAGTTTTTCTCATCTTTCCTTTCTGTTTATTCAGTTAGTGCATCAGTAGATATACTAATGCTAACATTGGACCTTAATGAGTAGGGACATAACTAAATATCCTCCTTAGTACTAAATACTAACCACTAACAATTCTGATAACTGGTGACCCTCAATGTTATCTCCAAAGACACAGGATGTCCCACAACATATTTCAATCCAAGGGAAGACAATTATTTTTGGTCTCCCTATAATTGGAGTGGTTGATGCTAGAGAGGATATCTAGTCAAGTCTCCACACACCAAGGTCCTATATTAACATTAGTATATCCAATGATATACTAACACTGAATAGAGAGAAGAAAAAACAAGATATCTCATTTACACATATAGGAATATTTAATTAATACATAAAATACATATAAGAATTATTGACATGAATAAACAAAGGTGTCCTGTCCTTATGGATAAAATGTGCACATATTGTTCTATGAACAAGCAAAAAGAGGTACAAAAATTGTAAAAAATCCTTTTTGAGTTCTTTGGTGGGCAAAGATAATGCCTTCCTCTGAATGGTGAGACAAAGTCTGTTCAATGAACATCATGCCTTATTTATTCAAAGAATGGAGATGAAAAAAAAACAAGGTGAATTTGGGGACTGTCACCTGTCCAGCAGACATGCCCACCAAATCCAGAGGAGACAATTATTTATGGTCTCTCTACACATGTATAACTGTGGTTAATCTTGCCATGTATTTCCTACAGGTGACAAACTCAGGTTAAAAAAAAGATAGAAAATCTAGGTAGGCTTGTCTGCTCTACTTGATAGATTAGTGTATATATTTAACAAACCCTCTGCACAATGTGACACAAGGTCAATTTTTAAGGGGAGTTTTACTGGTTTGAATTCAAAGTTTTCTTTTCTTAGACCGGTTGCCATACCAAGGTTAAAGAGCCTAGTCTACCCTACTATTTATCCATATCTGGAGAGAATAGTCAGATTCATACTTTTCCAAACAGTATTAGCGCAATGCAAAAACAGCTTCGTTCAGGATTTGAACTTGGTCCACGAAGTTCATTTTCTATGATGATAATCATTGTACCACAAGCATTTTGGTGTAACACAATCTCATTAGTCAATCTCCACTTGGTCTTGTACTGTACTAAATAACCACTCTTCATTTCTTTTATCAGTACAATAAGTAAAGTTGGCGACCGTAGTCAAGGGCAACCAGAAGGCTCCCTTTTCAATAGCTACTACACCGAGGTGTAAGTGAGGGTGCTACTCCTTTCCCTGGATTGCTCCACTTTACCCTTGATATGTACCTTTTATTGCTGAGTGTTAAGCAAGGAGGTATCAAGTACCATTTTTAAAGTCTTTGATATGACGCAACCTGGGATTGAACCCAGATCTCCCGGACCATTGGCAAACACTCTACCCACTTGGCCAAATGAGATACTATAATGAACAAATGACTAAAACAACCAGAAAATTGGTGTCTAATTTTGTTTGTGAGGATTAAGAATTTTTTTTTTTTAATTTAATTTTATCATCCTAAGTTTGCTGGGATATTGCTTAAAAATTTGACATATTTGCAATGAGAATTTTAAAATCAAAAACATTTAGTAATTAAATAATTATTATATTTCTATGTATTTACGCAACCTCTTTGTCATAGGCAGTATGTGACACAAGGTCAATTTTTAAGCAAAGTATATCTTGTTTAAATTCAATTTTGCTTCTACCTAACTTTGGCTAAATAACCTAGTTTACTCTTCTATTTACCAATAGCTGATGGGAGGGGGAGATGGATTCATGCCTTTCCCAAGGGCATTAACATAATGAGAAATGTATACAGTCTTATCCAGGATTTGTATGCAGGTTTCTGATTCTAATTCCAAAAGTGATAATCATTACACTTTGCATTTGTCATTTCTCTACATTATTTTATATACATATTTTGAACCCCCACTGGGCTTCGTGGTATTGTAAAATAATTAGGGTCATAATTATATTAATTATTTTATTGATGTTAGCTAAAATCTTTGAGTGGAAATTTAAGTCAAATTGGAAAGGTCAAATGTATGCACATAGGGGGACTGAGGTTTTTAACACCTCACATCAAAATAACATTGAGGAAGACATGAAGACAAAATATAAATAAAATGGATTCATGTCATAAGTTTGATGGGATTTAAATAAAAACATAATGAATGTTAGGGACATGTGTGATGATATGATGCAATGATGACATCACACCTATAAAATACTTAATTTTAGAATAAATAAAAATTAGAGAAATTTGAAAATTAGTCAGTTGAGACGACATTTGAGCTAGAGTTAATACAGTGTTGAGATCAACTGAACCCTCTGGGGCAGCAACAGAGGAGAGTGGGTGTCTCTGTGTAGCGCCATGCATGTCTGTTCATAGATCCTTACAAGTTCTTCTTCTCTCCCTCATGCTGGCATCAGGCTGCTAGGATTGGAGACAGTCTGAAATAAAGGACTTTTTTTTGTATCTGATGAACAGTTACCTGTTATTTTTTTGAATATTGAATATTCGAGAATGGTATCATTTTATAGTATATTAGAAACAAAGAGCAAAAAAAGAATTCACAATGCTGTAAAATTCTTCTCCTACAACTCTGTCCTGTGTGTACTATGGGAAATACAAACAGCCACATCCAGGATTTGAACATAGATTGCCGATTCCTTTCCTATGATGTTAACCATAAAGCTAAGCATGCCTCTCTCTTGTATATTTGTAACCTTTCAATAAATTTTCTAGTCATTATATGATAATTTGGTATAAAATTTGATATACAAGAAAATTATTCTCAATTCTACAGCTGGGGCTGTAGAATACACCAACTGCATCTCTGCAGAGGAGTACAACACCCTCTCAACAAATGTCCTGATAAAACACTGAACAATCTGATGATGAGGCTCCAGTAATGCCTAAGCTTTAGGGAATGTGAAGTACTCCTTCATTGCCATCACTCCCAGGTCTACTCTGGCCTAGAATGGTAGCTCCTGAAAGGGTCCTATCTATGGGTCAAATAGAACTGTTTGAGATTTAAAAGGAGTGCAAACAAATGACTTATGCTAAGTTGAATTGTTTGAAAGGGACCTGTTAGATCATTTAACTGTAAACAAATAACTGATGTTTAATTGAATTGTTAATGATACAAAGTGATATTTAGAACTGTTTAAATGTGTGCAAATAAATGAGTAATGTTCAAAAGAATAATTGGTGTTAAATAGCAATACTTGAAACAATTTAACTGCAAGATAAAAAATGAGCTCAGGCTCATTTTAAAATGTTATCAACAAAATGTTTACAAATCATATATATTTAATTTATTTTATGTATAAATAGGATTTAGCATAGAATAACCTACAATGGTTGATATTCCATAAAACCCAACCAAACTAATCATTTGATCTGACAATATGCTGCTTGAATCACCTACAGAAGTGTAAGACCTTTTTAAAAAAAAGTGTCTTGGCTATGTCCTTTCTTTCATCTATGGATCAAGTAGATCTGTTTAAAAATTAATCATATTTAATAGGATTGTGTGAAGAAAAAAACAAACAAAATAAACATAATTTCCTAACTTCCAAGTATGAAATAATCCTGGATGGGTTGACATGCCATTAAAATCAATTAAACAGATTAAAGTTCTTTTGATTAGAATAATTCTGATAATAGTTATTACTATAGGCTAGCTGTATAATAATAAACTATTAATTTTGATAATTCCAAGTTATAAAGATTTATTATCATTATGGTTACTAACTCATTCTGTAATAAATGTTAGTTTTCAGAGGAAAAAGAAAAGAATCTCTAAGCAGCAGCAGCAGCAGTAATCTTGGTGATAAAAATGATATTAGCCATCAATTGAAGAAGCTGTATTTGATTTTCATTTATCATTTATACAAGAGATATAAAAATTACTTTCTAGAAGATATTAGTCATGCCGTGTCAAATATTTCTAAGAATTGCTTTTGTGTTGGCCTGATGACCATCAATCATGCTTGAAAAATAACTATTTTCTGACCGGTCTGAGTTTTGTTCTCATTTGTAAAACAGCAAACCATTGATAATAAGTTATTCAAGAGATTTGGCAAACAAAATCTAATGAAGAATTTATCTGATCGACTATTTCTCAATAGGAAGAAAACTGAAAATGTCTGCTTGTTGAGGGTTGTTGATTTGAAAATTCATGATATTATTAGCACTTACCAACTTATGATCAGTGATGGACATTTTCAACTAAAAATGAGATTATCGAATTATTTCTTTTTTAAATTTAGTTATTTTCTTTATCTCAGTCTACATAAAAATAATCTTACTGTATATTCTTAAGTAATGAATGACCAGTATTTTTTTAACTGCAAAAAGGTGTTTTTATCATACATTGCCAGTAATAAACAACCCCTAATTTTTAGCTATGCCACACTACAAAAATATTTCTTAAACATCCAGTAGCATAAAGAGGAAACTTTCAAACACACTGTAATACAATCAAAATCAAATCAACACCATAAATAAACAATGTAGTCTAGACCTTGATGTAGCCTACCATGTTTACTTGGATAATCCAAATATACTAAAACTCCACCACTGATACACAATAGCATAGATAATTTCATAAATATATATGTAATTGATTAAGTATGTATTATTTACTTTTTTTTTATAAACAAAATCACAAGAAAACTCAAGTTAGGCAAGGTTAGACGTTAAAACAAAGTAAGCTTTCGAGTTTCAAAGAGATGTCTTCTGTAATGAATGACTTTGTTTTTGATTAGATTGGTTTGGATTCTTTGTTTTAAGGGAATATCAACTTTCAAGGATTATTTAATGCCAAATCCATCTTTAAAGAAGAGCAGTAGTGGTACTATTTAACTGATAACTTGAGGGTGGAGAAAAAGGGATTCGTAATCTTCTTAAAGGTATTAGTTTGAAAGTGAAGGTAATAGGGCAATTGGAGTTTGAATTTTATTTTTTCAAAGCCACAGTCCAGCACTTTAGTAATTACACCATGAAAATTACCTCTTTTTGAAGAGAAAAATTGGTCTTAAAAAGTTGTTCACTCTACAACTATGTATGGTACATTATTTCAGTAAACAATGTATAAAAATTATTAGTATGTTTGGTTTCTTTGTTTAATGGCATATCAACCTTCATGGGTTTTCTAATGCCAAAGTTATCCTTTTAGAACATACCTTTCTCAAGGATATTAGTCCAAAAGTGAACTGGAGTTTAAATTTACTTACTTTGATGTCACAATCCAGTATGTTAGCCACTATATCGTGAGCACTCCCCAATGATTATATATAATTTTTAATTACTTTATAATCTTTTTATCAGTAATTATGAAATTCACATTCAATATTTTTAGAAAATAACTTATACATATTTTAAATCCTTACAAAAAGACCATGCATCATATAAATTAGAAACATTTTTTTACATTATTAAATGATGAGGCACATTATCCACCTAACAAAAGACTTATTCTAAATTGTACTTTCATTTACATAATCATTTGAACAAATAAGTCATATTATACTATTGTCTACTTTCAAATATAATTATTATGACAAATGCTAATAATGCTTTTGGCATCTTGAAGACAAAATTGGTTTGATAGGTTTATTGCTTCTATGATTTAGTTGTGAAATTTATATATAATTCATTTTTTCTACAAGTTATTGAAAACATTATTTTATAAAACGAACAAATTGAAATCAGAAAATGTTTTGGTTGGAATGTGTATCAAATTTCTCTCAAAAATCTGATTGTTATAGAATAATTATATATCTAAAAGTCCATGATATCTATTATTAATTAAAACTAGCAACAGTCTTTGTAAAAACTAACTTCAAAAAGGAATCACAAAATGCGCACAAACACCAATCAGTGCATCAGTCAGAAGCCTTCATAAGCTAGCCTGCTTACCATCATATGAAGTTTTAAGTAGGCAAGTCTATTTTGTTATGAAAACATTATACCTCTGCTCTTCTCAATACAGATAATATGTTGGGTGTTACTATAGTCTACTCCCATGTTACAGCACTCTATACCTGGTTGATTTGAGGCAGCTGAACCATGCTTCCTTATAGTAGCCTGCCTACCAGCATATTTAATACTAAGTTGGATAGTCCCATTTTGGTGTCAAAATATATCTTGAAATTTATTAAAAACATAAATTTGTTTCCAAAGTATTCTCACTTGCTTCTTTGTTAAAATCTTCTTTTACAATAAAACAAAAAGGTGTTAGCAGGATACCTGAAATAATTTCTTGCATGTTTTTCAGAAATATGAAGCCATAGAGGTTTGCCAAAAGAGCTTGTTTCATATTGAACTAACAAAATCGGTGGCTGACCCAGAGTTCGGCTTTCGCGTGGAGGCAGAAATTGCAGATCACTATGAACGGGATGATGAACTACAAGTGTATGTTAGTGAAATTAAACCAGGAGGTTTGGCACATAGAAAAGGTAAGAAACATTTTGCTCAATCACATTCAATTATTTTCAAATCCTTTCTGAAATTTTTTTTCATCCCAGTTTACTTATATACATCATGTGAATAATACTGATACTGGTTCAAGTCTTTTTAACATGAAAAATAAATTCTTCTTTGTATAAGAAAAGTGTACATCATAAAAATATGATATATATATAATATACAGAATAGTTAGATCATTACTATCACTTTAAGAATATAATTATACTATTATTATACTTGAAATAGCACCCTATTAAACAGCAGCTGTAAGGCCACTTGCCTTCCATCTCCCAAACCATCCAAGTAAAACAAACAAGACATGCTGAGTTTTAAGTTATAGATATGTAAAATTATACTTTGAGTATGATATTTTGAGGGTTAAACTGAAATTTAAATTCGACTAGGACACCAGTGTTCCAGTGAGAGTGAAAGGATTAAGAAAGATTTTTGCAACAATACTGGCTTTATAATTCTAGAAATTTTACAATACATCTAACAAAATTCTGATTTTATACTAAATTTTGCAAAAGTACCTACCATTCTAATACCTTACATGAAAGTAGTAGTTACTATCAGGGAATGTCTTGACCCTTTTCTTTTAGTGCAGTTAAGGATGGACAATTTGGGAAATTAATTTCTGGGTCTCCTTGTGCAGTTGGAGACAGTTTCAAATATCTATATATGTAACTTCAGAGATCATAAATATTTATATCACTAGGTTCTTTCAAGAACATAATCAATTCTGTAGAAAGATGTTTTTTAAACAATGTAAATAGCAAGAAAGGTAGGTAAGAGAAGGTCCAAAAATTTAATTGGGATTGTAGTTTTTGCTAATAAAAAAAGGTTAAAAAAATTATTGTCAGCATGAAGAAAATCAAAAAAGTTTTATCCAGAAATTTAACTTAAATTATTATGTGTGTTAACAAAGACAAGGCAAGCAGGAATAACATTACTTTTAATATTTCTCTATCAATCTTAATAAAAATTATTAACCACAGTCATTTCCATTGTTTGTCTTAGCCGATTGTAATTAGCTGATTAAATAAGAACTAAGCCTAATTAAAGAGTTATATATTGAGCACAACTAAAGACATTTAAAACTAGTTGCACTTTCAAAATATATATAAACATTGCTGCTTGTATCCAAGTAGTCCAAGTTAAAAACATAGTACAGGTAACTCTAAGCTGAACCTTAGACCTTATTTTTCTGATGCATGTATCAATGATACCTGCAGGTGTTGCACTAAGAAATGTGGTGCCTAATTAGAAAATTGTTAGTGAGGCCCTCTACAATACAAAATCATTTCAAAGTCAGTGGATTTTGTAATGTTAATTTTCTATAGATAGCATTGTCGAATTATTTAGTCTCTCTTGTAAAATTGTTGACCATGGTTATGTCTTCACATGTGCATAAGACACAATTTTAACAAACCTGTCTAAGAGCCTTAAAACCAGCCATGATACTTGTATTAGGAAATTTAGGTCAACAAGATTTAGTTCAGCCTTGGCTTATCCTTTTTGCACTTTATTATGTTCTTAAATAAACAAGAGAGATTTTTTTTGATATTCTTTAAAAGCCTTACATTACTCTGTATTTTGTATGTGGTCACATTAAAACAAATTATTTTAAAACCTTTATGAATTTAGAGGATGTTTTATGTTCATATTATAAATAAACTTTTATTCAAATGAATATAACAAAAATTACAAATATGACAGAGAAAATCAGCATTTAATAAGTTTTTTCAATATTTATTCACTTAATATATGTATTGTGATTGATTTAAAACACTAAACATTTTTAAAGTTTGATTATAAAGATGCATTTATTTATTATAACCCCAAAATACTCTTTTCATAATTATAAAAATAAAAAAAATACAAAGAGAAAAAGGATTAAGAATGCCATTTAACATATCTTAGAACAAGTTTAACATTTTTGAATTATTTCCCTTCTTCACTCATGTAGCATTTTGTTTTTACAGTTTTTAGTTTGTTTTGAAAATTAAACTGCACATTTTGACTTATCCATTCTACAGCTTTCTGCAGATATATAATCTATAAGCCAAATTGGTTGGTATTGTACCATAATTATTTTTTAAAGACTGTAAGCCTTTTCTTGATGAAAGTGTTTTACTGAAATTTCAAAAATGTGGGATACTTAAATTAAAGATATGTCTTTGAATTCATGTGCAGTTTAATATGCCTTGGAGTGGAAGCTGGCACTTGTTCTTCTATATCAACTGATATAAGCAGCTTAATCTTCAGTGGAGAAATGAGTGCATCACTGATTAACTGGGCTTTTGGGTTTTTTTGTTTTTTTTATTGAAGGCAGCTCGCATATTGGTTAGTAAATACAAATTGCTGGTCATGCGAGTTGTTTTCTGCTATTTGAATATCAAGATCTTAGCAGGCTAAAAAAAAAAAATTGAGGGATACTAGAGTATATTACTAGAGGAAGTCAAAAGTTTTCTAATATTTTTGTAATGTGAGGCACAATTTGGTAACTTTGAATGCTTTTGCTGGATTCATGAACACTGGACTGTAAGATGAATAGCTTACCTCTTACTTTCTGAGTGATGCTCTATGTCTTGGAGCATGACCTCAGAATCCATGCTTAAGCCAATTTGACTATGCCTGGCTGTTTAGGTTCTTGCAACCTGAGCAAAATTTTTTTAACCTTCTGGTTACTCTTTTGTGATCTTTTGTTCAACATCGTCATCATGTCGTGCCACTAGCACGGATATCCCTGACCCTCTCTCGCCACTTCTCCCTATCGTTCATTGCCTCTGGCAGGTCTTCAAGGCTACATCCCGTATCCTCACATAGCTGCTGTATGTATGTTCGAGCTGGTTGTCCTGCTTTTGCTCGGCCATATGTGGGGGTCCATAGGAGTACATCACTTATGAGCTCGTCCCTGCTTCTCCAGCAGTGTCCTGTATGTCTGGTTCGTCTAACTTGGATAGTTTTCATGATGGGAGGCAGGTGGCTGTATAGTTGGTGCTTTTTGGGGTGTTGCCTCCAGGACTTGTTCAATATTACTCGCAACATTCTTGTGTAATTGGCATCTAGCTTCTTCTCCAGCCGTTTTGTTAGCATCCAAGTAGTGCATCCATACAGCAGTATCGACAGGACTGCTGCCTGGAAGAAACTGCGTTTTATTTTATCGGTCAGGTCTGTTTGAGCTCATAAAGCATGAGTTCTCAAATTAGTCTATTGTTAGAAATAAATATTCCTTCAATATAATTTTGCAATATAAAACAAAATTACAAAATTTAAATAGACAAATATAACTTCTCACAAGTATTAATTTTTTAGAATAATTAAAAGGACGTTTTTTATTGGTTGAGAATAAAAAGCTGTCTTTGTGTAAATATTAATTTTATAATTATAAATAAGCAGACGTTGCTTAAAAGACACGTATGACAAATAACGTCACAGTCAACAAAAACTTTTTGACATGGAATGACATTGCTTCAAATAACCAACATTACACACCAAAAAAGTAATGAAACTTCGAAAACAACTATTCTTTGAAAGAAAAGAAAACAAAGAACCTAAGCTAAGTATTAATTTAGTTGTGCTTTTATTTGGGTCTACATATGTATATATATGTATAAGTGTTTAAATATGTGCAATATGAATTTGACTTAGCTATGCGTTCACTTTTCTCATAAAACTTCACACAAAAAAAGTAAGTATTACGTAGGTTAATAATTAACATAAATATTTTAAGTTAGATTAAATAAATTTTCCAACACGATGTTGCATGTTCATTTATGTGGCTTTCAAACTACACACACAGTGAAGCAATGCACATATCAGTGCCCCAAATACCACTACAGCAGGTACATCCCTTAACTGCTCCAACAATGTGATATATACACTATAAACTAGCATGTATCAAAATATTTCAAAATCTTTTGACTCACTCTAGTAAATAAAATTTTTATTTGCGAAAAATAAAAGAGCCCACACCTATCTTTCCATTTGAAAAGGGCTGTAGAATAGATAAGCCAAAACATTGTGGTAACATCAGCAATTGTCTAAAGATATCTTGAAATGTTAATGATTTCTCAAAGTTGTCTACAGTAAGTGATTTCATTTTGTTCTTTTCCATCTACAGGTCTTATCCCAGGTGATGAAATTCTCATTATGAATGGTAAGATAGTATCAGAATTGGACATGGTATTTATTGAAACTTTACTCCATGAATCACATTCATTGTGTATGACAGTTCAGACATGCCGTGTCCAAGTGCCAGCAGTGGTCAACGCCGGAGGGCCGTCAGTTGACAGCAACGATAGCATTATCCAGAACACAATGGGAACACCTCCTCAACCAAGAGACAAAGCTCTTGCAGATTTGCCTGTTGGTTCACCTGGTAAGTAAATTCAAATACCAAAATAGTAGTTTAATTATTTGGAAAATGGGTTGGTTGGTGTTTTATGGCCTATCAACCCTTGTGGGTTATTTAATGCCAAATTCAGTTTATATATATATATATATATATAGTGCATTCAATAAGTTTCCAGACTTTTTTTTACAAGCATTTAAAATTGTTTAAAATTGGTGTAGACTCTTGAAAATTCAGTATGTTATTGCTATACATCTTATGAGACGACTGACCAATTTTTATGATTTCAGGTTCTAATAAACAGCTACAGCAGCAATTGGAATACACCCTACTAAAGCCTGATTATCACAGCTGGGGAATTTCAAAAATGCAATCTAGACGTGAGGACACTTTAGAAGAACACTATGCAATAAAATTCTGTTTTAAACTTGGAAAAAATGCCGCAGAAACGTACGGAATGCTTCAGTCTGCTTTTGGACCATCTTGCATGAATTGAGCATCAGTTTTTGAGTGGCATAAGAGATTCAAGGAAGGCAGGGAGTCTGTGAGGGATGATGAAAGGTTTGGGAGGAGTAAGGAAGTCAATACACCACAGTTGATTGGCCAAACAGTTAGGGTTAGGGTTACTATGTTGAGGTTTTAAGGGAGTTCAGAAAGAGATTCCATTGGAAGAGGCCAGCACTCTTCAAATCAGGTCAGTGGCATTTCCAGCAGGACAATGCACCAGTCCACAACTCCATCCTATCCAGACTATTTGACCAAGATGGGCATCAAGACAGTTCCTCAGCCTCCCTACAGTCCAGATCTTGCTCCCTGTGACTTTTGCTTATTTCCTAAGCTCAGTGGCTGTCGTTATGAGACAATTGAGGAGATGAAAGAGGCTATATTGAAGGTCATTGACACGCTCACACAAGAGGACTTCCATGGGGCCTTCCAGAAGTTGTTGGAACAGTACAACAAGTGCATTGCAACCGGAGGAGACTACTTCGAAGGGGACTAGAGTTTCATGTGTGTACTATCAATAAAAGTACCTGTACGAAAAAAAAGTCTCAAAACTTATTTAATGATCCTCGTATATATGTATATATATATATATATATATATATATATATGATTTGTAAGTGAATACTTGGTAGGTAACTTTATTATTAAAAGAGTTGTTAGAGTTCATTTACTTGCACACAGTTAAAAAGTTTCAACTATTCCTGTCTTATACTAATAATTCTATTTGATATTGATGTTTGCACACATTTGAATGGTTTCAAGTAATGCTATTTATCAAATAACGGCTGGAGAAGAAACTTGACGGCAACTACACAAGAATGTTGAGAGCAATATTGAACAAGTCCTGGCGACAACACCCCACAAGACGCCAACTGTACGGCCACTTGCCTCCCATCACGAAAACTATACAGGTTAGATGAGCCAGACACGCCGGACACTGCTGGAGAAGCAAGGACGAGCTCGTAAGTGATGTACTCCTATGGACCCCCACATATGGCCAAGCAAAAGCAGGACGACCAGCCCGAACTTACATACAGCAGCTATGTGGGGACACGGGATGTAACTCAGAAGACCTGCCGGAGGCGATGAATGATAGGGAGAATTGGCGAGAGAGGGTCAGGGATATCCGTGCTAGCGGCACGACATGATGATGATGATGATGAATAAGTTACATATAACTGTATAGTTTCAAATAACTAATCATAGTTATTCTTAGCAAATGATTGAACAGTATAATTTGACCCATAGATAGGATCCTAACAAGTATTACCTATCCAGATCAGAGTGGACCTGGGAGTAAAGGCAATGAAGGGGTACTCCAAATTCCCTAATGCTTCAGGAGTGCAGCCTCATCACAGTTTTGTATCATATCCAAGACGCTTATTGGGAGGGTTTTATTCCTCTGTAAACTGGGGCTATAGAATAAACAGGCCTAATATCGAGCAAAATAAGATTTATTCATTAAAATTTGAATGAGAAATTCAATGTGAATTTCATTTCACAACTTTTTCATTTGAATACTACCGGTGACATGGCATATGTTGTGGTCATTTCTTGTTTCCGTGTACGTTTTTTGCTTGATAAATGTTATTTCCTCATGAAATTAGGCACTCCATTCAAAAAGCACTGTGGTCCACAGTTTGCCCATAACTGTTTTAAATGGTAAATATCCATCAAATCAAACATTCTTTATCAATTCCAATATTGTTAAGACTTTTCTAGAAATCTTAAAAAAACCAAACCCAACCTTTTACTCAAAATCCAAAACAGTTTTTAAAATATATCAAATCAAATATCAATATTTTATCATCATTTGCTTGACTAGAAACAGTTACTATCAAAATTATTGAAATGCTGAGGGTAAAGAAAATATTTAGTTGAGTTTCCACAATTATTGAGTTACCACTATTACCACTAGTATATCCATAATATGCTAATACTGAACCCAATAAAAGGTTGCCCAGTCAGCTGGGGCTGTAGAATACACTGACTGCACCTCTGCAGAGGGGTAAAACCCCCCCCCCAATGAGTGTCCTAGATATGACACTAAACAATCTGATGGTGAGGTTCTAGCAATACTGGAGCTTTGGGGAATGCAGAGTACCCCTTTATTGCCGTTGCTCCCAGGTCCACTCTGGCCTAGCGTGGTAGTACCTGATAGGGCCCTATCTATGGGTTAAATAGAACTAACAGTATACTTATGCTAAACTGAATTCTTGGATTAAACTGAATAGCTTGAAATAGAAATGTTTTTTGACAATTAAACCATGCTTACATTTGAACTGTGTGCTTATGCTAAACTGAATTATTTCAAATAGAACTGTTTTCTGACATTGAAACTATATTTACACTAAAGTGAATTGTTTTATATAGAACTGTTCTGACATGTAACTGAGTGTAAACAAAATCTGTACTTACACTAAACTGAATTGTTTGACTAAACTGAATAGCTAGAAATAGAAATGTTTTTTACAATTAAACTGTACATACATTTAAAGTGCGTGCTTATGCTAAACTGAATTGTTTTAAATTGAACTGTTTTTGACATTGAAACTGTACTTACACTAAACTGAATTGTTATATATAACTGCTTTAATAGTTTGAAATAGAAATGTTTTTGACAATTAAACTGTTTACTCATACTAAACTGAATTGTTTTAAATAGCACTGATTATTTACATAAAAATGGATTTGGCATTAAATAACCTACAAAGGTTGATATGCCAAAAAATCCAACAAATCAAATCAAACCAATAAAAGGGAAGGTAAGATAGACTCATTTACACATAAAAGACATTTAACTTTTTTCATACATAATATACCAATGACATTACAAGAAAAGAATATATAAATGTATCCTATGGTAGAATTATACACATATTGTTCCATGAGCAAGCAGTATGTAAAAGGGGTACAAAATGGAAAAAAACTTATATAGCCATGTGATTTTACTGTTTGCTGGCTGAGTCACAGGCAAAAAGAAGTTAAATAGACTGTCATGTGATACCTTACAGGGTCCCTAATGGACAGGCTTAGGATGATGAGGCCTACAGTTATAGGCTGCTTGGGGTTCTAAGGATTAATAGTAGTTGGCGAATCTAGTCAAGGGTGACCCAAAGGCTCCCTTTTCGATAGCTACTGCACCAAGGTGTAGGGGAGGGTGCTACTTCTTTCCCTGGATTGCTCCACTTTATCCTTGATCCTTACCTTATAATGCTGAGTGCTAAGCAAGGTAGCATCAAGTACCATTTTTTGAGTCTTTGGTACGACTCGACCTGGAGTTGAACCCAGGTCTCCCGGACTATTGGCGAACACTAACCATTATACCAATGTCCGGTAAGGATTAATGATCTAGTCAGAATTTCTGAAAGGCTGATATGAAAATGAATTTAATCTATTATGATATCAAATGGATAATGTATTATGCATTTATATTTTTGGCTTTTCTTGTAAGGTAAGAAATAGCCAAGTAATTTTGCTGTTATTGGTTTTTCATAAAATGCATATTTATATGATAGGCAATTTGGATAAAATAATTATCATTGAAGATAAGGAAATGAGGTATGATATTAATCAACTTTAATTAACTTGTACAAATTGAGTTGGAATTTGTAAACAAGATGATTATCTTGCACATAGTACGATATCATATCTCTAGGGAAATGGTAGGATATTTGTTCTCTGAAAATATTTATAACCTTTCGCTGTTGTTTCCAATATAGAAAAATACACAAAAAAAACATAAAATATAGCAACAAATAACTTTTGCAGTTTTAAATGTTGTACTCCCTACATAATAGATTTGCCTTCCTCAATAAATACTCATGAGGAAAGTTGACCTGACCCACGTAACACAATCACGTATTGGACAGTCACTAACCCAATGGACTTGCAGCTTCCTGTTAACTAACTTCTGTTTAACCAGGTTCACTTGCATCTTGTTTCTGTTACTTGAATATATATGTTTTTCAATCAACCTTTTTGTGTACCCTGTGTCATTCTTTTGACACCATCACATTTAATTATTCATAGAAAAAAATATGATAAAATTCAGTCTTGGATTAAATCAGGTAAGACCAAGAAATTTAATTATTTCTAACAACCCATTTACAAAATCATTTGTCAGCACTTTATATTCAATATTACAATATTGCTATTAATGTTAAATGTTTTTGTTTAAAGAAAATGTTTTAGCAATATTGAATTGTTCAATTGTATATTATAAAAAGAAAGCCAAAACTGTATTGTACAAAAATTATTTTAAAAAATCTGGTGGACAGAAAAATAAATCAAGGGTGTTTCAGAAAAGTTAATATCATTTTGGAATCTAATAACTTGACCAATTCTCATTCAAATGATCTCAAATTCAAAGAGCTTAAAAATTTTAAGTTTAATGTTTAAATGCCTTTTCTTTTCCAGTGAATGGAATTTCTATGGCTAAAAAGAAATAAACAAAATAAATGATTTATCAACTTTCTCATTCATGATGTTTCAGAAAATTCAATATCCTTTTATAATCTAATAGCTCGACTAATTCTTGTTCAAATATCAAATTTTAACAGCATTCGTAAAAAGAAAAAACATTACATCATTTTGATTGCCCAGTCAGCTGGGGCTGTAGAATACACTCACTACACCTCTGTAGAGAAGTAAGACTTACCTCCCAATGAGTGTCCTAGATATGACACTAAACAGTCTGATGGTGAGGTCCCAGTAATGCTGGGGCTTTGGGGAATACAGAGCACCCCTTCATTGCCATTGCTCCCAGGCCCTCTCTGGCCCAGCGTGGTCGCACCTGATAGGGCCCTATCTATAGGTTAAATAGAACTAACAGCATACTTATGCTAAACTAAATTGTTTGACTAAACTAAATAGCTTAAAATAGAAATGTTTTTTACAATTAAATTGTGTGCTTATGCTAAACTGAATTATTTGAAATTGAACTGTTTTTGACATTGAAACTGTACTTACACTAAACTGAATTGTTATATATAACTGCTTGAATAGACTGAATGGTTTGAAATAGAAATGTTTATGCTAAACTGAATTGTTTGAAATGGAACTGATTGTTTACATAAAAATGGATTTGGCGTTAAATAACCTACAAAGGTTGATAGGGCAACAAACCAAACCAAACCAAACCAAACCAAACATCATTTTGAGATCCTTTGAACAGCAGTTGGTCAAGTTATAATGTAATGTGAAAAAGTCAAGCAAAAGGCTTCTAGTAAAGAAATTTATTATTTATCTATAATTCTTTTTAGACAAACTCAATGTTAGATCCCCTTAAAAATTCCCAGAAGGGATGGGTTTTTCAATATATAATTTCCCGACTGGCTGTTCAGATCTAAAGTTATTTTTGTGCCAGAAGAATAAATTTGCATAATAATCAAAATTATTGATAAATCTCAATATAAAAGCCCTAAAAAGCAAAATCGCAATTTTAGTTAGAAAATTAGTGTGAACGAGAAATTTAGCTATTTTCTGGGTAGGAAAATGAAAAGTTTCTTAAAAGTGAATATATTGTTCTATTTTTACTTGATAAAAGGAACAAGTAAGAGTGGAGAAGGGAGAAAGCTTGGTTAACAAAAGAACTGTTACAGATCTTGGTTTGTCACAACGAGTTTAGGTGTGTTTTCAGGGTGTTTTTTTTTTTTTTTTTGATCTGCTTGAGTGCACAACTAACAAACATTTTATTAAGAAGCTAAACTTTTTATATTCTTGTAGCAAGCTTGAATTATGAGTTTAACTGAAATGACAGAGGACTTTTTATTATTTCTTTTCCCAGGTCGGGACTCAAGACAAGGCACTTTGTCGCCACGAAAATCACCTCTACCACCAAAACTATCACCAAAAGAGATCGATGTGCTCTTAAAGGTAGGAATGCATACTTTAAATTTATTTTCCACTCTTTTAAAAAATTGTCTTTTTGCTCTTATCTCAATCAACTGAAACAACTAGGTCATACACAAAATAAGCAAAACACTTCAACCAAACTTTTAGTGAAGTCATTATCACATAATAAATGTCAATACCAAAGATTTTTTAAATGAATTTAAATACAGTATTTTTCTTATTTTCCACAGTAAATTTGTTAAAATTTTCATAGAGATCTTGCAACTATTTATACAATTTCTTTTCTATTTGATTATTTATACATAATAATGCATCTGTCAACAAGTTGATATAGAAATAATAGTTGAATGTTGTTTCCTGGAATCATGTTTAGATCAGGCTAATCATAGATGTTCAAGTAATAGATATTAAATGTACTTTTACATTTCTGGAGTAAAGAATATGATATTCTAAATTTGTTCAGTCCACTGATTTCTCTCTCATTGATGCATCCTTTTTACCAAGTATTAAACCTAGATGTTTTTAACCACCATATTAACTACCTAGTTAATAGTTTTTTTTTCCTTATTCAAAGGCGAAATTTATCATTAATCATCACTAATATCTACTGAAAAAAAAACAACAACTGAGAAATTCAAACAACTCAAGACTGTTACATTTATTACAATTAGTAGCTGTAAACAAGCACCGGAAAATAAGTTGAAAGAAAAAATTGTCACTGATTTATCTGAAAAATTTTAACTTAGAACTATGAACAGTTCTGTATAGTAGCAGAGATTTTCTGCTTCTTATCGATGCATCAGAATTAATATTTTTACTATTAATCCTCTCAGGCAATTTGTTGCATCTTTCCAACAGCAAATTATATGCAAGTATAAAAAGAATTCAGATTGCAAAGAGTTAAAAATATATTGTATAAATTCTTTAATATGTTCACTCCAAACTAGGCACTTGTGAGTCATATGGCACACTGCAGATTGCTTCTTATACACACCTGTATCCATTACATGATTTTATTTAAGGCAATATGAGTAACTATAGCAACGGTTTCTGTCTTTCACAGAGCAATGAATATACTTAATTTGCTGCAAATATCCCAGACAGTAGTGAACATATTAAGCAGATATAAATAAGAATTTACTGATACATTTAGAAGATTTAATAAGTTTTTTTTTATAAGTAGGATAAAAAATGTAGGAAAAAGTTTTGCATGATAATAATGCAAACTGTGATACATGTTTTTTGTCTCATACAAGACATTTGGCAGATAAAAGTTCCATTCAAGATGTTTACCAACAACATGTACACACTTTCTTAATGACTGAGTTTTTAAATAAGTCCTTCCCCTGTAAATGAAAATTATGACATTAAATGATATCTGATAATGAGGTCACAGTTCTGGAATTCTAGAATACCCTTTCCAAGCCATTACTCCTAGGTCCACTTTGACCTTGAGTGGTAGTACCTGTTAGGGTTCCATCTACAGTTCAAATGAATTTCAAGTAACTATTTCTAATTTAATCATAATCGTTTTCACCAGTATGTGATTTGATGTATTCCTATCCAATATGAATAATTTTCAAACAGGTCTATTTGACCTATTGATGGAACCCTAGCAGGTACTACTACTCCATTTCAGAGTGGACTCGGCAGTAATGCAGTTTAGTGTCATACCAAGGATATTCCTTTAGTTTGGGGTTCTTAGCCCTCTGCAGAGGATATAGGTTTGGTTTGGTTTCTTTATTTAATGGCATATCAACCCTCTAGAAAAACAGTAGTGGTACTATTTAACCCATAGCTGAGAGGATAAGGGGGTTCATATCTTTCCCAAGGGTATTTGTCCAGAAAGTGAATGTAATAGTCCAACTAGAGTTTGAACTCACTTACCATGATTCCATAGTCCAGTGCTTTAACCATTACACCATGTGGACACCTCCTTAGTGGATATTGGGTGGTGTACTACATTAGTATCCAGATTAATTACCAATGACACATATTTGTAGCTCAAAACACTTGTAATAGTTGAATATTTTTTTTATAACTATATGAACGATTAAGCAGATATATATAATCATTCAGTAATATCTTATGTAACAAGATTTTTATTACCTATTTTTCTACTTATAATGGGATTTTAAAAAAGATTGTGAAAGTAAAAGAAAATATCTTTGACATAAAGCAACTTAAATTGATTCATTAACCATATGATATTATTTAGTGATATCTGATAAATAAAATTCTTACCACTTGAGATTGTTGTGAAGTTGATAAGCATGGATTCCTGAGGCAACTAAATGGTAATTTACTCAGCTTTTTGCTCAGATGAGACACAAGGCCGTATAAATGGGGCACTTGAACTCACTCATGAACATTTGCTAGTTGCCCAGGCAAGTAAATTATGGAGTGTGTCCAACTTCCCACCTAGCCAGAATGTGGCCCAAGGCCATTTTATAGTGGGGATCATGCATGAATTGAGGCTCATGCACAACAGGAGCAAAAAATACTTGGCTCCACCAGCATTCATCTAATGAGGTGCCTCAGATGCCAAGTAATCAGCTCCACCTTGCAAAGCAGGTACAGCCTGGAGGACAGCCATGTGAGACCAAATGTTCAAAAAACTTCCTGCCCAAAAGCAAGTGAATTGTGGGTATTCATCTGACTGTGTCAGAATATGGCACAAGGCTGTTTTATAATGGGGACCTTGTACTGGTAAAAACCCCTGCAAAATCCTTTGTCCACTTCAACATTTCCTCATGGGGTGCCTAAGGCACCAAGCAATAAACTCAGTCTTGCAAACAGGTAAAATCCCAAAGGCCAAGTGTTCAAACAATTCTAACCACTCAGCACAAATGCCAGGTATATTTACCTGTATCTCCTACTTGGTAGGATTTGACACAAAGTCTTTTTTAAAGTGAGAATTAGGGGAGGTCACATGTGAGCAGAAATTCCCGTGCCGCTAGTCATAGGTTCACCAGGCCTGAAGGCCATGTGCAAGCGAATTATTGCTTGTCATTGCTTCACCAGACCAAAAAGATTAAGTGCAATATGAATATTTGCTTGTCATTTATACCCACCTGGTATGAATACCAAGTGGCCTGTCTGAAGGCAAGGGAATCGTAGTAATTTAGTAAGTTTTTTGCTTAAATACGGCACAAAGCTGTATGAATGAGGCACCCAATGAGAATCAAACACACTCATGAAGGTTTGCTAGTCAACCTTGCTTACTACGAGGATCATTAAATAAGTTTCCAGACTTTTTTCGTATGGGAACTTTTATTGATAGTACACACATGAAACTCTAGTCCCCTTCGAAGTAGTCTCCTCTGGCTGCAATGCACTTGTACCATTCCAACAACTTCTGGAAGGCCTCATGGAAGTCCTCTTGTGTGAGCGTGTCAATGACCTTCATTACAGCCTCTTTCATCTCCTCAATTGTCTCATAACGACAGCCAGTGAGCTTAGGGAATAAGCAAAAGTCACAGGTAGTAAGGTCTGGACTATAGGGAAGCTGAGGAACTGTCTTGTAACCCTAACCCTTTGGCCAATCAACTGTTGTGTATTGACTTCCTTACTCCTCCCACACCTCTCATCATCCCTCACAGACTCCCTGCCTTCCTTGAATCTCTTATGCCACTCAAAAACTGATGTTCAATTCATGCAAGATGCTCCAAAAGCAGTCTGAAGCATTCTGTATGTTTCTGTAGCATTTTTTCCAAGTTTAAAACAGAATTTTATTGCATATCGTTCTTCTAAAGTGTCCTCACGTCTAGATTGCATTTTTGAAATTCACCAGCTGTGACAATCAGGCTTTAGTAGGGTGTATTCCAATTGCTGCTGTAGCTGTTCATTTGAACCTGAAATTATACAAATTGGTCAGTCATCTCAAAAGATGTATAGCAATAACATACTAAATGTTCAAGAGTCTGTGACAATTTTAAATGTCTGTACAAAAAAGTCTGGAAACTTATTGAATGTACCATGTATTACACCACCCAATCTGCCCAGGCAAGAGAATTGTAGTAATTTACTAACATTTTTTTTGCTTAGCTGTGGCATATTGCTGTATTGATGGGACTCCTGATAAGACTTGAACTCACTTGTGTAGGTCTGCTAGTCTAGCTTGCTAACCATTTTACCACCTAAAGTGCTCCAGCAAGAGACTAGCAGCTTTCATGGAAAAGGGTGAGCCCACTTCTAATCAACAGTTGAGACAAGTTGGTTCAACAGCATCTTCTAGTCAAGGATGGCGAGTTCAGTCCTTGAGCAGATCAGCACAATCTACACAACTGTCTTATAAAAGATATAAAAGCATTTTTAACAACTTGGATTCTTTTTATTTCTCTTTATAAACTTTTCATTCTTACTTAGATACCCAGCCACATTGGCATACAGGGAAATGAAAGGGCAGACAGAGCTGCAAAAAAAGCACTTCAGACATGTATATCCAATACAAAAATTCCATACCCTGACCTAAAATTACTTATTAACAAATTTATACTCAAGAAATGGCAAAAATCTTAGGATGATCAAACATAGAACAAGCTCTACCATATTCAAGATACCATAGGTGAATGGCCAGCAGGTTATAGAAGAAATAGAAAAGAAGTGATAATCTCCAGACTTCGTATTGGTCACACCCACATTCACACCTCCTAAAAGGGGAAGACTCCCCAGTATGTTCAACATGCAAAGTACCTCTCACAGTCAAACACATTCTCATAAACTGTGACAGGTTTAGTCAAATTTGCCTAAAACAATACCAAACAAACAATTTAAAGAACCTCTTCAAAAACTCCAAACCAGAGGAAATCCTAAGCTTTCTAAAAGAAATCAACTTCTTCATCAAAATCTAGTCAAATATGATAAAACATAACTAAAACTCATACCTTAAAACCTAAAACATGCACAAAAGACAAAAGCAATTTAATCTTTCTGGCATTAAATGACCCACACAGGTTGATATGCCATTAAACAAAACTCAAACTCAAACTTAAAAGTAACTTTAGTACAATTTGTCAGAAGATGTGACATTAAATGGTAATATAGAGAATAAACTTTTGAAAAGGGTTTTGTTCCAATTAACTTACAAGTGATTGATATCAAGTCCCAAGTCAATAAAAATTACACAGTCCAGTTTATTATTAAATCCAGAGAGATAGGTAATACGAATTATAAATCCAACATCAGTAAGGGGCTCTTTTTTTCCAGGAGATGTCACATTAAATGACTTACATGAGTTAAGTTTTTCTTTATAGGAATTAAAAGATTCATTTTATCCAGAATGCAATGTCAGTGGTTATTTCAGATTCAAAATTGTTTATGTCAGCAATTCAACACAATTGTTTATTGGAAATATTAAAAATCAGAAATGATATGCAGTTATTTTAGCTATTTTTCATAAACTTTAAAAGGTATCTTTTTACAAATAAATAAAATATTAATATAGTAAAAGCTTAAGATTTACTGAATATGTAACAACTGCTATCTTTGAATAAATAATTGTTTTTGATTTTTATGTTAGAAAGATATGGTACTTAAAAAGCTTTTATTCATATAGAACAAAATTTTTTTTCTCACAAGGAAATTGCACAAGAAAAAATTACCATTACCTTATTCTGTCGGGGGTGTCCTTGTGGTGTAATGGTTAGAGCGATGGACTATGGAATCGTAGTAAGCGAGTTCGTACTCCAGTTGCGCTATTATGTTCACTTTCGGACAAATACCCTTGGGAAAGGTATGAACCCCCTTATCCTCCCAGCTATGTGTTAAATAGTCCCACTACTGTTCTTCTTGGAGAATAGCTTTGGCATTAAATAACCAACAAAGGTTGATATGCCATTAAACAAAGAAACCAAACCTTATTCTGAAAATTGTACATCTCTTAAGAGTAAAACATTAGCCAATCTTTTGTCTGACATATATTTGAAGAGTCTGTATGACAAACCTTTATAAAAAAAATGTAAAGCATATCATTATAGTGAAAGAAAATAATTTATTAACTAAATTCTTATTAATTTTTTGAGTTAACCAACCAGAAAGAATAACTTGGAAAACAAGGAAAAAATTTTAATTATAATATTTGGAAAGCAATCTTACAGAATTTAACAAATCCATAATTACAATGATTGGGTTCAAATAAAAAGACAATTTTATAAACTATACCTAACTTTTTTTGTGTGAGCTGCTCGTAACATAATAGTTATTATCATCGGAGGTGAACTTGGCAACTTGAGTTCAAATCCTAAATCAAGCTATTTGCATTTCACATTGAACTAATAGCCTTGGGAAAGCTATGAGTCCTGCTCTTCTCTATCCAGCCAGAGCTGGTGATAGGGTCTCATGCCTACCCACCAATCTATGATACAAGACCTTCACTCTACTATGTCAATTTTCATAAAGTAGTATTCATATAAAATATAAGAAATCTGGCTTTCCAGGGTCTCCAGGCAGGCTAGCCCCCTTGGTTGGGTAAATAGTAGGGCAAACTGGGCTCTTTAATCTTGATATTGCAACTATTCCCAATAGAAGAAAAACTAAATTCAAACCAGTTGTAGATTTGGAGAGGATGGGTTCCAATATGCTATTCCTATCCAAGACATGCAACATGAGAAGTACCCCCAGGTACAGGACCAGAAAGAGAGAGAGAGATCTAACTTACTATTTTCTAAAGATGTAATCAGCTTAAGTGATTAAAGGAACCAACAGTAAAAATTCCTTAGTTTTCTGATGACCACAAACCAAAAATAAAAGCCTAAATATTAATAGCAAAATAAACCAGGTATTTTTTATGTGTTTTTTGTTTTATTACTGGTTCTTGCAATTTACTTTTCAACATTTTTAAAATTCCTATTTGAAATTTTCTCTTGCAGAACACTGAGCAAGTGACAGCAATGTGCCGAAATCCCAATGAACCTTACCAGTTTGGAGATGCGCCTTCCAGGCCATTGTCTGAAGCACAGAAGTTAAGGAAGGTCATCATGGAACTCTTGGAAACAGAGCGTGCCTATGTGAAGGTAAAAGAAAGAAATAATATCTTTGACATAAACCAACTTAAATCTATTCACTAATCATATTAACTTAAATTACTCTTTATTCTTTTCTTCTATATATGTATCAAATCTGTGTCTGTCTTTATAGGAAAGAATAATATTCAAAACTGTTTCACCCTTTCACTATTGTGAATTAAGTCAATTATAAGTGAGATTAGATCTTCACTCTAAAAAGGGTAAGAAGTAGATGATTCCCTGCAGACTATGCAGAGATAATACATCTGCTCAAGATAAATCTCTGCTGCTGAAACAAGCTGATAGAGGCATTGGTCTCTGTGTAAAATATAAAAATAGTTCATATTTTTTAATCAAAGTGATGTTGTTTCATTAAATGACAAGTCTTTGAAATTAGTAGACCTGTTTAATAGACTCGATAGCAATATCTTATCTACTGAAAGTGATGTCAATATATGCATAGGTAAGGATGAATTGCTATTGACAAGTTATCAACCATATTAAAGTCTAATTTCTGATAAAATAAACAAGTTGTAGCCATGTCAGAACTATTGCATGGTTGCACCACTTATAACATTTCCTTTGGCATTGAAATATTTGGAGTAAAAAGCTAGATAGAAACTACACAAGGATGCTTCATACTGTTTTGGATAAATTCTCGAAGCAACACTCTACCAAACAGTGGCTGTATGGCCACTTACTTCCAATCTCACAAACCATCTAAGACGAGCAAATCATGCTGGGTATTTCCGGAGAAGCAAGAATTGTTTTGGGTTTCTTTGTTTTATGGCATATCAACCTTTGTGGGTTATCTATTGCCAAAGCCATATTTTTAGAAGAACAGCAGTGATACTATTTAACCTATAACTGGGTGGGGTGGGTAAGAAGAGTCATACCTTTCTCCCAAAGGGCATTTGCCTGAAAGTGAACCTCATAGTGTGACTAGAGTTTGAACTCATTTACTTTGTGACCATAGTCCAGCACTTTAGCCATTATGCCATAGGGACTCCCCACTGGAAAAGTAAGGAGAAACTCATAAGCAAAATTTTCCTATGGACCTCTAACACATGGACACACTAGTGTTGGCCAACCAGCAAAATCTTGTATTCATCAGCTCAGTACAGACAGATATGGGATGCAGCCTGTAAGATTTAATAAGAACCACGGCTGATAGGAACAGATGGCATGATGTAAAATAAGTAGGGTTCTTAGTTAATTATTTTAGTAATAAATTCTTTACTAGCTAAACTTGGAATTTGAAGTTGCAGAGTTTCGTTTTGGAAAGGTCAAGTTGAGAAAGACTTTGTTTCATAGACATGTCAGCTCATAAGCAAAATATCAAGATAAACAATTAGGTAGATATCAACTGATATTCAGCAATGATGTGTACTAAAGGTATTAGTGATGATGCCTGATTAAAGCATTAGATAAGGAATAATTTTAGGAAGATATATAAGAAAGAGATTCAAAGACACCAGAACAGTCTACAGACATCAGGGCCGAGAGATGGGACCAGGCAGATGACAGACCAGAGATGAGGCCCTAAGAGGGGAGGAGACAGCAGAGGCCCATCAATGGAGAAATTATTAAGTACACTTTTCAACCCCCATTGTTTATTCTATCTGCCTATCTAAATGGGCTGAGATATTCCTTTATCTTTCTCTTTTTGCCTACAGCTAGAATTTCTCGTACCAATAAATTTTTGTATCCTGCAACCAACAGAAGTGGTTTTTATGTTCAACTCATTTTATCACGATGAGATTTCTGCAGGGTCCAACCAAAACCTAAGGGGAAATGTTTCATCATATTATATTTGGTGCTGTAGTATTACATTGAGAGAATCAAAAGAATTAGTACTGCTGTCATGTCTTGGTGCTGATGATATTATATTAGAGAAGATCTGGTTCAGATTTTATTAAAAATCAGTTCTAATGTAAAGAAAAAAAAATAGATTATTAGTTTCCAGTTCCTAAGTATATTAACTAATATCAACAATTATATTATTCAACAAACAACAACTTAAATTATGTTGTATTCTTATAAGGGATAAAATCAGATGAGGTGGTACTTGAGTGGAAAGGAACAGTCAACACATTTGGAGAATAAAGAAAGGGTTTTATTGCAGGAGAGATACAATAAGACAAATAAGGAATAGTGAGGCACACTACTAATCCCCCATGCAAGGTATATTTGTCTCTGCCTCCCACAAGGTCAAATGACCCAGAGGTCAATTATAGTGGAGATTAGGAGAGGGGAAGGCCGGGCACGAGCTGAGGTTGGAGCCCTGCTGGACTATACTGGTCATCAGCCCACTTTGTGCAATGCAGGCCTGATCAGCCTAGTTAGACATGGACCCAAATCTGGGTCTAGGCACGTATACCTGATTATAACTTAAACTGGACAGCAAGGTCCAGTGCTATACAAAGGTGACAAAGGTGCAGGTCGCCCACCCAAAAGTGGCCTAGCCAAAGCTGGGGGGGCCTTTTGTCCCCAAGTCTGCCTTTGCTGGACAATGCCCATCAGGGTCAAAGCCAACAGCAAATTAATACCATTGGCTTCATCCCCAGAGTAAGAACAGGTATGATGTTGTGCTTACTGTATATATAGTCACTCCGCATGACTGAGAGGGGGGGTGATATTCCATTACAACAATTAACTCCATAAAAATGAAAATTATTTTTTCAAAAATATACACTGCTTATATTTCTAAGTTTTTAAGAGATAGGGTAATACTCAGTGAACTATAAGGGCTTTGTTTAGTTGTTACAGTCTAATTTAAAACTATAATACTAATAACATCCAAGAGTCCTAACCAATGGCTAATCTGACTTGATTATGGATTCAGATTATATGTCTTGAATCTCTAATAATATTTACCCCCTTAATAAGTTTATCATTCCAAGTTAAGATCAGAACATCTTTTCTCCACTTACAGAAATCATCACAGTTGAAAGTGATGGAAATGTTTCAAGGAAATTTGCAGATGTCAAGTATTCTTATATAAATGTAAATATGAATATACAATGAACATGATTCCCAAACCTCTTGGCATAAAATAAACCAAGATGGGTTGACATGCTATTAAAATCAATCATGTTCTAGTTTTCTTTTCTTCTTCCGATAACGTTTTTTTTAAATTTTTTTCTTATTAGACTTAACACAAAATCCAAATAATTAATCCACAAAGTATAGTTTAATACTAAGGGAATGTTCTATCAATAAAATGATTATGTCATCAGGTCAAATAAAACTATAATTGTCAATGTCGCAACTCCAACTAATTTCAGTGGGGAGCAGAGATTCCCTGTGGTGTAATGGAACTGCAGCCTCAAAGTAAGTGAGGGATTGAAATGTTTCCTGGAAATTGACAAACAAACTCATAATTAGACATTATGTAGTCAGAAATTATTTGAACAAATTCAAAATAAAATAGATGAATAAGTTTAGATCCTGACAACTGAACAATAAGTCTATAGTCTGTATTTTCCTGAGAAATTTTTTATCTTTAATTTCTCAATGCATATGATTAATGAGGAAGCATAAGATGGCAGAATATTACAAGTGCTTCTCAAGAGAAGTTTATGAATTTATGCAAATATACAACTGATGTCTTTATCTGAAGAAAATCCATTCTTGGCAAGAAGGAAATCAATGCTATATGTCTCATATGCTTATTCCTTGCACCATTTCTGTTTTAATGCTTTTTTAAGCTAGAAGTTTTATTTTGTCACATAAAAAAACTTTACGATGTTTCTGTATCAGTATATATCATATTTACCAACCCCTCTACTCGGGCAGGATATGACACTAGGTCAATTTTTTAAGTGGAGTTTAACAGGTTTGAATTCAGAGTTTTCCTTCTCCTAGACTAGTTACCTCCCCAAGGCTGAAGAACCTAGTCTGCCCTACTATTTACCCATAGCTGGAGGGAGAATAATTGGATTCATACCTTTCCCAAAGGTATTAGTGCTATGTGAAATGCAATCAATCTCGTCAAGGATTTGAACTTGTCGCGCTGTCCATTTCCTACGACCATAACCATTACACCACGGGCACCTCTGTATCAGTATATATTCACAATTTCTTGCAGTTAGTTTCCTGTAATCCATTGTTGCCCCCAAAACCTATCAAGAGAAATGAAGATTTTTCAGATTTCATACTAAAAATTTTTACTTTCAACTAAATGCCAACAAAATCTCTACTGAAAAACAATTTTGTGTTAAGTCGACAGCAAAAAAAAAAAAAAAAAAAAAAAAAAAAAAGGTAAAATTACAATTGAAAAGGAGAATATTTCAGACAATGGATGAGATTAGAGAGAATGTAACTAGACTGTTGATGGTGATCCCATTAATATTAAATGGTGATATCATTTCTGAACAAACCTCATACTATATATAAAAAAAAAGAAAGACTTGTGGATTAAGTATTTGGATTAAAGTTTAAACTATTAACATCAACCAAAACATTATTATGAAGATGTTGAAGTGGTCTTATCTCTAACATTATTTAGAAAAATATGAAACATTTAATCTCACATCAAAGGGGATTGTATAATTTCTCTTTCTCAGAATTAATCCCCGGACCAGCCATTTTCATAATTCAAAATCATTTGACATCTTTAGAATTAAGATTTTATTTAATATCAAAGTTTGCTTGAAGCTAAATGTAGATTTTTTTTTATCATTTTATTTCTATATCAAAGTGATTTTATTTCATTTTTCATAAATCTTGTCATACATTAGTAGTTTTGGTTTCTTTATTTAATGGCATATTAACCTTTGTGAGTTGTTTAATGCCAAAGCCATCTTTATAGGAGAACAATAGTAATACTGTTTAACTCGTAGTTAGAGGATAAGGAAGTTTGTACTTTTCCCAAAGGTATTAGTGATTGTAAGAGCAAGACTGGAGTTCAAACTCACTGCTGTCCCATTACACCACAGGGACTCTTCCCCCCAACACACCCATGAAATTAGTTGGAGTTGCTACATTGACAACTATCTGACCTGATGACATTATCATTTTATTGAAATAACATTTCTTTTAGTTTTAAACTATACTTAGTGGACAAATCATTTGGATTTTGTGTAAATTCTCAAGCAATAAAGTATTATCAGAAGAAGAGAAGAAAACTTGAACATGATTGATTTTAATGACATGTCAACCCATCTTGGCTTATTTTATGCTAAGAGGCTAGGGAATCATGTTCCTTGTATATTTATATTTACATTTAGATTGGAATACTTGATATCTGCAAATAAAAAATAAAATTTTAAAAATTTCTCTTAATCAACAAGACAAAAAATATGAGTATACAATGAATTAGATTCCCTAACCTCTCAGCATTGTATATATTCATAATCTGTTTGTTTTTGTTTTGTTTTTTGTAGTGGTGGGATTCCTATCTAATACTAATAATTTGAACCGATGACTAAAAATTTATTTTTACATTAAAATATTTATTATCAATCTATGTTAAGAGCCAATAACTTAAATATTTTTAGATATTGGTTTTATTTATTTTTTATTTTTTAGGATCTCAATGTCCTAATTGAACGATATTTAAATCCCCTGAAGGCGGAGACACTCTTGACATCGGATGAGATAATGCAGTTGTTTGGTAACATCCAAGAGATAGTCCAGTTCCAGGAACAGTTTCTGCAAAGTTTAGAGGAAGCTGTAGAGCTCGGGGGTGATTTCTTCACTCTTGATGACCCAAAGAAATTTCGGGTAAGTTCAGTGAAGCTAATAGAACTGATATAAAGAGAGACAGAATCTATGGATCCTTTTTTTCTTTCTGTATATTTCTTGCACTTGGCATGACTTCTACAGCTGTGTATCAATGGCGCTGATTGTATGAAAATTACAGGGTCATTTTTTTTTCCTTCCCCCACACACATTTTTCTTTTTCTTTGGCTCATGTCCTATTTGTTTATTAACCTCTACATTTGATATTGCTTTTCTTCACGGAAATTTCATCACAAAATTGAACAATGGAAAATAATTCAAAGTAGAAACTAAACAAAATAAATAATTTTTAAAAAATTGATCTGGTTAGTTAATTTACAGCAATTAACTAAAAGATAAAAATAAAAAAATCAAAGTCTGAGTTCAGATCTGATATTTATAATTTTTTTCTGATTTTTCTAACAATATACAATACAAAAATTAAAACACTAATCAAACCAAAATATTCTTGCTCTGTGATAGAGAGAGAAAAAAAACTTTGAATTAATGTATTCAAAATGGTAAGTAAAAACTTTAAAGGCTTATGAAAAAGGTATCTAAAAACAAACAGTGATTAGAATAGTCCTAATAAGATGAATTCTCTAGCTTGATGTTCAGTGACTGGTTTTCCAGGTTCCTGTTGAGCATTACACACCAAAACTAGTCTTTTTCCTGGCATTTTTCTAATCAAAAAGGGATGTGCATTATACACAAATGCATGCAATCCATACAAGAATACAAACACGTAATGTCATCAACGGCCGAAAGTAAATGCGTTTTTTAAAATCACAAACTGCACTCTAAAATGAAGATGAACATTCAATGTAATCTCTGCTTTCAATTGATCTGGTGTATATATGATTCTTTTAAATACCCTGTCCAGTGGAAAAAGCTGCTTGGTAGTGCCAGGAGTGGCAGTACCACCTTGAGCTACCAAAACTGTGTTATCACCTCTGGTTGGCAGCTGATGAGGGCAGGGTATTGCACATGCTTTCACACGTATGATGAAAAAAAAAAATACATATATATATCTATATCATCATATCCAAATGAAATATTATGATAGGACATGACTAAAGAAAGTTTTTAAATTAAATTAATTCATCCAGATGAGATTCATCTTGTTTGGATATTTTCTCAATTTTTCTTGTCAGGATGACATATTTGGAATATGGGGGGATTTAGAGAAAAATATGTTTAAATTTTAATCCAATAAATAAAACAAGAAATGGGTTTCTCCTTCATATGATAATCAATCAAAGGTCAGATTAATTAGATAAAATATATAGAGAGAGATTAGAAAATTTCATTAGAAATATTAAAATATTTCTGGGTTTTAAAAGTGTTTTTATGCTAATTTCTTTCAGTTTTCTTTATAAATTTGTGCTTCAAAGTGTAAATCTTAAAAGCTGAATCAGAAAAAAAAGTCATCTTCTGCACAGAAGGAAAAAATTTAGGTTTATATTAATAGTGCTATAATACTAAATAATAAACAAATATGCACTCAAAATGTCATGTTGATATATATATATATATATATATATATATATATATATATATATATATATATATATATATATAAGGCCTCCTCTTAATTCTTGAAAATGTACAAAAACCATCAGTTTGTAAAAAAAAAAATTGAGTATCAAATTTGTGTTATTTGATAAAATCATTTATAGTAAAATTCTCAAGTAATTCTAAATACTGAAAAATAAAAATAAAAATTCTAAGGACATTCTAAAATTATGGAACATTTTCTTATATTTGACCTCTGTATCATCATTTTAATCATATAGTAATTAATGAAACTTAATATGTTATAGCAATTTATTAGTTTATTTAACAGTTTAAAAGAAGCACTTTTATTTTTGGAAAAATTCCCAGAAATTCACCCTGCATCTTATAAAGATGAAGGGTTAGCTTTGGGTTTCTGGCTTGTTGAAATCTAGTGCTGCAGTGGCCCTTAAATTAAACTGCAAACATCTGTTAGGTCTGAACATATATGAAACTTTAAAAATGACCTGATAGTGGAGCAGGTGGAAACCTTTCACCTGACATTTGTACTTTAAACCTGTTTATTTTTTTCAAATTACTGCCTAAAATGAGGTGTATCTTTTAAGCCCATACATTTTATAAGCTATCAAATATGTTACTTAAACAGTTTTGTCACTAAAACAGACTTGAGGGAATTAATTTCTTTTAGCAATAGAGTTTAAAATTATTCAAAAGAATACTTTTTTTAAAAAATCAATGAATAAAATAAAATATTCTCTCATATGATCTTTAGATACTTGATAAACTTAGTGATTTACAAAAGATATTCATCCTATTGTTGATTTTCAAGCAGATAAAAATCTTAAATCCCAGTCATCTTCTAAGAGAGACTTTTCAATTGTTTGATCTTTAGTCAAACTCTCTATTTCAGAGTCAAGAATACATACTTTTAGAAAATATTAGCATTATTATGCTAGTTTCATTAACTTTGGAATTATATAAAATACAATTTCTAGTTTGTTTTTTTAACTTCAAATGTGTCTGACTCAAGGATAACTTGAGAATCTGATGTAGTTGTATATGAGGTTCAGTTGAAAAGTTCATAGGCTGACCAAAAGAGGTTTATTTTTTAATATAGCCCTCCTTGTGGTTCATACACTTCTTCCATCAGTGTTGCTGTGCTTGGATCTCATTGGTCAAAAAAGTCATCAACAGCCAATGACGTCATCATATGAACTTTTCAGCTCATCCTTGTATTTTGTCACCAGTACAAGAGATTGGTGTTAAGAGTTAAAAGCAGTATATTGATTATTCATTTTCAAGGTCAGCTAGCCCTCCCCACTTGGAAGATTGCTGTTACACAATCTTTTTTTTTTTTCACCTACATTTGTTTCTCCCATTTGGCCTTATATTGGGTGAAACTAAGCAAATAAGTAGTTACCTGCCACTTTGCTTTGTCCATTTCAGCTGACCCTAGATATGTGTATGTGTATTGACCTCAATGCATATGGAATCCCAATTTTCTTTTCTTTTTCCATTCAATATCAAAATGAGTGAATTGCCTAATGCATTCATCATCTTTGTTCTGCAGCATTGTTTGTCATGTTTTCATTCTTGCATGATAATTGCATTGCTATGGATTCTGTATTCTATAAATGTGGTGGCATTTAAATTAAATGATCTGCTTTCTTCTTTTTTTTATCATTCAATAGCTTTAAAATAATTCTATTTTAACTCATTGGATGTTTCCACTTTCATTGTCAAATGATAAACTAGTAAAATGAAAATTGCAAAGTTATATGTATAAATACATATATATAACTTATCAATTTTTTTTTTAGTAAGTTATATATATATATATATATGTATATATATATATAAAACCTAGAAAAAGGAAAATTGCAAAGTTATATGTATAAATATATATATATATAACCTAGTAAAAAAAATGCAAATTGCTAAGTTATATATATATATATATCTAGTAAAAAGAAAAATGAAAATTGCTAAGTTATATGTATAAATATATATATATATAACCTAGTAAAAAAAAAAAGAAAATTGCTTAGTTTTATATATATATATATATATATATATATATATATATGTAACCTAATAAAAAGAAAAATGAAAATTGCTAAGTTTTATATATATATATATATATGTATGTGTGTGTGTGTGTGTGTGTGTGTGTGTTGTGTAAAATGGTTAAAATTTAATGCTAAAAGCACCTTCAGACCACAAAATATTCAGCACTCAATGCATAAAAACGCAGAGCAATGTCACAATATATTCATTTTTTTTATAATTTAAGGTAAGGTAATAAATCATGAGATGCTGACATGAGAGGAAGTATTCATTTTCCAATTTGTCTCTTGATTGAGCTACATGACTTATGCCATCCGTGTTGTAGCCATAACTCAAAAAGAGTATAAGAGTGTACAATATTGATTATGTTACACATATGGATCACAGGTTCACTTGATGTTTGAAGACATGAATTTCTGAGCTGTGACTTTATTACCCTGCCTTGAATTTTATATATATATATTGAATTCAACATTGGATTCAAGAAATCAGGGTTACTTTCTTTTGGTTTCTTGCATTTTATTTATGTTGAATTGAAAGATAATGAATATCTGTAAATTTTACTTTTGCTAGTAGCAATAGAATTTCATTGTTCAAAATATTAAAAAAAATTGTGTGAATAGGGAAAACTAATTAGATGCATTTTTTAACAAGTAAACTTAACACCTAAATAAAAAGTAGTTTATATATCATTTTACAAAATAAATAGTTAGCAAATTTTTTGACTTATTTTAAATTTGACTATACTGACAAAATTCAATTGCAAAAAATATTGTTTCTATTGCTTTTTTTTTACTTTATGATTATTTCTGATCATTAAACATTTTATAAATGAGAGAAGAAAAACAAAAAGAATGCACTCAGTTGATTGATTCAAGTCATTAGTGACAATGACAATCGTTCAGAATCAATTTTCATCAGAAAATATTTAAATACAAGAAATTTCTCTTTCCACTGGTTATATGGTCAAAACAATTCTTTTTATCTAACCTCATTTTATGTTTCACCACAATTTGATCTTTGTATATCTTCTTCTAGTGAAATTGAATAAAACTTATTTTATTTCAAAGGAGGATACGTTAACCATTTAATTTTGTCCTGGTTGAATTTCATTTTAACCCTTAAAAATTTTATTTTGACAAAATAAACAAGTGCTCTATACCAAACAGTAAAGCAGGATAAAACATAAAATAAAACTTACATCACTCATCTCTATATCTGTCACTTTCATACATTCTTTTAAAACTTTAAAAAGAAAAAAAGTTCGTTGTGAAAGGGTTAATCAAAATAAAATCTTATACACATTTTATAAAAAAAAAACTATTACATTCAAACTGAAAATAAAATAAGCTATTTTTCTGCTTTCCTGTTTAACATTTCTGGCAAAAATTATTAGATATTATGCTTCCAATATTTTATACCCTACTGTTGCACTAAATGTTTTGGACAAGTGTGTAACAGTCAAGAATGCACAAATAAAATCTGTCAATACAATGCAATTGAATGTTTGATAAAGAGCAAAAAAATCAGTATTACCTGTTTGAATTATGTTAGATGAGGCTTTTGTCTTTGTTGTTTTATTGTCACAATGTTTCATTAATGTATCCCCTGGCCTTCTTTGGGTGTCTGTTGTGTTCTAGAATGTCATTGTTACCAATCAAAACAACAAAGATGATGAAATTAGTCCAAACCAACCACATACGAAGAAAATCAGTAGTGTGTCTAAGAGACACTTAATTCTTTAAATAGAAACCATTACCTCTTCATGTAATGTACATAGAAAGTGAAAAATGAATCAATTTGGGATTTAATTATGAATAATGATATAAAACTCAACAAAAAAGAGAAAATTGATTGAAGTCCTTTGTTTGTATAGCATTTTTTTTTCATTCTTATCAAATTTTGCTTACATTTCTCTATTAATAATGTCCAAGTTAACTCTCACCTCAACAGAAACAATTTACATCTCTATTTGATGTCACTAAAAGCTTAAAACAAAAGAATCACCATCTTAATGAAAAGAGGAAAAAAATCTTTAAAATGTCTTTTACTTCAGCTTTGTTTTTTGGGGTTTTTTTTGTTCATTTTTATCACTGCTTTGTATCACATGAATTTGTTTGTTGTGTATTCCCAGACTTTCATTATCACATTTACATCTGTTATAAAGGATGTTTCAATCACTCTTCAGGAAAGATTTAAAAAATGTTTATTTTTAGGCTAAAGATAATTCTTAAAATTGAACATATCAATATTTGTTATACTGAAAATTGACTGACCATAGTCGAGGGAAACCCAAAGGCTCCCTTTTCAATTGCTACTACACAGATGTAGGGGAGGGTGCTACTCTTTTTCATAGATTGCTCCACTTACCCTTGATCCATACCTTATAATGCTGAGTGTTAAGCTAGGAGCCATCAAGTACCATTTTTTGAGTTTTTGGTATGACTCAACCTGTGACTGAATCCCAGTCTCCCAAGCCATTTGTGAACACTCTAACCATTATGTCCATGGGCAAATTAAGGCATATATAACCGCACACTTGCATATCGTGTCTTTCAGAATATGAATTGCACTTTTTAAAAAACTAGACTTAAAAGTCAAGCTTAGAATTTTTTAAGCTCCCTTTATAATGTCCTGGACAGTTTTTGAAAATTTTTCTTCAATTATATAAGTGCTAGCATAAAATTAGGATGTGATTTATAAAAAGCAGAATACGGTAAAATCAAATTAACAAAAGTCATTTTAAAACTCCAAACTGATAATTCTTAAGAAAGTTCAAAGTAACAACCTTTGTAAAATAGAGTAAAAAAAAATTAAAAAAAAAAAACAAAATTAATTTATCTTCTGAGATTTTATAAAAAGCAATGAAATTTTTTAAAAAATGATTTTATATAAATAATTCATTATTAAATGATTTTATAAAAAAAAAGCTTCTCAACTTAAAGACTTTATGTCTGGAAAGATCACAACTTTAAAAAATCTAATGTCATGACAAAACTACTCATATTTGATTGATATTAGAGAAAAAAAAACAGGAGGTGCTTGTGGTATGATTGCCATCATAAAAAATGGATTTGGTTACCTGTATTCAAATCTTGAATTTGCATTCCACATTCTACTAATAATCTTGAGAAAGGTATGAATACAATTATTCTCCCTTTAGCAATGGATAAATAGTAGGGCTGATTGGGCTCTGGTGAAGTAATCAGTCTAAGAGAAAGAAAACTCTGGATTCAAACCAGTTATAAACCTGAAGAGAGATGGTATTTACCAGATTATTTCTGCCCAAGACATGCTATATGAGTAGCCCTTCCATAACCAAACCAGTTTATAGGACCAGTGAGAGAGAAAAACCTGTCTTTGCATAAGCTTAAGTCAGTTGCCCCAAATTTACCTGTTGATTTAAAGATGCACTTGTATAATATCAGTTGTCATTAATCAGTAAATAAACAAACACTTGAAATTATGGTGCTTACAAATCCATTAAACATTAATCAAAATTTTATATGTGACTTATGTTAGTTTTTAGGAAAAATTTCAGAAACAAATCTTTATCATTGTATATATTTATAACATTCCATGTACACTTTCAGTATATTTTTGTGTGTTCTTATTTTTTTTTTGTTATCTATTTGATTGTTTTCCCAATCATTCAATTTTGATTTTTTTGTTTATTCTTTGTTAATTTTTATTTTATTTTACTGACATTTTGCGATATTCTATATGGTTTCTAATGATAAACAATTATATAGCTAGATTTTTCCCCCATTAACAATCAAAAGAAATGTTAAAGTTAACTGATTTTAAAAATTATAATATTATATAAAAGAACCTTGAATATTTCTTTGAAAACCTAAGACCAGCATATAGCTCTGTTTATTTTGAAAATTCATAAGGCAATTTTTAAACCTTAACTTGTTTCTTTTATTGCCATAGCAACAGCTTAATTTAAATCATTTTAAAATGTGGTCATCCGTGTAATTCTACAGGAGCATTGTTTTGATCTAGAAAAGATACATTTTATAATTTGAATGAATTAAGATTACTGTTTTAAACTTTATAAAACTAACAAAATTATTAGGGTGAATCAAAAGTTTAGCAATATTTCAAAATGTAGTCATTGATGTAATTCTACAGGAATGTTGTTTTGATCTAGAAAAGATACATTTTATAATTTGAATGAATAAAGATTACTGGGTTTTAAACTTTAAAAACTAATAAAATTATTAGGGTGAATCAAAAGTTTAGCAATATTTTAAAATGTGGTCATCCATGTAATTCAACAGGAATGTTGTTTTGAACTAGAAAAGATATATCTTATAATTTGAAAGAATAAAGATCCCTGGGTATTAAACTTTATAAAACTAACTAAATTTCTTAGGCGAGTTAAAAATTTTGAAATATTTTGTTATTATGAGGAACAATTCAGCAGCTCTAGAGATAGTAACATTTTATTATTATATACTTGGGTGAGTCAAAAGTTTTGCAATATTTTGATAATGTGAGGCACTATTCAATACCTCTGGATGCTTTTTCTGAGGTCATAAAGGTGACTAGTCAAAGTGGACTGTGAGATGCCAAGCTCACTTGATATTCTGAGAGTTATACTATAATCAACTGTGCCTTCACTTTTTGCATTAAAAAAGTTTTGGTTGTTTCTGCAACTTCAAGCTGAAGTTCCTGAATTAGACTACATTGCATGTTCATTTGTATGGCTTTCAAATCACACATGGAATAAAGCATTGCACAATGTATCAGCACACCAACCACCATGATACTACTAACCAGAGCAGGTATCTTGCATAGGTTGAACTTCCTTGGTTACATGATGTATTATTGATATTTTAACATCAAATCTTTTTAAAAGGATCCAACATAAATAATCAAATAAAAGAAATATTTACATTAAAAAAAAAAAAAAGAAATGTTTGATTGATTATTTGCAAACATTAATACTGCACCTTAATGGGAGAAAAAGTATGGAGTGGATTAAGCCTTAGTCAACAGTGCAAATTAGAAGAAGCCTATAAAACGTATCTATTTTCCTTCAGTCACATATTTAAAAGGTAGATAAAATCAATGTTTAATAAAATTATGCTGCTTTAAGTAAGCAAAAGTGAGTTTTAATTACATTGCAAATTGTCAAGTAGTGGTGAAATAAATAAAAGCATTTTATCAAATGTATTTGTCAATGTAACCAATCAGTAGAGAAGGATGATACCATCAATTGGTTAAAGAATATTAATTTTCTTACCGTCTACTTGTGGATTCAAATCCTATCAGGAGATGATTATTTGTTTTTAAATATTCATCTCAAGTTTTCTGTATCACCACATTTCATGTTTGTCAAATTTATTATTATTCAGAATAAAACATAATATTAGTGTCCTGGATATGGCACTAAACTGCATCTGGTGGTGAGGCTCCAGTTCTGGAGTACCCCTTTATTGCCATTACTCCCAAGTCTACTCCGACCCAAAGTGGTAGTACCTGTTAGGGTCCTATCTATGGGTCAAATAGATCTGTTTAAAAATCTTTTCTATTCAATTGGCATGTGTTTAAAAAAAAATCTTCAACAGCTACACAAAAATGTAAATTTGAATGTACAATAAACACAATTCCCTAACCTCTAGGCATAAAATAACTCTAGATGGGTTGACACGTCATGAAATAAATAATAAAAACCTAATGTTTTGTGGTTTTACTTTTATATGAATAAAGACTAACTTAAAACACACATATCTGACTTATTTCTAGATGTATATTTCTTCAACATAAAGTATTTAATAGTTATAAACAGATACATGTGTAATTCAGTAAATATAATTTTTTTTTCCTTGGATAAATTATGTATTAAGTGATCTTCATTAGAAACCATATCATTTTTTAATGTATTCCTTTGGTTTGCTTATTTTTCAAATGTTGATTAACCCAGAATAAGTGTAATTGACCCACAATATGATAACTACAATAAAATGAAATTGGAATCAGCTTTACTTTTAAAAAAGATGAATCTTTTAATTAGGTACAAATTACAATTACTTTATTATGAAAAACTTCTCATAGGCCAAAGTAATATTTTTTTTTTTTAAGTCAATTTCCATACACAAAATGATAATCAAATTCTTTACAGTATTTCATTATAACTTTTTATTTTTAGTATTTACAATATATACTAGTATAATGAATGATTTTTAATACCATTATAACAAGAGGGCAGATGATATTACCATTTTGGCATAAATGGTAATTGACATAGTATCGTTCTGTTGTCTCTCGTTATTTTTATAGAAAGGAAACAAATAATGAACGCGTAGATACTGATGGCTTTCAATCTAGAAGTTTAATGACTGCTTGAGAGGAAGTTTTCCTTATGCCGTGAGTTAAAGATAATGGGAAAACACTTGTAAATGGTTATGCGGGAGTTTAGTGCTTAGCCAGAGGCATTGGGTCCATTTGGTTTAGGAGGGAGAAATATTTGACCAGGAAATGGACTCCTAAGGTATGCAGAGGAACAAATGTTGAAGTGTGCTCTCTCGAGATGGATAGTCCCTGTCTGCTGTTGGAGTCGTCCCGAGTTAGAGAGAGAAATGTTACCTCTCGTGTCGGCTGGTCTTACCTAGCTGCCAACCAAGAGGAATCAGAAAAGAAAAGAGAGGTCGCACGTGTTTAGTGCTGCCTTTTATGGTGCCCGGTGAGGTGTGCATGGGCAGAATGGCATGGGTCGTTCTAATTGGAGGAAATGTATGATTTCAAAATTCCCATGGCAAAACAATTCCCGCACTAAATAATGGTTTGCAATTCTTTCTGCTACACCATTTTTCACCTCAAAAACAAAAGGTCAGTTATTACTGGAGAGATATTTTTGAACACTTGGAAGTTTGCCATGGATTACACTTAATATATGATTAAAAAAAAAAACACTTTTTTTGGTGACTAAAAAAAAACTAAAACATTAGTCAAGTATATACAGTAATCCATTTTATTGATAGACTTTTGCTTTGAATAGGTTATTATTTTGAATAAATACAATTCTATCCGAATCACTAAAATGAATAATTATCATTATTATTTACTAATGTGCTTGGACTAGTATCCCCATTTCAGTTATTGTGCTCACACAATATTGTTTGTTGCAGTTATTTACAGTATATCAGATGCATTTAAAAATAATTCTATGTCAATATCACACAGCATCTCATTTTGTTGGTATTATGACTAGAGAGTTATCTACTTATGTTTGAAAATAACAACCATAGAGCTTGGAAAGGGTGCAATGAGCAGTAGTCCCCTAAAAAACCTTTGATTTGGTTTGGTTTGGTTTGGTTTGGTTTTATGACACATCAACCATTATAGGTTATTAATGCCAAATCCATTTACATACATATAAACAGTTCTATTTCAAACAATTCAGTTTAGCATCAGTATGCAGTTTAAATGTCAAAACAATCCTATTTCAAGCAATTCAGTTTAGCATAAGTACATTGTTTAGTTCTATTTAACTCATAGATAGGACCCTGTCGTACAGTATTTTCCGAACAACTCTGGACCAGAGTGGACCTGAGAGTGATGGCAATAAAGGGATACTCCACATTCCCCAAAGCTCTTGCATTACTGGAGCCTTGCCATTGTTTAGTGTCATATCCAGGACACTTGTTGGGGAGGGGGTCTTACTTCTCTGCTGAGTATATTCAACAGCCAGTATATTCAACAGCCCAAGCCGACTGGGCAACTTAAATACCTTTGTATACCATGAGTCTTATCACAAATGTTACCTACTGAGAATTTTGAATTAAACTCTTTTTCAATCCATACAGATAGATTGTTCTCATTCTACTGTCCATGCTTTGGGGATATCTTATACCAGTTAATTTTTTATATGTAATTTGTCCTTAAGTTTTGACCTGTCTCTAAGGGTATGAGTTTTTTTATGTACTCCATGGCACAAGAATTGAATTCATAATTACCTGGCTGTTTGGAAAATAATATCTGATTTTAGAATAAGATTTTTTTAATTTCTAAATTAATGTAATTTACGAAGCTATTTGCTTCGATGCGGCACAAGGCCGAATGAATGGGGCACCCAATGAGACTCGAACTCACTCTTGCAGGTAATTTCTAAATTAATGATTCTAAACAGTGTCTTAATCAGTCAAAATATGATCCTTGAACATCTATGCAGTTCTGCCATCATCAATTAACAAGGTATTTATGTCTACATGAGAAAGCGTTAAAGCTTTTGATGTCAAGAAATCTTCAAATGCAGTTTTTATTTCTCTTTCAAAAAAGAATGTTTTTAGCAAATAAAGTGTCCTGATACTTAAAAATATGTAGTTGGTGAGTGAGAGATCTGGAGAATATGGTGAATGTAACAAAGTCTCAGATCCCAAGTCAATGAGCTTCTGCAGTGTCATCCTGGTAACATGTGGCCAAGTATTGTCATGAAACAAAATTATGAAGTTTGAACTCATGCAAATAAATGCATCACTTCTTTTTTTCATGTTAATGATTTGGGGCATATAACCTTCAAAATCAAACACTAAAAGAATTGATTGAAAATTAACATTTTAATCATATGGAATGCCATTTTTTTATACAACTATTAGAATAATGTTGGAACAGAATTTAAACAGTTTATACTAAAATCATACAGTATTTTCTGAACTACTCAATAGATTTTTGATCAATATCTATATCTACTAGATCATTCTCCTATCTTAGTAATAACTTGGAGCCTTAAACCTAATGCCATTCTGACTGCCTCTTCAAACAAACCAGAATATATCTTTTCTACTATTGTTGGTTGAATGTTTTAGTCTTTAGTCATTGGAGAGTAGAAGTATTATGATTATAATAACAACCAAGATGAGAACACTAGTTTGAGCACATTATTGAATAATAAATACTGACATTTTGAGCTTTCAAAATAAATCTACTTGAAATTAACTGAATTAAAGAATTAAGTTAAAACAAAAATAAATAAATTAACATTAATAAATCTGGAATATAGTTAACTTGATTTTTACTTATTTAATAGAGAATCTAGAAATTATACATATAATGATTCGATTCTGTTAATCTAACTTGCATTAATTTTCTGAACATTGGCAGTCTATCTATTCCTGATTTTATATATATATATATATAAAATGGATTGAGGGCCAAAACAAATTTTAGGTAAAAAAAATCATAAGATTCCATGCTTGAATTAATAAAGATCCACTCTGTACACTCAATGTACATCTTTGATATATCTTTTTTTCGTGTTGGACATAGAAAAATATAGCCTTTTCAAATTTTGATATTTAATATCTGTTTCCATCTTAAACATACTATGAAGTATCTGATTACTTCCTATGTAATTTTAGTATACGCTATATATAAGGATTAGAGAGAATTAAACTTCTAATATTCTTAATAACCTAGGCTACAGCTATCTAGTATAAAGTAAATATTAATACTCTCAGAAAACCATAATGATTATATATATATATATATATATATATATATATATATATTACATAATTATTTTGTATACACACAAGAAACCTTTATACATACATTATATGGTTCCCTAGGCAATTAAAAACAAATTATAATATTAAAAAAAGAGATACAAAGATATTTATCAGAAAAAAAAATCAGTGTACATATATTTATTCAGTGTACACCTGTTCAAAAAGGAAAAACAGAAATGTATTATTCAATAAAACCTTTTCAGCCTCAAGGAGGGATGTAATACAGCATTGAAAACAACTGTATCAGGTGTAGAAAAACAGCAGTGATACTATTGAACCCATAGCTGATGGTGATAAGGGGGTTCATATCTTTTTCAAGGGTATTAGTCTGAAAGAGAACATAATGATGCTGTTTGAGGCCAGCACTTTTGCCATAAGCCAAGGGAATTCTCCTTCTCTGGGTTTTCATTCATATTGACTATCCTGTCCATAATAGTACCCTTCAATGTATTCTTAATACTGTGGAAACCATTGCTTGGTCTCCCTCTCAACAACATCCCCAGATCAGGGGATTTAAATCAGAAAAGCTTGGAAATTACATACTAAATGTAATATGATCCCAATCATCACGGCTCAGCTGATATCATGTACCATATTTCCAAAAGTGGATTCGGCAACTTTAAGTTGCCTGATGGTGACTTGCATTGACTTCTTAAAAAAGCAAAAAAAAAAAAAAAAGCTAATCAGAGTTTTTGTCAGTGACCAAATTGTCCTAGCACCAATATTATTATACAAATTATATACCAATAAAGACAAATAAAAATCCTCTGATTTCTACTGCAATCCTTTTTCCTGTTCCATTGATTTATAAGGTATATTTCAGAACATCAGTGGTTTTTATGGTTTCTTTGTTTAATGTCATATCAACCTTATTGGGTTATATAATGCCAAAGCTTTCCTTATAGAAGAACAGTAGTGGTTCCATTTAATCGATAGTTAGGATGAGTAAGAAGGTTCATACCTTTCCCAAAAGTGTCAGTCCAAAAATGAATGCAATTGCATGACTGGAGTTTAAAGTTACTTACTACAATGTCATAGTTCAGCATATTAGCCACTTCATTATGGGTACTCCCTTCTCAGAGCATCAGATTGATATAATATTTCATCTTTATATTCATAAAATAGTAAAGTTATTTAATGACTTAAACATACCTTTTATGATAAAGACAGTTGGTTAAACTCTTTGGATCCTTGTCTTTTAGTCCTCAGATACTCTGTACCTGAACTCATAAATTTTATAAAAGAGAGAGAAAAAAAAAAGTATCAAACATATTCAAATTTCACTTCAGAGTACAACAGATATCTTTGTTTTAAGCGACCTCATCATTCCATTAAAATAAAGGCTGTTAATGGTTAGCATATTAAGCATTTTTTATTCTTAATATCTGAATGAAATATATTTATTAAAATTCGTTAAAACTGGGTTAATCACCAAATTTATTTTGAAATGATTTTTTTTCCATATTTTTCATGTCTTTTTTTTTTTTTTATTTATTATTTTCTGTTATTGCATTTTTTTTTGGTTTGTGATTTTTTTTTCCAGTAATTCAACATTTTTTTAAATTTCTTTTTAAATGTATTCTTTCTTGACTCATTGTTTTTCTCTGCTGTGTGTTTGTCCCTCTAGGATGAGGAACTAAGGGTACGTACTAACATTATTAACTGTTGAGTGAGATACATTGCCATTTGCATGATTTGTCCCTGGTGTGAAACCCTTGAAATTTTTTGCTTGTTCCGCTGCCCCATTTTTTTTAATTCATCAACCAACCTTAACATTAACCAAAAAAAAAGATAGATAAATAAAATCAAAGAGATAATAACCAAAAAAAAAAAAAAAATGGCTGATTTTGCTCATTGCTGCTGCTGCTACTGCTGCTGTAATATATAAATATTTTTTGTGTGTGATATTGTTCTAACCAGTCTTCTTCACTAGTTATCCCATTTGCAGCCATTTTCAAAACTAATTGGGAGAATTATAGTGTTATCCTCATCTTCATTTAATTTTTTTTTATTCATTTTTCAAATTCACCAATATTGTGTATTGTATTTATTGTACAGAAACTGTGATTTGTCTTTTTACCATTATCAACTCCATCTCCTTATAAGTCATTTAGTCTAGATTTCTTTTCATCTTTCCACCATCAATACATCAATTATTTTTCCTGACAAGAAAAACTCAAAATAACTTACTTTCAATTTGTGTCTTTGTATTTACCGTCACTTTTGAAATTCTTAAAATGATTAAATATATTAATTCATTCCTTTACCCAACTATAAACAATTCATTAATCTATAGAAGATATAAGTAACACCAAGAGTGTCTTGGATTAATTGGTGTTAGGGAGGGTATTTAAATTTGGTTTCTTTATTTAATGGCATATCCATCTGCATAGGTTATTTAATGCCAAAGCCATCCTTGTAGAACAGCAGTGATACTATATAACCCATAGCTGGGGGGATAAGAAGTTTCATCCTTTTCCCAAGGGTATTAGTCTGAAAGTAAATGTAATTACATGACTGGAGTTTGAACTTGCTTACTTCAGGGCGGCAGTCCAACTCTTTTGCCATTATGTCATGAGGACTTCTTCGTGGGATGTTTAGTTGCATCCCTACTCACCAAGGAACAATATCAGCATTAGTATAGCCAATGATGTACCGAATAGAGGGAAGCAAATACAAGAAAAGCTTCTTTACATATACAAGAACAGTTAATAAATTTACATTTGATAAATATATATGTAGTATTACAGATGCAATGTACACATTGTTCTATGAACAAGCAGTATGTCAAAATGGGTTCAAAAATGGTTAGAGTTCTTACTTCTTCTTTGGTGGGCAAAGCCATGTGGCCTTAGGTTTCAATGCTGAGGTGGGACAAAATCTGTTCCATGAACAAAGATGAAAAGTCCATCTTAATAGTTTAAGTATAGAGATGAGGAAAACCATGTCTTTATGATCTGAAGAACTGGTGATAAATGAGGCCAATTTGAATTATGAAATTAATGCACGCTGTACAAAGGCATGCCCACTAAATATGAAGAATTCAGTTTCCTTACAAGTGTATGCTAAATCCTGTCTTCACATTAATTCCAAATTAATAAATGTCAAAAATGTTATTATATCTGAATCCCAAAATGGTTTCATTTACATATAGATTCCATTCACTAAATATAGCATTGTTTACAATGAAGAAACATTCTTTTTTATTTAAAATAAGCCATAGCTGTGTCAGTACTACTGTATGGTTTTATCACTTGGATTAAATAAGTGGCTTGAGAAAAAGCGAGATGGGAACAATGCAATGCTGAATTGAACAAATCCTGGAAGCTGCACCCTTCGAAACAGAAGCAGCACAGCCATTTTCCTCCCATCTCACAAGCCATCCAAGTAAGATATGCTGGGCACTAATGAAGGACTCATTAACAATGTTCTCCAATGGACTCCTACACAGACAGCAAAAACTCACATTCATCAGCTTTGTGCAGACACTGGATGCTGTCTAGAGGACTTGCTAAGAGTGATGACCAATAGGAACAGATGGCAAGAGAAAATCAAGGAAATTCACACTGTAGGCATGCCTTGATGGTGATGTTATATATTAAATTCGTTTTTTTAATTTAGGTAAGATATAAATAAAAAATTTTCTTTTCTAAATTCTTTTTATAAATATTCATTTTAAAATAATAGATTTTACAAACTTGATAATTGGTAGTTTCTTTCACATTTCATATCCTACAATATGAAACCCAGTCAATAGATTTTTTAATAATACTGCATTAGAATTTTTCATTAAATTTTGTTTTTGAATCTAATAATGCCTTTTGTAAATAAAGACTATTCAGATTTGAAAACTAGAAGAATTTAAAGAAAAATCAAAGACACATTTGGGAAAAAAAAGAAGCATTTTTGAGTTATTTTTATCAGGAATATTAGATATTGTTACATTTAGAATTGTGCATTATTTCCTTCACATTATTTCATTAATTTTATGTACTTCACAAAAAATTCATTTCTCACTCTCAATGGATTCCACCAATTATATTGAAGAACAAAAAAAAAAAAAAAACAACTAAAGAACCAGGGCAAATGATGTTCAACACCAGAAGGCACAAATCACCGTTGGCTTTCATGTATTATTAGTACTTTGTTTGTGTGTATCTCAGATATTTACAAATCAGTAGTATTGCATTGTTCATGTTTGCTTTCAATTTTTTTTTTTTTTTTTCACAGTTCATTTTTACTATCTTTTCTCTTTCTTTCACTTTTTAATCATTTATTTTTGGATATGAACTGACAAAAAGACCATCTATTTATTCCTACCTTTAATATCATTGCTTTGGAAAACGTCTTTGTATTTCAAGTTTTGTTTGGACAATTGAACTCCTCATGTACCTGAACTTACTATGGCGTTTTTAATAGATCTTTTCTGTAGCTTTCCTCTGGTGTATAATACATAAGAAATGAGTTATATACACTGACAGTACTATTCACAATCATCCATGTGATTTTAATTAATACATGCCCCCACCCCACCCCACCTAGTTGAGCAAAAAAAAAAACAACCCTACACTAGCCCAACTTATATAAATAGGTGATAAGTCAATGTATGCCACCTCTTTCAATTTTTTTTTCTCCCTCCAACAGTATTTTCTATTCAGTACCCCAGAAAATGTAATGTGTATCCTCTCTCCAGATACAATCTGTCTTCCTTCCTTTTGGATATGACTTTTATATGTTCTATTGGTTTGGTTGTTGCTATGGAAGATATCTAGTGGTATCCATACTTGTCAAGGTCCAATATTAATACATCCAATGATGCACGAACACTGAATAAACAGAAGGAAAGATGAGATAAACTCATTCACACATATAAGAATATATAATATATAAATATGCAAGAAGTATTGACAAGATCAAACATGTGTACCAACTGATAAGATGTGCACATATTGTTCCAAGGAAGAAGCAATATATGGAAAGGGATACAAAAATGGTAAAATGACTCCTTTAGGTGTTTATGACCCAGCTGGCTGTACATGTCAATGCTGAGCAAGACAAAGTCTATCACCAGGGCTGAAATCAGTCTGTTCCATGTCTTGATAGTTCAAAGAACAGAGAAGAAAAAAAATCACCTCTTTACATTTAAAAAAAATGAGGGACGAAAGAGGCGGATGTGTATTATGGGATTGTCACATGTCCACAAAATCCAAAGGAAACAATTATTTGTCTTCCTACAGTTTCTTAATTTTGACTTTAAAGGGATAACTTATTTCATTTCCAGCATTTGTATAGGAAATTCTAAATGCAATCTTTTATCAAACTCTTCTCCTTAAAAGAGAAATTCTTGAAAGGTTTTGATTTTTCTATTTAAAATCATCTTGATTTGTTTACAAATCAATTGGTTTGGTTTGGTTTTATCAACCATTGTAGGTTATTCAATGCCAAATCCATTTTTATACAGATAAACAGTTATATTTTAAACAATTCAGTTTAGCATAATTACACAGTTTAACCCATAGATAGGACTATCAGGTGCCACCACTCTGAGCCAAAGTGGACCTGGGACCGAAGGCAATAAAAGGGTACTCTGGATTCCTCAAAGTTCCAGCATTACTGAAGCCTCACCATCATATTGTTTAGTGTCATATCCAGGACACTCATTAGGGTAGTCTTATCTGCAGAGATGCAATCGGTTTATTCTGCATCCTCCGCCAGCTGGGCCACTTGTTAGGGGAGTCCTACCCTTCTGCAGAGATCCATTCAATTTTTGGGACACAAATCTTTTGGACGCATTCATCTGCATGTCTTCCATGATATATGCCTGCTGTGGCTACAGTGTTCATATTTTTGGTTTCTTTGTTCTAATGGCATATCAACCTTCATGCATTATCTAATGCCAAAACCATTCTTGCAGAAGACCAGTACTATTTAACCTATAACTGGGAAGATATGTGGTTTCATTCCTTTCCCAAGGGTATTAGTTCAAAAGTGAATATAATAGGGTAACTGGAATTTGAACTCATTGACTATGATTTGGCATTCCATTATGCTGCAGACATTCCCTTCATATTTCTAGGGTTCTTCCTATTTCCCCATTTGAGAAACAATAGAAGACAGTTGTTACATTCAAGGGATCACTGCAGATAGCTGATGCACAGTTTCAACTGCAGCAAACTAGCCCTTTTTTAACACAGGATGTTTTAAACCAAAATTCTGGTTCAACTATAAGTTGACTCGGTTACCCCAAGTTCAGATCCTGAATAAAGCTGTTTGCATTTCATATAACACTAATATCCCTGGCAAAAGTGTGAATCCAACTGTTCTTCTTCCAGCTATGGGTAAATAGACAGAGCTCTTCAGCTTTGGTATGGCAACTGATCTAGGAGAAAGAAAACTCTGAATTCAAACCAGTTAAGGACTTGGGGATAGAAAGGCTCTATCAGGTTATTCCACTCCAGGACACACTACATGAGTAGTACCCTAACAACCAAAACCAGATTTCAAAACTAGGGAGAGAGAGACTATGCACCTGTCCTATGTATAGATTACAAGCATGTCACAAAAAACTAAGCTAGCCATTGTCCTCCTCCATTGTGAACTATATACCTGAAGAAAGCTGGAAAAGGTGTCATATGTGGTAACAATAAAAAAAAGTTCATTTGCTTGAATAAAGCTTGAAATATTAACAACTTCTCAAAGTTATAGATGATATTTATATTTTTATTTTCAAACTATGAATTATTCAAACCTATGAAAATATATTAATTAGTATATCTTTTTATTTTCCTTAATCTTATGCTGAAGACAAAAAGGAGATATAATATCAACTGTTGGCTAAAATGCATTTATAGGTTAAAAAGACTAATTTAAAAAGAACATTTTCATGCTGAAAATATTTGGCTCAATGTCAGTTCATAATCAAACTCATTCAGAATATAAAAAAACACCAAAGTGGGGGAAAAAAGTACATATTGAGTATATTTTTAAATAGTTTTTGTGGCAGAATAGCATGTGCTTTTTTTTTCTAAATAACATTCTTCATTGTAGTATATAAATCAATTAATTTTGTTCATAATACAGTTTATATCCTCATTCTGTTAAGTTTAAAATTTTTCTCACCTGAGAAGTACATAACATTTATCAGGGTTTAATGATTTAAGATGAAAAGAGGAAGCCTGCAGTTCTCAGTTCTTTTTTCTATTTTGTATGTATTAAGTGATTGTTTAGGGGTTAAGAACACTGAACCACAAATTTTAGTTCAATCACTGGCACCAGGTAGGTGACAGTTTATTGAATATCACTTAACTTAAAAAAAGAAAATTGTCTTCAAACCAAATTAAGGTTTCAGCATTGAATCTTTTCTTTACAAAAGAAAATCAGACAATAAATATTTGATCTTATATTACATTTAAAAAGAAAAGCTTAAAAACATTAAAATGAATTACATTTTCTAGAGCAAGATAATTTGATTGAATAAAAGACTCAGCTATAGTGTTCTCACACCAAATTATTTGATCATATTATATGGTCTTAATTGTTCAATAATGACAAGTTTTATATATCATAATCAGGTGAAAAACAAAGTTCAAACTAGATTTGATCCATTGATTCAAAGCTGATGATTTTGTAATTGAATTCACTTTAAATTCTTATCTATTGAAATTTTGCACATTACTCAGATTTGAGATTATTTGAAAAATAGATGTCACTGTTGAGACATGTTTATTCCAACAGAAAATAATCCACTTATTTAAAATTAACCTTATATGTTTTCATGAACACACACACACAAAAAAAAAAAAAAAAAGATTAATTTTTTTACATATATGGCTTTAACAATGTTAGTGTCTCGGCATCATATCAGAGTAAAATTTCAAGACATTCACATTTTTGATAGGCAGATTTCAACTTTAAGAAAAGAAAAAAATTTTTTTTGATTTTGCATAAGTAAAATAGTTGAGATGATGTTATTCTCTAAAATTTGGTGGTAAGAAAGTGAGTTCTTGCCAGACAAAATAATGGTATGCATGCAGTGTCAGATTTGAGCTGCCACTTTGGAGTCCAAAAATAAGAGAGGGCCCCAAGGGTCCTCTAGTTTTTGGCTCCCAATAAAATTTAAAAGAATAAAGATATAGGAACAGATTTATTTATTTTCAGATTTAATGGTGCTCTTTTGAACTAATTTGAAACAATTCAGAGTATTTGGGCCCCTGTAATTGGAGTGAGTCTTTTAAATTCAGTAGAGCCCTTTGAAGAAGACCCATTTAGATTTTGATGCATCTTTTTTATGTACATATTGATGTAGCTTTTTTATTTTGCAAAATTTTGTCTATAATCAGTTTTAGACCAAAAAATTATAATCTAAAAATCTTTCTTATAGACATTGGGGCAAGGTGAACATATGTAATAAAAGGGCTTAAAATTCTATTTAGCCCAGGAACTTCATAAGGCTTAAATGTGGCCCAGTATACATGTAATATTTCATATAAACTTAAAAAGAGACTTGTCAATTTTTTTAAATTTCTGACTGAAATTTTCCTGATATATTTCCCTTTTAGAACCTCATGAATGAAATATCATTTATTCTAACATTAATTTCATAGCTTCATAAAATATCTTTGTTTCTTATTCTTATTTGCTGTTTTTCTTATTCTTATGCAGAAGAGAAAAAGCCGATGTTAGCTGTTGGCTAAATAAAATATCTGATAAAAAAGAAAAACTACAATCCAAAGAATGTTTTCTTTCTTTCCTTTCTTCTTAAACATCATTTTCCATCATCATTCATGTCTATGCCACAGTAATAGCATTTTGCTTTTGATGATTCAGACAAGTTACTTAGTAGTCATTTCCCAGACAGAAATTTCTTTTTATCATATTAATGGGTTTTTTTTTTCTTTTCTTTTAAATACATTTATGTAAATAAATATTATCAGATATTTATTAAGCCATAACTATTTAGCAGAATTTTTAGCTGCAATATTGTCTTAAAAACTGAATGGGATTTTTAAAAGATAATTTTTTTTGATAATCTGATTTTAATTCAAAGAACTATTTTCTTGTTTAAAAATATTCTATAAATTTGCAATGTAAGATTTTTAAAAGCTTTTCTTTGTTCTAAACTTTGAATAATTACTTATTACAATGATTGATTAGAATCATTCAAAGGGGTTATAAACCCCTTTGAATGATAATATTTTTTTAGCATTAAATATATGTTTTTAGTATTAGTTATTGATGAGACTTGTTCAAAAGGGTTATCAACCCATCTGAACGAAAATGTTTTTAGCATTAAAGATTAATTTTATGATGAAAAAGTCCATGCGATCAGTATTCTAACTTCAGCACAATAAGCAAACACTGCTCATATTTTTTATTGTACCTCAGACATCTATCAAATCTTTTGTTATAGCCACCTTCCATATACATTTTTATTTAATTTTGCCAATATAAAACAGCATGCTTATTGTATAACAGTTATCATTGTAAATGGATATAAAGACCAAATTTTAAATCCTAGATGAGGCTGTTTGCATTTCACATTGCACTAATACCCTTGGGAAAGGTATGCATCCAGCTATTCTCCCTCCAGCTATGAGCAAATAGTAGAACTGACTGGGTTCTCAAATCTTGATATGGCAATTAATCTAGAAGGAAAACTCTACTTAAAAAAATATTAACCTTGTATCTTGTTCACGTAGAGGGATTGGGTAAATACATATAAAATAATTTTATCTTTGTATATTTTAAACTAGGCTATCAAAGATTACAATTAAGTTAATGGGACATAAGAAATAATATGAACAAATAATTTGAATTATTGAAAGCTACTGATATATCTTCTTTTTTTTTTTTTTTCTAAAAGGTCTTGTTATTTTTCAAACATCAAAGTAGAGCTTAATTGAAGACTAAAGAAAAGATGAAAACTTAGACTGACTTAATTGTAAGCTATCATGGAAGAAAAATATGTAATTTTTGTAATAATGTTAGTTCTAAGGAATCACGTGTTTATATTAAAAAAAACAACTGTATAGTGATCATAAAAAAGACTAAAAATCAGCTAATTGTATGGCATTTATTACATTTAATATAATATAAAAGCGATTTCTGTCTGTTTTGCTTTTGGTTTATAAATGTAGCATACGCAACAAATATTTTAGGAATTCAACTTCTACTTGATCTTTCTCTTTTGTCTAACCCTATGCATCCATCTTTTTTTTAATATGTATCCTGTGAATGCAGTTGGTTAACATTTGACTGAACAGATTAAATACTCACTATTGAAAAAAAAATGTATATATATATATGCAAATAAAATGTACTATTTGATTATTATGCTTGTTATGTAAGATCCGGGTGTATAATATTACAATGCTATTTTGTTTGTGTTAAAATCTAGACAAATTTAACTAATAGTTTAATAGATAGAATAATATCATTTATTATACAAAGAAAAGTTATTTCATTGATATCTAATGTGAATACACCTGAAAAGTAGATTCTATAACTTTATTATACCATAATAACATGATATATAGTCATAACTATTTTTCAAAATCTAAAAATTAGATCTCATCATCTTACAAGAGTATGAATATAACAACAAAAATTGATATTTTCCAAGCTATTAAATTTAAGATCTATGATGTGATTTAATAATATGTGTATGAATTTGATTGTTATGTTTTTTCATATTGTCACCTAAGATGTGAGTGTGTATCATAATGCTGTTTTTTTTTTCTGTGTTAATATTTATAGAAAATCAAAATCTAGATTAATTCAACTAACAGTAATACACTTTTACTGAGATTTAGTCTGTAATCTAAACTTACAGAAATTTTTAAAGTGTAATCCTAACAAATTGTCATTATTTGATATATTTCAAAAATAAGTAAAAATTTGGAATATCTACCTGATACGTTCTCATCCTATAATTTTAAATTAGTTGATTAAAATAACAAATAAACCTATCTTAATATTTGATAGTGATTTATTAAGTGTGGCTTAGTACAGTATAAAAGTCACAGTGGTGAAGCACCGATGAAGATTAAACTTGCTAAATAAGCAAATGGAACTATACAAGGATGATGTCTGCTGTTTTAAACAAATCCTGGAAGCAAAACGACACAAAATCACAGTTGTATGACCCCTTACCTCTCATCTCACCAACCATCCAAGTATGACAAACAAAATATGCTGGGCAGTATTGGAGAAGCTCGGATGAACTTATAAGTGACGTTATACTATGGACTTCTACACATGGACACACCAGTGTTAGCTACCCTGCAAAAACTTACATTCATCATCTGTGTTGTCACTGGATGCTATATATACTTGGCAGGAGTGACAAATGATAGGGATAGAGGTCGAGAGAGTATCAAAGGAATCCATGTTGTTGGTATGCCTTGATGATCATGGCCCAAGTGTGGTATATAGAATAAGGATCAAGCTTACTCTGATATTAATGGTTAAGCTAAGTTAACTTGTTTTACATTACCCAATTATGGTTTGTTTTCACACATGTTTATGTGAAGGTAACGTACCTGGGCATTCGAAGCGCGCACAAACGTGTCTGGCTTGTAGAGAGAAAACTGACATGGCTGCCGTGAGCATATTTGATGAGGGGAGATCTCGAACCAGCGAGAGGTAATTTGCACGTATGCAAATTCTCACGAGAGCTCATGAACATACAAATACGCACAGTAACGGCTGAACGGGGATTGTGTTCTGAGTGCATTTGCCCGACGAACGTGTTACAACTCAACGAAGGAAGGAAGGAAGGAAAGAAGGAAGGAAGGAGAACTAGGGAGAAAGCGAGAGAGAAGGAACAGCTAATGAGAGAGAGGGAGAAAGTGCTCGACTCAATACGCCCAGAAACCAACAACAGTGTCCTCTCTTGAATTAATACAAGAATCAGTTTCCTATTGCCTTTTACGCCCGCTCTTGACAACAGTTTAAGAGATAGTTTCCAATTTATTTACATTTAAATTACAATCCTGAGTGTCTTTTACTCACATTTTCACATCTTGTTCTGTTATGATAAATACAGCTGTTGCTATTTACTGATGCAAAGATCAAAACTTGTTTTTGCATACTAATTGTGCATATTTTAAAAGTGGGTATCCTTGTGTTGTAATGGCTAAAGTGCAGGACTGAGGCCTCATAGTAAGTGAGTTCATACTCCAGTCACACTATTACATTCACTTTCAGACTAATACCCTTGTGAAAGGTATGAACCTTCTTATCTCCCTCAGCTATGGGTTAGGTAGTACCACTGCTGTTCTTCTACAAGGATGGCTTTGGCATTAAATAACCCACAAAGGTTGATATGTCATTAGACAAAGAAACTAAATCACTAAATCAAAGAAACTAAGCCACTTCTCCCTCATCATTCATCAACTCCGGCAGGTCTTCAGGTTTACATCTAGTGTCTTCATATAGCTGCTGTATGTAAGTTCGAGCTGGTCGACCTGCTTTTGCTTGGTCATATGTGGGGGTCCATAGGAGTACATCACTTACGAGCTCGTCCTTGCTTCTCCAGCAGTGTCCTGCATGTATGGTTCGTCTAACTTGTATAGTTTTCGTGATGGGAGGCAAGTGGCCATATAGTTGGTGTCTCGTGGGGTGTTGTCGCCAGGACTTGTTCAATATTGCTCTCAACATTCTTGTGTAGTTGCCGTCCAGTTTCTTCTCCAGCCGTTTAGTTAGCGTCCATGTAGTGCATCCATATAGCACTATCTATACAACTGCTGCCTGGAAGAAACTGCGTTTCATTTTATCGGTCAGGTCTGATTTCCATATGATCGAGAGCCTATCGATAGCCATCCATGCTTTCGTCAGTCGTGTGTCGATGTCGTTTTCGGTTGATGAGACGCTATAAAGCCTAATCTGACCAACTATTTGCCCATAGCTGAAAGGAGAATGTTTAGATGCATACCTTTCCCAAGCGTATCATTACTATGTGAAATGCAAACAATCTCGTTCAGGATTTGAATTTGGGTTGCAGAGTTTATTTCCTACAATGGCAACCATTACGTTATGGGCGCTTCCATCTTAAAGAAAAGAAGTTTACCTGAAACAGCTTGAATATATCTAATGTTTTATCTTCCACATGGATATTAATGCATAAAGCAGCTTTTAAGGCCACTTGAGACAACCAAATAAGCAAATTCATTAACTCTTAAAAAAAAAAAGGAACATGCATTTATAGAAATCTTGGATCTAATACATTTCTTAATATTATCATGTCTCATTGAGATAGAACAAGTAATTTTGTGGAGAAATTATTAAAAAAAAAAAAAAAAAAAGCAGAGAAATAATAAACACAAAATAGAGTGTTCGCCAATGGCCCGGGAAACCTGGGTTCAATCCCAGGTCGAGTCATACCAAAGACTCAAAAAATGGTACTTGATGCTACCTTGCTTAACACTCAGCATTATAAGGTAAGGATGAAGGGGAAAGTGGAGCAAGGAGTAGCGCCCTCCCCTACACCTTGATGTAGTAGCTATTGAAAAGGGAGCCCTCAGATCACCCTTGACTACAGTTGCCAACTTTACAACTTTACTTATTTGAATGCTAATAAAATATGCATACACACTTTTATATCTAAGAAGTAAATGAATAAACAAAGATGTGTATCTAAAAAGGATTATTAAATCTGCTAAGCCTAATTATAAATAAATATTTGTTTTTGATAATTTTGTGCACATAAATATTTCTTTTTAGATATTTCAGTCGTATAAGAAAGACTAAATATCAATACTGACTTTTTATATAAAGTAAAAAGTAAAGTTGGCGACCATAGTCGAGGGTAACCCGAAGGCTCCCTTTTCAATAGCTACCACACCGAGGTGTAGGGGAGGGTGCTACTCCATTCCCTGGATTGCTCCACTTTACCCTTGATCCATATCTTATAATGCTGAGTGTTAAGCAAGGCGGCCCCAAGTACTATTTTTTGAGTCTGTGATATGACTCAACTGGGATTGAACCCTGGTCTCCTGGACCATTGGCGAACACTCTACTCATTAGGTCAATGGCCAGGTTATAGACATTTTTTTAAAAAGTAATTTGATAGTGTCTAAGGTTCAGTACAATTTAATATATTTGAACAAATACATTGATGAATGCTAAAATTTAAATGGTTTAATAAGTTTTATTTTGAGTAAATGAACGTTTCATAACTTCTCAATTTGCTGCAAACAGCAAGAACACTCATGATAAATACCAAAGTTTGAAATGTTTATAAATACATCATATGTATTTATATTTTACCAAATTTATCTCTTCCCCACTCTTCACTTACGGGTAAAAAAGCAAGGCAGATGGGATCTTCAGTCTTTGTTGGCAGCTGGCCTAGGTGATGAACAACACTGATTGCAAATTTGATTGTTTGCTTGTTTGGGTTTTATGGCATATCAATCTTTGTAGGTTATTTAATGCCAAATCCATTTCAAGTTATTCAGTTTAGTATAATTATAGGTTTTTTTTTATTTACACACAGTTAAATGTCAAAACTGTTCTATTTCAAACAAGTCACTTTATCATAATTACACAGTTTAGTGCTATTTGACCCATAGATAGGACCCTTATCAGATGCTACCACTCCAAGCCAGAGTGGACCTAGGAGTGATGGCAATAAAGGGGTAATCTGCATTCCCAAAGCTCCTGCATTACTGGAGCCTCACCATCAGATTGTTTCGTGTCATATCCAGGACACTCGTTTCGTGGGGAGTCTTACCCCTCTGAAGAGAACCAGTCAGTGTATTCTACAGCCCGAGCCAACTGGGCAATGCAAACCTGAGAGAGATCCCCCTCATAATAAAATAGCCACAGAGAATAAAGTATAAAACACTGAGAATACTCTTGTTATCCAATAGACTCCTTGTATATCACTAAATACCTTAATGACATCTTGCAAATAGATCTAGACTGGTGTGTGCAGTTTTCCCTTACTATAATCCTAGTCCAGCACAAGTCATGACTTCAACTGAAGCCATTGTTACCTTAGACTACAAAGCATGAATGTGATGATGTTAATATGGTACCGGATCACATATGTTAAGATTCTAATGAAGGGGTTTCTAAGGCAAGCTTTAACTTCAGACATTCTCCAGTGATTTACAAGACAAGCCTTGATAATCATTATCAAACTCACTACTACAGTAGTGGTCTAGCAAGGTAAGCTTACTAAACAAAAGCAAGTAAATTTAATAAACCTAAAACAAGTTGAATCTTCCTTCAGTTCTCATCTATGAACTTTACAACAGTTGTATAATGATCCAAGTTTAAAGTACTTAAAATATTTCATAAAAACTTTATTATTTTCTCATTGATTTTGCTATCTTTAAAGTGATTCACATGTGTAGCATTCATAAAGTGATACAGATACACTGCATTCTTATGTAGTTCCAATCTAGCTTTTTCTCCAGGTGTTTCAACTTTTGCTACCATACATTAGTACTGACACTGCTACAGCTTGGAAGAATTCCTGTTTTATTTTATTTATTTAATCTCAAATCAATGAAAACATTTTCATCCTCAAAGAACATGCAGCTTTTTACTATATAGCATATTGTTAGATGGAATATTTGCTAACAACAAAAATGAAAAAAAATGATTAAAGTGGCAATCCTTAGATGCTGGCTTCCTCAGACATTTTTCACTGACTAAATGTCTAGTGCTATTTGTAATGTATATTCATCACAAATAGCACTAGACATTTATTGAAACAATATTCACATGATTTTTTTTTTTTTTAGTTTAGAAAGCAAAGTATTTTCAACTTTTGAATGTAATGAGAGAAATATCATTATTCTTGCTAATTATAATTAATATATTAAGTTGTCCCTTTGATGTTTATTTTCATACCAAAATTAATTAATTTTTTTAAAAAAATCAAATATTTAATGAATTTTCTTTATTACATAGAATTCATCTTCTGTTGATGGAATTCATACAAATTTAAATTGTTCAGATATAAAAGCTCTTTATAATCCTAAGTTTTGGTGATACGTTTTTTCAATGTTATTGAATTTATTTAATTTGGAAAGCAAATTCATTTAGATACATTTTGTTTGCATAACAAAAAAATAAAGCATAAAATTATATAATTTTGATTGTTCAAAATTTGTTGGTATTTACTCAACCTGTTTATAGTTAATTTGTATGTTTGCCCCAATGTAGATACATCTAGCTGTAAATATCAAGCTAAAAATCTGACATATTTGCCCAATCTCTGGTCATTACAGTCAGTTATAAGCCTAGGTCCTGGAGATTCATCTTCCAGACACTGTCTTCCATTGTATTAAAAGAGGTACAGTTAGTGGGTGCACCTTGATAGTTATTGGAAATTTTGTATCTACTTAGGCACAAATGTGTGCAGATCCCACCATTAAAAAAGGCCTTGTGCCACATTTAATCATTGTGGGAAAATTAACAAATACTACCCCTTCCAAAATATATTTGTTAGTTTTGCTTGATCATTGTCGCTATTGTGACTTCATGCTAGATATGTTTTATGGCTGAGGTAATTGCATTTTCTCCCATTTGCATTGTTCAAGCTCAGACTAAAACCAGGATTTTAAATGCTATTTTCAAGGCAGAGAACCAGAGTGAATTGATGTTATTCAATTTTCTTATCTATCTAGTGATAGCCTCTACTAATCATCAAGGCATGCTAATAGCATAGATTCCTTTAAATCTTTTGCCATCAATCTCTATTGATCATTACTCTTGCTAAGTGCTCGAGACAGCATCCAATGTCTGCACAGAGCTAGTAACTGTAAGTTTTTGCTTATTAGCCAATCGTCCATAGTAGAATCTTGATTGTGAGTTCATCCTTACTTCACAAGCATATCTTGCCCATCTTACTTGGATGGTTTGTGTGAAGGGAGGTTAGTGGCCGTACAACTGCTGTTTTGTCATGCGCTGCTTCCAGGATTTGTTTGAAACAGCACATTGTGTATTTCCAATCTAACTTTTTTTCTAGGCATTTAGTTGGTGCTACCATACAATAGTACTGACAAATCTACGGCTTGGAAGAATTCCTATTTTGTTTTATCAGATCAAATTTCCATATGGTTGTTAACCTGTCAATAGCAGGCTGTGATTTATCTATGCATAGCTTATAATACATCTTAATATCAATAAGTTTAAGTTAGTTATCTGACCATAATTGTGGACGACCCAAAGGCTCTCTTTTCAATAGCTAATATACCAAGGTGTAGAAGAGGGTGCTACTCCTTTCCCTGGAGAGCTCCACTTACCCTTGATTTGTACCTTATAATGCTGAGTGTTAAGCAAGGAGGCATCAAGTACCATTTTTTGAGTCTTTAGTATGACTTGATCTGGGATTGAACTCTGGTCTCCTAGGCCATTGGCAAACACTCTAACCATTATCAATGCAAAGTCAAAAGATTTAATGATAAATCATGTAACAAGAAATTCTCAATTTTTCAAAATAGTCTTCAGTATTCAATATAAGTTATATTATCTTTTTATCCTACCCAATTTTGACTGCATTCTTATCATTTTGAGCATTTTTGCAGAAAAGCAATTGTTCAGAAGTGATGCATTATGGGACTTAATATTTGCTTATTGCTTGCACATCTTCTGTCAACAGTGCAGAAAAATGTGCAATGACATAAAGCTTTCTCTAAGCTTATTTTGTCTTGTCCACAAAACAATATACTACAAAGTTACAAAATAATTTTTTGTTTTTGTTTTTGCAGCGTGTTCTGTTTTCTCTGGGTGGCTCTTTTCTGTATTATGCCAACCATTTCAAGGTGTACAGTTCCTTCTGTGCAAGTCATTCAAGGTCGCAAAAGATCCTTAATCCAGGTAAGATTCAAGGTAAAGAAAGATCGTCAATTTTTTAACATTTCTCTCAACTTGATATTTTAATCAATTCAAACTTTGCTAATTCCAACAAATTCTTTTTCAACTGAATCTTTTTCTTGAATTAAGATGTTTTTATAAAATGATAATTTTATGTTTAAATCACATTAATCCTTGGATGTGAATTTTTATCTTAAAAAACGCATGGTATTTTCAATGCCTAAAGGGAACTAACTCAGTATTTAGTATATATTAAATTGCAATGTTTTTCAACCTTAGAATACTTACAAAAAAATTAATGCAAATATTACTTGTGCTTTTCATGAACTCAAACCTCTGGTTGGTAGACAGATTTATTTTTTTCTCTCAAACTGATTCACAAAAGCATTGATATCCTGGACAAATGATATAGCATTGCACTTCTCGCTCTAGTTTCTGTTTTTTCCTACTAGTTGTTAAGTTTATGGGTGCCTAATTGTGGTATAATGGTTAGCGAGCTTGTCTCACAGATCTGTTAATACTGAGTGGTGAGTTTAATATTCACTAGGTACCTGTACTTGTGACCCAGTGGCAAATCTAAGTTAGTAATAAAGAAAAAAGATACTTTGTCATGGTGTAATGGTTAGCAAGTTAGTCTTTCAAATTAATTATGACCAAGATGCAAGTTTAATCTTAATCAGTGTGATGTAACGGTTAACAAACTAGATTTTAGTTTGTTTCTTTGTTTGGATTTATGGTACATCAGCCTTTGTAGGTTATTTAATGCCAAATCCATCTTTATACAAATGAACAGTTTTATTTCAAACAATTCAGTTTAGAATAAGTACACAGTTTAATTGTCAAAAATATTTCGATTTCAAGCTATTCAGTTTAGTCAAATAGTTCTTATTAAAACAATTCAGTTTAGTATAAGCTTAATATTTGTTTACACAGTTAAATGCTGAAACAGTTCAATTTTGCATACAAAAACAGTTCCATTTCAACCAATTCAGTTTAGCATAAGTACACATTTTAGTTCTATTTGACCCATAGATAGGACCCTATCAGGTGCTACCACTCCAAGCCAGAGTGAACCTGGGAGTGATGGCAATGAAGGGGGTACTCTGCATTCCCCAAAGCTCCAGCATTACTGTAACCTCACTGTCAGATTTTAGTTTCTGAAATTCCATAATGTTTTTATACATTTGAAAATAATTCTGCGTTCTTGCAACATTTTAAGTGAAGGGTAACAGGGTGTGATTAGATAAGTTATCAAAACAAAAAACAACAAAAAAACAGAAGAAAGCTAAGTTGACAAAGATCACTATTTCATCTGGTCACAAAGTAGAAGTGATGCATTATGGGACTTAATATTTGCTTATTGCTTGCACATCTGTCAACATTGCAGGAAAATGTACAATGCTAAACTGAATTGTTTGAAATAGTTTATTTGTATAAAACTGGATTTGGCACTGAATAACCTACAAAGGTTGATATGCCATAAAACTCAAACAATGACTTACAGCTTTCTCTAAGCTTATTTTGTCTTGTTACTAGCATCCAGGACTGAAAACAGCAGTTAACCAGAACTTTCTCTAGTCACCAAACTCAATCAGCCGTATAAGTTGTAGTGGGGGGCTGGTTGGATGATGCTGCCCCTGTGAGGTGGAAGTAGGGGTTAGGTGTTCTGTAAACTTTCATAGAAGATGGACTTCTCAAATCTTCCTTCTCTTTTGGTGGTCCTGTTATTGCAAGACAAACATTCATATGTACTGAGAGTTTGAGAAATTCTCAAAGTTACCAGAAGAGTTGGTTTGTACTTGAATGAAGAAACCACCCCACATAGGTCTATCGTCCCTTTTCCAATACTGCCATAGCCTCAGAAACTGAATAGAGAGAATAAAGCAATAGAGGTTCCTAACAATTGAGGTGAGTTGCATTTTTTGTGTTTCTCCTGCCTCATTCAATGATTCACCTTCACTGACATTGCTGTCATTGGTGACTAGGCTACATTGTATTTTTTATAGAAAACAGCTACATTTAGCTTTTTAAGATTGCTAGCTTAATTGTTCCAAATTTTCTTGTTTTACAATAGAAAATAGAATATATCTTAAAAATAGATATTTGAAGATATGCAGAGACATTTGATTAACTATTTTATTGAAATTTTTATAAATATTTGATTCACCAAAAATTGTCTTTTCTTTGTTTACAGATGCAAATGCAGCTTTAAAAGAATTCCTTCTTTCTCGAAATCCCAAACAGCAACACTCCTGTACCCTGGAGTCGTTCCTTATTAAACCAATTCAACGCATCCTTAAGTACCCACTTCTCTTGCAACAGCTGTGTCAGTTGACTGATCCAGAAACAGACGAGCATTACCATCTCTCAGGTAAGTTGATACCAGAATACGGAGACACTTATACCAATTCAGTTTTCAATGAATTATATTTATTTTCAATATATGATTAAGGTGAGCCATTTCCTGATCATGCAAATACATATAATCCTCATTATAATATCTTAATGATAGGTATTAGGTCAGGGGTGCTCAACCCACAGCAGTCCATGAGAACCATCAACAAACCTTCAGTTTTCTCTTTACTTTTTGATATTGACTGTGAAGAAGTGCCATTACAATTCCAAATGGAACTTATGGATATGCTGTAGTCAGAAGTTTTGACATCCAAGTTTTTTGCTTGCCACATCTTTGATTTCTTTAAGAACCACATGCCTCCATTTGGACACTTCTCCAACCTCATCATCCACACCCAGTGATTAGTGAGCATGTTTGGGTACTATGTACCACTGCAAACAGTTGTTCTTCAAAATGAAGAATAGGCTGCATTTTCAAATGTATTCATTCCTTTCATAAACCTCTTCACTTAACTCTGATATTACACCTTTTCATGTTTGCAAACATCATCAGAAGTCTCATTAATGAATTATGATTGTTACCTTGTGAATTTTGCGAGGTTTTTTTTTCTTCTCTTTTAAGATCACATCCCTGGGTCCTCTTGAGTTAACCTCTTCAACCCAAGGGCCACAAGGCTTAAGAACCTCTCTCTTAAACAGTTCTTGGCACAGAAAATATAATCTATGAACTGAGTTTTAATTTCAGCTGAAGCTGTTTGCATTCTCTTTGTACAAATGCTCTTGCTAAAAGAATAAATCTTCATCTCCCATATGCTCCCTCCCATCACCAGTTAACTTAACAGGGTGGATATTTAGGCAAAATACTTTCATAAAATGGGAGGAAATGTGCTGGTTATTGACACTGGAATCGACAACCCAAGTTCAAATTCGCGATGGAGTTGATTGTTTTTTGCTTTGTGCTAATGCCCTTGGGAAACATGAATATCTGTTCTCCTCCAGTTATGGGAAAATAATAAGGCAGACTGAGTTCTTTAACCTTTTTTAGGCAACTAGTCTAGGAGAAAGAATACTGAATTCAAACCAGCTGTACTCAATTTAAAAATTGACTTGTGTCACATCCTACACTATAGAATGATAGTTTAAGAAATTGTTCTAAAAAGCAACCAAAATTAAAATGAAAGAAATACTAATGAAAAAAATCAATGTATTCTAATCATTTTTACATTACTTTCACCTTAATATAATCATTAACTATTCTTGCCACCCAATTTCATCAATTTTCTTTCCAGACATCAATCTATTTCAAAAGATAATATCTAAGTGAATGACTTTAATTGCTCCTGTATTGTAACACAGTCAGCCTTAAACTACATGATGGATACATAAATATCTCATAGAATAACTGCAGAGTTGAAATACACACACACACACACACACACACATATATAAGACAATTACTTTCAAGTCAAAAGTGATATAGGAATATTGAAAGAAATGTCTATGTATGTGGAAATTCTTATTTGGTTGATTTTTGTTGTTCTCAGTAAATTCATTGTGTGATACATTCATCATATCAGATTAATCACTCTAATAATTTACGGTTTCCCTAACCCTTTATCACTTTTGATTAAATTCTTGAAAAGCAATCATTAAATCCTGAATTTAGCCATGAATAATTTCATCAAATTCAAGATGCTTGATTAAATTAAAACTAACAAAAGATGAATATGGAATCATTTGAGTGATATTATTTTTTAACATCTTACAGAGGCCCTTCGTGGAATGGAAGCTGTAGCAGAACACATCAACGAAATGCAAAAGATTTATGAAGAATACGGTTACTCATTTGATGAGTTGTCTCGGATGTACAAAGAGCACCATCCCCACAATAAAGTAAGTTGATAGTAGTACAAAAAAAACAAGACACCAAAGTAATGTTAAACTTATGTAACTTGTTTTGAAACATTGTCAATAACTAACTTTAAGATGATGCACTAATTAAAAAAAACAAAACATTTTTGCACTTTTCATTTGAAGAATATAAAGTTCAAATTGGCTACTTCAGTTGTAAAAGAAAAATAAATTGTCAATTAAAATGTTATTAACTTTGAGTACAAAGGCTGACTTTATAATCAATTTAACAATGGATATGAATAAAAAAAATACTATAAGCATTTTATAAGAAAATGTAACTGTATCAAATCAAATCTATTTGATTTCAATACATTCAATTTTGTTTTACTCTCAATGATATTACACAAAACCTTTTTGTTAATTATACTTGGGTGAGTCAAAAATTTTGCGATATTTTAGTAAAGTAAGATGCAAATCAGCAGCATCAGATCCTTTTGCTGAAGTCGTGAAGACACCAAACAACATTGTGAAATACCAAATTCATTCAGCTGAGGCTCTTTAAATCCTACTTGTCTTGTCAGATTTGCTTCTGTGGTTTGGGGTATGGCTTCCATGTTTTTAGGCCTACCTGACTGTCATGGATCTCACAACTAGAGTAAGATTTCTTGAATTATTTGGTTACTGTACTGTGATTAACAGCATTTTCACCTTTCACACAACAAATTGTTTTTGGCTGCTTCTGTGGTCAAGTTTGTAAAGCATAAGCTTCTGAATGAGATCATATTGCACATTTATCTGTGCAGCTTTCAAATCACAGAGCAAAGCAATGCACAATGTATTAATGCACCAACTACCACAATACTACCAACTATAGCTGTTACCTTCCATGAACTGAACTTCTTCAGTGCTGCAGACAAAAACATACCAAAATATTGCAAAACTTTTGACTCACCCTAGTAATTACTTTTCAAGTAATGCATTTATTATTGGCTTAAATCAGAAAATGAAAATATAGCAACTTTTTATGTGGAGAAGAAGAGACATTATTATATAAAATGGAAAATGTTATTTTTTAAAATACGTACTTTACTAATGATGTAAATTTATTTGAGAGTATTTTAATATTCTTTCATTTTTATCCTTCAGCCGGTAGACCTAAGTGTGGGAGAGTTACAAATGTATGGAACAGTTCAATGGTGCAATGCTATAGATTTCCTTGGAAAGATCAAGAAAGGGACAGACCTGGAGAATGTTGTGTTCGTTTTTAAGACTGGAATTGTCTTTCTGTGCCGTGAGAGGGTGAAGAGAAAATTTAAAAAGGTAAGAAATAATTTTCTTTTACTTTGAAGTTTTTGTATAGGAGTTATGCTTAGTATAATGGCTATCATCATAGAACATGAATTTGGTGACCCGAGTTCAAAACCCAGACGAGGCTGTTTGCATTTCACTTTGTGGTCATGCCCTTCAGAAATCCATCTTTTCTCCCTCTAGCTATGGATAAATAATAGAGCAGACCAGGTTCTTTAGCAACTCAGTCTACGAGAAGGAAAACTGGTATTCAAACCAAGTTTACTCTGTTTAAAAAATTCACCTTATGTCCTGCTCAGACCGAAAGGGTTGGATAAATACAAACTTTGAAATATGTATTATCTATGTACTATTTAAAGTTAAAATCATGAAAGAAGAAAAAAACAATCAAAGAATCACAGAAAAAATTATTAATGACTTAATTATGCTAAAATGATAGCAAGAATTTATGTGAGATTTGGATTTCATCTTTTGTTGGATTCTTACATTAATCTAAGATGGATTGCTTGTGCAATCATTTTTTTTTTTGTTGATAGTTAATAAATTTTGATTTTCAGTTGTTGGATTTTAAACTTACAAGTAAAAATTCTCAGAAATAGATTAAGAATACCAGCCCATTAGCGTAGTGGGTAGAGTGTTTGCAAATAGCCTGGAAGACCAGAGTTCAATCCCAGGTCGAGTCACACCAAAGACTAAAAAAAAAAAATGATACTTAATACCTCCTTGCTTAACACTCAGCATTATAAGGTATGTATCAAGGGTAAAGTGGAGCAATCCAGGGAAAAGAGTGGTACCCTCCTCTACACCTTGGTGTAGCAGCTATTGAAAAGGGAGCCTTCTGGTCACTCTCGGTTATGGTCATCAACTTTACTTTATTCTGTACTTAAAAACAAAAAAAACTCAGGTGTTAATATTTTGCTTTATTTTTTTCTCTCTTTACAGAGTAGCAGCAGTCGGAATGCCCCATTATCAGAAGGCTATGATGCCATCCCCCGTTTCCGCACCCTAATCCCTGTACATGAGGTGCAAGTTGTCAGCGGCTCACGGGCAGATTGTGAGAGGCACTATTGGTGGCAGCTGATCCACTCCAAGTCTGAGATAGAAGGCCGGCCAGAGAGGCTGTACCAATTTTGCAACTGGTAAGTGTTTGTCCCTCACCCCCAGGGCATGAAATCCACTTCTTTCAGGTATGGTTATATGGTAGGGTAATTGGAGCTCATTAGTCATGTAAGGCAGTCTAGCTAAAAGAATGTTACTCTGGCAGAAAAAAGATTACAGTTTGTTTATCACCATAACTGGTCCTAAGTGTAATTTAGGAAAGATTGGTTTTGGTTTCTTTGTTTAATGGTATATAAACCTTTGTGGGTTATCTAAAGCCATCCTTATAGAAGGACTATAGGTAAAGTTTAGGAATCAAGCTAGTATCCTGGAAAAACCTAATATAACTGATACAGAAACAATGTCTCAAATGAACAAATTCCATGTTGGAAAGAGAGAAAAAATATTGCCATGTATAAGATGTTTCAGAAAAATTGATATCATTTTATGATTTAATAACTTGACCAATTCATGTAGAAATGATCTCAAATTTCAATGGCATATGTAGAAACAACTCAAAATTCTATGTTTTATGTTTAAATACTTTTTCTTTTCCTGTGAATGACATTTATATACCTGAAAAGAAAAAATTATAAAACATTAAAACAAATTATATATATATATATATATATATATATATATAGGTGTGTGTGTTTTAGAAAAATTGATATCATTTCATGTGGAAACAACAAATGTGTGTGTGTGTGTGTGTTAGAAAAATTGATATCATTTCGTGTGGAAACAACTCAAAAATTCCATGTTTAATTTTTTTTCTTTTCAGTTGTAGAAATGCTATCGACTGAAAAATAAAAGGCATTTAAACATTAAACATAATTTTGAATTGTGTTGTTAAAATTTGAGATCATTTGAATTTGCATTGTAGGTTATTAATTCCAAATCCATTTTATACATATAAACAGTTCTATTTCAAACAATTCAGTTTAGTATAAGTACAGTTTAGTTCTATTTGACCCATAGATAGGACCCTTATCAGATGCTACTACTCTGGGCCAGACTGGACCGGAGAGCGATGGTAATGAAGAGGTACTCAACATTCCCCAAAGCTCCAGCATTACTGGAGCCTCACCATCAGATTGTTTAGGGGAAGTCTTACTCCTCTGTGGAGATGCAGATGATGTATTCTGCAGCCCCAGCATGAATGGGCCATGTTCTGAAAAGGGTAGCAGTAGTAGTCGTAAGACATTCCCCAAAGCTTCAGCATTACTGGAGCCTTACCATCAGATTATTTAGTGTCATATCCAGGACACTCATTGGGGGAGTCTTACCCTTCTGCAGAGATGCAGTCAGTGTATTTTACATACCCGGCCGGCTAGACAAAAGATCATTTGAGTGAGAATTGGTCAAATTATTAGATTACAAAATGATATCTATTTTTCTGAAACCCTGTACATCACAAATAATATCAAATTTTTGATGCACTGAATACCTTGTTACATGGGGAATTGAATTTCTGTTTTAAAATTGAATACAACATTTATATCTAAATAAATTTTAGTATATGTAAGATTTCTTACTTCTAAAATTTATGAAAAGTAATTACTCAAATCAGAAGTTTTGCAATATTTTGGTATGTGCTAATTTGCTGTGCATATATCATGTGACTGAAGCAGTTCAAGCCATAGAAGGTACCTATTGTGGTAGTTGGTACACTGATATGTCGGCTATTGCTTCATTGTGGGTGATGTTATATTCAGCATATGGTGGCAAGGAAAAGAAAAACACAAGTTGAAAGTTTTAAACAATTATATTAACAAAGAAGGAAACACAAGGTGATAAAGTAAAGAATCAACTGTACAAAATTATAGCATATGATATCGAGTGAATCGAGGTGTGTGTGTGTGAAACCAGAGTTCATGTATGCTCATTTAGTTATAAGTTATAGGAAACTCACTTGTTAGGTGGGGTGGTAAGGGTATCAGATGATCTTGGTGGTAGTAGCAGTCGTGGATGGGGCGGTGTTGTAGCTAGGTCAGTAGTCATTCACAGCAAGTGGTGCATTAAATCCGTCAGGGTTGAAATGAGTTCTTAATGGCCATAGTGTGTTCCTTCCTTTCCACCCTTGTGGTCAGTCTGATGCCTTTGCAGATCTTCACTTCTTAAATAGCTACCCCTTGGATCAAGTCGGTTCTGGGAATTTTTTAGGGGGAAGATTTATGATTGGCTGAAAAAGGGTATTTTGTTTAATTGAATTAATTCCTTGCATTCTCGCAGAGCCTCTTGTGCAAAGATGCATTTTGTTCATTTTCTCGGCGGCAGCCATCAGGCTAACATCCGGTCGAATGCTACCCTTCTCCAGCCACGTGTGTGTGTTTTTTTTAATGAAATCGCAAATCGGGAGAGATTTGAATCCTGCTATATAACAGTGATTAGAAAGCAGTACAGATGAATGTGTCACAGTCTAATTTGGGAACTTATAACTTAGTTCAAAATCATTAAGCTGTGGAAACAACCAAAAAACATTTGTTGTATAAAAGATGAAGGTGCAGTTAATCACAGTACAGTAACCAAATGGTTAAAATTTCATTTGGGTTGCAAGAACTTCAACAATCAGGCAAGGTCAAGTAGGCTTAAAAACATGGATTCCAAGTGAGTAGCACTAGGAGAGTATCAGGTGAGCTTGGCATTTTACAATCCAGTGTGGTTAGTCACCTTTGTGACTTTGGAAAAACTACCCGAGGCTGCCAAGTTGTGCATCAATTTTACCAAAATATTGTAAAACTTTTGACTCCCACTCGTATTTCATAAATTATATTTTTGATTATCTTATTTTTGGTTTTAATAAATACATTTATATTTCATTGTCCTGTATTTTCCTAAACAAGCATTGTGAATTATACAAAATTTCTTAATAGAAATTGATTAAAATCAATAAAGTCTTTGAATTCATTATCATTTAAAAATATTTTGAATATTCTAAAAACAAAAAAAAAATGATTAAGTTTTTAAACAGTATAAAATAATCTATGAAAGACAGAAATATTTGTGGTGTAATGGTTACTGTCATAGAAAATGGATATGGCAACCCAATTTCAAATCCTGGACAAAGCTGTTTACATTTCACATAATGCAAATACACTTAGGAAAGGTATGAATCCAACTATGGGATAAACAGTAGGGTGGACTGGGCCCTTTAAGCTTGGCACCACAACCAGTCGAGGGGAAGGAAAGCTCTAAATTCAAACCTGTTAATCTCTGCTTAAAAGTTGACCTTATATTACATCCTGCTTCTGGTGGAGGGGTTGGGTAAATACTTATAAAGACAGATAGTACTTTCACAAATCTATCGTCTTAAAACCTATTCATCAAAAGAAACTTTGTAGATTCCGGAAACTTGTTAAACATATTCTTTAAAGAAAGTGAACAGACGCTGAAGATTTTCTGAACAAAAGAGAATTAAAAGAAAATTTTTTTTTAGATATAATAATTCTTTTTTGAATTGATCTCTTCTAAATCTCCTTATATCTTTAATTCTATGATCATTGTATCATTAGAAACAATAAAAAAGCTTGAAAACTGAAAAAAGAAATATAATTATAAAAAATAAAGAAATTTTATCTGATTGTGGAGGGTTAATGTCTTTTTCTTCTTGAATTCTACTGCCATACAGTCCACAAAGCTTAAAATAGTCATTATTTTACTTTATTTTTATCAAAGTCATGTAAATCTGAAGTCAATGTCTGTTTTGATAAACTTTTATAATGCAAATTATATGTTTCAAATGATTACTAAGAATAACATTAAGCAAAATTAGATGAAAAATAAGATTGTGTTGGGTCAAAATTGCCTGTTTGCTTTGAAAGCTTAAACAAAGACCCACATATTTAACCCACCCACTCATTGGGGGAGTCTTACCCTTCTGCAGAGATGTAGTCAGTGTATTTTACAGCCTTGTAATTCATTGTGCTATGAAAATAAAGGGTTTAGTTTGATATGCTTTGAAATGAAACCAAACCAACCTTCCCAAGAAATCAAGTTAAAACAGGGGGGGGGGACAGAAAGATCTGCTATGTTGGAATTTATTTGTAGGGAAACGGTTTGTCAAAAGAATCTGGTTTTACTAAAAGTTTATTTGAAAATAAAGGGACATTTAAAAAAAGAAAAACTATTAGCCACATTATCTGTTTAATCAACATGTTTGATAGAACAATCAATAAAATCTTTCACCCAACTGTGGGGCTCGCGTTCTGAAGATTTGGAGAGTATGGAATCTCCCAAATTCTATTCTGACCTGGAATGGTAGTTTGGTTTGGCTTCTTTGTTTAATAGCATATCAACTTTCATGGATTATTTAATGACAAAGTCATCTTTGTAGAAGAACAGCATTGATTACTATTTAACCATAAATGGGGGGAAATAAAAGAGTTCATATCTTTCCCAACGATATTTTATTTTATAATGTGACTGGAGTTTGAATTTGTTTATTTCAAAGCCACAGTCCAGCATGTTAGCTATTATGCCATTGGGACTTTCCTCCTGCCAAGAGTGATTGTATCTGTCAGTTTCCCATCTATGGGTCAAATAGATCTATTTAAAATTTATTCATATTTGCAGTACATATAATCCTATTTACCAACCCCTCCGCTTGGGCAGGATATGACACAAGGTCAATTTTTAAGCGGAGTATAACAGGTTTGAATTTAGAGTTTTCCTTCTCCTTGACTAGTTGCCTCATCAAGGCTGAAGAACCCAGTCTGTCCTACTATTTACCCATAGCTGGAGGGAGAATAATTGGATTCATACCTTTCCCAAGGGTATTAGTGCTACGTGAAATGCAATCAGTCTCGTCCAGGATTTGAACTTGTGTCGCCGTGTCCATTTCCTACAACGATAACCATTACACCACAGGCACCTCCCCACAGTACATATAATAAAATTGGAAAGATACAGACAAAGACACAGAGAAACAACAACACAAAAAAAAAATAAATATGAATGTATACTAAACCTAGAGGTGTTGACATACCATTAAAATCAATGAATCAAAAGTTTTCAAAAATAGAAATGAAATCTATTGCTGAAATCATTGAGTTATAACTGTGGGAAGGTGTGACATTAGATGATGATACAAACAATAAACTTGTGAAAAAGTGTTTAGTTCCAGTTCACTCACAAATGATTAGTATCAAATCCCATTTTGATAAAGGTTACTCAATCCAGGAAGGGCAAAATTCCAAATTGACAAATCCAAAAAAAAAGTAAATCTAACATTAATAAGATGTCACATTAAATGGCTTACATAAGTTAGGTTTTTAAAAGTATTCAGATGATTCATTTTTCCCAGAATGCAATGTTGATGGTTATTTATTTCATACAGGAAGTTATTCATGACTTATACCAAAGATAATTCGACAAACTACAAATAAAAAGTTTTTAAAAAGTATCCACCATTAATAAAGAATAGACTTCTCCCTATTTTGGCTATTTTTAGTTTTTATAACCCAAGGGTAGGAGTGACCATACTTTTTAGGCTTTTGGTCTACTTGTATTAAAAAATGTTAAATATATTTATATATGTACTGAGTATACATACAATATATGTTCACATACCTTGTATCACTGCATGAACCTTTACGGCACAATACAACTGAATTCTATAATTGTCAATGGAAGGATAGATGATAGGTTAACATCTAAAAATCATGTTTTTGGAATGGTGTGCAATCTAACCTCACTACTTTTTTTGATTAACTTATTGGGGACGCCTGCCCTAAGTTAAGATAAAAATCTTTGATGAATTAAAAAACAAAATGTATTATGTAGTTCCATTGCTCAAGACAAAGTATGGTTGTCAATAGTATAATCGACCCTATAAACTTAAAAATGGCTTAAGTGACACAAGATTGGCAGGGATAATAAAGACAAAGTAGTTATGTTAAATACCATTTTTTATTTGGCAAAGACTAATGAGAAAAAATTGTTTGAGAGAAATTCCTGTTTATGACAAAAGCAAGTCTAGATGATGCAGCTATGTGGCCAGAGGGTTAGATGTGTTGGTTTGGTCAGCATTAGCTATAAGCGAACTGATAATAAAGTTTTTGTCAGTCCGAGTGGTCGGTATTTGTCATTCGTCCTACCAACCAGACAAGTGTAGCACAAGGCCTTTTTTTTAGTTAGGTGGGTCTGGGTGCAGGGCCATAGCCCAGACATGCCCGGTGGCTCCAAAATCATTCCCCTAAAAAGAGGCATCTCAGGTGCCAGGCAATAAACCTAGCACCTCCAAGGAGGGTTAGAGCTGGGGGGAATGGCCCTCTAAGGCTTGAGGATGTCACACCTCGACCAACTCCCAGTGGAGCCAGGACACACTCAGCCAGATCCATGTACCAACCAACACAGCTGACTGAGGCGTGTCCCAGCCCACCGCTTGAAGGACGTGTGTAAGGCTAAGGCCAAGAAATACAGCCAGTGTTGCTAGGTGGCGCTGCATCAAACTGGCTGAGTCAGCTTCTAATTGGTTGTCATCAACTCACTTTGAAAAGGTTTGGTTTCATGGCATATTAACCATTGAAAGTTATTTAATACCAAATCCATTTTTATATATATTTAAACAGTTCTATTTCAAACAATTCAGTTTAGCATAAATACACTGTTTAATTCTATTTAACCCATAGATTAGGACCCTTATCAGATGCTACTACTCTGGGCCAGACAGTTGCAATAGTGGGAAGAGGAATGCCCTTTAAAAAAAATGGACAGTAATAGTAGTAGGTAGGCATGAGTAGCGTAGCAAGAAGCAGGCAGAAGCTACTTGAACAGTCGGATCAGTGCCACACTCTGATTTGCTTCACCTGAGGCTGGGCAGGGCTGACTGACAAGTCTTATTTTTGGTTCTTTTAGGCCATTGGCGTAATAAGTAGAGTGTTTGCCAATGGTCCGGGAGACCAGAGTTCAATCCCAGGTCGAGTCATACCAAAGACTCAAAAAAAAAAAAAAAAAAAAAAAAAAAATGGTACTTGATGCTGCCATGCTTAATGCTCAGCAATATAAGGTACGGATCAAGGGTAAAATGGAGCAATCCAGAGAATGGAGTAGCACCCTCCTCTACACCTTTGTGTAGTAGCTATCAAAAAGGAGCCTTTGGGTTACCCTCAACTAAGGACGCCAACCTTACCTTACCTATTGATACTGAGACAGGGATATAAAAGCGTAAAGTTTTAGTAGACTTTCAGTTTTGAAAAAACAATAAATAAAGAATATAGGAGTAGCTTTAGGCTATGACACAGCACACCTGAAGCTAAAACAGATTAAATAAATTGCAAACTTACTTGATGGGTTAAATAGTTGGGTCTATTCTTGTTTAAGCTTTCAAACCAAACAAGCAATTGAAATATAAACACAATCTTACTGTCTAATTTTTCACTTTGTTAATCTTTGTAAATACTTGAGGATAATTAGTACACAAATCTTGAATAACAACTGTACACCTAATTAATTAAAAAAATATAACTGTATTATGTAGTTCCTTTGCTTGAGACAAACTATATTTGATTATTTTTCTTTCTCTCTCCTATTCTTTGCAGCACATCTGAGGCTAAAACAGATTTCATGAAGGTTATCAGACAGACTATAAGAGACAGTGTTCGGAAAATGGCTGTGCCATCAGCACGGCAAACAGCCAAGACCAAATACATTCCATTTGGTGGTAAGCGCCTGGAGTGTTTGGGTTCAAACCCACGCACTCTGAGTAAGATACGTGGTGGAGTCAAGGCCCCGGAGACAGAGAGACATTCTCTGGACTTTGAGGAGAATTTTAACAACAGCGAGTATGAAAGCATGTTCAGGACAAGGAGTAAAACAGTTGGAAACCTGAACGAAGTCGCACAGGGGGAAGAGGGTAAGGATGAGCCAGTGGCCGACCAGGTACCCGCCCGGCCAGCATCGTCAATCGCCAACCCCTATAGTACGGCACCTCATGGGATGTCAAACAAGCATCTGCGAGCTGCCGGGCAGGAGCAGTCAGCCTCACGGCCAACATCCCCTAGACCGACAGGTGGCGGATCGCCTGTTTGGAAACCACGCCAGGAGCCGAGTGGCGTCATTGGCAGTGGTGGCGGCAGCGACGGACGAGGCTACATCAACACGAGTTCGAGCAAACCAGGAACGCCGACACAGGTGCTGCCATCACATGCAGTAGCTGGCGCGCTCAGCAGCTCCGAGGCTTCGACACCGACCACTTCATCTGCATACGGGGATTACTCTGATGTTGTCTACCGGGCGGACACTCCAAGTCGGGTGATTACACACCAGCCCTCCCATTGCATCGCGTACAAGGACACTGAGTGCTGAGACAGAAGAAATCAACAAAAAAAGAGAAAAGAAATATTAAGTTAATTTCAGAGAACCTCTTTTTTTTGATACTAAATGACAACACCTGGGAAACGAAAGGCAGGTAGCAGGGGGATGCCTGCCTGCACGCCTGCCTGCCTCCATGATGACATCACATTGTGTTGGCTGTTTTTCATTGTTGTATACTTCTGAGTCATGTTTTCAGTGTACTCCACGGCAGATAGACATTGGGTATTGCTGGATATATATTCTCTCTCTCTCTCTCTCAATCTCTCTCGATTGGTCAATCTCTCACCCAATCAAATCAATCGCAGAAGATTGATGAGACATGATGAAAAGATATTTATTTTTGGAATGAATGTCAATATGAAAGGAATTGCCTCAGCTACCAACTGCAATAATGAATAATATTTAATAAACTCATGATGAAAATAATATTATCAATAATATTGACAAGCCAAAATCAACAGTAATGAAGAACTGAAATCACCAAAAACTTTCATAATAAATAATTTATCATGATGGCTTAGGCCAAAAAATACTAATAATAAATATGACTATGGTAATTATTGTTTAGTAAACCAGTAAATTATTCAATTATGATTATTTAAATAAATATTCTTGTTTCTTTAAATACAAAAAAATTTGATAAAATGTTTGTTTCTTTTTTCAAAAAGTCACCTCTGCAAAGAAAACATCACAGACAAACTATCACACAATCTGAACTTCAAAGTATTTATGAATCCCTCCGAGAGAAAAAAAAGATTAGAGACTACAAATAATTATGCAAACTTAATTTTAACTGTAATAAAAAAAAAAAAAAAAATCTAATAAATAAATAGAATTACACTGAGAAATCCTTGCATGATAAAAATATTAAATATCTTCAAGAAGAAAAAAGCTTAGATTATAACTATATATATATATATATATATATATATATATATACATACACACACACAAGAGAGAAAAATGTTTCTCTAGAAATAATTCCTTTTTACTGATATATATTTAAAAAGCTTAAAAATGGCTAGAAGATAGTAGCATAATAGACTTTGATATGCATATATTTCTATAGAAACATTTTAAGTTGGTTCACAATGATATATTTAAATATCTATATTTATAATTAGCATCAATAACATTGTAAAGGAAATAGACACAAAATAATACAATTTATAACACAGGAGCTTTTTAAATTATAAAATGAAACATAGAAGGAAGTTATCAATATGTTAAACTGTTAATATTCTTCTGTTTCTTGGTTTTGATTGATCAGTTACTTTCAGCATTATATACTCTCAGTGATTAATTACAAGTATATATTATCTCTTGCTAATGTTTTGGCAACACAATTCAATCATATAATTTCTATAATATCCCAATATTTACCTGAACAGATGCAAAGCTATCATTATGTTATCTTTTGTTCTAAATGCTATATGCCAAAAATATGTCTTTAATAATACTTTTTTTACATAATGTTTTCATCAACATTTTTATAACAATAAAAAAGGAATCTTCCTAATTTTCTTTAAAATATTTTCTGATAATTCATTAAAGAATGAATGTATAAGCAATTAGGTAAAATATTATTGAATGATTGAAAGTGCTTTTCACTTAATTATGAGGAAACAATTCAAATTGGTGTTTTTTATCTTCATTATTATAACCAACATTTTGGCTATTATACCCTTTGACCTTCTTCAAGTATATATTGTATTTTGGTAACATTCTTGAAATTTTGAACTTTTTATACAATACCAGGAGGTAAATTGTTCTCAGTCAATGCAAGGATATATCTTGTATTAATCAATTTTTCTTTGTGCATTTCCTTTTTTTTTTTTTTTTGTTTGTTTTGGTGATGCCACAGTGAAATCCATATACTCTGGTTTAATGAAACAAGATGAATTGGCATCACTAGGATGAATTAATAAAAAATAGCTAATATCATGAACAGTGAAATGAGAACAGTCTATACTCATACAGAATAAATGTTCAAGCTGAAATTTAAGATAGTTACTAAATACAACAGGTATCTGAAAAAAAGCCAGAAGGTACAGTGGTTAAAATATTGTAGCTATAACAGCCATAATAAGGAAACCAATTTCAATAACATTGTTTTTATAAGTCAATATTAATCACAAATGACAGTATAAAACTAATTTTAGAATATTTAGAATTCATTAGAAAAATAATTTTGCATGCCACTTCATTTTAATCATAATGAAAATGTTTTTTCCTGCTTGGATTACAGGTTTGAAAAACTTTTGATACAAAATAAATTACAAATCCTCAAATAACTAAGAGGGTATTTTAATTTCTGGAGAGGAGTAGAGAAATACATCAAAATAATTATATAGGATTACAACTGTATTTGAAATATAAAAGCATTCTTGTTGGTAAGAATAAAAAGATGATTATCTGAAAAAGTAGAAAGATACAAGTAGGCTAAAAATTACGCAATAAATTACATCAATGAATGTCAACCCCCAACGCAGACCTTATCAACAAAACCTCTGACATAAGCTTAAGATAATATCATAAATTGTACTCAATTTATCCTTGATTTTATCAGTTGACTTTAAGGGTAGCATATAAAAGAAAATTGAAGTTCTTAGTACTTTAACTAAAACATAGCTGTTTTTCTTAAGTTGCTTTTTAATTGAATAATAAATTTCAAATATTAGTGAGTAAAGAATTTTGTTTTCTCCAAAACTTTTTCAAAAATAGATGAAATGTATTTTCCATCATATAAAAATCTAGGGTACACACTAGAGAATTTGCATCAGTAACAGTTGATATCAGAATAGAAATTTATGTAGAAACAAATGTTAACATAAATAGGAAATAAAAGTACCCATCCTTATTAACATGCATTTTAAATATATTCAAGTTATCACATCCTCTTTTTATTCATGATTTAGTGTATCTTATCTATCCATTTGAATAGCATAATTTAAGAAAGGAAGTTTTTAAAATATCTTTTATAATAAAAGACTTGTGGATGATTTGTGCATTAAGTAAAAAAAAAAAAACGTTTGAAAAAGCAATAAATAATATTAGTCCAATACTCAAATTAAAAATGTTTATGTAAGCTTTAATAATTAAGATAATTTAAAAGGTTTAACAATTAAGATAACAGTATCTTAGTAAAGAAAGAAGTAAGCTATCAAATTTTTAAAAAAATCAAGCCGCAAATCCAGATTCTAATTTCATCGCACAAAGAAATATACATACAATTTAACAAAAAAAAAAAAAAAAAAAAAAAAGTAAACATTTTGTCATCCACTAATTATATATAAGAAATTTATACCCATTTTGTATGAACTCTAAAACCATAGAAATCTATTAGTAGGTTTATAAAATAGATGTAACTGCCTCACAATATTACGTGTACTAATAAATGGAGGAAATACTATAATGATCTCTTCTCTACATATTAAATATAATCCTGATTTTGTTGCCATGGTAAAGTTGACATTCCATTTTGCACAGCAAAAGAGGAATGAATTAGAAGTAGCAATGTTTGGTAGGTTATTTGTGCTTGTACACTGTATTAGATTGCAAATCAAAGATCTCACACTAGAAATGCAGGTAAGATTACAGTGAAGTAACAGTTTTGTTGTAATTAATATGAACTAAACATTCCTGAAAATCTAAGCTCTTTTAGGTTAAAGTCTACTGAATGTAAATTTTACTTGTGTTTTTCATGTATGTTTCTCCATTTTCTTGCCAATATATTAGCTGATTAACTAGTCAACAATATTTTTAATAAAATGATTTAATAAATGTGACTTTTTCTTGATAACTTCCTTCAAATAAAACTTGTATAAGAAATTTCTTAAAAATTAAAATATCAAGGAACTCACCTTTATATAAAATGTTTTAAAAAATCTTAATCACTATTTACAATTATCATTCATTTTTGTGACTATTTGAATAAAATCAAAAAATTTTTAAAGCATAAATTTATGACAATCTTCCCTTAAATGATTGAAAATGATGAAAATATATATTCATTGTTTTAAGAGATTTTTTTTTCCTTTTCATTTATTTCAATGTATATTCAAATGTTTCAAAAAATAAAAATTCATTTAAAAAAACAATGCCAATAAAGTAATAATATTAAATTACAAACATATATATATATATATATATATATATATATATATATATACACATAGGAAAAAAATCTACACAAATTTTTTTGATGAAACTGTACAAAAATTACATGAACTCTGATGTGAGAGACAGTTTTGATCCGTGACAACAAAACTTTGTCCTTTACAGACATAACTAAATGATTGCACAAGAATGCTGAATATATATGTTCGTGCATATATGATTGTGTATTCGTTTGTATACACACATACACAATCATGCAAATACAGACACCATATATCATTCAAATACAAAAAGTGCTTCACACATTGTGTCTGAAATTATTTCTGAAAGGTCAGTAATTATAAATAAAAAGTGTTCGTTAAAATCTTTTGTTTTCAATCATTAAAAGAAAGGGTTTGAAAATCCAAGCAAATTGAATAAAATAGAAAAAGAAAAAGGAAGCAAACAACTGAAAGAAAGAAGATAAATCTTCTTTTTGTTTATTGTTTTCTTATATGGATCTAAAAAGTAGACCAAATTTTTCTTTTCTTTTTTTTTTTTTTTTTTGTATTTTAAACTCCCTCCTATGAAATCTGTTTTGTTATTAAGCTTGCTCTTAGTACCCTTTTCTTTTTCCACCCCCACCTGTTGTTTCGTTTTTTTTTTTTATTTGCCTCAATTTTGGACCAGTCATCATTAAGTTCTACAATTAAAAAATACTTAATTCAATTACAATTAAATCGAAATAAAAATATTTCATGTAAAAAGGATTCCGATAGTTTTAGTTATTGTCATATCAACATAGGTGTTTTTTTGTTTACAATAGACACAAAAATTTCGCCTGTCTTCCCGTGGTACTCTCTAAATAAACAAGGGAGAGCACTCATATGTGCGTAAATGCTTCTGCTCAGGGACTGTGTTTCCTTAGTATCTTTAAATAGTAAGCACTTAAACACCATATGATAAGAGCAATTTTGAGAATGATTTTTTAAAAAATGCCATTGTTTTTTTTCCTAAATACTAGTGCCCTTTTAAATGGAATGTTGAAGAATGAATAGTGCGTAACTTTATTATGAACACACACTCATGTAATAATTTATACACATACAAATTTAATGTTTAGAATTGTAATCTATTTAAAAACAAAATTTTAATCAAAACATCAGAAGCTGACATTTTGCTTTTATTTTTACACATTTCTAAGCAAAATATACAATGGAAGAATTTTCAAAATGCAAATAAAAAGATGTTAGCATATTAGAATATTTATGATAGAAAAGTTTTGGGAAATTTCAACAAATTAAAAAATAAATAAATACTGAAATTCTTAATCTGAAAACTAGCAATAGCTTGAATAAAGGTTTCTTGATATTGCTACATTAACTGTGCTCATTATCTGAAATAAATCTTTTAAATTGGAATTCTGTTAAAGAAAAAAATAACTTTGTCCAAAAATATTTTACAGTTATTTTGCACGAGTTAAAATAAAATTAGTTGTTTGTATTCAGACAAATTTTAATATTGTTTAAGTGTCCAAAATCATTTTTTACAATTCTAAATAATGATTGTGTCATTTTTCTTGATTTTAATAGTGAACTTCCATTTTTCTGCATGTTTCATTTTGGAGCTTTTCTCACTAAATTTCTGCATGGTAATTACCATTTATAGTGAATTGATAACTATTTTAGCTGAGACTATATATATATATATATATATATATATTGTAAAAAGTGCAACTGATTGTAATGTATGCTGTTTTTGTTTTGTTTTGTTTTTTCATTTTATTTGGAAGGATCTGTAGTTCAGGCAAACTACTGATTTGAGTTGATCAGGAATATGAAGGGCTTGTTTGGTTAATACAGCATTTACTTACAGATGAAAATCAATATAAAAGTTAAATTAGGAAAAAAAGCAGGTGTATATAGAATCTAATATCTATAATATTTAACAATAAAATTAAAACTACAATAAAAAATATTCAATAGATAAAAAAAAGAACTTTAGCAATAAAGCAAGTAATTTTGTGCCTTGGAAAGTTTTGCATAATCACAGTGACTTGTGATATTTTAGTCCTTCATAATCTACTTAGGATATTTTTATCTTAAAAATGTATTTTGAGCGTGGTGAGCAATATATTTATCATCGCTCATATGTTAATTACACTGCTAAAGTTTTATTCTTTTAATTACTTATCTATGTATATTAAAATTAATGATTAAAAAATAAGTTGACTTATTTAAATATTTTTAAAATTATGATATCTATATAAAGTATTTAACAAAATATTGAATATATTGATTTTGGGCTTTATGTAAGCAGTACAAAATTTGATAAAATTCACAAAAATGCACTAATTTTTTTTTTTATTTAAAAGAACTTTTCAACTTAAGCTGACAATCTAAAAAAAGAAAAGATATTATATTGTAGTATAATCTATTAACCAGAATATGAAATAAATAAAAACAAACCTGTGATGTGCTTTTTTAAAAATTTATTTCATTTATTTAGTTTTTTGTTTTGCATAATCTTTTTTTTTATATCCATTTCAATTTAATGAAGTGAAAAGGGGGCGATTTTTTCTGTGTTGAAATTAACTGTAACCAAAAGAGCTTTCAATAAATCCAAAAGTTTAACAGTGAAGGATTATTAAACCAAATAAATTTTTATAAGAGCAGGATTACAAATTTAAGATGTGATGCTTTCAATGAATTGTAATTTACTGTTTGTTCAGCCATAAAATTTACTTTATTTCTCAATAATATGTGGTTCAGTTCATTTATTATTATTACCATAGTAACACCAACTGGCTGCAGTAGGAAATGCCACTCCTGCATCTCAATTGTCTTCCATTATTCACTGCAGCAGATACAGGGGAAATAACTTATTAAACTATTTTTAAATATTTGATTTTTAAAAAATATAAATGCTAAATACTGATATACTGACATGAAAAAATTAAATAGGATAAAATTTAGTTTAAAACATCTACAAACTTTATTTGAAAAAAAAATCAAGGATTTATTATACTAAATATGCAATCTTGTTTAATTAGAAAAGTGTTGTTTATCAAATGTATTAAAACAAATCTTTCTTAGGACTCATATGTATAACTCTTGTGCTGTTAATAAGTTGTAGAGTTAAAATGATTTCTAGCAATAAGATATATAAATATTAAAATCTCAATAGATTTCAATTACTACCAATTCTTTAAAAAAGAAAAAAAAACAACTTATTCACAAAAATCTATTATCAAAAAACAATTTTTATAAGATAGCACTTTGAAGATATAGTTGCACGACATGTTGCAGTCATTAACTATTGTAGCACAAAAGGTTTTGAGATTTTTGTTTGTAAGAGATCATTGTTTGTTATGGTTTGTTATTTTTTTGAATATAATCAAAATGAGATTTTTTTAAAAAACAGATTGCTTTTCACCAATCAGATTACAGAAACATTTTTGTGAGAAGGAAAGAGAGAGAGATATACATTTTTTTTTTTTTAAATAAAACAGCTTCCTTTATTATTGGTTGTTTTATATGATCTTGTTAGGTAGACAAATATAGATGCATACATATATGTACACTCTTACATGAATCTACATATGTATACATAAAAGTGTATGTTTATATATATATTATGCATAAGTACATATATATATCAATATGTAAATTCAGAGTGATTCCCAGATGCAAAAAAAAAAGAAAATAAACGAAGGATTTTTTTAAAAAGAAGAAAAAGCAAACAAACCGATTTTGACTTTGTTGAATTATGCAAATCTACGATGACATTCCACAGATGTTTCATAAAGCAAACAGAACTATATGGCCATGATGTGGATGTTCTAATAATATGTTGTTATATACTGAAACTATGCTGACACTCATGTTAAAATTTCCATAACAAACAAAAAAGAAACAAATAAAAAAAATCAACAAAAAAAAAAAAAAAAAAAAAAACGCATTCACTTAGTTGCTTGGGCAAAAGCAACTTAAAGGAAAAAAAAAAATCTACAAATGGGCAAGAAATCAAATCAAATCATTTTTTTTAATGTGCCCCTTACCCCTCTCTTATATTTGACTTCTTTTGACTGGAGAATGAAAGAAAATCTACATGAAAAATTTTCTTGCTTTTGTCTCACACAGTGGTGTGGTATAGTTGAAGAGACAGGACTGTCCAAACATATAATATATCTAATTATGATTGTGCATATATGCATAAGATAAAACCTGGGTTAATTAATGAGAAGTACAGATTAGTTCAGAGCTGTTGTCTATTATATGAAAAATAAATTTTAAAAAGGGTAACTATTTAAAATATGACGGACAAAAAGTATGAAGGCAAAGAATCTATTGATGCATCAGTAACCCGCAGAGAAAGGGGAATTTAAGATTGCGATTTTTTTCTTTTTTGAGAGATACAAGGAAGGTTATTAAGTTGGTGCTTATCAACTAGCACATGCACACATATATATTATACATAATATATATATATATACACACAAACAAAATACATGTGAGCTTGTAAAGAAGCCTTATGCTACATCATCTGTTCACAAATTGATGGTAACAGTTTCTTGCAGTTTATTTTATGATGGTCAATCAAAGTACATATTGAGGGATATGTAATATAAATTGGCCTGGTTCTAAAAAGCTGGTGGTATTTAAGAGACTAATGTTATAAACTGAGAGATCTCAAAAGATGCAGTGAGAATAAGGCTGCATTATCTATTATTAAAGTGTCCAGGGTAAGGAATGACAATGATGTATTAAGACAATACATCATATTAAAAATATGAGAAAGAGGCTGATTTTCTTATTGAAAATACCTAACAACTGTACAGGCAAAAGAATAATTGATATATGCACACACACATTTGTATTATGGATCTATACTTGGGGAAACCAATAAACATGGGCTATGTTCCAAATTATATATGCTTAAAAGAAAAACTGGTGGCACTGGACTTTGAACAGAACTAAGTATTTCATAATGGAACCTTATGATCTTGTGTATTTTATTATTTCTAATAGGATTGATTTATTAAAACAAAAGCAATAACTCAGCCTGAGTTATACAATTTGCTTTTGTTTCAGTTCATCAATTATATTTGGAGAAATATATCAGATTGGGTAAAGTTATCTTTATGCTGTCAATATGATTATGCAGACTAAAAATGAGTTCTTTGCCAGTGAAGAGGAAGGAGTTGAAAGGGTTTCATAATTGGAATAGAAATTCGCATATGCACTGAAGTACAGCTCCAATAAAACAAGAATTTCTTTTTTCAATGTTATCGGGAAGAAAACGGCAAAAGTTTATTTTTAATGTGATTGGAAGATGAAAAATGAAATGGTCATAAATTCACATAATATCATCAACAACCAATTTCAATAAAAAATTCTCTTTTTACTTTATCCTAGTATTGAGCCAAGAAATGTATATAAAGTTGTTAAAAACTTCAATCCCTTTGTAGCTATGGGGGACATATAAAGGGAATGTCTGAAGCAAGCAGTGATAACAGCTGTCAAATAATTTCATTAAAAAAAAAAAAAAAAAGAAAAAAAAAGAATGGAAACATTTTTATCAATTTGCTTTTTATATGAAAATAGACATTTTTTAACTTTATCTTTCAAATTAGAATGCTATTTCATGTTGTTGCATGTGGTGTTTTTGTTTTTTTTATGTAGTTTTGGTGTTATTTGTACAAAGCCCATATCCCATCCATGGCTAAATAGCCTTACTATGATAATTTGGTTCACTGTATTACATTGTGTGGATGAAAAAGCCCCCGCCCACAAAAAAAAAAAGAAAAAAAAAAAAGACTGATATTTGTATTTTGTTTTGATGGCAATAGATTTTAAATACTGTATGCGCTAAAAGACCAGCACAACACCTTCCATCAAATTTTCCTTCCATTGCTGCACTATGGATACTGTTTTACTTTTTGTTATTCACAAACAAAAACCAAAAAAAAAAAAAAAAAAAAAAAAAAAAGAGATTTTTCCTACTGCTCATTCACTGTCATTGTCTTCTTTTTTCTTTTTTTTTTTTTAATTCCTATCTTTCCCTGGTTATGCATTCAAACAATGCAAACACTTTGAAATGTCATTTCTAATTGGAAAAATAATTGTATAAAAGTATAGTTTAAAAGCTTCCATGATTTTTTTTTCATGAGGATTATATTAACCCAATATCTGCTGGAATTATTCAAGTTGAAAATTTAACTGTTTTTTAATAATCAGCTTGGGGTTCATTAAAAAAAATAATGTATATGCAATGTAAGAATATCTATTTATGTAGAAAGTTCTGTCTCATAGGCAGGACATAAAATGTAGATACAACAATTTTTGTAAACACCTTATAGATAGGATGATTGCGTCTATTGGGTTAATCTATGAATGAATGCATTTTATAATAATCAATAAGTGCTACATGATTTACTCAATCCTTTTATTTCTTTATCTATTTTGGCTTTGGGCATCATGAATTTCAAAATTTTGTATAAATAGGAAAAATACCAAAGAATTTAAATCAAAATTCAAGAAGGTTTTTAGAAACAAACTTAATGACCAGTTTTTTCCTCTATGACTCAGAGTTTGCTTTCAGAGACATTCCTGAATTTGTAAGACTACAAAAGCAAAATTTAAAAAAAAGATTGTTGTCTTACAATGAATCTCAATCCTTTTCATCATGCAACAAAATAAACCAAGAACCAATACACTGTTAGAACTTTCTCTTTCAGAGATTTTTTTGTGTATCAGATCTGTACATTTTAATATTTCTTGCTAAAAAAATAATATTGCATATAGTAAAAAAGTTACTAGATTGTTTTTTCAAAAGTGGTTAACTTTTCTGCAGTTACTACCTACAGTAACAAAATCTACATGTGAACATTTTTTTTAAACAAAAGATGATAAAAACATTGAATGAGCTAAGCAAAAAATGGTTTGGTGTATATTTTGTCATACATCTTGTTTTATCCTTATTTCTGGTCTCAAGTTCAAACATTTGATTCTATTTTGCTATTTTGTTTAACTGTTCTTTCTCTTTAATAAAGTGAAACAGAGACTTTCAGAAAGAAATAAGACTTTTGAAAAAGTAAAAATAAAAACACATTCTTTGTCCATAAGAGAAAACATGATTTGATTTTATTCGACAAAACAAATTTAAAAAATCTCAAATTATAGGAAATAAAAAGAGAGAAACTTAAATAATTTATACTATAAATTATATAAATTGAAAACATAATTTATCCAGGATATTTCAATTTATATCTATCTTTTAAATGTAAATTTAATAAATGTACAAAAAATTTTGAAATAAAACCTCCAATGTTAAAAATAATTAATGAATAAAAGAAAATATCAACAAGTGAATCAGAATTAGCAGGATAAAAGGCCTCCAAAAATTATATGTTCAATAATTCAATACTAATTGGAATATTTTTAAAAACTTGTAAATTATTTTCTATTGAAAGAATGTTTCTCTTCTGAGAGTCTCAATGAAGGGAAATAATTATTGTACAAGTGAGATATGTGATCATTTTTTAAATCTTGTTTCAACTTGCAGTTTACAATGTAAGAAAACCTTACATGTTGACTGCTTTGACATACTATATACCTCACAGACATTGTCTAATACTCACATATGCATGTAACTATGTTGTTGTCTTGTAATTATCTTGGAAAACAAATGCTTGTCCAACTTCTTTTGGTCAGAAATGAAACTAAAATATCCTAAAAGCAGAGAATAGAATTCCAAAGATGCAAATCCATTTTTTAACTCTTTATTTTTTTAAATTTTTTACAGAAATAAGAAAATGTTTACTGCCAATAGGTTTGGTTTCTTTGTTTAAAGGCATATCAACCTTCATGGATTATTTAATACGAAAGTCATCCTTGTAGAATAGTGGTACTATTTAACCCAAAGCTGAGGGGATAAGGGAATTCATACCTTTCCCATTGATTTTTGTGTAAAAGAGAACGTAATAGTGCAACTAGAGTTTGAACTTGCTTACTTCAAGGCTGCAGTCCAGCAATTTAGCCATTACATCATGGGGACTCCCTCTACTGCCAATAGTGTATATATATATATATATATATATATATATATATATATATATGGAAAGGAAAGGAAATTTTATATTTCAACTAATTGAAATCACTTTTCTCAGGGCAGAAGAAAAAAAGAACCAGAATGGGATAAGAAAATAACTATCTACAAATTAAAACAAAAAGAAAAAAAAAAGAATTAAATTTTTTATCTGGGTTCTCTTTAACCCTTTCCCTAGCAAGTTGGTCATTTTTTTTTTTTAAGATTTGGATATGTAAAATTATGCATTGAGTACAATGTTTTTAGGTTTAAATTGAAAATTAACTAAGATACTGGTATCCCAATGGGAGTGAAAGGGATACTAACAGAAGTTGCAATATATCTTAATTGAAAAACCTAAATTAAAGTCATATTTGTCAGATATACAAACAGTAAGTTATATAATGAAAAACAAAATATAGCAAAAAATAAGTTAATTTTTTTAATATGGAAAATTCCCATTTTTCTACAATTTAAAAAACTTTTATGAAGTTAAAATAAGTTAATTTTTAAGTAGCCATTTTTTTAATACAAAAATGAATAAAATACATCGAGATAAACGTGTTAGTAATCTTAAATATTTTTCTACCTATATAAAATAAAAATTTGAAAATATAAAGAATATATAACTGCTTTAACAAGATTCAACTAATTTTTTTCAACCAAGTTAATGTAAATGTGAGAAAAACATTTTAAAACTATGATTAATTAATACTGTTTAAGAACATTTAGAAAATATTTAATTAAATTTACTGTTTTAAAGCAATAATCCCTTGATATAAAAATAAAATATGGATAACAATTGCCATATCTGTAAGAATTTATTATTCATAACTCGTATTGTAAAAAGTAAATAAGGCAAAAATATTTTTCAGTTTTTAATAAAACAAAAATAAAAACACACGAATAAAACGGAAATTTTCTGGGTTTTTTTTAAATAAAAATTAAAAGCACAGGTATTCAAATTAAGTCCCTTGCATGATTTAACAATAATCTAAGGGAAGCAATCAATATATATTTTCAATATATATGTTTTAATCGTTATATCTAATCTATCTGCTGGTGTGAAAAAAAAAACATTGTACAATACGTAAATTATATATATATATATATATATATATATATATATATATATATACACAACTAGATTGACTATGAATTCATTCAGGACATAGCAAGCAGCAAAGTTGATATCAATTTTGATGTTAAAAAAGTAGATAACATGAAATAAATCTGAGGGGGGGGGAAATAAAAATTGATATTTGTGAAGCTTCAGAGTCGAGTAAAAGGTTACAAACTAAGTGAAGAGTAAACTTGTTGCAGTCAGTGAGATAAGCTTGCTGGCCTCTGTTGGATCATCAAGCAATTCAGTTTCAAAATTATTAAATTATGAAAGGTGAGTTGAAATCCTAACTTAAAATATTTATAAATTATTTTATGTTTCATTTGTAGGACAAAATTATAGAAATTCATTAAAACTTAGACTTATCCCATTATCTGGTTGGATTGTTGGGGTGCTATTTGTGTATCCCGTCTTAGGCCTGGTTTGAATTCAGAATTTTCCTTCTCCTTGACCGGTTGCCATACCAAGGTTAAAGAGCCTAGTCTGCCCTACCCATAGCTGGAAAGAGAGTAGTTGGATTAATACCTTTCCAACGGGAATTAGTGCAGTGTGAAATGCAAACAGCCTTGTTCAGGATTTTGAACTTTGGTCTCTTAGTTCACATCATTTAATGATAACCATTAGGCTCTGAGTGGCTCATTAAACACATTTCTAAACAAAATGTACCCAAAATTTATGAAAAAAGACTGATAATTTATAAACTGCAAAGAGATTACGACTTTCAAAGGTTACATCATAACTGGGTAATTTTAACAACTTGAAGTAAGGGTGGGGATGCTTTAAGGAAATAGTTTGCAACACTGCAAAACACAGAATATATTTTTTTTAAATCCCCTGGTTTCATTTAAAAAGGTTCAAGAACTTTTGAAATATTTTTCAATTAACTGCATATCAAATGTACTCAAGTCAAAAGTAATTTTTTTTTTTTTATTGTTCATATTAAATGTCCAATTACTTTTTTCTTAAGATGAAAATTAATCCTAAGTGATACCAAATTCTTTATTTTTTTATTTTTTTTTTAACTAGGCTAGAAATTTTTCTAGAAATTTAAGTTTACAATAAATTGAAAAAAATTTAATCTAGAAAAGCCCATCACAAAAGATTTAGTTTCCTAAAGACCCAAAAGAAAGAAGGAAAGGGACACATACAAATTGTTTTACAAGCTGATTCTATTAATTTTTTGCCTTCCATTTTACCCCATCATTCATCCACTGTTCATCACCAACATCACATGCTTAATGACTTGTTCTTGTGGTTGGAATTTTGTGATTCCATTGTAAAAACCAATCGACACAGTCCTTCTACTGCATGAGCACAGCACCCATATAACACTACCCTGTTGTATTTGTACATTGATAACCTAGTGTTTGGCCATTGAAATCACAAGGAGTTTTTGCCTGTTACAATTTAGGGTAAAATAGCAAACCAAAATCTCATCTGCATATCTTTTTTTTTTTTGTCAATGAATGAATAGTCTCTTAAAGGCCACCAGTTGCTTACATCAAAGTTACTTAACTTGACTAAAAAGAATATGTACCATCATTTAGTGTGAACTGATGATGCAGCAGTTCATGGCTGTAACAATGAGGGAAGATTGAAGAGATGAACCAGTCATTGCCTATTGAAGGCATGATTTTATATATATATATATATATATATATATATATATATATATATATACACACAAACAAACACATGTGTGTGTGTGTATATATATATATATATATATATATATATATATAGTGAGAGAGATTAGAAGAGACTGTAAGGAGTAGAGATTTTGCTCAGTATAAAAATAAACCAAATTGAAAGCAGCCTCTTTAACAATGGAATTGCTGGTGTATCAATCCAACATATTGGTCCAGTAACCAGGAGCAGACGATAGCTTCTGATTATTAAAAAAAAAAATTAAATAAAGCAAAAGCACCATTAAAAAAGAAGATTGATCTTTTCTACTGTGTGAATGTTGGTATTACAAAGGCAAGATAGAATGAAAGATGGAAATTTTTTTTTTTTTTGTAATGAAGCCAGTCCTACATTTGGGTCAATTTTTACTGGATCCAACTTGTCTGATAATTTTTATTTTTTTCTTTTTCATTGGAATCCCTCATTCTAACTTGGTTTGCTTGCCCTGTTTGTAACACATAATGAGGCGTGATAATGGCCAAGAATATGATGTGTGATGAGACATAGCCAAATGGCTAACAACTGGAGAAAAAAAAAATCTATTTTTTAGTTTTTGTGTGTCTATCAATGCCAAATAAGTCAAATGAATCTAACAATGCATAAAAAATGCAAAAATATAATCATTTGAACCAATCGGAAAAAGCCTGCCCTATTTGAAAGTCCTGTCAAAAGGGATTAAGAGCCCTCTGCCAAGGGGACAGGTTGTTATCAATTCAAATCCCACAACAACCACAACAACATGCCATAATTCATTCAAAATACATTTAACACTTCATGAATTCAACGAGCCTCAGATGCACAAGCTGTAAAATTCAGAACAAGTTAAAAAGTAAAAAGGAAAAAAATAGGGATAGTAGAAACTACCGTGACGTCACAGGGTACCATTACTAGCTTCTTTTTTTTTTTCACAGCTTGAATGTAAGATGACGTCATATAACATCATAGCTTTCTTACTCTTTAGTACTCAAAGGATCAAAGACATTTCCTAACCAGTTGCTTTTCATGATGAAAAGCTAATCTGTCATATATATTACATGGATATAATAATGCAAAAAAACAAAAAACAAAAAAGAAACCTTTCATGACATAATCAACATGTATCTATGACAAATGCCATTTAAATAACATTTTATGAATATCAGTACATTGTTTTCTTTTGAAGCAAAATCATTAGCTGTGTGTATGAGAAAAGAAAATGATTCCTGCTATTAAATATTCATATTCTGTCTCTTCTCTATCAGACAGTTCATATCTACCAGTAACCAAGGTTTAGAAAATGACAGGATATGTTTGTGTGTGTGTGTGTGTGTGTGTGTGTGTGTGTGTATGTGTATGTATATATATATATATATATATATATATATATATACATACATACACACACACACACATATATATATATATACACACACACACACATATATATATATATGTATAAATACAAACAAGTGTATGCAGTGATAAACATATCCACGCCATATTGCTCTTCATATGATAGATTTTTTTCTTTGTAAATATATTTCTAAATGGTGAAACTACTAGTGAAGAGTTTCCTTTGATACATGATGACCAGTTTGGATAAAACAAATCTATAACTGCATACATACAAGCAAATACATAAATTTCTATGTAAATAAATTCTAAGTATTTGTAGAACCTTTGTTTATATAGCTAAAAAAAAAAACAAAAAAAACAAAAACAAAACCAAAACAAAAAAAAAAAAGCAATAAAACCACAAAAAAATAACCTGAGTGTTATAACACAAAACTTGTATATACACTTTAAAGTCGATTATATAGTAATAATTAAAAAAAAAAAAACAAAAAAAACCTTAATCACTGTTTCTATCAGAGGGGCAGGGGATGACTGAAAGAGAATGTGGTAATTTGATTAATATTATTACTACTATTATGTTATTATTATCATCATTGTTATTATTATGATATTGCAAGTATTATTACCATGATTATTTTAATGTGTTAACACTAAGCCTCAATATAAAGAAAAAATAAAAATGAGAAAAAAAAAAAATGAGAAAAAAAAAAAAAAAATGAGGTGGGAAACTTTTAAGAATATTTTAAACTATAATCAAAACAGCTAAAAATACTCTTGAACAAAAAATCTAGACTTTCAACCATTTATTCTATAAAATGTGGAAAAATATACCATTAGCTTTTGTATCCTAGTTACCATTTCTAATAAATGTTCAAATGTTAGAAAAGAAAAAAAAATGTTGAAGCCTTTTTAGTTTTTTTTTTTTTTTTCTCTCTCTATTGAGTCTGTCCACCGATGACATTTCTTAAAAAAGGAAAAAAAAAAAAAGAAAGAAAATATATAAACTGTTCTTACTCTACTATATTTATCTATCTCTATATATACGTATATGTACATATGAATATATATATGTATTGTTATTGTTTGGTTGTTCCAAAGTTTATCTGCAATGACAAAACGAATCTAAAGCTAATAGATTAAACAAATTTTTGTGCATATATATGTATACACACGCTCGTACACTATATATATATATATATATATATATATATATATATATATATATAAAATGAATAAGTATGTTTAAGAACATATATATGCATACACAATGGTTTACATATACAATCTAAATAAAGATGATAGTAAAGCATTGTTGGATATGTGTTACCAGTGTAAGATAATCTCATCCTAACAATCATCATACTGTATAGTGCTTTTATAGGATCAAATTTTGAATGGGAACTGCTTATTCTTGTCTGTAAATTTATTTGTAAGGTAAAAAAAAAAAACAAAAAAAAAACGATTGGAAACAAAGGAAAGTCTTTTAGATTGAAAGTAAAAATTAAAGACGAGAGTATCAAAATCTAAATTAAAGTCTTTCAACTTATATTTGTGGGTGATTCTTTTTTTTATAAATTCTTTCTTTTTTTGTATCCTTTCTGCACAGACTAATCATGTATATTTTACCAAACTTAATCAACATTTATCAATTCTTATTTGTGTAAAACTACCGAAAGAAAAGAATGGCTATATAAATCTGACTGTAAAACAATGTAAATAACGATCCAAAATATGTAACACAATGTTGTACATGGCTAGAGAAATGTTCAAACACATTAAGCTGTGAGAAAATCTACACATAATACTTCTAAACTTCTTAAGGAGTACATTTTTGCTTGTTTTAAACAAAATCTGTTTAGATTTTCTTAAAGTCTCTGATGTGTAAAAGTACAATCCTATATCTCCACCAATCATCATTTATAAAGAAATAAGTGAAGCAATGAATGAGAGAAGAGATAAAATAATTTTAAAAATACATGAAGAAAGAAAGACAACATACACTGTTCAGGTTACTGGATCCAATAATTTTATATAAAGTAAACATGATACAATTTCTCATAAAGAAATGGGGAAAAAAAGTAAAATATATGCACTATGTATGTATTTTAAGTTGGGGGAGAAAAGATTTCTTTTTGACAAAGTCATTTATAAAAATTCAATTTTTTACAAGTGGAAACTTCTGCAACTAAAATTTTCTTTTAATTTATTTCTCCACATGGTGGACATCTGCTGATAGACAACTACTGGTAAGTAGACTTGAACCAGTACTGCCACCACCTGCTTTTAAATAATGATAATAACAATAGTAGTAATAATAATAATGATAATATATTAACAATTATGATAATAATGGTTATAGATACTAAATGCCAAATACTGCAGCTTAGGTCCCATATAAATAATACCTTTATCCCCAGGGTCTGTGCTAGGGTCTAATGCCTGCCCTCACCCCTGAATCTATGATACAGAAACCCCACTCTACTACATGTCAATTTTCATAAAGTAGTATTGAGAGAAAGTATCTGAAACCCGCCCTTCCGGGGCCCTGAAGCAGGCTTGCCTCCCCTCCCTCCAGAGGGGTTTGGGGGGTAGAATGCACCGGCCCTGTTTATCCCTTTGATAGACATTACATGTTCTTTGTTTATTGAATTGTTTTTATTTGAACTTGTTGATGTTATTTACTATTTTTGGTGAGTAAATTTGTATTAAAACGTGATTAAAAATGAGTTTTTAAAGTGACTACAACATGTACAAGGTGGATATCTGCTGACTTAGAACCTTGGACTGGACCCAGGAGAGTTAATCATATAAATGTCTGTGTGCGTGTGTGCACTACATATATATATATATATATATATATATAGGAAGAGAGAGAGACATATACAAACATACACAATAACTTTGCAGGCTGCAAAGGGTCATAAAAGAGTACGTATGTTAATAGTAAAGAGAGTTATTTTCAGAAAAGAAAGCAGAGTGGAAAAAAAAAATTAAGTCTAAATTTTTTTTCATGACTGTTTATTGTGTTGATTGTAGACCACTAAGCAGTTTATACTGCAAGTTGTGACAGATTCATTATAAAATTAAAGCATTCCTAAAAGTAATAGAAATCCTATGTTATCCAAAAACTATATATGTATACTAAAAGATAGATATTTACACATACACCTACATACACATATCCAAGTGTGCATTCCCACTGTGAATCAATTAACTGCTTTCTGATCTCTATAAATGTTGTTATGATTGTTTCATGTCTAAAGGTCAAAACTGCTAAAAGCAGACAATAAGCCAAAGTCATAAACCATGGAAAACAAAACAAAAAAAAGAAAAATGGAGAGACAAACACACAGACATTTACCTTCTTAGGTTGCCATTTTCTTTTGAAATAGTGGTCAGTATTTGTTTATTTTTTATTTTCAAAATAATGTTGAAAATTTAAAATTGTTTTCTTTTACAGATTTTAAAAGTTAACTTCTTTGATATTTGTTCTTTATCCTCAGCAGGAAAGATTATAAAGATTAGTTTTTGAATTTCATTTAAATATTTCCGGAAATTGAAAAAAAAAAAAAAAAAAAAAAAAGAAAAAGAAAAAAAAAAAAGAAACTTACCTTTCATTTTATTTTATTCAAATTGAACAGCTAGAAAATATTGTTATATGGAAATGAAACTATCAATAATTTTCTGGCTAACAATTTTTTCTATTTTTATCCTTCGTCTACATTTTATTTGAATGATGAAGATATGATCTTCTGATACTTTTAAAAAGTCCCAGTTTTTTAAAAAATTTCAACAGTTACATTTTTTAAAAAGGTTAAAACTTGCAATATATCATGTTTTCCTGATATTTCAATATTAATAATCACCTATATTGATGGAGTCTGTGTGCTAAACATTTTTTTTTTGGGGTTTTTTTCTGATATTTTGAATATATGTTATGCGATTTTTCATGTTTTAATTGTTAAAACACAAATTGGAAAAATGTACAAAAATATATATGTATGTATATATGTATATGTAATTTTGTCACATGTGTATTATACCAATATGCATATGAACCAATTGCATATATGAAAGGTATGTTTATGAGAGAATGTAAGTGCATATTATACATTAATTTATCCTTTAATCTATTTATCTCTTATATATAAATGGATATATCTGATTACAAAATGTACCTATTATAATATTTTTAGATATAAATGTGTGCACAAATGAATATGTATACATACATATATATATAAATTCCATTGGCAGATTTTGAAATAAAAAGAAGCCAGACCGTAAAAGTATTACAGTCTATTATATTGAATAGTCGTGTTACTTTATATCAATGCGAACTGCACATATTAAAAATGTATCTTGTTAAATAGCTTATATATATGTATATACACATATATATATATATATATATATATATATATATATATATATATATATATATATATATATATATATATATATACATATATATATATATACACACACACACACACACACACCCATACACAAATAGTATACACATAATATGCATATATATTATATATATATACACACACATACACACAATTTATATATATGTGCATATACACATAAACATACACACACATTATAATATGTATGCATATGCACATAATATACACACACACACACACACACACACACACAATATATGTATGCATATACACATAATATATACACACACGCACATTATAAACAAACAGAAAAACACTTATATAACTATACATATACAAATGCAAAAGTACACACACTCACATTCACATAAGGCGCCTCTGGTTGTGTAATGGTTAGCAAGCTCGGCTAGCAAACCTACACGAGTGAGTTCGAGTCTCATTGGGTGCCCCTTTCATATGGCCTTGTGCCACAACTAAGCAAAAAGCTTAGTAAATTTCCACACTCACATTCACATACACCTGGTGCAATATATACAAAAATATTTACTGCATATATAAAGTTGTACCTGAATTGTCATCAGGTGATGTTAACACCTTTTTACAAAGATCATTTACAAAGATTGTCCATCATCAATGATGGATGTACAAATTTTGTTTTCAACTGCTGGAAGAAGCTAAGTCATGTTATATTGCAGCATAGTAATTTTATGTCTCCTATGAGTTATGACTGAATAAAAGGTATATCTGTTGAGTGGCTTGGAATCGTGTTTTTATTTATGAACTACACTTTTCTTTTTAACAGCTTTACATAATATGGTGAATGAGAAGTTTTGATAATTTGCTAACATCAGGTACAATTTGGCTGTTCCAGTTGCTTTTGCAAAGTTTTGTTTGGTTTCATTGCTTTAAAAGCATATCAACGTTCATAGGTTATTTAATGCCAAATCCATCTTTGTCAAAGAACAGTAGTGGTACAGGGGAATTAAGGTTTATACTTTTTCCCAAGGGTAATTAGTCTGAAAGCGAATGTAATAGCATTGCTGAAGTCTGGACTCACTAACTTCGATGTTGCAGTTTGTTACAATGCCACAGGAATTCACTCACCTCAGCCATAAAGGGGGATAATCCACACAGGACTTGTGCAATGTTACTCACAAGATTTGCTTCTACATCTTGTTCAATGATTTTAGGCCTACCTGACCTTGCCTGATCATGAAGGTTCTTGAAATGCAAGTGAAATTTCTTTAATCATTTGGTTACTCTACTGCGATCAACTGTTTGAACTTGTAAAGCAAAAGTTTCTGATTTAGATTATACTGTACATTCTTTTGTGCAGCTTTCAAATCACACATGCAGTACAGTGATGCACAATGCATTAGCATACCAACCACAGCTTGAACTGTTTTGATCACTTGATATATACACCACAACACTTTTGACTTACCCTAATATTTTTTTTCTTTATATACCAGTATTCTATGTTTAGTGATAAGTATTATTCTAGCCAGATTTGTGCAATGGAATGGACACATAGTAAGACAAAAATGACGTTGCCTGACCATCAAGGTTCTTGCAATCTGACTAGTTCGTTGTTTGGGTTTTATGGCATATAAACCTTTGTAGGTTATTTAATGCCAAATCCATTTTCATACAAATAATCAGTTCTATTTCAAACAATTCAGTTTAGCATAAGTACACAGTTTAATTATCAAAAACATTTCTATATCAAGCTGTTCAGTTTAGTCAAACAGTTCTAATTCAAACAATTCAGTTTCACATAAAGTATGCAGTTTAGTTTTATTTAACCCATAGATTGGTCCTGAGTGAACCTGTGAGTGATAGCAATGAAGGGGTGCTCTGCGTTCCCCAAAGCTCCAGCATCATTGGAACCTCACCATCAGATTGTTTAGTGCGATATCCAGGACACTCATTGGGAGTGGGGTCACATCCGTCAGTAGAGGTTCACTTGGTGTATTCTACAGCCCCAATCAAATGAGCAATTGCAATCTAAGTGAAATTTCTTGAATCATATGGTTTTGTGGTAAGTATTATTCTGGCCAGATTTGCCCAGTCAACAGACAAAACTTAAATGTATACGGCAAGATAAAAACATTTCCCAATATCAAAATTCAAATTCATGTGCACACTTGTGACATCAATCTGAATGTTTGAATCCTGGACCCTCACTGTTGGCCTCCAGAGATGCATTGAAGACCTTGAGATGAGATGTTACTGTAAGATCTTGAATGCCTCATAGAGACCACATCATAAATGAGGAGGTCAGAAAAAAATAAAAAGTCACATGACAGCCTGTTTAGCATTGTGTAAAAGAGCATAATAGTGTGGTATGGACATGTGATAAGATCACTTGGCCTAGCAAAAACTATCCTGCAATGCACTGTGCCAGGAGAAAGACAAAGAAACAGATAGAAAAGGTGAGAAGATGACATCAGGGAATGTGTGGAGGTACCCGTGGTGTAATGGTTATCATTGTAGGAAATGGACACGGCGACACGAGTTCAAATCCTAGATGAGACTGATTGCATTTCACATAGCACTAATTCTTTAAATATGGTAATTAGGATATCACATGATCTAATTTAAACATGTCTTTTTAGTAAAGAAATTTATTTTGTATTTAAAAATGCTTACAAATCATATGTATAAATGGGATTTGACATAAATGGTTGAAATACGATTAAAACAAATAACAAAAACTTAATTCAAGAATGATGGCCAGGTGGAATTTGTTGTTGGGCCACCATTGATGACCCAGCATCTTTCTCTATAGTAAAAAATGCACACTGCAACTTGGCAAAAACACTGTCCTATCCAGTCCCAGATGTCATCCATATTTACCAACCCCTCCACTCGGGCAGGATATGACACAAGGTCAATTTTTAAGCGGAGTTTAACAGGTTTGAGTTCAGAGTTTTCCTTCTCCTAGACTAGTTGCCTCACCAAGGCTGAAGAACCAAGTCTGCCCTACTATTTACCCATAGCTGGAGGGAGAATAATTGGATTCATACCTTTCCCAAGGGTATTAATGCAATGTGAAATGCAATCAGTCTCGTCCAGGATTTGAACTCGTGTCACCGAGTCCATTTCCTACAACGATAACCATTACACCACAAATTAGCACAGAGCAAAATATTGCAAAACTCTTGACTTACCCTAATATATTGTTAATTTTTTTTTCTTTGTATATCAGTATTCAGTAATAAGTATTATTCTTGCCAGATTTGTGCAATGAAATAGACACATGGCAAGATAAAAATGACATTGCCTGACACAGTGAAATTTCTTGAATCATCTGGTTACTGTACTGTTGTACCATAGATAGATACACAAATATGGCCATGTGCAAAATAGACATATAAGGTTCATAACGATAGAACATATAAAGAACATAGGAATCTTGAAATTCAAAAACACGTAACGATTTCTTGTTCAGGTATGAAACCTTTTTTATTAACTTTGTGTTAAAGGTTTTGACATAAGGAGAGAGACAATCTTTTTATGCTGGCTTCTTCATCTGGCCCCTATCTCGCCTCAGTGAGCCCCAAAAGTCGAACCTCCTCATTCGGCGTCTAATCTCCAACTCTCTTCAAATTTTCCACAAACCTCTGTGCGCTTCCGGTGCGTGATGTCACTCGCACTCCGTCACCCGTTTCGTCTCGGACTATTATGACATCTCTGAGTGACACCTTCGTTAACACCTGCATCAAGGTTTGCACCTAACTAACCCATGTGCTGAGCCGAAAGGTTCTCAGCCTAACTGAACCCCAAGGCATGAACCGAAACCCCTCGGCCATTACGTTACACTGTGATCAACTGTGCCTTCACCTTTCTGGTTGCTTCTGTGGCATTATGGCCTAGTTTGAACTTTTTCTTACCTGTTTTAGTTTTATGATTAAGAAAAGCTTACTAGTTAAACTTATAACCAATGCAAAGATAAATCACCATAATATGAGACTTCTAGCAAGTTTCCAGTCTCTTGTATATTATTTGAAGGAACTTGAATTGTTCTAATATAGTTAATATAAGAAGGTGAGATGCAACTTTGATCCAAAATAAGTAAAGTTGGTGATCAATAGCTACTACACCAAGGTATAGGGGAGGGTGCTACTCCTTTCCCTGGATTGCTCCACTTTACCCTTGATACCTTATATTGCCAAGTGTTAAGCAAGGAGTTATCAAGTACCATTTTTAAAGTCTTTGGTATGATGCAACCTGGGATTGAACCCAGGTCTCCCGGACCATTGGTGAACAAAGGCTAAGATAATAAAATTGTTTACTATTTATAACATCTGTGCGTATCATATGTACCAATATAACAAATAGTAAAAGTTACCTAACTTCATTATCTTAACTAAAAGCCTTTGTTTTGGCATCAGTAAACATGAACAAGAAACTTTATGGCAAGAAAATCTAATTGATATTAAAAAAAAAAAAATTTTGAAAATGTCATTTTTAAGGTTTTCATTTTTTGTACATAAAATAGATTTTTTTATGTAAAAAGAACACAGAACTGTAATTTGAGCTATGTTAAAGCAAGTTTGTTCAGTTTATTGGCACTGTAATGATTTATAACTGACAAACCATGTTTTTTTTTTGGGGAGGGGGTCCCCAAAGTATGGTGATCAAAAACGTAATCGATGTTTTTTATGTTCAATTTTTGGAAAAGGTTATTCTCTCTTCAGGGATACTTTTTATATTGATTCTCCATAGAAAAAATATCATCCAAAGAAAACCAGACAAAAACGTATTATTCTGATGAAATAGTTTAAAATCATATTTATGTATTCTGTATTTTTAAATAAATTAACAAAATCTCAGTCATTTGTAATGAGCGGAAGAGTTTAATCAATGGAGGTCAATTTTAAACATTATATGAGAAAACAAAATTAAAAAATGACAAACGAAACATTTAAACTGAATTGATTTCTTTTATTAACCACAGCCTTAGAAGATTAAGCTACAAAAATGAATGGAGTCAAAAAAATAAAAATCAAAGATAAAAAAAAAAAAAAAAAAAAAAAAAAACCCTGTTTTGTCTTTACTTCAATTAGGCATCTGTATAAACAAACACTTATAACAAAAATGTAAACAAAATTTCATTCTTTATGTAATGATCATTAAAGAATGTAAAAATTATTTCATTGCAGCTTCATTAAAAAAGTCTTCTGAATTTTGATTGGTTTGCTTTGTTGGGTTTTATGGCATATCAACCTTTGTTGGTTATTTAACACCAAATCAATTTTTATGTCAATAATCAATTCTATTTAAAACAATGCAGTTTGGTTTGGTGGGTTGGGTTTTATGGCATATCAACCTTTGTAGGTTATTTAACGCCAAATCAATTTTTATGTAAATATGTAGTATAGGACCAAAAAAATTAAAATATGTCAAAAAGAAATGAATTCACAGAAAAGAAACACTCAAAACTTGAATCTCAAGGAAGAAAATAGTAGTCGCTTTTATTCTTGGCGATTACAGCGGACTGTTGTTAAAAAGTTCGTTCAATAGCGTTCTTCCTCACCTTCTCTTTTTTTTGGTTGCTATCAAACGTCTTCTTTCTGTATCACTCTTTCCTTCCGTGCACTTCGTCTTCTTGGTGATGACGGTGATGTTATCGTCGGCCAGTTGATAGTTATATCAGTCGGATTGCTATGACAGGCTGGGTTATGACATGGGTCAGGCGGCATGCACCTTTGTTGAAACCTGTTTGAAAACCTGTCTTGAACTGCTAAAATCTCGCTACTTGATTTTCTTATATAGCGATTTGATGGAATCAATTTGAAGGTTCCCGAAGGTTTGATGATCACCAGTGGAACAGTAGCGCAACACGTGAAAAATCACGCTTGAACTCTACAGGTCACTGCCTGCACGAGCGAGGTTCATGACATTTTTGGCCATCAGACCTTTGTACTCAATGGACTGATGACAGCTGATGTGCTCAAATGTCCTTTAACCTTGAGACCGCTGCAATTTAATGATGGTGCCCATCTGTAATATTACAAATAATCAGTTCTATTCAAAACAATTCAGTTTAGCATAAGTACACCGTTTAATTGTCAAAAACATTTCTATTTCAAACTATTCAGTTTAATCCAAGAATTCAGTTTAGCATAGGTTTGCTGTTAGTTCTATTTAACCCATAGATAGGGCCCTATCAGGTGTTACCACTCTGGGCCAGAGTGGACCTGGGAGCGATGGCAATGAAGAGGTACTCCACATTCCCCAAAGCTCCAGCACTGCTGGAACCTCACCATCAGACTGTTTAGTGACTTATCCAGGACACTCCTGGGGGGGGGTCTTACCCCGCTGCAGATGTGCAGTCAGTGTATTCTACAGCCCCAGCCAACTGGGCAATCTGAATTTTGAGTAAAATACCTTAAAATAAACCTCTTTTTATTGCTTTAAAAAACCCAAATAATTGCAGGTTTGGGGGGAAATTTTAAAAAAATAAAAAGCAACCTGGTGTATTTTACAAGAGCTTGTTTTTATACATACCAAGGCTATGCAGAAACATTGGGTTTGCTAAGCTTTTAGAACTTTTGAGATGTCATGTGATGCTTTCTCAGCCTACTTAATTACATATGTAATTATTATACTATCAGTGTTATAGTGTATTCTTGGAGTTTTAGTGTGTTTGGAATATCCAAGTAAACACTGCAAGCTACATCAAGGTCTTGACAACATTATTTACAGTATTGTACATAAAATATAAGTGTTTCAATGTTTTCTATTTATGTTCAAGAAATATTTTTGTAGGCTAGTAAAGCCGAAAATTTGGGGTCTGTTGTAACCTAACAAAATGTTACTGAATGAGAAATAACCAAAACAGAGATTGGGAAAGAAATGGAAATCTTTATGACATTAACAAAATATAATACTTGCCAGTGGCGTGAAGAAGGTAGCTGCTGATAGTGATGACTACTTTGAATATTTACACCCCCTCACAATAGTGTCTAACGTATTTATGAGGAATGGGACACACCCATTAATGTTCATAGGTTGGGTATAAAACAGGATGGTGGATTACAGGGAACATGATAAACACTTTTGGGACAAGAAATTAGGGGTCGGTTTTTGCATGGTTGTTTTTTTTACCTGTAACATATTTTCTTAAATAGTTTTAAAGATGTTGGAATTGCATCCCTTGCCTACTGACGAGCTCTAAAATTTGGCGTTAGGTGACACATGTTATAAATAAGCGTGTGGTTGCTAGAGATAACGGACGAGAGGAATAGATTTAATTCCGTTTATTTTAGATAAATAAAATTTGGTATGTCAGGAGAGATACGGGCCTTTTACCAACAGATAAAGGGCCAGGAGGAGAGTGGGTGTAAGTCATTCTCGAGCGGCTGTGTTGATATCGTGGCATGGTGTGTGACATAAGTCGGTAAGCTATAAGCCGTCTGTGGTAGTGTTGGAATGCGAGTTTGAATGGTAGGGCGTCTGGTTTTGTTTTTATCCGAATACGACGATCAATGGGGTTTCAATGGTAATTTATGATCTTGTTTTCTATTTGACTCCATTCTGGGTTATTCTATTCTTACCCCATGTTATCTTGCTGGTTTAACTTCTTGGATATGAAGGCTGTAAAGGAATTATATGAAATAAGATAGTAAAAGATAGGAGACGAAGATATCTTTTGTATTTTGCGTTTATTTCTGGGTTCTACAACCATTCAGTGGGTGAGGAAATTCTTCCTGAATATAAATGAAATGGTTGAATCTCCCAGTCAAAGTGCTAGTCATTCTTGGGTATATATGTCCAAATTTGGTATTTAAAGCATTAACATCTTAGACGCTTCTGGGAGATATGTCTAAATCCGGTGTTTTCAGTTGTAGTCATTAAGTCCGTTGTATGGCGTCTTAATTATGATTCTGACAAGTTCATTATTCGGTGTTTTTAGTCATAGGTTGTAAGTAAAAAGGCTACTGCTACTAGTGGAAAAGTTACCCACTTCCTGTCAGGGGCTTCTGGGAGTTTCTTCATATTTTTAATAATCATTTTTAATTTAATTTTTTAAATTTCTATTCCCTACAAATCTTCCCTCTCCTTTTTTAACTTTCGTTGACCTGTTACAAATGAATTTAAGGGGTTTAATGAGTGCAAGTATGTGACAGCCAGAGACAAGGAAGGAAGACAAAAGGCAAGGTAACAGATACAACAAAAGTGACGATTTTATTGCCGGAATTACAAACGTGTATGTAAATGTCCGTGGTGGTTGTGTGTGGTCTTCAGCTAGGATGGGTTACGTCGATAGCTGGTTTGGTCGAGTCGTGGTTGTGCGCAGCTGGACGTTCAACGAGGGTAGCTGGCGTAGGTCAAGTCGTGGAGATACAGCTAGATGTCTGATGCTGGTATTGGATGCAGTTGGACAGTCATTGCAGGCAGCTGAGGTCGGTTGAGTCATTGCGGAAAGCCGAAGTCAGTCGAGTCGTTTTGGTTGCTAGCCAGTACAGCGAGTCGTCGTGGCTTGTTGTTGTAATGCTAGGACAGTCCGTAACAGCGGGTCGTTACGTGGACTGGATGCTGTAATGCTAGAGCAATCCATAACAGCGGGTCGTTACGTGGACTGGATGCTGTATAGCTGAGGTAGGTAGAGTTGTTGGTAAATCGATGTCCCGGTTTTGACATTTCATTGGGTTAACCGGGGGTGTGTCGATCTATTTGCTAGCCCGTAACAACGAGTCGTTACGTGGGCCAGATGATGCAATGCTAGTGTAGTCCATAACAGCGAGTCATTACTTGGACGAGATGCTGCATTGCTAGGGTAGTCCGTAACAGCGAGTCGTTACGTGGACTGCATCGCCGGAGAATCATGGTCGGTAGCTATGACTTTGTCGTGCCAGTAAGCTGTGCGGGCGTATCATTAGCGGTAACTATGACTTTGTCATGCCAGATAACTTGTGCGGGCATATCGTTGGCGGTAGCTATGGCTTTTCTCGCCAAAGCTGTGCAAGCTTATCAGGCAGTAGCTAAGGCTTGCGTGCCAAAGCTGTGCAGACATATCGAGACGATAGCTAAGGCTTGCGCGCCAAAGCTCTGCACTGTCGAGCGAACAGGCCAGGGGGTCCACGACTAAGATTGGCGTTATCTTAGCGCTGCGGAGGTATCAAAGTGGGAGCTAAAGGCTAACCTGTGCCTTTAGCGCTGCGCGCCAAACAGACTAGCAAAACCGAGCGATAGTTAAGACCGGCTGGTCTTAGTGAGTCCTCTTCGTGTTTGCCTCCAGGCCGTCTATTTCGACTGGTCATTAAATGACCGCCAGAGACCTCTCATAGCCCTTAAAAAGCACCGTAAAAAAAAAAAAAAAAAAAAAAAGGTTGTTGAATCTACCACTAGAAGTGGCGATGAGGTGGGTGCAACCATGATAACATAGGACCCAAGCCTCGTGGAGACTTGCTGTACCGACCAACCTCAGCTTACCCGCATCAAACATCTAGCTGTATCTCCACAACTCAACCTACGCCAGCAACCCTCATCGAACGTCCAGCTGCGCGCATCTAAGACTGGACTATACCAGCTAACGACATCACCCATCTAGCTGAAAACCACATGCAACCACCACGGACATTTACATACACATTTGTAATTTATGACAATAAATTGCCATCCTTGTATTTGTTACCTTGCCTCTTTATCCTCTTCATTGTCTTTCGTTGCCACTACTCACAAGCATTAAACTAAAATTCATTTGCGGGGTTGACTCGCTTATTGGCTCCGCAACAGTCAGATGATAACAACAACCAAATTACCTGTACCCCGATCGGCACATGATAGAATTTCTCAAACATTTAAGTCTGTAGTATTATGGAGTTAGGTGGTATGAGATGAATAAATAATAATAATGCAATGTTAGCTTTTAGCATTGATTTATTAGACGAGAAGTACATAAAACGTGTGGTGCTGGAAACTACTCTTATAAAACAGGAGAGTTCATACTCTAATATTCTATGATCTAAGGGAAGTAATTTCAAGTTACAAAACAGTTTTCATTCAACACTGTCATTCTCTTTCATGCATACGTAATAACTTTTACAGGCAAGTAGTAATGATAGCTATATATAGTTAATGTCTTACCAGTTTGTTTTTATTGCAGTTAAGATAATAGCTTGGACCAGTGAACACCATGCATTTGCTGTTGAAATGTTTCTTTTAAGACTGGTGAATCTGTAATTGCTACTCAAAGAGGTACATAAAGTTGGGTTTTAAGGCATATCAATCATTGTTGGTTATTTAATGCCAAATCCAGTTTTTACAAATATATATTAAATGATTCGTAAACATATTTTGTAGATACATTTCTATATGGGTTTGAGCTCATTTTTTGTACAGTTAAATGCTTTCAAGTATTTCTATCTAACATGAATATTTCTATTTACTAAGAAGCAGAAGATCCTATTTACCCAACCCCTCCGCTCGGGCAGGATATGACACAAGGTCAATTTTTAAGCGGAGTTTTCCATGTTTGAATTCAGAGTTTTCCTTCTCCTAGACTAGTTGCCTCACTAAGGCTGAAGAACCCAGTCTGCCCTACTATTTACCTATAGCTGGAGGGAGAATAATTGGATTCATACCTTTCCCCTGGGTATTAGTGCTATGTGAAATGCAATCAGTCTCGTCCAGGATTTGAACTCATGTCGCCGTGTCCATGTCCTATGACGAGAAGCAGAAGATACCCCACAAAAACAATTACTGATGCCGACTACGCCAATGACATAGCAATACTGGTAAATACACCCAACCAAGCTGAAACACTACTGCATAGTTTGGAATGAGCAGCTGCAGGCAGAGGCCTCCATGTCAATGCACACAAAGCGGAATATATGGGCTATAATCAAACAGGTGACATCTCCACACTAGACGGAACCCCTCTTAAACTAGTTGACAAATTCACTTACCTAGGAAGCAGCATCTCATCAACCGAAAAGGACATCGATACGCAGCTATCAATCATATGGAAATCAGACCTAACCAATAAAATGAAACAGTTTCTTCCAGGCAGCTGTTGTATCGATACTGCTGTATGGATGCACTACATGGACGCTAACAAAACAGCTGGAGAAGAAACAAGACGGCAATTACACAAGAACGCTGCAAGCAATATTGAACAAGTCTTGGCAGCAACACCCAACAAGACACCAACTAGACGGCCACCTGCCTCCCATCACAAAAACTATCCAAGTTAGACGAACCAGACATGCAGGACACTGCTGGAGAAGCAGGGACAAGCTCATAAGTGATGTACTCCTAGAGACCCCCCCCCACATATGGCTGGGCAAAAGCAGGACAACCAGCACGAACATACATTCAGCAGCTATGTAAGGATACGGGATGTAGCCTTGAAGACCTGCCAGAGGCGATGAACGATAGGGAAAAGTGGCGAGAGAGGGTCAGGGATATCCGTGCTAGTGGCATGACATGATGATTTGTTTGTGCACAGTCAAATTGCTCCAAGTATTGTTATGTATCACTAACAATTCAATTAAACATCATTCATTGGTTTATATGCTGTTAAATGAACAAACAGTTCTATTTCTAACATTTGTTAGCACAGAGTTTAATTGTCAAACAGTTCTATTTGACTCTGAGATAGGACCCTATCAGGTGCTATCACTTTAAGCCAGAGTGGACCTGGGAGTGAAGGCAATAAAGGAGTACTCCATATTCTCCAGAGTTCCACAGACTGGAGCCTCACTATCAAGACACTTGTTTGTTGGGTGGGTGTCTTACCCTCCAGCAAAGATACAGTCGATGTATTCTACAGTGCCAGCCAACTGGGCTTAAACTAATGTTTAATGCTGTTACAGAGAAATATCCACTGGGATGTGTATTTGTTTATAATCTTTCTCCTAAGCTTCTAAGAGTCAGATGATAACAACAACCAAATTACCTGTACCCTGATCGGCACATGATAGAATTTCTCAAACATTTAAGTCTGTAGTATTATGGAGTTCTGAGCTTCTAAGCTTATTATTGCTGCAAGCTTGTTGCTTTTTTGTGCAAAGATGTCAGTGTATTTGCTCAAAATACTATATAAATTTTGTCATTTAAGACAATGTAACTATATAAATTATTTTTATATTTTGGAGGTGCCCTTGGTGTAATGGTTATCGTGACACAAGTTCAAATCCTGGATGAGTCTGATTGCATTTCACATAGCACTAATACCCTGGGGAAAAGTACGAATCCAATTATTCTACCTCCAGCTATGGGTAAATAGTAGGACAGACTGGGTTCTTCAGCCTTGGTGAGGCAACTAGTCTAGGAGAAGGAAAACTCTGAATTCAAACCTGTTAAACTCCGCTTAAAAATTGACCTTGTGTCATATCCTGCCCGAGCGGAGGGGTTGGGTAAATAGGATATAAATTATTTTTAGTTACAATGAATCTATAAAAAGTTTAGCTAAAAAGCTAAATTTCGGTTAATTTAGCCGCCACGAATTCTCGAGTTTTTTTGTGCTCTTTTCATGTTACATCAGAATGATGCTGTTTCCAATAGAATTTTCAAATATCAATTTTCTCACCCCACCCCACAAAAAAAAAAAAAAAAAAAAAAAAAAACAGTTTGATATTACCTAGATGGAGCAACCATCACCATTTGCCTAAGTTCACTTGCACCATATAGGTGACAGTTTAAAATGTTAAAAGTATTTCTGTTTCATTCTGTAGATAGGATGATAACCATAGTAAGACTTTAGCTCGATGGAATTATCATTGCCACTTGTCTAAATTCATTTGCACTACAAGTGACAGTTTAAAATTTTTAAAGTATTTCAGCCACTCCATGTGCAATATGCAGCCCTAACTTTGGGCTATGAAATTCTGAAAAAAAAAAAAAAAAAAAAAATTTCCTGTATATAATACATTTCAATCATACATCCTAGATGCATCAAGGTGGTCTTCAGTGATGCAACTGTCTACATTGCCGATTTCGGGTTATTTTTGCATCATATCGGCTCCGAGAGAAACCCCGGCATGACTCTGAAAGAGCCAAGCCGCCTCCTTGATCGCGACATGCTACGCTCATGCCTCTACCAAAGCAAAAAAAAAAAAAAAAAATTTATACACACCAACATTTTAGAATTCGTAGCAGCTAAATGTAACCGAAATTTAGCATTTATCCAAACTTTTTATTGGTTAATTATGACTAAAAATAATTTATAGTTACATTATGTCTTAAATGACAATTTATATAGTATTTTGAGCAAATACACAGACATCTTCACACAAAAATGCAACAAGCTTGCAGCAATAATAAGCTTATATTAGGATAAAGAAGATTATAAACAAATACACATCCCAGTGGATATTTCTCTGTAACAGCATTAAACATTAGTTTGGATTATAGATATCACTTAATATGGTCATCCTGTCTTGACTATGGTGAGGCATATGGCCAGAAAAAAGTTAATTATATAGTTATTGTGTAAATCATGTATCTTATATACAAATGATTTGGGTATATAATATAGAAAAAAATTGAAATAACCATAAGAAAATGCTATTTCTGAATAGCACAGAAAATATATGCAATTTCATGAGTTTTTATTTATTTATTGTTATCAATCAATTTGTTTAAAATCAAGTGATAAATCAAAAGAGATAATAAACTCACAAATTTTCTTTTAATCAGTTATCAAAAAATATTAATCTGTAATTGTTTGGTTAAAGTAATTTATATTTGGCAGCAAGTTGCCATAATATTCAAAAATGTGTTTAAACTAATGATAAATTAGACCAAGTTTAAATTTAAAACTATACAGAAAATACCTTTATCAAGAAGCAGCCCACATGAGACATGTGTCACCATTAGGCAGGCTTCACTTGTATTTCTTCTTTGTTGGAATTATTAGAAAATAACAAACTTGAATTAATGATGTTTTATTTTGGTATAAGATTTAGGTTTTTACATCAAGTTAAGTCTTTTAAACTTTGTTGATACAGGAGCAAACTCGCTGAGTTCTGTTCACTGTGGTTTCCTGGTCCTAGGGACCATTCTGGACTCTAGTGGTCAACTAACTTCTACCTAGTGTCTTCCCTTTTCAAATCTCCTACACAAACTACTGTTCCCAACTCCTACTTCTTACTCCTACTCTTTCTCTTAATCTTCTACCAAAAGAAATGGTTCCTTATTTTGCTGCCCAATTTTGAATTCTTGGCATCAGTGTCTCTACATTTTTTTATTTTTAAAACATTCACCAATGGCCATTTTATAAACCTTAACACACTACTAAAAACAATTTTATTTTTATTTATTTTTTTTTAATTATAATAATTCAAATTACCTCAAGTAATTTTTTTAAAATAAAAAGATCATCTGCATAACTATATCTTAGAACCAGGTAAAGTTAATATTTTTCTTTCGTAAAAAGATTTTTTTCTATAAAAAAATTTTGAAAAATTGAAGTCTTTGATGAGTCATTCAGAAAAGGTTTGTGAACCTCACTGTTTACCCATGACTGCAATAGATCTTTAAAAAAAATCTCTTGAGATTAAACTTGACTTAACTATAGTAGACTTTTTTAAATACCAAATTTATAATTTTCTTTGCTTCAAATCAAAAAATAGAAATAAAGTAAAAATAAAAGTTTTGCTTTTCCAACAAAAAACTTTTTCATTCAGTAAATACTGTTTTTCTCTCTTCTCTAAAAGGGGGAGTGAAAAACAGAATACCTGAAGTATAAGGGAGATTACTGTTGCTCGGAATTTCATAAGAGTAACTTCCCTTGAAATCGCAGAAATTTAGAAAAATTATTCCAAGATAATTCAAAATAAATTCTTTGTTTGCAAAAAGCAAAAGTTAATTCTTGGATAATTTTAAGTATTTTTTTTTATGTTTGATAATTTAAAAATATTTTTTTTTTTCTAAATATTACCAATATTTTAAAAATGGCTGACTCTGAATGATGAATACAACTTTAAACGTGTTAAATCAATCTAAATATGCCCTATTAGTCATCAAATGTTATTAAATAAAGAACTAAGAAATATTGAAATTTTTAACTTAAAAAAAAAAAAAAAAAAAAAAAAAATAAATAAATAAATAAATAAATCCGACAATTATTTCCATATACTTGATGAAAATAAGTTTTTATATATATATATATATATATATATATATATATATATATATTGTATTCTTTTTCCAAATAGTATAAAAATTATGAATAATTGAATAAATTTATTTTAATACATGTGATCAAAAATCTTAAGATTACATATAGGTTAGTGGGAAACTATATAAAAATATTAGAGAAAGCATTTTTGTTCATATTTCAGAAATTTTATATCTCAGTAAATTTCTAAAAATCCAACTTAAAGTGAAAATTAAAACGGTAAAATCTGTATTCAATTTAAATAAAATAAGACATTCTCAATTTTGCATGTCTTTAAAGACATTTCAGGATGATATTTGAAATATTTAAAGAAAACTTATTTTGGATCATTTTATACCTAGAAGTAGGGAAGTGCACTCTTATTTACATTTTTTGCGTAATTGTTTAAGAGAGTTTTTTCTTTTTGCACATAGGCCTATCAAATACAAATAACTTTTAAACAGTTCTATGGGACCCTAATGGGTATTACCATTTGAGATCAAAGACTAGTAAGGCTGAAAAATAGTATCCATTTTCTTAAAGAAACTTATTTTTGCTTACAAGTCTAGACTTACAAGTTAGACTTTGAAATTCAAAAGAAAAACATTTTCCATTTTACTTCATTTTTTTTTTTAAATTTAGTTTCAAGTATTTCTATCTAGTTTGATAATTTATATACAATTTTATGATTTCAACAAATAATTAACTGTTATAGCTTCAAGTAAGTATTTTTCATACTAATAATTTATTCACAATTTTATGGTTTCAAGTAACTAATACTAAACCTATTGATGGAACTAACTAGAACTAAAAGTCTGGGTCAGAGTATTTTACAAAATGATCTTGAAAAGCAATATCATCAAAGCAACTTGTTTTTAATACTAGTATTAACCAAATTTTTGTAAGATATCTGCATCTGTGAGAGTTTTGAGAATAAACTTCAGGAACTCAGGGAATTAAACTGGTGCCACGCCAAGCATATGCTCCTCCAGACGTAAATTCTTTTAGATTATTACTTGTTCAAATCCACAGCTCACTTCCTATGATTGTGACACTTTAAAAACCAAGAACTGCTGTGAAGGAGTTCATAACCTTGAAGGACAAGAATTGGTATCAGCTTGGGATAAAAAAAAAAACAAAAGCAACAAACTAGCAGCTTAACTGTTTTTTTAATTGTTTTTTTTTTTTTTGTCAATTAAAAGAACAAAGCAAATAAGTCACCAAAATATTGCAAAGTGATGCTAGGTCAAGTCATACTAAAAAAAAAAAAAAAAAAAAAAAAAAAAAAGGTACTTGATGCTGCCTTGCTTAACACTCGGCATTATAAAGGTAAGGATCAAGGGTAGAGTGGTTCAATCCTGGGAATGAAGTAGTGCTCTCCCTGGTGTAGTAGCTATTGAAAAGGGAGCCTTCGGGTCACCCTTGACTGCGGTTGCCAAAGGGATTTATTCAATTTCAGACCAAGTCAAATTTGACATGAAGTCATTTTATGTTATAGTTGGAAGTTGGGGAGAATGCATGAATCAAGACTCATGCATGGCTGTCACAAAAAATGCTTTATCCCTTAGACATTCTCCTTTCAGGGCAGCATGGGCACTAAGCTATAAACTTAGCTCTTCTCAGCAGGTATTGCCTGGGGGTGGGAAAGGCTCCCAAGGACCAGGCAATCAACTTTCAATAACCCACCTAGCAGAAATTACAGATGTGCCCATACAGGGGCTTTATTTATTGAAAATGCAGCTTTGAAATTAAAATAACAAATACAATATTCATTTTGTACAAAACTGGTGAAAAAGATAACTTACCCCTTCATGCGGAGAGCATGAAAATGTGTCTAGTGTGCCAGGTTTTTTTTGTTGGGAAAAATGGCTCCCATGGATACAAAGAATTTATAGCGAGTGCAGCAGAAGCGATGCCACATGTGTGCAAGTTGTGCCCCTACAGAATCAGTATATAAAGAGGTGGTTCTGGCACTTAAACAGCAGTGTGATGGAACTAAGATATGATTGCAAGAGGCAAGTGTGATTGAAAGAAATACTATATTCATTTAAAAACGTTTCTATTTAATGGTATATCAACCTTCAGTTGATGTGCTATTTTTCTTTTTTTTTTTTTTTTTTACAATGATTTAGTTTTCATTAGATTTAATGCCAAAGCCATCCTTATAGAAGAACAGGTGTAGTGCTATTTAACCCATAGCTGGGAGGGGTATGAAGTGGGGTTCATACCTTTTCCCAAAAGTATTAGGCAAAAAGAGATCCTAAGAGAGCAAGTGGCGTCCAGCACCTTAGCCATACTCTCTCCCGACCCCTGCAAAACACAGAATCTGCATATTAAGATTAGAAAACTATTTCCTGTTTTCTTTACAAGCAAATTCATGTGATGACCATCCTTTCACTAACCATTCAACTAATAGGTCAACAGGAATTTTGACTAGAAATTTTTTTTTTCCTCCTCATACATGTGAAAGCACGTGCGATACCATCTCCTTATCAGCTGCTATCCAGGGGTGATAACACAGTTTCGGGAGCTCAAGGCGGTACTGCCACCCCTGGCACTACCAAGCAGCTTTTCTCACTGGACAGGGTATTAAGAGAATCATATATATATATATATATATATATATATATATACCAGATCAATTAAATGCAGAGACTATATTGGACGTTAATCTTCATTTTCTGAGTGCAGTTTGTGATTTAAAAAACGCGTTTACTTTCAGTGGTTGATGTTATTACGCGTTTACAGTAACCATTTCTTATGTAATCACATGGGAAAGGCGTTTCCATGTGTATTACCTTCATCCTGAAAACTTTCTCGCTTTTGACCAAATCCAACTTGATGCATATCATGCCGTGGTCTGAAGACTTATACTTGAAAACTTTTAATGGGTTATGTAATGATTTTCTAGAGCAGTTAGGATGGAGACAATTTTTTTTTAATGTAAAGATTCTATCATGTCAAGCATACAAGAGTCAGTCAGACACTAAAGACACTGTCTGCACCATAATGCAAATTCACTCTTCTAGAAGTTTGGAGACAACATGCAGTACTGCTTGGCATTCATGTCTACATCATGGTGTTTGGGGTGTTCACTTGTGATGGTAACATTATGCCCAGAATCATTTTCTCATATGAACGCACACAGGCATCCATCAAGTGCCTGGAGGAGGTAGTGTTGCTCTAGATCAAGAGGGTGGCAGATGGAAGACTCTACATCTGACAACAGGACTGCACTATGCCACAAATTGGAGAAACCAGTGTTGGCTGTCAGAAAATTTCTTCAACCATATCACTCAAATCCAGTTGCCTAACTTTCTCAGATTGCAATCCTCTTGAGATGTGGTCGAGTAAAAAAGACCAACAAAACTGTACAACACCAAAGGGGAACTGAAGGCAAGGATAAGGGCAACATTTACCTGGAGAACATTGGAAAATCTTGCAGGAGATTCCAGTTACCTGGTTGTTGATGTCTGAATAAATTTATCTACTGTATTTCAAGATATTTTTTATGTACTTTTGGGAAACATTTTCAGTTTTGTGTAATTTAGATGACAATTTACTCATCACATTATATACATACACACATTATTTAATATTTATAATCTTTTATTTTAATGTCAGTGAAATTAGTCTTAAAACTAGGCTTCCAAAATACATGTCAAACTAAATCTAGAACTAGTCTACCAACAAAATGAGACAGAACGCTATCTAAATCACATAAGTAACCAGTAACTTTCAGCAACAAAATTTAAAAAAAACAAAAAAAACTCATTTATAATATGCATGGACTTTTTAGAATTTGTAGCTATTAAATTGCAACTAAATTTAATATTGGTTCAACTTAAAAAAAATTTTTAAATGTCTTGAAATGAAAAATTTACACAGTATTTAGTGCAAAGGTAGACAAATTCAAACAAAAATGTAACAAACTTATGATAAAAAATAATTTCACTATCATCATTAAGTCCTGCTGATAGCACAACGTTCCCCGTTTCAATCATCTATCAAACTAGATTGCACCCACTGTCTGTACAGAGCTGATGTATGTAAGTCTTTGCTGTTTGTCTAGGTATAGTAGTCGATAAGATAACATTCCTTACACAAATTCCAGTGGTTCATGAGCATTTTTATTTAACACATTAATTATTTAGTTCTTGTATACAATGCACATCCTTGACACTTGGACAGAAAAATCTGGAAAAATAGTCTGTTTATACACAAATAATTATATTAGTCTTACTATTAAGTTTATAACATGAGGGTAGATAATATTACCATTTATACAAAAATGGGAGTTGAGGTTGTAGAGTTCTGTTGCCTCTTGTTATATTAAAAGGGAAGAACAAATGAGTTGACGAAGATATTGGTAGTTTTCAAAAGGGAAGATTTAATAACAGCTTGAGACGAAAAGAACCCTTGTGCTGTAAGTCGCAGGAAGAAGAAAACAGTTGTAAATAGTTGAGCAGGAATTTAGCACTCAGCCAGTGGTCTGGTTGATTTTAGGAGAAAGGAGTAAAAGGTGAAAGAATGATCTCCTAAGGAAACAGTGGTCGAATATTGAATGTGCTCTCTCTCGTGTTGAAATGTCCATCAGTCTGCAGCAGGAATTGGCCTGGGTAAGAGAAAGAATGCACTCTCTCATTAAGGCTGGTCAGTCCTGCTGCTAGCAAGTGAGGAAGAGAAGAGATTGAGGGAATGTTACCCAGCCTTTTATATTGCCCGGGGAGGTGACCCGGGCCGAATGACATTAGTCATTCTTGTTGGATGAAATATATAAATTTGAAATGCCAACGGCCAAAACAATTCCCACACTAAATAATAATTTGAAATTCTTTCTTCCTGCTACAAGTTCAAGCCTATTAACATATCTGATCATTATAGATTGGTTGTGTTTTGTGGCATATAAGCCCTTATAGGTAATTTAATGCCAAACCCCATTTATACATAATATACATGATTTCTGAGTAAATTGGCTCACTTAAAAATGTTACCTCCAGCCCGAGTTCATTTGTTTGAACATAGATAAATGGTTTTCAGTATTGTTAACAAACATTAATAATTCTATTTAGGTTCTTGAAGGAGGATTGGCCAAAGAAATTAATGTTATGCAAAAGTTAAATAGAAGCTCCAAGAACAATACAAAAGTTAACAGCATGACACTAAACTCTTCTGTCCCTGGGTGCATATACTTAGATGTAGTAATGCATATAGGTGTAAGCAGGTCTAAATGTGTGTGTATATATATATATATATATATATATATATATATATATATATACACACACACACACACACACATGAATGTTGGTTGTCACTAAATCACTTTGTGGGTATGTGTCAAACCAAGTGCAATATAATATGGAGAGTGCTCAATATCTAGGATAGAGCTATTACATATAATCCATGGAAAATAGTCTGCGAACCTGGGTTTCATGGAGTCTTTTGCTAAACAACAATCATCAGGCAGTTGTTTTGCAAAAATCAATATGAAACCTAGGGTCGCAGACTATTTTCCATGGATTATCTATTTATTTTTATCATTATATATATATATATATATATATATATAGGCAGAGTATATATGTATGTCACTTATGAGTTCGTCTTTACTTTTCCAGTAATATCCTGCATGTCTTGTTTTGGATGATTTTTGAGATGGGAGGTAGGCGGCAGTACAACTGCTTTTTGTGGAATGTTGCTTCCAGAATTTTTTCAATATCACTCAGAGCATTCTTGTGCTGTTCCTAACTAGCTTTTTCTCTGTATGCTTAATCAGTGTCCATGTGGTGCATCTATATAGTGGAATTGACATGACTACTGCTAAGAAGAAATAGCGTTTTGTTTTATCGGGTATGGACCTAGTCACACAGATATGCAAGTGTTGACCGACCAACAAGAACTTAACTACAACAGCTCTGTACAGGCACAGGATGTGGTTTAGAAGACCTATCAGAAGCAATAGATGATAGTGACAAATGGTGAGAGAGAGAGTCAGAAAAATTTGTGCTAGCAATGTGACATGATGCTAATGATGTGTATGTATTGTATTTGTTGCTGCCTCCCACCAGACAGGACTTGACACAAGGTCAAAAGCCTGAAAGCCAATTAAAGTGGGGATAAAGGGGAGAGGAAGGTCGGGAACGAGCCGAGACTTGAACCCTGCTGGTCTGTGCTGCTCATCGACCCACTAAGTGCAATGTGGGTCCAATGAGGCAAGCAGTTTCACGAATCCAAATTTGGATCTGGGCACGTATGCCGGGTTATAGCTTAAGCTAGACAACAACGTCTAGTGCTATACATAGAGGACAAAGGTTGCAGCTCGTCCAACCGAAGTTGGGAGCCTTTCGGCCTCGAATCTGCCATTGTTCAATACCCCATCTGACATGAATGCCAGACGGCCCAGCCAAAAGGCCGGGGAAGTATGATCATGTGCATGTATATCGATATTGGTGCAAGTATATCAGTATGGATATTTATGTGCATAGCTTTTGGTTTGGCTTCTATGTTAGCGAGTTATTTCATGCCAAAGTCTTCCTTGTAGAACAGCATTGATACTAGTTAACTCATAGCTGAGATTGTCCAGTCAGCTGGGGCTGTAGAATACATTGACTGCACCTCTGCAGAGGGGTAAGAACCCCCACCCCCAAAAAGTGTCCTGGATATGACACGAAACAATTTGATGGTGAGGTTCTGGGAATGCAGAGTACCCTTTCATTGCCATAGCTTCCAGGTCCACTCTTGCCTAGAGTGATAGCACCTGATAGGGTCCTATCTATGGATCAAATAGAATTAAACTGTGTACTTATTCTAAACTGAATTGTTTGAAATAGAACTGTTTATATGTCTAAAAATGGATTTGGCATCAAATAACCTATAATGGTTCATGTACCATAAAACCAAACCTAACCATAGTTGAGAGGATAAAGGAGCTCATGTCTGTTGGGATGTGGTTGCTCTGACACCAGTGAAAAATATAGTGAATATAATGGAAAAACTTTATAGAATTTATTAATAGAAATTAAAACAAAGAGAACAAACATGTATGAATGCAATAAGAAAGTCCTTTCGTAAAGTTCTCTATCATACATATGGAAAACAAGAGGAAAATCTATATGCGAATAAAAGAAAGGAAAAGTCCTTTGATGAAAGAACTCAGTGGGGTGGGATGTTTGTGTCAAATTCCTAGCTCCTTGTGTCCAATGAGGTCTGGAACTTGGTAAGTTATCAAGGCTTGAGTCTCTTGGAGTAATGCTGGTAGAAAGAGGGTTTGTGATGTTTCCACTTTCTCCTTACATACTATCTTAACCAGATCCTCAAGTGGTCAATCACAGAATTATTTTCCTAACGACCTTTTGTGTCAACTAGCACCAAATAATAGAAATCAATGACAGTCAAGGGAGATAATCCCTACACCTTTTTGAAGGGTATTAGTCCAAATGTGAATGTAATAGCACAACTGGAGTTCAAACATGCTTATTACGATATTGCAGTCGAGCATTATAGCCACTACACCACAGGAACACCCTCCTGTGTGTAGTCAGAGGTTTGATTAGCTTTAATCAAAATCTGCAGTCAGCTAATCTTGTCTTAACACAATGTACAATTTAGTTATTGAGCATCCTAAGTTTGGTTTCTTTGTTTAATGGCATATCAACCTTTGTAGTTTATTTAATGCCAAAGCTATTCTCCTAGAAGAACAGTAGTGGTACTATTTAACCCATAGCTGGGAGGATAAGAGGGTTCATACCTTTCCCAAGGGTATTTGCCCGAAAGTGAACGTAATAGCGTGACTGGAGTACGAACTCACTTACTATGATTCCGCAGTCCATCGCTTTAACCATTATGCTACGAGGACACCTCTTGAGCATCCTATACTAAGCAGAACCTAACAAATATTTGCCACAACCAGATAAGTGAATTTGACAAGCAGAAATGTACAATGCCATGAATAAAATGCAGTGACTAACAACACGAGTATTTACCCAGTGCCTCCACCTGAGCAGGATGTGACATAAGGTCAATTTTAAGCAAACCTTAACATGTTTTAATGAAGAGTTTTCCTTTTCCTAAACAGGTTGCTGCACCATGAATAAAGCAACCAGTAAGCCGAAGGGAGAAAAGCTGGATGCATATGTTTCTTAATGTATGTGAGATGCAAAAATACCAGCCTAGGATTTGAACTTGGGTCACTGTGTCCATTTCCTTCAATGATAACTGCTAAACCATTAGAATCTCCGTGATTTACACTATAAATAGAGAAGAGACCTTTCATAAGGAATCTTACAATATTTGAGATATTCGAAAGATAATCCGGTGGATAGGTGACTTTTCCAAGAATGAGAAAATCCAATGTGAAAAAACTGAAAGGAAAAAAGTCTGGAGGAATAAGATGAAAGGTCCAATCCCATTTCTTGGTGTACTAATAGACACAAGCAATATTGACTGATTTACTATCTCAACATAAAAAACCCTACCAACATTAATCCCTGCACCCTCAATTTCCATAGTGAATGCCCCTTCCGTTATAAAAGAACTATCATATAAACACTTACTTCCATAACTAAACTACTACCTTCCTCCCAAACTATCTTCCTAAACGAACTTAAAAATATAAAAACGATCTCTTAGTAATGGTTTTCCCAACTACATTGAACCAGAAATTAAAAATTTCACAAATAAAACTGAACATAGACAATACCCTAAACCATAATCAATCAAACTTTTACTACAAAAAAAAAAATTTCATAGTAATTATAAGATAGATGAACATATACTATAAAATATTATCCCAAAAAAATCTCCCAACCAAGACGAGAAATGGAACCTCTAAGAAATAAGGAACCACCGTGGTTGGCCCCCGCCCCATGGTGGTCCAGAGTTGGGGGTGAATAGAAAAGAATTTGGGAATGGAAGAGAGGCCTGTGTGTACCAAGTGCTAAAAGAGAGGCCAGATTTCACCAGTAGTGTCTTAATGGGAGGCAAGAAGGTTAGGGCACTGATTGATACTGGAGCATCAGTATCTCTGGTTAGTTCTAAGACCTCTAGACAGTTAGGGAGAAGGGAAAGGTTGAGGCCAGTGGATTTACATTTAAGCCAGGCCAACAGCAGTAGAACGAGGATAGAGGGTATGACATGGCTGTCGTTTCAATTAGCAAGGGTTAGAGGTGACATGAAGGTATATGTAGCACCTGATTTGTGTGGGGAGTTGATTCTGGAGAGTGACTGGCTTATGCAGCACAAGGCACAGATCGTTTCGACCCAGCCACCTTGACCTTGGACAGAGAAGAGATACTGCTAGGGGAAGACAATCATGAGCGACTACCTGTGGTAACCCAGGCAGATATAAAGCTGCCCCATAGAACCACTGCATCTGGGGAAGGCGAGATTATGGTATCTGATACAGACTGCTATTCAGGGCTCCCCTGAATAGCGGTCTGTATTAGATAATCCCAACGGACAGGTATGATAATAACGAGGGAGAAGTGACAGTGTGTAGCTCATTAGTGAAGGGATCAGGGACCGTACCTCGGCTAACAAAACCATCAGAATAAAGCGAGAGGAAGAGTTAGCACAGGCCTACCCTGTAAGAGAAGTCGAACAGGTGAGGATCAGAAATGAAAATAGGTCTTGGAACAGGATAGAGGTGAAATTAAGGTATGAGGACAAAACGGTCCCTGAAAGATAAAGAAGATTTAAAGGGTTTGCTAAGTAGCAACCGGGAGGTAATAGCAATGACCAATAAGGAGCTAGGACAGACAAAGACAGTGGAGATGAGGATTAACACCGGTGACCACCCGCCTATCAAGTTAAGGCCATATAGGCCCCCAGTCCACAAAAGGAAATTAGTGAAGGAAGCAGTGAAGGAGATGATGGACTCGGGGATGATTGAGAGATCCAAATCTCCCTGGAGCTCCCCTATAGTGATAGTTGCAGTGTATTATAAAGTACACCTGAGAGATGGTAAATTGGACCAGAGTTTGGGTCCCTAGTATAGAATAGTACAAACAGGCCCAGTGTCCTTTATAATATGGGACGGGCAAGGTAAAGGGAGCACATGCAAATGACAAAGTTAGCTGAGATAGAGGACTGGAAGGTGGATTGTGTAGCGACAAAACAGAAAAAGTTGAGGAGGGCCACTCTAGTAGAACCGGAACTATAGGAAAGTGATAGTGAAGCTAGCGAGGAGATCGAAATTAGCCCCACTACTCTTCAAAGATTGAGGGAGATAGCCCAACCGGAGGTTGAGTTCTGAGAAAGAGACTATTAACCCTAGTGATAACGAAGAAGACAGATCAAGCGATTGGAGACCTGAAGACGAAATTCCGTTAGCTAAATTACATAATCAACGAGAGGCTGAAAAAACACTTGATGATGTGCAGAGAGTTATCCTTGAAGCTCGGTTTGCGGGGAGTGACGCACTTAGAGTAGAGGATTAAATGAAAATAATTATTTTTTGTGTGCAGATGTTATGTTGGGCGAGTGACAATCTGGGGTCGACTGTGCAGCTTTCATCGGCACTAGACAGGCCGCGTAGAAGGGTCCCCACGTGGACTAGTGCTGGTGGCAATGAGAGTTGATCTTGTGATTTGTCATTCCGCAGTGCAGCCATCTGATGAAAATTAAAACGAGACAATTATGTAAGATAGACTGTTCTCTTGCCTCTTTCAGACATGGACGTGAGAGGGCTCGGAGCGCTGATCTTCGCTGCTAATGCCTGGGAGCACAGTGAAAACACCGTGTTTAAGAAGACGAGCGAGGTGATCATAACTAGATCAGAGTGGTTAATAACATTAGTGATAGATTTACAACTGTATGAATTTACGTGCCTAGTGAAAGGGCAAATTATATATATATATATATATATATATATATATATATATATATATATATGTGTGTGTGTGTGTAAAAGTACGATCACCGGATGGAGACACAGAATACTTCGACATTGTAGCAGGA